>OX326969.1:16022570-17222570 GCA_946800305.1 Medicago arabica
ATTTCACTTTCATGTTTATTCAAATTAAAAAAAAAAAATTGCATTTGATGCTTCATATTAAAATTGTTTTGATGGAAATAAATCTCAAAGTATAGATAAACCTAACCAAAAAAAATATCTCAAAGTACAGAGAGAATGAGGAAAGACCGAAAGATCTTAGGGTAAGGGAACAAAGATGGTTGATTGTTCAATTCATTGAGATGCCAATAGAACCTAGCTACTGATCCTTTCAATGAAACATTCCGCGGCAGCTACGATGCCGGAAAATAAAGCCAGGGGACGTTGTGAAAGAAGAAGGATGATAGAGAAGGAGGAAAGAGAATGGGGGACTGAAGAGATCTCGGAACAAAAATACAAAAAAAAGATAATCAGTTAAATTACATTTGCGTCCTTTAGTTTCAATTTTGCCAAAAACAAAAAAAACATGTCTTTTTGGTCAAAATGAAAAGGTGTTGGTTGCTAAAATAGACCTTCATGAAAATGAGTGGGTCTATTGTAGCAAACCCCTATATAATTGCGAATGATTGTCAATAATTTTACAATATCATTCATAATTATTCCTAGTAATATAGTCCCTCTGGTTCAAATTGTAAGCAAAAAAAAATAAAATTAAATCACACTTATTAAGAAAACTAAAACATAAGAATTTGAAGTATAGTTTTTTGTGTTTTCTTTGAAATAAGCTTCACGGAAAGATGTAAAAACAAATTCATTGGTTATTGATCATGGAGAAAATGGAAGAGAGATAAAATTGAATGTAATTTGCATTTAATTTCATGAGAATAAGCAAAAAAAACTTTTAAAAAATGGTTTTAAAAAAAAATATTAAATAAGATAAAAGTTTTTTTTTTTTTTCTTACATTTTGAGACAATGAAACTCAGTTTTTTTTCTTACATTTTAGGATAGAGGAAGTACACATTAACAAGAAGTTATTCTAATAGTTCTTCCCCTTCTTCATCATCTCCAAAAAAATCTCATTCCAAGTATCAATAGGTCCTGGCAAGCACCAATGGGTACAATCGTTTTGCACATTCTTGGGAACTTTTTTAGCAAATGGAAAAGGAAACCTATAAGCTCCTGCATGACCATCTGGTCTCAACAATGCCAATTTTGTTATATCAAGCACCTTCAAATTTAATCCAAATTGTTTAGATTTTTCCTTAGCATTTTCAGCTTCCTCTATTTCCATACTTCTTAACTTAGCTTCCATTCCTTCAAGTTTCTTCTCCTCATATTTATATGGCTCTTTCTTTGAACAAGTACCACCCTTATCCCAAGCACCTTCAAAATGAGTTGGTGAAAATGTTCTCACAATCACATCAATTTCATTCCCTTTAACCATTTTCCTCTCAATTATGGTATTAAGGGCATTCCTTAAAGCCTTTCTCATTGGAACATAAAATCCAATATCATTATATTTCGATTTAAAATCATGACATACAGAACAACCTATAATTGAATCATTCTCATAGTAAATTGAAGGAATGTCCAAAAACCAATGACCAAATGACAACATAATCAAGTCCATTTGATCTATATGCCTTGCCCACTTCTCATTTACATGATCCAAATATATTGTATTATAATGTGGCCCTTCCTTTCTTTTTTGATCACCCTTCACAAGAAATGGTGACCAATAGGATGTCAAGTTTGCATTATGAGAAGGAAAATACCACCTCCCATCAGAGCCTATATGATTGATATATTTAGGTTTTGAAACAGTAGATAATAAGCAAACAAGGGACTCTAGTTGGTTCCTAGCTAAAGAGTCTCCAACAAAAACTATGTTCATGTTGCTCATGAGTTTAAGAAAAGTGTTTGGTTCAAAAACTGGAAGATCACACTCATTTGGTTTCCATCTCCAATATAGGTAGCTTGAGTCAGGTCTTCCATTGACAATGCAATTCTGACTTTCCCTGATATCATTACATGTTGTCCCATTATACAAAGGGCCTCTCTTGTCATGAACCCAATTGCCAATTAATAAGTCACATGATTTCTCATGAGGTTCTTCCTTTTCTGCCAAAAATGAAAAGAATAATCATATCTACTAAATTGATGAATAGAAACAAGATTTAAAAAAATTGTGTAACCATAACATGGCCGAAATTATATATAGATAAAGAAAACTCAAATAAATCATCCACAACAAATGAGTACCCGGGCTAATCATATGTGTTACCATCATATGATTGAAATTAATTTGGTAAGAGAAGAATGTGTTGTAACACGTACTTGGTTCCTCTTTCATGAGATTTCCACCGGAGGAGGTATGATGCCCATCTCCACCATTCAATTTTTCATTAATAAATAAAACTGTATGTGGTACAAAAAAGACAATTGTTTAGATTACACAAGAAAAAAAATTAATTGAGAGGATCTCTTACCTATAAAGTATCTATAAATTATGTTACACGCACAATCAAAAACAAAATTTGAATTGTACAGAGAAGAGGTGCCCTAAAAAATATCGATCAATATTTTAAAAAATTGTGTAACCATCTATGAAGCACAAACACTTCAAGGTTAGGCGTGTCGCGGTGTCTGACACTCTTATAACACTTGTATGACATGTGTCGGACAAGTATCATAAACAAGTTATTTTCTTCTTTACTTTGACACTCCTAGGTTCGGTATCTGATACTTATATAACATTTATATGAGATGCGTCAGACAATTGAAACAAATGTCTGAATTTTTTTCTCTGCTTCCACACGCAGTAGATTCAAGAGTCAAAGCCTTGTGAGAAATTTTGATCAACGAGGAGTTATAGACATTAAAGTTGATTACAACATTTTAAAATAAAATTTTTTGACAGTAGGTAAATTAACAAAGGTCAAATACTATTGTATCTTGTTATATAAATTTTTTAATGAAATAAATTGATCAAGTTAGAGGCATGTGTATGTATTTTTCTTCTCATTTTAGATAAATAAATTAATACATAGGTAGCAGTGTCGGTGTCCTATGATTTTTACATTAGCGGTGTCAACATGTTTGTGTAGGTCCATGTCAGAGTTCGTACTACATAGGTAACCATAACATGGCCACAATTGATTTGATGTTGTATCCCCTAATATTTACATGTAGACGTAACATCAAAGTTTCTGACATATGTGTTACCATACTGTGACTATAATTGATTTGATAAGAGAGTAAGTGTTGTAACACGTACTTGGATCCCCTTTCGTGAAGTTTCCACTAGAAGAGATCTGACGCCCATCTGCACCATTCAATTTTTTTTATTAATTAAAATTTCATGTGGTACAAAAAAGACAATAATTAAGATTACACGGGAGAAAACTATTGTGGGAGAAAATTTCTTCTAGTTGTGACACTCCCAAAATATTCTTCTAAAGTATCTATAAAGTGACAAAACAAACAAAAAAAACAACTTTGTTTTTTTTTTTTTTGTTTTTGAAATAGAAAAAGAACTTTGAATTGTACATATTAGTTTATATTTTATATTTTTGTACCCTAAAAATATTGATCAAATTCTTATACCAACCATTTTTATAATTCTCCATAATTTTAAATATCATTATAAATCTGGAATTTAAATATTATACTTGTGACAAATTGTCATTGATAAATTTTAAAAACAAGTGTTAAATATGAGACTAGACGTTGTTACTGAAAAAAATTATCATTCTCAGGATAAGTTATCGTTGATACATATTTTAAAATAAGTATTATGCATGATACAAGTTTTCATTGATATTGATATTCATTGAATTAATATTTATATTTTACAATTTATATAAATAAGATTAGATATACGAAACTGAAATAAATCATGCACAACAACGGGTACCCGTGCTTGAAATATGTGTTACCATAATATGATTGAAATAATTTGATAAGTTATGATAGTAGATAAATTTATAAATGTCAAATATTATTGTAACATGTTATATAAATTTTTTAATGAAATAAAATTCTCAAGTTAGAGGCATATGTATGTATTTTTCTTCTCATTTTAGATACATATATATATATATATATATATATATATATATATACATGTAACAGTGTCGGTGTCCTATGGTTTTTACATTCGTGGTGTCAACATATATTTGTAAAGTGTCCATGTCAGAGTTCGTACTTCATAGGTAACCATAACATGGCCGCAATTGCTTTGATGTTGTATCCCCTAATGTTTACATGTAGACGTGATATCGAAGTTTCTGACATATGTGTTACCATATTGTGACTATAATTGATTTGATGAGAGAAGAAAGTGTTGTAACACGTACTTGGATCCTCTTTCGTGAAGTTTGCACTGGAGGAGGTCTGACGCCCATCTGCACCATTCAATTTTTTTTTTAATATTTAAAAATTACATGTGGTACAAAAAAGACAATAATTGAGATTCACGGGAGAAAACTTTTATGGGAGAAAATCTCTTCTGGTTGTGACACTCCTAAAATATTCTTCTAAACTATCTATAAAGTGAAAAGCAAAAAACAAAAAAAAAAACTTTGATTTTTAATTTTTTATTTTGAAATAGAAAAAGAACTTTGAATTGTACATAAAAGATTAGTTTATATTTTATATTGTTGTCCCTTAAAAAATATCGATCAAATTCTTATACCATTAATTTTTATAATTCTTTGTAATTTTAAAGATCATAATAAATCTGGAATTTAAATATTATTCATGTGACAAATTGTCAATGATATAAATTTTCAAATAAGTGTTAAATACGAGACAAGTTGTTACTGAAAAAAATTCAAATAATTATCATGCTTTTGGATAAGTTACCGTTGATACATATTTTAAAATAAGTATTATGCATGATACATGTCTTCACTGATACTGATATTCATTGGATTAATATTTAGGTTAAAATATGGTTTTGATCCCTACAAATATGCCTATTTTGGTTTTAGTCCCTGTAAAAAAAATTGTTGTTTTTGGTCCCTGCAAATAGGCTTCGTTTTGGTTTTGGTACGTGGACCCACTTTTGTGATGATTTGCACGCGTGGCACATGATGATTGAACCCAATTATGAGAAAAATAGTCCCTGCAAAATCTTTTGATTTTTAAAAAGGTCCCTGCAAAATACTATTTTCAAAAAATAAATAAAAAAATAAATAAATAAATAATATTTTGCAGGGACCAAAAACAAAACAAAAATTACAGGTACTAAAACCAAAAGGAGACATATTTGCAGGGACCAAAACATATTTTAGCCTAATATTTATTTTTTACAATTTATATAAATAAGATTAGATATACAAAATTGAAATAAATCATCCACAACAACGGGTATCCGTGCTTGAAATATGTGTTACCATAATAGGATTGAAAATAATTTACCATAATAGGATTGAAAATAATTTGATAAGAGAATAAAATGCTGTAACACGTACTTGAATTCTCTTCCGCAAAGTTTCCACTAGAGGAGGTATGATGCTGATTTCCACCATTTAATATTTCATTAATAATTGAAACTGCATGTGTTACAAAAAAATATATTAGTTTAGATTACAATATAATATTGTTTTTACTGGATATGATATCTTGCTATTGTGCTACCCCCAAATTTTCTTTTTCTTCCAATAATGTATCTATAAGTTAGGTGACGCACGCAAACAAAATATTGTGTAACCATATATGAAGGACATACACTTCTAGGTACAATATCCGACACTTGTACGACACGTGTCGTACTAGTATTCAAATAACTTATTTTCTTCTTTACTTCGATATTCCTAGGTTCCGTGTATGACACTTATATAAGGTGTTTTGGACAACTCATACGAGTATCCAAATAACTTATTTTCTTCTTTACTTCGAATTCCTAGGTTCCGTGTATGACACTTATCTAAGGTGTTTTGGACAACTCAAACAAATGCCTGAATTAGATTCGAGAATTAAAGCCTTGTGAGAAATGTTGATCAACGAAGGGTTATAGACACTAAAAATGATTACAACACTAAAAATGATTACAACGTTTTTAAATTTGTTGACAGTAGATAAATTAATATAGGTCAAATATTATTGTATTTTGTTATATAGATTTTTTAATGAAATAAATTGCTCAAGTTAGAGGCATATGTATGTATTTTGCTTCTCAATTTAGATAAATAAATTATTATATTGGAAGCAAGGTTGTTATCCTATGTAAAGTGTCTATGTCAAAGTTCGTACATCATAGGTAACCATAACATGGCCACGATTGATTTGATGTTGTATCCCCTAATGTTTACATGTAGACACGACATCAAAGTTTATGACATATGTGTTACAATATTGTGACTATAATTGATTTGATAAGAGAAGATGAGTTGTAACACGTACTTGGATCCTCTTTCGTGAAGTTTCCACCAGAGGAGGTTTGACGCCCATCTGCACCATTAAATATATTTTTTTAATAATTGAAACTACATGCGATACAAAAAAGATAATAATTGAGATTACAAGGGAGAAAACTTTTACGTGAGAAAATATCTTCTAGTTGTGACACTCCCAAAATTTTCTTCTAAAATAACTATAAAGTGACAAAACAAAGAAAAAACAACTTTGATTTTTTTTCTTGAAATAGAAAAAGAACTTTGAATAGTACATAAAAGATTAGTTTATATTTTTTATTTTTTTCCCTAAAAAAATATCGATCAAATTCTTATACCGACTATTTTTATAATTCTCAGTATTTTTAAAGATCAGTATAAATCTGGAATTTAAATATTGCACATGTGACAAATTGTCGTTGATATAAATTTTAAAACAAGTGTTAAATACCGGAAAAAAATGAAAAAAATTATCTTACTCGGGATAAGTTATCGTTGATACATATTTTAAACTAAAAATTATGCATGATACATGTCTTCACTGATACTGATATTCGATGAATTAATATTTATTTTTTGACAATATATATATAAATAAGATTAGATATACAAAATTGAAATAAATCATCCACAACTATGGGTATCTGTGCTTGAAATACGTGTTACCATAATATGATTGAAGTTAGTTTGATAAGATAAGAAAATAATAAAATGTTGTTACACGTACTTGGATTCTCTTCCGTAAAGTTTTCACCGGAGGAGGTATGATGTCGATTTCCACCATTCAATATTTCATTAATAATTGAAACTGCATGTGGTACAAAAAAGATATTAGTTTAGATTACACTATAGTATTTTTTTTTTCTTTACTAGAGATGATATCTTGCTGTTCTGACACTCCCAAATTTTCTTCCAATAACGTATCTATAAGTTAGGTGACACATACAAAAAAAAAAAAAAAAAAAAAATTAGAATAGTACAAAGAAGAGGTCCCTAAAAAAATATCGATAAAGATTAAAAAAAATTGTGTAACCTTATATGAAGAACATACATTTCTAAGTACGATATCCGACACTTTTACGACACGTGTCATACATGTATCCAAATAAGTTATTTTCTTCTTTACTTCGATATTCCTAGGTTCGGTGCATGACACTTATATAAGGTGTTTTGGACAACTCAAACAAATGCCTGGATTTTTTTCTCTGCTTCCACACAAAGTAGATTCAAGAATTAAAGCCTTGTGAGAAATGTTGATCAACGAAGGGTTATAGACACTAAAAATGATTACAACGTTTTTAAATTTGTTGACAGTAGATAAATTAATATAGGTCAAATATTATTGTATTTTGTTATATAGATTTTTTAATGAAATAAATTGCTCAAGTTAGAGGCATATGTATGTATTTTGCTTCTCAATTTAGATAAATAAATTATTATATTGGAAGCAAGGTTGTTATCCTATGTAAAGTGTCTATGTCAAAGTTCGTACATCATAGGTAACCATAACATGGCCACGATTGATTTGATGTTGTATCCCCTAATGTTTACATGTAGACACGACATCAAAGTTTATGACATATGTGTTACAATATTGTGACTATAATTGATTTGATAAGAGAAGAGGAGTTGTAACACGTACTTGGATCCTCTTTCGTGAAGTTTCCACCAGAGGAGGTTTGACGCCCATCTGCACCATTAAATATATTTTTTTAATAATTGAAACTACATGCGGTACAAAAAAGATAATAATTGAGATTACAAGGGAGAAAACTTTTATGTGAGAAAATATCTTCTAGTTGTGACACTCCCAAAATTTTCTTCTAAAATAACTATAAAGTGACAAAACAAAGAAAAAACACCTTTGATTTTTTTTCTTGAAATAGAAAAAGAACTTTGAATGGTACATAAAAGATTAGTTTATATTTTTCATTTTTTTCCCTTAAAAAATATCGATCAATATCTTATACCGACAATTTTTATAATATAATTCTATAATTCTCCGTTTTAAAGATCAGTATAAATCTGGAATTTAAATATTGTACATGTGACAAATTGTCGTTGATATAAATTTTAAAACAAGTGTTAAATACCAGAAAAAAATGAAAAAAATTATCTTACTCGGAATAAGTTATCGTTGATACATATTTTAAACTAAAAATTATGCATGATACATGTCTTCACTGATACTGATATTCATTGAATTAATATTTATTTTTTACAATATATATAAATAAGATTAGATATACAAAATTGAAATAAATCATCCACAACTATGGGTATCTGTGCTTGAAATACGTGTTACCATAATATGATGATTGAAGTTAATTAATTTGATAAGAAAATAAAATGTTGTTACACGTACTTGAATTCTCTTCCGTAAAGTTTTCACTGGAGGAGGTATGATGTCGATTTCCACCATTCAATATTTCATTAATAATTGAAACTGCATGTGGTACAAAAAAGATATTAGTTTAGATTACACTATAGTATTTTTTTTTCTTTACTAGAGATGATCTCTTGCTGTTGTGACACTCCCAAATTTTCTTCCAATAACGTATCTATAAGTTAGGTGACACATACAAACAAACAAAAATTAGAATAGTACAAAGAAGAGGTCCCTAAAAAAAATATCGATAAAGATTAAAAAAAATTGTGTAACCTTATATGAAGAACATACGTTTCTAAGTACGATATCCGACACTTCTATGACACTTTTACGACACGTGTCATACATGTATCCAAATAAGTTATTTTCTTCTTTACTTCGATATTCCTAGGTTCGGTGCATGACACTTATATGAGGTGTGTCGGACAACTCAAACAAATCTCTGAAATTTTTTTCTCTGCTTCCACACAAAGTAGATTCAAGAATTAAAGCCTTGTGACAAATGTTGATCAACGAGTGGTTATAAACATTAAAAATGATTACAATGTTTTTAAATTTTTTGACAGTAGATAAATTAAGGCTAAAATATGGTTTTGGTCCCTGCAAATATGCCTAGTTTTGGTTTTAGTCCCTGTAAAAAAAAATTGTTTTTGGTCCCTGCAAATATGTCTCGTTTTGATTTTGGTCCCTAGCCCCACTTTTGTGATGATTTGCACACGTGGCACATGATGATTGAACCCATTTATTAGATAAATAGTCCCTGCAAAATCTTTTGATTTTGAAAAAGGTCCCTGCAAAATATTTTCCCTCCAGGGACCAAAACCAAAACTAGGCATATTTTGCAGGGACCAAAAACAATTTTTTTTTTACATGGACTAAAACCAAAACTAGGCATATTTGGAGGGACCAAAACCATATTTTAGCCATAAATTAATAAAGGTCAAATATTATTGTATCTTGTTATATAAACTTTTTAATGAAATAAATTGTTCAAGTTAGAGTCATGTATGTATTTTGCTTCTCAATTTAGATAAATAAATTATCATATAGGTAGCAGTGTTGTTGTCCTATGTTTTATACGTTAGTGGTGTCAACATGCCTATGTAAAGTGTCCATGTCAGTGTTCGTACTTCATAGGTAACCATAGCATGACCACAATTGATTTGATGTTGTATCTCTTAATGTTTACATGTAGACGTGACATCAAAGTTTGTTACATATGTGTTACCATATTGTGACTATAATTGATTTAATAAGAGAAGAAAATTTTGTAACACGTACTTGGATCCTCTTTCGTGAAGTTTCCATCAGAGGAGGTCTGACGCCCATCTGCACCATTAACTTTTTTTTAATAATTGAAACTACATGTGGTAAAAAAAGACAATAATTGATATTAAAAGGGAGAAAACTTTTATGTGAGAAAATCTATTCTAGTTGTGACACTCCCAAAATTTTCTTCTAAAGTAACTATAAAGTGACAAAACAAACACAAAAACAACTTTGATTTTTGTTTTTTTAAAAAAAAATAGAAATAGAACTTTGAATTGTACATAAAAGATTAGTTTATATTTTATAATTTTGTCCTCTACAAAATATCGATCAAATTCTTATACTAACAATTTTTATCATTCTCCATAATTTTAAAGATCATTATCAATCTGAAGTACATGTGACAAATTGTCATTGATATAAATTTTAAAACAAGTATTAAACACAAGACAAGTTGTTACTGAAAAAACATTGTAAAAATTATCTTACTCGGGATAAGTTATCGTTGATACATATTTTAAAATTAGTAATATGCATGATACATATTTTCACTGATACTTATATTCATTGAATTAATATTTTTTTTCACAATTTATTTAAATAAGATAAGATATACAAATCTGGAATAAATCATCCACAACAACGGGTATCCGTGCTTGAAATATGTGTTACCATAATATGATTGAAATTAATTTGATGAAAGATGAAAATGTTGTAACACGTACTTGGATTCTCTTCCGTAAAGTTTCCATTGGAGGAGGTATGATGCTCATCTCCACGATTCAATATTTCATTAATAGCTGAAATTACATGTGGTACAAAAAAGATATTAGTTTAGATTACACTATAGAAATTTTGTACCGAAGAGGATCTCTCACCGTTGTGACACTCCGAAATTTTCTTCCTATAATGTATCTATAAATTAGGTGATACACACAAATAAAAAAGAAATTTGAATTGTACATAGAAGAGGTCCCCTAAATAAAAACGATCAAGATTTTAAAAAATTGTGTAACATTATATAAAGCACATACACTTCTAGGTTCGATATCCGGCACTCCTATGACAGATTATTCGACACGTGTTAGACAAGTATCATAAATAAGCTATTTTCTTCTTTACTCTGACAGCTCTAGGTTTGGTGTCTGACACATATATGAGGTTTGTTGGACAACTCAAACAAATATCTGAATTTTTTTCTCTGCTTCCACACACAGTAGATTCTAGAGTTAAAGATGTGTGACAAAATGTTGATCAACGAAGGGTTTTAGACATTAAAGTTGATTACACCATTTTCAACTTTTTTTTATAGTAGATAAATAAATAAAGATTAAATAATGTTGTATCTTGTTATAGATTTTTTTTTAATGAAATAAATTGTTCAAATTAGATGCATATGTGTGTATTTACATGTAGACGGAAAATCAAAGTTTTTGACATATGTGTTACCATATTGTGACTAAAAAATTTTTGGTAAGAGAAGAAAGTGTACTAACTCACTTGGATCCTCTTTCGTGAAGTTTCTATTAGAGGAGGTCTGACGCCCATCTCCACCATTAATTTTATTTTTTATTAATTGAAACTACATGTGGTACAAAACAGACAATAATTGAGATTATATCTTCTAGTTGTGACACCACCAAAAATTTCTTCTAAAGTATCTATAAAGTGACAAAACAAACAAAAAAAACTTTGATTTTTTTTTAAATGGAAAAAGAACTTTGAATTGTACATAGAAGATTAGTTTATATTATATAATTTTGTCCCCTCAAAACTGTCGATCAAATTCTAATGCTAACAATTTTTATAATTCTCTATAATTTTAAAGATCATTATAAATCTGTAATTTAAATATTGTAAATTTGACAAATTATCATTGATATAAATTTAAAAAAAAGGATTAAATACGAGACAAGTTGTTACAAAAAACAAATTAAAAAAATTATCATATTCAGAATAAGTTATCGTTGATACATATTTTAAAATAACTATTATGCATCATACATGTTTTCACTTATACTGATATTCATTGAATTACTATTTATTTTTTACAATTTATATATAAAAGATAAGATAAAAAAACTGAAATAAATCATCCACAACAACGGGTATCCATGCTCGAAATATGTATTACCATAATATGATTAAAATTAATTTGATGAAAGAAGAAAATGTTGTAATACATACTTGGATTCTCTTCCGTAAAGTTTCCACCGGAGGGGGTATGTTGCTCATCTCCACGATTCAGTATTTCATTAATAGTTGAAACTACAGGTGGTACAAAAATAAGAATAGTTTAGATTACACAATATAATTTTTTAACTGGGGAGGATTTCTTACCCTTGTGACAGTCAAAAATTTGCTTCCTATAAAGTATCTATACATTAAGTGACACACACAAACAAAAATAAAATTTGAATTGTACATGGAAAAAGTCCCCTAAAAAATATTGATCAAGATTTTGATATATTGTGCAACCCTCTATGAAGCGCAAACTTCTATAAGATTAGACATGTTGCGGTGTCCGACACTCGTACGACACGTGTCGAACGAATGTCCTAAAGAAGTTAGTTTCTTCTTTACTTCGAGACTCCTAAGATCGGTGTCTGATACTTATATAACCCTTATATGAGGTGTGTCGGACAACTCTAAAGGATGTATGAATTTGTTTTCTATACTTCCACACATAGTAGATTCAAGCGCTAAAGAGGTGTGAAAAATTTCGATCAACGAAGGGTTATAAACATTAAAGTTGATCACAACGTTTTTATGTTTTTTGATAGTAGAAAAAATAAAGGTCAAATACTATTGTATCTTGTTATTGAACTTTTTTAATGAAATAAATTGCTCATGTTAATTAGATGCTTATGCATGTATTTTGCGTCTCAATTTAGATAAATAAATTAATGTATAGGTAGCGGTGTTGGTGTCCTTTGTTTTTTACATTAACGGTGTCAAAGTGTCTATGTTAATGTCATGTCAGGTGTCCATGACGGAGTTCATACTTCATAGGTAACCATAACATGTCCACAATTGATTTGATGGTGTGTCTCCTAATGTTTACTTGTAGACGTGACATCAAAGTTTTTGACATATATGTTACCATAGTATGACTAAAATTGATTTGATAAGAGAAGCAAGTGTTGTAACATGTATTTAGATCCTCTTTGGTGAAGTTTTCACTGGAGGAGGTCCAATGTCCATCTCCACCATTTAATAATTTAAAGTGCATGTGGTGCAAAAATGACAATAGTTGAGATTACACGGGAGAAAACTTTTACTTAAAAATTTGTTGTAAAGTATTTATAAAGTGGGACACACAAACCAAAATCAACTTTGAATTGTACATAGAAGTGCCCCCCTCAAAAATATCGATCAAATTCAAACACTAACAATTTTTATAATTCTCTATAATTTCAAAGAGTACAAAAATGGGCAATTTAAAACCTATGATATAAACATAGAAGATGGAATTCACTATATACTAGCAAAGTTACATTGCTAGTTAACTTACCTTTTGTTAAATGAGGGGAAGTAGAAAGTGAAGATTGGTGAGTGATGGGAGTGAAAAATGGAGCAAATGAGTGGACATAAAAGTATAGGCAAACTAGAGTTAAAGGTAGCAAAGAATAGAAAGTGGAGGGCACAAATGTTTTGGTGAGTTTTTCTTTGAATGTGTTTGTAATTGTTATCATCTTCATTCAAAGCGTTTTCTTATTCTAGGTTTTGGTTTTATGCTATAGTACTTCTGAAGTTGGCATAGGGTGGAGCATTGAAACTACTTCATTCAAAGCGTTTTGGTTTTTTTGTTTTTTTTGAAGAAAGTGAGGCAGTATAATATATGAGGCAATGTGTATACAGGCTTTAATGTCTGTGGTTCTAAATTGTTATCATCTTCTATCAAACCGTTATCTTTTCAGTTTTTCTGTGGCTACTTTGTAGTACATGTTTTTCTATCATTTGGCTTATCCCTTCAGATATGGAGGTGTATGTTGTTTATCGTTAGTTTTGTTGGTTTGTTATAGTGGGTTATATTCTTCCCAACCTTTTGTGAAGCTGGCTGTAATAATTTAACACTCTATGTCTTATGCTTTGTTTTGATAAAATATCTTTACTTCTCGTTAAAAAAAAAATAGGGTTTTGTTAACCGGTGCCCGCAAGACAATGGTTAAAAATTTAAAAATATGAAAAAACTTTTGAAAATATAAGGCTTGACTTTTGATTAAAGTTATTTGTTTTGGTTCTTTAACCATTACCCTGAGGATAATGTCTAAGGTTTAAGAAAAATAAAATTGAAAACTACTATCTATTTCAGGCAAAACACGTGTTAATTGAAATACATCTATTTTAGGAAAGAATAAACATTATTGATTCTATTATTTTTTTTTAACAGAAAAAAAACAAAAAAGATGGCAATAATTGGCTTGCATGAGGAATTAACAAGACAGTTCCTATTTACACTATTTGTCCACAGAGGATTCTTGGCCATTCATGTCCTGTATATCATTGGTTTCACCTCAATCATTTTATTTTATACTATTTCGGTTTTAAATTATAAGTCACCCACATAAGACATAGCATTAGGGTTCTTGGTCCTTCATGTCATGTACCCTGAGTTTGGTTTCATTCAATCATTTTATTTTATACTTATTTGGTCTTAAATTACACTCCCCATCCCTTTTTATAGCAGTAGTTTACAAAAAAAGTTAGTCTCATCGTATACAAGTTCGTTCCGGAATGTATTGATTACTCTATTTTCAAATATATCTCTTATACTATCAATTTATGAAGGTCTATTTTAGCAACAAGCACCTTTTCACTTGGACACAAAGACCTTTGTTTTGATTTTTGGGAAAACTAAAACTAAAGGGCACAAATGTCATTTTGATTTAAAAGTTAGATTTTCTTTTATTTTCTATTTATTTTTACGAGATTCTTTAGGCATGTTCTCTTTCTTCCTTCATTGTTTTTTACGGAAATTACTTTCTTCTCTCACCACTTTTTCTGATGAATCCACCATTGAATTAGGATATGAAGAAGAATCATCATATTCAAAAATAATTTATCTCCTTCTCATACTCAACCCCCTTAACTATTATGAGGATCCTTCACCCCCTTTCACTCCCACCAACAATTCTTGTATAATTTCTCCTTCCTCTCCTTTGTGTATTAATCCAAAGTCTTTTCCCAAATCTCATACATCTCTGGCAATTTCTTTTGCTCCTCCATGTAACAAAACCCAATTTTTTCTATCTATCTCACCGTCCACCATATTAAGATTATAATTAGATGTTACCTTGAGAATAAACTTTATTCTCAATGATGTTTGTTACTTCTTAAGTTTCTCTTTTAATCTGATGATTTCAGTACCAAAACTTACACAAACCTTAGAATTGCTCTGCTGTGTTTGTGGTGTTTATTCTTTGACCCCATCATGATACATAAGATGAAAAACTTTGTGTGGAGAATGATGGAAAAAAAATACAGAAAGAAGAAAGTCCCGTAAAAAAACAATGAAGGAAGAAAAAGAATGTGCCTAAAGAATTCCTCGTAAATATAAATAGAAAATAAAAGAAAATCTAACCTTTTTATCAAAATGACATTTGTGCCCTTTAGTTTTAGTTTTCCCAAAAATCAAAACAAGGGTCTTTGTGTCCAAGTGAAAAAGTGTTGGTTGCTAAAATAGACCTTCATGAAAATGAGTGGGTCTATTGTAGCAAACCCCATATTTAATTAAGGAAATTTAGTAATAGTCACACAAATTTGAGACAAATTTACTACTCCAATAACTTTTCCTAATATCCATGATTTTTCTTTTGAAGGAAATATCCATGATTTTTGTAAACTACTTCTATGTCACACAAATTTGAGACAAATTTACTACTCCAATAACTTTTCCTAATATCCATGATTTTTTTTTTGAAGGAAATATCCATGATTTTTGTAAACTACTTCTATAAAAAGGGACGGAGTGAGTAAACCACTTTAGGAAAAAAAAAATGTCTTAAATTATAAGTTGTTTTACAATATTAATGAAACATTAAGGTAATTTTGTTTATTTATTATACCTTTAACTATTCAATACTTTCTGTTTTTTCAATTTTTTAATTTTTCTTCTTCTTATATTGTTTATAAAAGACAATTTTGTAAAACAACCCATAATATATTTTTCTCATAAAAAATTAGTTAGATTTCTTTTTTTTTTCGACAAAAAATCAGTTAGATTTCTTTGATGCGTGTGAAATGGCAAAAACAACTTATAATTTCAAATGGAATGAGTATCATATTTTTATATTAATTTAGTTTAAACTTTAAAATAAATTCAAATTTAAAAAAAAAAAATTGAGTTTTAGAAATCAATATCCAATAAAATCAAGTTAGATTATAATTTACCTCATTTTTTTCCCTTAAACAGAAAAAAATTACCTCATTTTTAAGCTTCTATATAAAATTAATAGTCTCTTTTTTTTTTTATACAAAATAATTAATAGTCTTTTTGCTATTACCATCTTTAATGGGGTGAACTAAGTTACTTTTGTGGGGCCAAATTGTTATGTAGGATTTAAACAATCTATAATTGAGCTTGAAGATGGTAATCATCTTCTTCCTTCCTGAAGTCCATTTGAAGCCGAATGTAACTTTTAGGAAAAACTTTGGACTATAACATCATGAAGGAACGCCTCCAAAAAATTACTTCTAGTTGTGACACTCCCAAAAGTTTATTCTAACATATCTATAAAGTGACAAAACAAACAAAAAAAACTTTGAATTTATTTTACATAGAATTTGAATTGTAAATAGAAGATTAGTTTATATTATATATTTTTCCCTATAAAATATCGATCAAATTCTAACACTAACAATTTTTATATTTCTCTATAATTTCAAAGATCATTATAATTTGTAATTTAAATATTGTACATGTGACAAATTGTCATTGATATAAATTTTAAAAACAAATGTTTTTTTAAAGGAAAAAAAAAAACTTGTTTTTAAAATTTATATCAATGACAAGTTTATACGAGACAAGTTTATAAAAAGAAGTGTTATATACGAGTCAAGTTTTTAGTGAAAAAAATTGAAAAAACTTATCATATTCGGGATAAGTTATCGTTGATACATATTTTAAAATAACTTTTATGCATGAGACATGTTTTCACTAATACTAATATTCATTTAATTAATATTTATTTTTTGTAAAATATATATATATACAAAACTGAAATAAATCACCCACAACAACCGGTATCCGTGCTTGAAATATGTGTTACCATAATATGATTGAAATTAATTTGATAAGAGAAGAAAGTATTGTAACACATACTTGGATCCTTTTCCGTGGAGTTTCCATCGGAGGAAGTATGATGCTCATCTCCACCATTAAATCCTTCATTAATAATTGAAACTGCATGTGGTATAAAAACGACAATAGTTTAGATTACACAATAGATTTTTTTTACAGGAGAGGATCTCTTACCGTTATGACACTTCCAAATTTTCTTCCTATAAAGTATCTATAAATTTAGTGGCACGCACGAACAAAAATGTAATTTGAATTGTACATTGAAGTGGTCCCCTAAAAGATATCGATCATGATTTTATAAAATTGTGTAACCATCTATGAAGCACGAACACCTTTAGGGTTAGACATGTCACGATGTCCGAGACTTCTATGACACTCGTACGACATGTGTCAGATAAGTGTCCTAAATAAGTTATTTTCTTCTTTACTTTGACACTCTTAGAATTAGTGTTTGACACCTATATAACACTTATATAAGGTGTGTCACACAACTAAAAAAAATGTCTTAATTTTTTCTCTGCTTCCAAACACAGTAGATTCAAGAGTTAAAGATTCGTGAGAAATATTGATCAACCAAGGGTTATAGACATTAAAGATGATTACAACGTTTTTAAATTTTTTGATACTAGATAAATAAATAAAGCTCAAATACTATTGTATCTTATTATAGAACTTCATAAATAAAATAAATTGTTCAAGTTAGATGCTTATGTATGTATTTAGATTCTCAATTTCGATAAATAAATTAATATATAGGTAGCGGTGTAGGTGGCCTATGTTTTTTACAGTAGCGGTGTCAACACGTCTGTGTCACTGTCGTGGCAGATGTCCATGTCGGACTTCGTACTTCATAGGTACCATAACATGGCCGCAATTGATTTGATGTTGTGTGTAGATGTGACATCGAAGTTTTTTACATGTGTTACCATAGTATGACTAAAATTGATTTGATAAGAGAAGAAAGTGTTGTAACATGTACTTAGATTCTCTTCCGTAAAGTTTCCACTGGAGGAAGTCCAATGCCCATCTCCACCATTCAATATTTTTTTAACAATTGAAATGCTTGTGGTACCAAAAAAAAAAAAAGACAATAGTTGGGATTACAAGGGAGAAAACTTTTACGGGAGAAGATTCCTTCCCGTTGTGACACTCTTAGAATTTTCTTCTAAATTATCTCTATAAAATGAGACACACAAACAAAAAACAACTTTCAATTTTACATAGAAGTTCCCCCCTCAAAAATATCGATCAAATTCTAACAGTAACAATTTTTATAATACTCTATAATTTCAAATATCAAAATAAATCTGCTATTTAAAACCTATGATATAAACATAGAAGATGGAATTCACTAGACACTAGCAAAGTTACACTGCTAGTTAATTTACCTTTTGTTATAGTAGGGGAAATAGAAAGTGAAGATTGGTGAGTGATGGGAGTGAAAAATGGAGCAAATGAGTGGACATAAAAGTATAGGCAAACTAGAGTTAAAGGTAGCAAAGAATATAAAGTGGAGGGCACAAATGTTTTGGTGAGTTTTTCTTTGAATGTGTTTGTAATTGTTATCATCTTCTTTCAAAGTGTTTTCTTATTCTAGGTTTTTGTTCTATAGTTCTATAGTTTGCATAAGGTGGAGCATTGAAACTACTTCAGTCTTCATGCTAAAGTTGGATGCATTTCTGGTTATCTTATTATATGAGGCAATGTAGACTTTAATGTCTGTGGTTGTGGTTCTAAATTGTTATCATCTTCTATCAAACCGTTATCTTAAATTATTAAATTTTTCTGTGGCTACATTGTAGTTTAGTCTATCTATAATGTATGTTGTTTATCTTTACCTTTGTTGGTTTGTTATGGTGGATTGTATTCTTCCCAATCTTTTGTAAAGCTGGCTGTAATGAAAACTACTGTCTACTATTTCTTAGGCAAAACGTGATAATTGAAAAACATCTTTTTTAGGAAAGAATAACTTTACTGATTTTATTCTTATTTTAAACAGAAAATACAGAAAGATTGGCAATAATTGCCTGGCGAGGAATTAACAAGTCAGTTCCCATTTACATGATTTGTTCTTCATGGCCCTTCATGTCCTGTATCCTGGTGTTTGGTTTCATTCAATCATTTATTTTATACTATTTCAAATTATAAGCCATGTTAAAATGTCAACTATAAATATGCTAACTTTTGGTTCCTATAAATATGTCAACTTTTCGTTTTAGTCCCTCTTAAATTTTTTTTCAACTTTTAGTCCCTCAAACGAAAAGTTGAATGTGAGTGACTTAATCTTATCAACCACCTACAAAATTGAGCATTTTTTGCCATTGAATAATATGTTATTGTTTTCTTTCCAGATTTCCCACGCTGTTGCAAACCAAAGAACCTATTAGATCGATTGTCTCGCCTTAGCGCTAACACACCACTAGAAGTGAACTGATTAAAATGGTCTGGTACAATAAACGGAGTGACCAACGAAATGCCTATCCAACGATAAATACAATTCAAAACAGACTCAAAAATATTACAATGTAAAATAAATGTGAAGAAGTTTCCTCAGAACCGCATCCACCAACACACAGGCGAGAGTCATTAGCAATAACACCACGCCTTAAAGACAATATTAGAAACCAACTCATATTATCTTTTTCTCATACAAAATTAGTACATTTCTTAATACGTGTGAAATGACTTAAACAACTTATAATTTGAAACATAATGAGTATCATATTTTTATATTAATTTAGTTTAAACTTTAAAATAAAATTTGCCTATTAGATATCAATATCTAATCAAATTCAAGTTAGATTAGAATTTACCTCATTTTTCCCTTAAACAAAAAAGAATTTACCTCATTTTTAAGTTTCTTTATAATATTAATAGTATTTTTTAATAATAAAAAAATAATAGTCTTTTTACTATTAACATCTTTAACAGGGTTAACTAAATTATTTTTGTGGGGTCAAATTATCATGTAGGTTTTAAAGAATCTATAGTTGATTCAAGTAGTTTTACTTTAATGGTTGTTATTTATAAAGAACTCAAACTTAAACTTCACGTGTTTGCATTTTTATTTGTAATTAGTCTTGATTTAAATTTAATATTACTTTTTACTATATTAATTAATATTCATAAAAATATTAATTATATTTTTTTAATCTAAAATTATGGGGAGCAAGGGGTCTCCCACTGCATCACCCTAATCATATTAATAGAATGATAAAAGTACAAGAAAAAGAGGGAGGACATAAACCGAAACCCTTCAAGAAGCAACAAACACTTATAAGGCTAAACAACTTATACCATTTTTCTTTGGATGGTGTTCGGGGTTTGAACCCTGAACCTTGTGTAATAGTCCGATTTTCGTTAGAACTATTTTAATTAATTATTATGTGTGTTAAATGTGCTTGTATGTGATTATTTATCTATGTGTGTATTTTATTTGAGATAAGTGGATTTTGGCTTTAGAAAGGTATTTTAGTCATTTTGGACTCAAGGGGTAAATTAGTCATTTTGTTACGAGAATTATTTTTAGTGTTTTAAGTGAGAATAATTATTTTTATTAAGTTACTAGTGGATTGTGGTAATTAATTAAAGCCAGTAACAATTCGTTATTTTAACGGTTACGTGTGTAGTAACTCAGTGAATTTGATAGTAACTCAGATGATTAGATAGTGGATTGTTGTTAAACATATGCATTGATTAGTCATATGTTCATGCATTCATGATGTTGGTGTCGGATTGTATATCCATATTGGCAACGACGAATACTTAGCATTCATATTGGCGACAACTATGATACAAATGTATCTAAGATGACGACCTTGAGGTGATCGGTACCGCATGCACATAAGAGTCGTGTCTAGGCGCATTGCATAATCTGATAAGTGTCATAATTGTTATGTGCTCGATTAATAGTCGCATGGTTGATGTGCATACTTGATTGAATTGTATACTTGGTGAAATGTGGTGAACCTTTGAATACATATGAATGTGTGGTGAATGTTTATATTCGTATACTTGTAGAAAATTGATGTTGTTGAGTTGCTTACATCAATTGAATTTAATTGTATCATTTATTTTCGTTGATTATGTTTAATTGTGAATTATGAACTAACCTCCGGTGGTCGTTCGGTTGACCGTCTTCCTTATCTGTATGGATGGGTAGACGGTGTGCAGGAATAGATTCGCTTGCTTTGGTGAGTTGGCTTGAGGATAGCTTGGAGCTACCTTTTTTATTGCTTTTGGAGTCTAGTGTGTCGGCTCTAATTAGGACGTCTTTATGGTTTGAGTCTTTTGACTATTTGTTATCTTTATGATTTAGTTGTTGAGATGAGAATTTATATTGATGATGTATTATGATATTGAGACACGACTACTTGGAGACTTATTTATATTTGGTTGACCATTTTAATATTTTATTTAGGTGTCGAGGTTATGATGTTTTATTTCGCTGTGATGTTTTGCGAAAGTTGTTATTTATGCATGCTTGGTGATTTATTTGAAGATGTAACATCTAGATTCTTGATATGCCGTATCATTAGCATAATTTATCGCTTTGAGATTTTAGGGTACTATACATTGCATATATATTATGCATTGTCTCTACCAACTAAACTAAGATCACGAGGACAAAAAAATGACAAAAGAAAGACCAAAAAAAAATAATGAGCAAAATGCAAGAGGGACCGCAATCCCGTAAAAACTAGCGAGGCGAGCGGTTGGAACAACCAACCTTGAACCCTTTGCTAGCCTCAGTCACTTACTTTGACTTCTTCTTTTTTCTTGGAACCACCAAATGAAATTGATGATCATCCAAATCATCGATCTCTTCTTTCTAAGACATATTAGCCCAAAAATCACTTAAGAAATTCATAGCTTGTTGGGCTGCAGTAGGAGCACTAATAATCCCTAAAACTTGCATATCGTGAATAATATTTGCATTAGAATTTGACAAATTAGAGTCCGTCACCACTATGGACTTACCAACATCTCTCAAAGATAGTGATTTTGCAACCACTTCCTCGCACGACTCTTCAAGAAGGATAAAATCTCTTATAGGCACAATAACCGCAATCTCTTTGGTCCTAATTATATCAATAATCAGATTATCCTCTTCTACAAATTTACTACGCCCTCAAGTGTTATTTGGAGTTTATCTTGTATGAAGTGTGAGAACTTCATCAACCTTATCTACTTCATAAATTGATGTATTAGGCTTGGCAACATGCTGCACTTTTTGCTTGGACATAGAAGTTGAAACTTTTGGAGTCTGAAATTTACAATTCTTAACAGAATGTCCAATTATCTGACATGAGTTACATAAATTCTCATACTCAATGTCAACATAGAAATCAAAGACATTCCTTTCAACAGGGATTATGTCATGTAGGTGAGAGTTTGAATCAATTTCAATTAAAACTCTTGCAAAATAACCAAAAGTTCTTTTCTTAGTCATCTCATCAAGGGTCAAAGGATTTTCTAAAGCCCCTGCAATTTCAAACAAAGTCATGGTCCACCAATATTCACAGGAAATCCCATGAAGGTGAACCCATGTTTGAGTGGTCGTTTGCTGCATTGTGAGTGGGTTAAAATCAGAAATCCAAGAAAACATCATAAGCAAACCCGGTAAAAGATTCCAATATCCTATGTATCTTACAATACTTAAGTCATCCAGTGATGAAAAAAACAAATTCAAAGTATCCTTTATCTAATGACATCATGGACCATGAGGCATTTGTTTCTAAAATTTGAAGATCATTGCCTTCAAATCTAACATACGAATTGGGGAGGAACCCTTAAGAAGAGTAAATCTACCATAAAGCACATTTTGACAGTCTAAAACACCTGCAGAATAATGATCTTTAGAGATTTTGATAGAGATTTGCTCACCTTTCAAACACTGTTTAGGTAGCTGTGAAGCAGGAGTATTGCACAAGTTATACAAGGCTTGAGCAAATGTATTTGAAACCTTCAATTGTCATGCAGTTGTGGCCTGCACAAAACTGCGAGTTAAGACAGACTTTTGTATAGATGCGACCAAGCAAGGCCAAGGGCAGACATAATGCGTTGTCGGAGAAGACATATCAACTTCAAAACCTAAAACACAACAACAAAAATTTGTAACTAGTCATAGGTAACAAGATGCAACCAAAACACATATCAAATGTTGAAGCGATAGGTAAGGTGGATCCCAAAACCCATACCAATATTGTCACATAACAACAACAGCAAACCTAGGATCCGAAATCAAAAAGGCGATCTAAGTTAACCCAGATGCAATATCAGATCAAAAAACAGTGAATCAGACTCGAATTTGGGAGAGAATCAAAGAGATTGCAGTGGCAACGGGTTACTGTTGATTTTTCTCTCCAAAATATTAATTATTAAAGTTTTAGAAAAATTATTTTAATAAATTTGACTTAAACAAGTTATAAAATAAAATAATAACTACTAACAATTGAATTCTCGACATCTGTGTTAGATATATTTTTCATCCCTTATTATTATAAAAATAATAATAACCACTAATGAAGAATGTCAAGAAGTTGTGAACTGATAATGGTTTGGAATTTTGTTGGGGTGAGTTTAATGAGTTTTGCAAGACTGAGGGGATTGCCAGACATCACACGGTTAGGAATACACCTCATCAGAATGGTGTAGCAGAATATTTGAATCATAAACTTCTGTAGATAGCTCGGTGTATCCTCTCTAATCTTGGGTTAACAAGAACGTTTTGGGTGGAAGCAGTTAACACAACATGTTATCTGATAAATCGTGGACCTCACACAGGTATAAATCAGAAAACTCCTTATGAATTGTGGCTTGGGTAATCTGTTGATTACTCAAATTTTAGGGTTTTTGGTTGCACGGTCTACTATCATGTCAATGAGGTTCAGTTGGAGCCAAGAGCGAAAAAAGAGTATTTGTAGGTTATGGGGATGGTGTGAAAGGATATTGGATCTAATCCATATATGAGAGGAGGGTTATCCTAAGTAGGAATGTTTTCTTTGATGAAAATTCGATGTTTAACCAAATTGTGAAGTTCACTATTCTAGAAGACTGTGGTGTTGAAAAGCAGGTGGAGCAGAGAGAAATTAAGGCTTTTTATTTATTCTATAAGACTGTGGTGTTGAGAAGAAGGTGGAGCAGAGATAAATTGAGGCTACTTATGAAGCAGAGGACTGCTGTCCTTAGTCACATTTAGAGGCAAAAGCATCAACTATTCAATTATCACCAGGGAAACATCACAGTATAACTCTTAATTGCCCTAAAAGAGCTAAGTTTGGGGTACCTCCTATGAGGTATGGCTTTGAGGACATGGTTGCCTATGCTTTACATGTTGCAAAGGAAGTGGATCTTCATGAGTCATCCACTTACAAGGAAGCTGTTACTCGTACTAAATATGTCCAATGGCTTGCTTCAATTGGGAGATGAGATGAAGTCACTCCAAAAGAATCAGACTTGGGAGTTTGCTAGAAGACTGTCGGGAAGATAGGTAGTGACTTATAAATGGTTGTTAAAATAGAAGGAAGGGTTTTCACCAGTTGATGGGATCAACTATAAAGCTCGGTTAGTTGCTAGAGGTTTCAGTTAAAAAGAGGAAGTGGACTATAATGAGATATTCTCAGCAGTAGTCAAACACACTTCCATCACGGTGTTTGCACATCAGGACTTGGAGCCCAAACAACTAAATGTGAAGAGATTTTTCATACATGGAGAGTTGGAAGTGGCGATATACATGACTCAACCATATGGTTTTCAAGAACCTGAAAAAGAGGATTGCATTTTCAAGTTGAAGAAGTTCTTATATACGTTGAAACGGTCTTCGACTAAATGTATTGATTGTAAAAAAAGAAATCAATGTATTAAACTTTTCTTAGGAACTCATTTGTAATTATTACATTCATTTTTTATAGAAAAAGAAACATTCATTTTTAAATATGTATCAAACAAATTTTCCAATTTTTAGATTTTAAAATACATTCAACAGTTGTAAGAAAAATATATTCCAAAATCAAATTTATCAAAGAAAGTCTTCTCAAATTCTCATTTCAAAAACAGTTTTTAAAAAAGAACTACCAAACACGTTTTTTTTAAATGTTTCTTCTTTAAAACAGTTTCAGAAAATTGGTTTTTAAAATAGATTTTGAAAACTAAAAAACAAAACACAACCAAAAAGGCCCTTAGTGAATATCAATGAAGAATGCTATAATATGAACTTGCACTCTTTTTTCCTTTTTTCCATTACTTTGATGATAAATAAATTGAGGGTTAAATAATGTTTTATCCCTCTGTAAAAAATATTAGATTTCATCTTGTAATTTGAAATCTTTGGTTTTAGACCTTCATGACATTAAATTACAAAATTTATGGTACTTTAATCCTCTGTAATTTAAGAAAATTTCGGTTTATCTCCTACCATATCATCGATTTTGTACAGTCAAAATTCATGAAGGAGATAAACCGGAAATTTTCAATATACAAGGGTGGAATTTAAAAAAAAAAATATTAAACGGGATAAACTGGAAATGACCTATATTACAAGGGATGAAACACTATTAACCCATAAATTTAACAAGGTTTTGGAATCAGTGTATAGTAATTTGAGCAACTTGCTTGTGTCTTTGGCTGGATCAAACCTCCAACAGGTTTTCTGGCTCTTAACTACGATGTAGCTGTGGCAATCGATAGAGGAGTTGTTGGCTATGGTGGTGACATTATGCTGATTAAGATGGCTGTCCAAAGGAGCACCAGTCCTTTCAACTCGTCTAGGATATTTATAGGATCTAAAGAAACGAAGGCACGGTCATGTGGAACTATATTTTCAGAGAGGCAAACCAAGTAACGGATACATTAGCTAAAATTAGTCTATCTTTAAATGATAATTGAATTGGTTTTATCTCTTTCAGGATATTGATGGGATCTATAATTGTATTGTTTACACATTTTTGATGTGGAACCGATTACCTGAAAACAAATTACTGGTTCTGCTAATATTATATGTGGGACTAGCATGTTTTTATTGTGGACCCTACTAGTCACTTGATATTTATTAAATAAAGGCTAAAATACTCTTTTGGTCCCTTAACTATATATTTGGTATTAGATTGGTCCCTTAACTAATAAAAACTCCGTTTGAGTCCTTTAAGTCTTGCTCCGTTATCTGTTTTGGTCCCTTCCGTCAGATTTAATAAAAAAAACGTTAGGTTTAATAAATAAAAAACGAACTGTACACGTGTCTTTTTCGCATTGGCTGGAATATACCTTCATCTTCTTCCTCCTCACCTTCATCTTCTTCAACAAATCTTCATAATTCATTCATTCACCTTCATATAAACCCAGAAAGAAAACCTTAAACAACAACACTCATCAAATAAAACTTTATCTTTATCATATGAAATCCAAATCTAAACCCATTATCATTAAGATTTGTGAATCTCACCTAGAACAACAACAACCTTACTAATATTCAAACAATAGCGAAAAAGCGATACTGTCAGCCCACAAGCTTTCAACACCAACAAACAGCCACCAATTCTAATCAATCATGGTGTATTCTTTTTCTTCAGAAAAGGGTGTTTTCGTGTTTCATTCTAACCAAATTTAGTGCTTTTAGAAGTAAACATAAACCCTTCCCCGATCTGTTTCTCTTCTCACCAACCATTTGTTGCTTCCCACCGAAATGTCTTCTTCATTCATGTTCCTCTCTCAATTTCAATTCTTCTTCATTCATGTTCCTCTTTCGATTATTTTTTTATGTTGACTCTAAAACAAATTAAAAAAAGGGTTTGTATATGTTGAAGCAAATGAGACAAAAGGAAAGAAGAAGATTTGGGGCTTTAGTGAAAAGATGATGATGGAGATTATGATTATGATTTTTGGTTGTTTTTAATTTTATTTTCTGGCTTTTCTGAGTTTTTGTTATGAATGTATGTATGTAATGATGAATATGAAAAAGAGAATGAAGGAAGAAGATGAGGAAAGCTACCAAAAAAATTAAGTGTTGGTGGTACATAGTTAGATCTCGTAGACATGTTTGATCTAATGGTTGTTCATTGATAAAAATGATCAAATGGTTGAGATTAAAAATATTATTATGGTCTTTGGTGGACCACCTACAATGTTAGTCCACTTGAGACATTTGGGGTTAACAATTTGCAGAAGGGACTAAAGTAACTACCAAAAATTAAATTAAAGGATCTAAACAGAGTTTTTATTATTTAAATGACCAAACCGATATTAAAAATTAAGTTAAGGGACGAAAAGAACATTTTAGCCTTAAATAAAATCTTACTTTTGGTGAGATTCATTGGGATACAAGTAAAATCTTACTTTAACAGCTAAAACTCAAGGTGATAGGAAAAATTATATATAGGGTTAATTAAGTAATACTTCCTATAAATATTCAAAATTTTGTTTTTAGTCCTTGTAAAATAAAATCACACTTTTTAGTTCGTGTAAAATTTTCCGTCAGCATTTTTAATCCCTATAAAATTTTCCATCAACATTTTTAGTCCCTGTAAAAAATTTTACGTACGTCAACATTTTTGGTCCCTAAAATGCTAAAGGAAAATGTCACATGGATTAAAAAGTGTGATTTTATTTTATAGGGACTAAAAACGAAACTGCAGATGTTTATAAGAGACCAAAAACTTAATTAACCCTTATATATATGCGTAGTTAAAAACCTTAATTGAACATCTCACTGGGATACAAGTAAAATTAATATGAAGAAAAAAAACTCCATCTAAAGAAGATATCCATGGAAAATCTACCAATTCATCTTCCAAACAGCCATTGGAAAAGGAATCCAGTATGTTGAAAACAAATCCAATTCCTTACACAAATCAAAGTCTTTTAACGGTCATTTGGCTATGATTGCGATTTTTGTGATTTTATTAGGCCTTCATAAAAATTAGCTAATTGTTGTGATTTTATTAGGTCTTAATTTCATTTTTTTCCGCTTTTCATTACCTAATAAATGTTTTTTTTAGATAACATCTGAAAATAAATCAAATTTTATAAACACCCAAAAAAAAAATACCGTATAATGTAGAGAACTATAGAACATGCGAAGTAAATTGATATTTTAATCAAGTCATTGCACCATAACTGTTGCAATATTTGTTTTTCTCAATGAAAGGAAAGTGTGCTATTGTGATACGATAAGGTAAATTGCACTTTTCAAATCAATGCCAAACTCCAAATTTTACTCACCAAATACTTATTATTTTTTTGAACCCTTTCAAATGCATACAGAGATCTATTTATACCCAAAATATAAAAACAAAATTTCCTATTATTACTAAATTATAAAAAACTAAGATAATAACTAAATTCCTATTATTATTACATCATAACAAACGTTGTTATTCATAGTATTACTAGATAGTAACATAACCCTTCACTCTAGCATCGTTTGTTATCTGTTATCCAATGTTGCTCCCTCTTGGTTAATGATATCACTACCCCGCTCCTCGAAATTGACCTTGTCCTCAAGGTCAGAAATTCCATAAATAGACACGCAGTCAGGTAGTTTTGGAGGTGGTGGCGATGACGGGAGTGGCAATAAAACCTTTTCTAGTGGCGATTGTAGATCCGATGGTTTTGGTGGTGGGGACATAATTGAAGGAAGAGCAGCGATCAGAGATGATGGCGGCTGAGTCTTGAGAAGATTCAGTCGCTTCAATTGTGGATTCGGTAACTTCGACTGTGGTGGAGTTTTGTGCGGTGGTGCCCTTGGTGGTTGCGCTGAAGTGGTGTTGATATGTGGTTGCTTATGAGGCGCTACTTTCAGGAACCGAGTTATAAAAAATGAACATTGTAAAGGCAAATGAATATGACAACATAAAATAAGTTTAGCTGTTGAAATGCATGATTAAGGAACTAAGTTTACTTTCACATTTAATGCAACATGCTACCAATGTAAGTTTACCAGACATGGTTTAATCTGAGCTTATATGTGTCTTGTATGAATGAAGGGCAGAAAAAACAACATACTTTTCATGGGAAACCCTTTTCATCATAGAGCATAATTTTAAATGCAATTAACTATAGCTTCTGATCATAAGTATATTGGTTATGTTCTGGACCGGCCATCAGCTCAACCCAACGATGACACGTGGACTAAACGTCCACTACTCTAAGGCGCACCGCTTGAAGGAACGCGCCAATACCAGTGCACCTCACTCCACTAGAAAGGAGCATGCCTCCATGCATCAAGCACCGTACACGTGTCCTCCAACCGCATCCTAATCACACGCCTATATAAGGGTGACTTAGCTTCACCCTCAAGATATGATTCACTTTTCCCACACTTTTTACACACTTTTTCTCGGTTTCAATACTGACTTAAGCATTGGAATGCTAACGTATCTGCAGGTACCTTTCGTTCCAATGTGAAGACTCATCACCACGTACCACATTGGAATGCTAACGTATCTGTAGGTACCTTTCGTTCCAATGTGAAGACTCATCACCACGTACCGGAGTACTTTCTGCCACTGTTACATCGGTCTAATACAGGACATATCAAGTTAGGTTGCAGAATATTGAATAACAACAAAAAGATTAAGGAATCTAATTATTTTAGAAAATTATTACAGGATTAATCCACCACTAAAAGGTAAAAATTAAAATAAAATAAAAACTATCTCAAGCTTAGGTAGGATGTAGTTTAATGTAATGTTTTTTAAGGAATGTAGTTTAATATAATTAAAATAAAATAAAATAAAATTTAGATATTTGAATCATGTATAACTCAAATTCAGTTTAATTTTTTTTTTTTTTGAAGAATCAAATTTAGTTTAATTAGTTAACAAACATAATTTTCAACTTCAACTCGACTCATTTTAGTTCGTTAACCAACTTCAATTTATTATTATCTAATCGAGTTTCGGATTGTAATCTCCTAAACAAAGGATTTAGACAAGGTTGAAATGATTCATTTTGTTGGATAATATATTTCAATATCTCTACCGTCTATCCTATTAAACAGAGAAAAAATATTGATTTAACGAACAAAAGAAAAATAGGAACTCTGATTATTTGGGTACATTGTGTTTTGAAAAACAAAGTGGATAAAAAATTAACTATTAAAATTAATTTTTCATTCACTCTATCTTTCAGAAATCAGTAAACCAAAAATTATTACTAATGAACTATTAAAATAAATTAAGTGAACGCCACAATAAGAAATATTGAGTCCGAAATATTATACTTTGGCCATATGTATACAATGGTTTTTAATAGGTAAATCTTTCTCTTAGCTAAATGTTTAAGAACATTCGATGTGGGGCTATTGAAAACAACCTATTTATGTCTTCTTCTTACTGTTCTAAATAATTGTTATTTAGAAGGATGCCTGAGAGCAAATAATAATGAGCACGTCATGACTACTGACCAAAATACCAAAGCTGTACATTTCGACTCCAATCAATGAAAATATGGATCAAGACAAAACTAAATATGTGGCTGATGATGTAGCTCCAATCAATTAATTTGTTTGATGCATTAGTGCTTGGAAAAGTTTCACATGTTTGTCTTCTTTTTATCATGCATGTTTGTATTTATTCTTTAGTTTCTATATTGTGTTTGGTTTAGTGAATGGAAAATTAATCCATAATTTTTTCATTGATGTTTAATTATTTTTCATTCATAATCATGTTTAATTCAAATCACAGGAAAATGGTATCCTCCCTGAAATCCAATCGGCCCCAGACGGCATTAATCAAGCACAACTTGCTGGATATTCATTTCAAAAGGTATGTCTTCTTCAATTTTAACCTAACTAAACCATTATTTACACTTGAATAGAAGGCAAGCGGGCAACAAGCTGCGCCGTTAGACCTTTTTAGATGGCAAAACCAATCCTCGTAAACACGACATTCATGGACCTAGGAGACATGACATTGCTACGCATGACCTTTTGAACTCTATGCAGAAGTCCAACAACCTCTGGTGCTAAGAAACCGAAAGTGTCAAAAGCAAATGGTATAAAAGCATGTTGATTGTCAAAACACGTTTTCTCGTGTTTGGCCACCTTACTTGACACAACTTTTAGGGTTGCCTGTCCTACGGTAAAAGGTCCGGCACCTAATCCCACAAGTGGTGAAACCCCAGTCAAGTCTACACATGCATGTTTTCCTCCTACCTATTCGTACACCATAACATCCGCATGCCTGGGTGTTGATCTTCTTTCTAGCGGGTCAGTCAAGAAGTTCATAGACGCCTCCTTCTTCACTGTTACTCTTGCCCGTCTGAGTATATCAAAAAGTACATCCCTAACAAAGTCGTGTCTGTACTTAAAGTCGGGAAATTCCTTACAATGAACGGTATGCTCCCCAAAAGTATCCAAGCACGCCTTACGACAAACAGGGCACACCTCATCACTTAAATATATTTAACAGGGTCTTGACACCGGTCTATACCAATATTGATTTTCTTGATTTTATGTATATATGGAGTAGATAGTACATACTTGATTAGTTTGGTTGTGCTTTTAGATTTGTGTCTCCAGCCGGTTTTGTGACTCTTAAGTCTTAACTGTGATGGAGTTGTCGCAAGATCGACGTTGGGCTTATTCGGGTTCAATTAGACTCCCTAATTGATATCAAACTTATTAAAGATGGTTGTCCATAGAAGCATCAATCCTTTCAACTCGTCCAAGATATTCATAGTATCTATAACGACAATGTCGCGTCATTTTTCGGAGATCAAGGCTATTTGATTAGCGTTTGACTCACTATTTTATTTCACGACTGAACATTTAATTTTTTTTTTAAAAGAAAGTGGAAAAAAGTTCAAATACCACATTTTAAAGATTAAGGGTTCGGGGGTTGGTTACATAAAGGGAAGGTATTAGCACCCTTTATGTTCGTAGTACTCTACGAGAACCTCTTGATTTTATTTAACTTTTGTGCTATAACTTGCTTGCTTTTTTAGAAAATGGATTTAAAATGATTAAAAGAAAAAGAAAAAGAGAAACCTATTATCTACATTTTTTATTGATTTGGAAGGACGAGTGTCCTTTGCCTACGTACCCGTGAGGGATCAAAACCTCGTAGTTCGGGGTTGAAATCGACGTTTGATTGGTTATGTGTTTTTTATTAATTTTGAAAAAGGTTTTATAATGTAAAAGCCAAAGTGGCAAAAATAGAATTTGTTTGTGTTTTTTATGTTAAAGAAAATGACTTGAATATGTTTAAATGGATTGAAATTTGATTTAAGAAAGCAAATGAAAATGGAACGTCACTTGATTGAAAATCAAGGTTTATTATGAAAAGAATTTTTTGTGAGTTTTTGATTATTTGCATGTTTTTGTTGTTTTTTATATAATAAATGAAAATTAAATTAACGGAGCAATAAAAATAAAAGTGCGTGGATTTTTGTAGTGACGTTGGATCACCACAAAATCCCTAATCTAATAAAGGACACACACACACACACACACACAATTTTCTCATTTATATTTACATTGGACCTAAGTACATTCTAATTGCTGGAAAATAAATAACAATAATTAAAATGTTAAACAAAAATAAAATAAAAATGCTAAAATGCTAAAAAGAAATAAAATGCAAGAAAATAAAAGAGAGAGACAACCGAAGGGACAAAAATTACCGAAGGGACTTTTCCGAAGGGACTTATTCCGAAGGGACAGAAAAAAGAGGGAGAAGAAAAGAATAGCTCGTCAACACAAGCTAAATAGGGAGAAGAGAGAAAAGTTCTTTGACAATTCAAGAGAACTTTTTGTGTGTGAAATTGTGTGGAATGAGGGCTCTATTTATAGGTGAGGAGATTGATGTAAAAAGGAAAATTGGTTTAATGGAAATGATGGACAATTATGGTGAATTTTGAAAAAGGAATGTTAAAGTTGACACTTGACTTGAATTTTTTTTTAGACCTTGGACATTTTATTTTTGGACCTATTGACACTTTGTTTTTTTTTTTGACTTGGACAATAAAATAAAAGTGACCAAAATAAAATATGAAAAATGACTAATTAAAAAATAAAAAATTAGAAATAAAAATTATAAAATTAAATAAAAGATGGAAATTGACAAGTAAATAACAAATAATAAAAAAAACTAAAGAAAACTAAAAAATATAAGGAAATAAAGAGAGAAGAGGGCCCGACACAGAACCAAACATGAGGTATTTTAAGATACCTTTATGCCAAACTTTTCTCTGAAAAGTCAGAGACTGATCAGGGTCAAAGGGCGCGTGTCAGTGTATGAATGTGGGACCTTAGGTCAAAAATTGGGGTATGACAGATGCCCCTATTTAAGTTTCTTCGTCTGGAGATTTGAAGATGTAATCTTTGATTTGACGGGTCGAAGAGACTTAAATACAAAATACGCCATTTTTGACCTAAGATGCTATGAAATGCTTATGATGCAAGTATGAATGCAGGACGGCGAAGGTGATTTGACTGGAATGAGAAACAACAACGGGATACCCGAATTCGTTGAAGAAAAGGATCCGACTCCGCTTAGGGGAAATGTAGTTTCACTGGAAAAACGATCGTCTACTACCGTGTTGGTTTGGAACAAAAGTTTGATGAAGACAACACTTTTAATGACATCTTTGGACCAGACGCACTGGGGATGACGCTCGAGAGAAAGACTGGTAGGTGCAGACTGTCCGTTGTTTAGGACTAGCAGCTTGAAACAAAAATGCAAACTTAAGCGGTCCGTTGTCTAGGACTGTCAGCTTAAACGAAGATAAAAGTGTAAACTTAAGCGGTCTGTTGTTTAGGACTGTCGGCTTGAAAGCAAGTAAAAATGTAAGCGGTCCGTTGTCTGGGACTGTCGGCTTGAAAGCGAAAAATGTAAGCGGTCTGTTGGTTAGGACTGTCGGCTTGAAAGCAGGTAAAATGTAAGCGGTCCGTTGTTTAGGACTATCGGCTTGAAATAAAGTAAAAAGTAAGCGGTCCGTTGTTTAGGACTGTCGGCTTGAAAGCAGGTAAAGTGTAAGCGGTCCGTTGTTTAGGACTGTCGGCTTGAAAGCAAGTAAAAGGTAAGCGGTCCGTTGTTTAGGACTGTCGGCTTGAAAGCAGGTAAAAATGTAACCGGTCCGTTGTTTAGGACTGTCGGCTTGAAAGCAGATTAAATGTAAGAGGTCTGTTGTTTAGGACTGTCGGCTTGAAAGCGGGTAAAGTGTAGGCGGTCCGTTGTTTAGGACTGTCGGCTTGAAAGCAAGTAAAATGTAAGCGGTCCGTTGTTTAGGACTGTCGGCTTGAAAGCAGGTAAAGTGTAAGCGGTCCGTGGTTTAGGACTGTCGGCTTGAAAGCAAGTAAAATTTAAGCGGTCCGTTGTCTGGGACTGTCGGCTTGAAACGGTAAAGGACTTGAAACGAAAGGATGCGGCCAAACAAGACTTTGGGTGACTGATGCAACCATGTGTGAATGATGTCGTGTATATGATATGTGTGGGTGAAAGTAATAATGCATGGATGTATGAATGTGTGAATGAATGTATGAGTGTGTAGACTGGGTTGTGATGGGTAAACTCGACGAAACGAGACAAGACAGGTAAGATGAGAGATAGACTGACATCGCAGTACAAACACTCGGCAAACTTCCTTGAAGATGATATTATTGCGAACAGATCGAGCCACTTGCAGGGTGAAACCTGACACAAGATAGCAACCGATGTTTCCTGGGGAGAGAGTCCATTGTTGACTGAAAAGTTGGGAAGAAGTCGCCATTTGTGAACCGGCGTAGAGTGTTCTGATAAATGTCACTGTTGACCAAAAATCTGGAAGTCGCCATTTTGCATAGAGTGTCAATCCATAGGTATGCCCCAGCAGTCACGCTCCTTTTTGTTTTTTGTTTGTTTGTTTGTTTATTTTTAAATCCCTAACTTTTTCCTGGACCGCCCTTTCGGGTTTTCAGTCCACCGGGAGTATATTTCCTTTTTTGTGCCCCTAATTTTTGCCTGGACCTCCCTTTCGGGTTTTCAGTCCACCGGGACGCTCTCTATTGCCTAAGTCTCCTTTTCAGGTTTTCAACTTAGCGAGCTTTCATTTTTTGTTCTTGTTTTTGGATTGTGACTGCATCTTGCTCAAAGTAGAGGTCCTCTTCATAGTGCTTAGTCATGTTTCTCTTTCGGAGTGTAGCCGTTCTCGAGGCGGATGCTGATGTGCGCTTCTCCTACTCACGAGTTCGAAGAGAGTGTGTTTGTTGTTCGTACTTTTCAAAAGATGTAAAAAAGAGTTTTGTATTTTGAAATTTTTTTGCTTCAAGTATGGCCATAAAAAATAGAAGAAATTTTGTAAATTGAATAAATGAGAGTTCCAAATAAATGGGTACGTGCTCAAACTTGATTAATTGAGTGGTGACCTGCCAATAGCATGGCTCCACGGATCTTTGAAATATTTTGGAAAATGGTAAATGTAATGGGAATGGTACATTGAACACGATAACCGCTATTTTCCCTAACAACTTTTGAATGCCCCTGTTCCGAGTCTTTGATTTGTAGGTGCTTCGAATCAGTGATCTTTTGATAGTTGGATGTCCCAAGTGGATTGTGCGTGACTGATGCAGTTACTTTGTCATGATCCTTAACTTCCGGGTTTTTAACCTATCAGGATAATCATTTTTTGTACATGTCTCTAATTTTTGCCTGGACCGCCCTTTCGGGTTTTCGGTCCACCGAGACGCTCATTTTTGCCTAAGTCCCTTTTTTCAGGTTTGCGACTTATCGAGCTTTTATTTTTGACAGAGTATTTCTTGAGTGCACCGGCATTCGTAGTACGTGTGAGTTTGTCACCATTCGTAGTTGTAAGAAGCCATTGCACACGAGCTTTCATAGTTAGGCGTCCACTTGCCCCTGGAGTAAGGTTGGAAAGAGTGGCCTTTTGAGCACAAAGTCCGACGAACCTTCTTGTTGGAAGTTTGCTTCAACTTCTTTTGATATAGTTGTACCAGGTCGTCATGCATTGTGAGTTCAATCAATCTTGAGATTTCAGCCGAAACCCCGTTGGCAGGACTTTGATCTCCATGAGAAGTCTGCCCTTCATGTCGTATACTGATGGAAGGAGGGCGGTTGCCCCTGTTGAATTGTTTATTGAAACATGATGCCCATGTGAGGCAACGGTGCCATCTCATGCTGGTCTTTGTAAGTGACTGTCATTCTCTTGGCGATCTTCGTGATTTTGTTTGCAGCTTTGACGGCTAAGATGCCCCAGTATGTGAGAGGTTTTGTCGGGAATCACTTCATTCCTCTTCATCTTCGGACGCAGGGGATTCAAAGTCGAAAAAGAGTATAGGGTTAATGTGTTCAACGGGCTTATTTATGCTTAAATTGCATTTATGTTTGATTTTTTTAGAAAGTGAATGATTGTATCCAGACATTTGAAAATGATTAAAGAAAAAGATTTTTGGTTTTTTGTGTTACCATTTTTCCAGAAAAAGCACAAAATAAAAACAAAGTCGGGATCAAAACGACCTTTTTATTAATGATGGAATATACATGAAGCAAAAAGCCCTTCACAAGTTCACTTTTGTCTCGGGCGGGACAAAAGGATTTTTTTGGAAAAAGTAAACAACAAACGCATTATTTGAACAGATAAGTAGCGGAAGAAAACATCAACAAAGATCCGATTTCGGTTAGTCATCCCATGTGTCACAAACACTATGTATTATGATCTGGTAGCGGATTGACTTGCGCGTTCAGAGAGTCTTAGAAGGTCAGGCGGTTGGTCCGGATCAAGTTCTGGACTGCCTTCTTTAGTGCGTTGCAATGTTCGACATCATGTCCAGGTGCCTCTTGATGGAAGGTATAGAAAAGTTAAGGTTTATACCATGCTGGCAATTTTGTTGGTACCGGAGGAGGCGCCTTGGTCTGGACAAGATTCTCTTCGAGCAAAATGTGGAAGCAAGACTGCATATTACACGGGGATTAGGGTAAATTGCGTCCTTGAGGCCTATTGCTGCTGATATAGTTGATGAGGATATTGTTGCTGAGGATGTTGTGGGAATAATAGTTGACCCTCGGGGGACAGGGTGTTAGCTTGGATTAACTTCTGAACTACAGTCCTGAAAGCGAAACATTGCTCGATATCGTGACCTGGTGTCCCTTGATGGAAAGCACAAGAAAGGTCGGCTCTATACCCGATTGGAAATCTTTTCGGCACTGGAAGAGGTGGTCTAGTTTGGATTAGGTTCTCCTTAAGCAGTGTGGGAAACAGCTCCGCGCATTTCACTAGAATTGGATCAAATTGTCGTGCTCTCCGAGCCTGATTATGTGGATTGGATAGTTGGGGAGCCTGTTGTCGAGGCTGTTGTATGCACAATGGTTGACATGGTGGTTGGGTCCCTTGCTGGAATTGTGGCGAATCCTTTGTAACCGTCAGCGAAGATACCAGGATAGTTAACTTCTCTACTTCGGTCCGAAGCGTTGTCACCTCTTCACAAAGTTCGTGGACCTCTTGTTCAAGCTGATCTGTTTTATGTGTTTGCGTGAGTGTTTGCATGTGCGAGTTGAATTTGAACGAAGACATTAGACCACTTTACTGACGGATTGACCTTTTATTGAAAAGACACAGTGTGAGACTCGGACTTGAAACTATGAATGCAGAATGATGCATGGTATGTTTATGCAAAAATAGACATTTTTTTTATTTATCGAAGGACATGTCAAGGTAGTTGTAAACATTGTAAGGACCATGGTTTCATTTGTAAAGATATTGTCAACGGTTCCCTTTTCAAAAGCAAGAACGAAACCACGGAGGAAGTCCTTAAGAAAAGCAAAAGCTTAGTTTAGATTTTTTTGAAATTTTATTTCATGTTGTTCTTTCTTGCAAGGTCCATACCTTTGATGTTTACAAGAGCTTATATTGTCCTTCGATATTTAATGAGAAAAAAAGTTTATGAATGAATGCATGTATGCATGATTATGCTAAAAGAACGGAGAAAACATGGTGAGGTTTAGTCCATGATGTTGGAGTCAAAGGTGAATACGCCGTTTGGTAGGGACTATGGTTCCATATGTACGTGTATTACGGGTTCTACCATGTTCCCAAAGTCCAACCCCCTCCGAACTTTGTCGGATGCCCGGGACAACACCCGGTCCAACAGCGTTCGTAGGAAAGTCTCGTTTGAGTGTAGTATCGCATGTCGACTAATTCCAAGACAACACTTGGTTAGCCACCGCACTACATCCTAAAGGCCAAGATGGGTTAATGGTAATTAAAGGTCCTTAGCTTCGACGGAAACTTAAAAGTAATAACGTCTAAACGTGACAACACACGCCGACATACATCACCTCAAGATCCTCCGCTAAGTGTGGTTATATCACATGCTCCAAAACACGAGAATACTCTCGGTATGTCACTATGATTCTACCACTCCTATCTTATATTTCCCTCAAGCCCGGGTTAGGACTTATCTCACCACACACGTTTAAGAAAAGAGAAAGAAGGATGAAGAACATATATACACGCATTTCCATCTTTTATTTTTTGTTTTCAAGCAAGTTATAACACAAAATTTAGGCTCAACCCTCTTATGGGGTATCCCCAGTGAAGTCGCCATTTCTGTCGCGTCATTTTTCGGAGATCAAGGCTATTTGATTAGCGTTTGACTCACTATTTTATTTCACGACTGAACATTTAATTTTTTTTTAAAAGAAAGTGGAAAAAAGTTCAAATACCACATTTTAAAGATTAAGGGTTCGGGGGTTGGTTACATAAAGGGAAGGTATTAGCACCCTTTATGTTCGTAGTACTCTACGAGAACCTCTTGATTTTATTTAACTTTTGTGCTATAACTTGCTTGCTTTTTTAGAAAATGGATTTAAAATGATTAAAAGAAAAAGAAAAAGAGAAACCTATTATCTACATTTTTTATTGATTTGGAAGGACGAGTGTCCTTTGCCTACGTATCCGTGAGGGATCAAAACCTCGTAGTTCGGGGTTGAAATCGACGTTTGATTGGTTATGTGTTTTTTATTAATTTTGAAAAAGGTTTTATAATGTAAAAGCCAAAGTGGCAAAAATAGAATTTGTTTGTGTTTTTTATGTTAAAGAAAATGACTTGAATATGTTTAAATGGATTGAAATTTGATTTAAGAAAGCAAATGAAAATGGAACGTCACTTGATTGAAAATCAAGGTTTATTATGAAAAGAATTTTTTGTGAGTTTTTGATTATTTGCATGTTTTTGTTGTTTTTTATATAATAAATGAAAATTAAATTAACGGAGCAATAAAAATAAAAGTGCGTGGATTTTTGTAGTGACGTTGGATCACCACAAAATCCCTAATCTAATAAAGGACACACACACACACACATAATTTTCTCATTTATATTTACATTGGACCTAAGTACATTCTAATTGCTGGAAAATAAATAACAATAATTAAAATGTTAAACAAAAATAAAATAAAAATGCAAAAATGCTAAAAAGAAATAAAATGCAAGAAAATAAAAGAGAGAGACAACCGAAGGGACAAAAATTACCGAAGGGACTTTTCCGAAGGGACTTATTCCGAAGGGACAGAAAAAAGAGGGAGAAGAAAAGAATAGCTCGTCAACACAAGCTAAATAGGGAGAAGAGAGAAAAGTTCTTTGACAATTCAAGAGAACTTTTTGTGTGTGAAATTGTGTGGAATGAGGGCTCTATTTATAGGTGAGGAGATTGATGTAAAAAGGAAAATTGGTTTAATGGAAATGATGGACAATTATGGTGAATTTTGAAAAAGGAATGTTAAAGTTGACACTTGACTTGAATTTTTTTTTAGACCTTGGACATTTTATTTTTGGACCTATTGACACTTTGTTTTTTTTTTTGACTTGGACAATAAAATAAAAGTGACCAAAATAAAATATGAAAAATGACTAATTAAAAAATAAAAAATTAGAAATAAAAATTATAAAATTAAATAAAAGATGGAAATTGACAAGTAAATAACAAATAATAAAAAAAACTAAAGAAAACTAAAAAATATAAGGAAATAAAGAGAGAAGAGGGCCCGACACAGAACCAAACATGAGGTATTTTAAGATACCTTTATGCCAAACTTTTCTCTGAAAAGTCAGAGACTGATCAGGGTCAAAGGGCGCGTGTCAGTGTATGAATGTGGGACCTTAGGTCAAAAATTGGGGTATGACAGACAATGTTAGATATTTTCCCTATTTTTCTCTTCCACCTAAGCCAATATTGAGTCAAAATTGATTGTTGTGGAATGCTATTTCTAAGGGAAAAATCTTTCTGATTTGGTCCACCTATTCTCCCCACTTATCCCATATTCAGTTTAACGCTCCCTCAAATTGTGTTACACGTGTTGTAAACCTTGCGATGAACAAGGTGTAACGCCCTACTTTTATTATTTATTATTTTTTATTGAGATTAGATGTCTTTTAATAATTTAGTCCATTTATTTTGATGAAGTGATATTTTGTTATGTTATATGTTGGTATTTATTTGTATAATATATATGTTATCTGGTGTAGAAATATATTTGTTATTTTGTGTAGAGATATATTTGTTATTTGGTGTATTATTATTATTAAGTGGGGGAGAGATATATTTAATTTAGAAATAAATAAGATTATGAGGGAAAGAGTAGTTTTGAGGTGTAAGAGAAATTAGGGTTATTATATTAGGTAGAGAATAGAAAAGTTAGAAAATAGAAACACGTACAAGAGTTTTGTAGAAAAAAATGGAGAAGACCTTAGGAGAGAAGAACGCTGCTGCTAATTCAGGAGCAAATCTAAGGCAAGGGTGGGACTAACCTTCTTTAATCATAAGTATATGGTTCTGAAATAAGGTTTAACAGATTTGTTGTTGTTTTATTTTGATGATTAGAGAAGTTAGGGTTTGAAAAGAAGTTAGGGTTTTGAATTGCAATTTAATTGATGAAATTCATGCTCTAGTTGTAGTAATATGTTTGGGTATGTTAATTTGTTGATAAATGAATTGTTGATGATTGTTGTTGTTAATGTCATATTATGAATTGGGTATGAATTATATTGAGTTGTTGTTGTTGATTGTGATGATTTTGAATGAATGTGAAGTTTGAATAATATAAGTTGCTTTTTTTCTGATTTTTTTTATTTCTGCCCCGAATTTTGAAATGAAAAATGGTATTGATCGGTACAGAATTGGTCTTAGGTGTAAACACAAAAGTTGTAGGTATGGATGTTAATTTTCTAATGTCATTGGTCTGACGTCCAAACTATTTATATAACTTGAGTTATGGTCAAATTACTGCATGTAGGTCACGGTGAATTTTTGTGGACTTTCTGCACAACTTTTGCGAATTTGAAACGAAAACTGGTATTGATCGGCACAGAATTGACCTTGAGTGTAAACATGAAAGTTGTAGATAATTTTGTTAGATTTACTTTAGTTTGACGTGAAAATGACTTTTAGTTTTTGAGTTATGATGAAAATACTCCAAGGAGGTCTTAGCGAAATTGTACGGTGACAACATTCTTTGTTTCATGTTTTTGCGTCTTTTTCACACGTCTCTGTTTTAAATTGGTCTTTAGTATAAATATGAAAGTTGTTGATAATTGTGATATCTTTCTAGTATCCTTGGTTTGACATGGAAATATGTTATGTATAATTTATTATGTTTTTACAAAGATGCATGATGAATTGTTGATGTTGGAATACGATGTTATATGACGAACTGTTGATGTTTGAATATGATGTTATATGATGAATTGTTGATGTTTGAATAGGATGTTATATGATGAATTGTTTATGTTTAAATACGATGTTATATGACGTTGTTTATGATTGATGAATATGAAATTATGATGTGTAGTTGTTGTCGTTGTCGTTACCACAGTTGTCGTCAATGTCCTCAAAGTTGTAAGTAGTTTGTCAATGTCGTTTAAGTTGTAAGTTGTTTGTCGATGTCGTTGAAGTTGTTTGTCGTCAAAGTATTGTTGTTGAGTCCATGCATCATCACTAAAGAAGAGGGCTTATGCCCTGGAATGCTTTGTCATTCACCCCTAAAGAAAAGGGCTTATGCCCTGGAGCTGATGCTCAATTAAAGAAGAGAGCTTATGCCCTGGAATGCTTTGTCATTCACCCTAAAGAAGGGGGCTTATGCCCTGGAGCCTATGCTCAATTGCGAAGGGGGTTTATGCCTCGATTGGTACCACATGCATATAAGTTGTCAAGTCGATGAAGTTGTTGTTGCATATGTCGTTGATATTAAGTTGTCAAGTTGATGAAGTTGTCGTTGCATAAGTAGTCAATGTTGTTGTCGTGTTGTCAAGTTGCCATTATATTTAATGAGTTGATTAATAACTAATTATGCGAAGCATCTATATTGTATAATTGTTGTTTAACATTGTCAAATTTGTTGTTATTTATGTTGTTAAATTCTTTTAAAGAATTATATGCTTATTATTATAGAATGTGAAGCTTGGAAATATTGCTCTTCGTATGAGTAACTTGTAGGTGACCAAGAATAATGCAGTTGAGAGTAATCTCCGCTGTGTCGTCTAGGATGCTCTGATACGTAACGGGATGTGGATTGTTTTGCTGCATGTTTCCTTGTTATGTATTTTCTTTTAAACAATGTTGAATTATTTTTATGAGAATTTATTTAAGATGTTGATGATGTGGCCTTTTAGAGCCAAAGACTATTTAAGATGTTGAAATTATTTCCGCTGCATGTTTGTTAAATTTTTATAAAAGCAAAAGTTTTAATAAATAGTAATTTAGCTATATTTATATTTGTTGAATTTTTGTAAAGTTGAATGTGACACTCTGTTTTTAAGTTGAAAAACTCTGATTAATCTATGTTTTCCCAAGATAAAAATTCATAAATAAAATCAGAGTTTTCACATAACGGAATGCTACATTTTCTTTCAATAAAATCTCCAAATGAATAAATAACTATTTATTCTTCATAAAAAGTAGTCAATAAAAATTAGCCTTCAAACTTCGCAGCGGAATTAATTCAAATCAACAAAGTTAGACTCTGGCACGCAGGCCTCATCAAAAGTTTCATAATTCAAAAACAATACTTAAGGAAAGAGAAACAAATAATAAGGTCCCCATCCTGTTACGTATCAGAGCCCTATGACACTTTGAGCCGACATCTCTACTAATCTTCGTTACCTGCAAGTTACCCATAGGAAAGGCAACATTTCCAAGCAGAAGGGGTGAGATTCACAAACAATAATAGATATTATAATTCATCAATTAAATTCAACAACAAGGATACATTGTTAATCAACTGTCAATTTATAATTAAGACAAACAACAACAACATTACCAAGCTACGACATCGACGACCCAACCAACAACAACAACAACGACAACAACAACGACGACGACAATGCGACTAATGAAAATGCATGTGGTACCATTTTACGCGCGTTGAATGCTAAGCATTCCGGGGCATAAGCCCCCAACAGTTTGAATGAAATAACATTCCAGGGCATAAGCCATCAACGATTGAGTGATAAACACTCCAGGGCATAAGCCCTCAACGGTTGAGTGAAAACACTCCAGGGCATGAGCCCTCAACAAGTATGAGTATGAATGGACTCATTAGTGTATATCTGCATACAACTCGACAACAGCAACGACAACTACAATATGCATAATCAACTATGACATAAGACTCCAACTTAATCGACAGGACACAACAAAAGGGTACAACAAGGTCTCACAGCAAAATTCAACAATTTAGGCAAGCTACAGTACTACTCGCCGTGGCGAGTTCATGAAAATGAGCTACTCGCTGTGGCGAGCTCAAGGCGAGCAAATCTGGGTGCTCTCGGCATTTTTGACATTTTTCACCTAAAATCTTCATTTTTAAGTCCCCAAAACCCAAATTTGATTCTGTAAAAAGGCGCCATTCATCCCTAAATATATTAAGGCACTCAAGTTGATATAAAAATTGGCCTAAAAACATCATTACGACAATTAACACTTTTTAATTTAAGAAACTCGCCGTGGCGAGTGCATTTACTCGCTGTGGCGAGCCATATAGGTTCACTGCTCGCCTGGCGAGTGGGTCTGCTCGCTGTGGCAAGCTACACAGGCTTGCTCGCCTGGCGAGTGGGTCTGCTCGCCGTGGCGATTTACAGAACTACGAACTGTACGAACATACTTCTCCTTTTCAACCCCAAACCCCATTTTCAACACCTAAGAACCCAATTTTGATGAATTGCACTACTTCTATGCAAACTAACATCAGAACAGCAATAAACAACAACATTTTCATGAATTCATCAAGTTATTAGCATCAATTCATCTTTAACCTAATTCAATTCATCAACCCTAACAACACAACCTTAATCAACGAATTACAAGACCTAAAATTGAGAGTTAGTCTCACCCTTACCTTAGATTATCTTCCTGAATTCAAAGCTGTGTTCTTCTCTCTTCCTGCTTCTTCTCTCTTGTTCTAGGTTTTTCTCCCTTTTCTCTGTTTCTCTCTGTTTCTACGTGAAAACTGTTTTCTGACTTTCCCTTCCTTCTAACTCCTATTAATTCTAATTAATTCCCACTTATTTCTAATTAACTCCTATTAAAATATTATTCAATTCATTTTAATCCCCAACTTTCTAATAATCATAGTTTCTCACCTATTTTAATTTAAACATTAAAATAATCATATAATAAAATACATCACACCATAAAATCAACATAAATTATTTAAAATCATATAAACTTATTAAAAATCAACCGAAATAAATAAATAACAACTAGGGTGTTACACATGACACTATAAAGTTAGAAACGTATTTACTGTTTCAGAGTCACTGAACCTGCTCCTCTCTAAAGTAACTGCACCATCGAGTTTGAAGCGAGTAAGGGTTTGGAACAGCGAAACAGGCTGGTTACAGCAGCAGCAAGCGCAACAGTAAGCTCCTTTTCATCAAGCAATGGCTGGAGGTAAGTGCTCTCTTATTCTGCTTCCGCTTTCTGATTTAAATGTGTATTTAATGTTTTTTACATGATTAAATCGATAAATACATTTTATACATTTGATATCAGAGCCTTATGCCTCTGTCTTGCTTGAATCGTTTCCACTTTGTTTTTGTAGAATTTCCAATTTTATTTTTGGGTAATTTGGTTTTGACCCCTTTAATCAAAAATAAAATCGAAAACATATTGGAAACGATTTATAAAAAGTTTCTGGATAATTTTTCATCGTTTTCAACGTCGAAATTCGTCTAAAACCGTCGGGTATCGCGGGTCGTAATGACCATGGATAGCATGTTTTTTCTCCGAGGATCGAACCTATGTCATTATGGGTGATAATCCCTTCTGTAACCAAACGTGCTACAGTAATCAATTGTCTATTTTATGTTGCTTCTGTATTATGTATAATTATTCGATCTGAATAAAATTATGTATAAACATGAACGACTGTTGTTTAATTTACTGAATGCATTTTTGTTAAAAAAAAATAAAAATATGATGTGTTTATTTGTGTCAGTGAGTTGTATGATTAATAATTATTTTGAACATACAATATTAAGTGGAATAGTTCATGCAAATTAAAATTGTTAGGTTAGTTTGTATGTCTTAATGACATTTGTATGCACTGTGTATACTGCTTTATACATGTAGCGTAATATTTAATTTGCATTGTTTAGTTTTATATGCAAACATTAAGCCTTTATTAAAATTAATGTTAAGTGATTAATAAAATTGTAATTAATTAAGGAATAGCCACAATATCTTTGATTGATTAGAATTTTATATTAAGAATTTAGAATCACATTCAAAGCATTAGTTGTAGTTAAACATGCTTGTATAATAAAATCTACCCACGGGATTTTTTTTATGGTTGTATGTTTAATTAGGATAAAATATCATATTATAGTTCTTGATTTACTCGCAGGAATTAAGAAAAGGAACATAATTTGATAGTTTAATCATAATGTTATAATATAAATCTAATTGAGTAAAACTTTAGCCCACAGGTAGGTCACTAGATTTATATATTTAAGCATGATTTGCATTGGTAAACCATGAAATTTATTTACTTTGTCTCAATTATGGTTAATGAGCATTTTGTTGAATTTTCGTTGAATTTTTGCAATTGTTCAGTCAACGAATTTCTCTGATTTTAAGTGTGACATTCCCGAGCTAAACGGTGACAATTATAAGATCTGGAAGGAGATAATTCTTCTTCATTTGGGTTGGATGGATATAGATTTTTCTATTAGGAAAGATGAACCATCTGCCATTACTGAATTGGATCTTTATGAAAAGTGGGAGAGATCTAACCGTCTCTCCGTTATGTTCATAAACACCAAGATATCTTCTGGCATTTGTGGTTCCATCGAGCAATATGAAAATGTCAAGGATCTCATTAAGGCCATTGGTGAGCAGTTTGCCACATCTGATAAGGCCCTTGCCAGCACTCTGATCATAAAGTTCTCATCCATGAAGCTCACTGAGGTGAGAGGAATGCGTGATCACATCATGCGCATGAGGGATATAGCGGCTCAGCTTAAGGATTTGGAGGTAACAATGTCTGATTTTTTCCTTGTTCACTACATTTTATGCACTCTTCCTCATCAATATGGTCATTTCAAGATATCCTATAACACACATAAGGATAAGTGGTCAATCAATGAATTACTGACCATTTTATGGAGGAAGGCGAGAAAGTTAATTTGATTGTTCAAGGAAATAAAAAGAAGGGATTTGCTAAGAATAAAGGCCACATTCCTCCTCAGCCAGCCATAAAGAAAGAGTCTAAGTGTTTCTTTTGCAAGAAGAAAGGACACATGAAGAAAGACTGCCTGAAGTTTAAGAGTTGGATGGACAAGAAAGGTACTCCATTTACTTTTGTTTGTTATGAATATAATATGGTTAATATAAATCATAACACATGGTGGATTGACTTTGGTTCTAGTTCCATGTTTCTAATCCCTTGCAGGGTATGGAAAACCTAAGGAAACCAGTGGGAAGTGAACAATACATCTATTCAGGAGGGCAGATGCGTTCACATGTGGAAGCCATTGGAACGTGCAAGTTGATTTTAAGCAACAATTTTATTTTAGTTTTAGAAAAGACCTTTTATGTTTCAAAACTATCGCATTTTGAGCAACAATTTTCGAAGAATTTAATTTCTGTTTCAAAACAATCGCATTTTGGTTTGTCATTTAATTTTAAGGATTCTGGTTTTACTTTATGTAATAAATCTGGAACTGTTGGTTATGGTGAATTGCGTGATGGTCTTTATTCTATTAATTTACAAAATAACGCTGATTATAATTCAATGCATGTTACTGCTGGTTTGAAACGATGTGTTATGAATGAAAAATCCTCAATGTTATGGCACCGAAGATTGGGACACATCTCCATCGATAGAATTAAGAGATTAGTAAATGACGGGGTACTTAGTACACTAGATTTTGCTGATTTCGAGACTTGTGTGAATTGCATTAAGGGTAAGCAATCTAACAAGTTCAAAAAGGGTGCATAAAGGATTTCTAACCTATTAGAAATCATACATACAGATATTTGTTGTCCAGACATGGGCACAAGTAGTCTGAAATACTTTATCACCTTTATAGATGATTATTCACGGTATATGCATCTCTACTTACTTCATTCCAAGGATGAAGCTTTAGATGCCTTTAAAGTTTTCAAGGCTGAAGTAGAGAAACAATGTGAAAAACAAATTAAAATCATGAGATCTAATAGAGGTGGAAAGTACTACGGTAGATACACTGAGAGTGGACAAGCAACCGGTCCATTTGCAAAGTTTCTTCAAGAGCATGGGATTGTTGCCCAATACACTATGCCTGGTTCTCCTGACCAGAATGGTGTAGCAGAGAGACGAAACCAAACATTAATGGACATGGTAAGAAGTATGAGGAGTAATGTTAATCTTCCTCAATTTTTGTGGACTGAAGCACTAAAGACGGCTGCGTACATACTAAATCCAGTTCCAACAAAGGCTGTCTCAAAGACACCATTTGAATTATTTAAGGGTTGGAAACCAAGTTTGCAACATATACGCGTTTGGGGTTGCCCTTCTGAAGTGAGAATTTATAATCCACAAGAAAAGAAACTAGACCTAAGGACTATTAGTGGGTGTAACGCCCGTCTCGTTTATTTAATTAATTTGCCAAGTTAGAATATATTTACATGATTTATGTGATTTATGTGCTATGTTGTGATCGTATTAGGTGGTTTATTTTATTATTTAATAGAATAAGGGTTGAAAATAAAATAAATATTGAGTTGTGGGGCTGTTTTCGAATTAGGTAGAATTATGAGGGATTAGATGAAATAAGATAAAACAGAATAGAAGTGGTTTAAAAAGGAAAAATTAGGTTTAGAATTGGACAGTACGTACAATTCAGTTTTTGGGAGAAAAAGGGAGAAAGCAGGAGAGAAGAACAAGAGAGGCTGCTGCTCAATTCTCTAAGGTAAGGGTGAGCCTAGCATTGCAATTCGTTAAGCTTATGATTCATGATTGTAGTTAACATGTTTAGGAATTGTTCATGAGAATTTAAGAACTAGGAATTAGGTTAAAAAGTGATGAATTGGTGACTAGATGGTGAGAAATTGTACCGATGACGTAGAAAACTGTTTACAGACCTTAGAATAACCCCTGTACATCATTATAGTCGAAATTTGGAAGGTTTAGGATGAAATTTGGGGTTTTGGGTGAAAACCCTCGTAACCCCGTAACTGTTCTGTCGCAGCTCGCCACAGCGAGCAATCAACTCGCCACGGCGAGTGCTCTTCATGAGCTCGCGAGGCGAGCAACCCACTCGCCATAGCGAGTTAACCCTAGTAGGCTCGCGGGGCGAGCAATCCACTCGCCATAGCGAGCAACCTTTAAGAAGGCTCGCGAAGCGAGCAACCCCACTCGCCATAGCGAGCTACCCGTGATGGCTCGCCAGGCGAGCAACCCTACTCGCCAGGCGAGCAACCCTACTCGCCATAGTGAGCAGTACCCCTGATGGCTCGCGAGGCGAGGATTCCACTCGCCATAGCGAGTAGTTCTGTACCAAACTACCATTAGAATAATGCGACTCTTGTCGCACAATTGATTATGAGATTAACCCTGGATTAGATTAAATACTGAGATATTAAGAAGAAATGTAGAGCTGTTAACTGAATATTTGATTTGTTATTGTGACCTATGCATTTGTATATGCTTTCATGAATTACATGAGATGAGGTATGTGAATGTTTACGATTTTGCTAGGTTTGAGATGTTGATTGCTGCCATGCTGCCATGTTTTATTAATTAAAAGCTGCATGTGTCGTTATAAAGTTTATGATGTTGTAATCCAAATTATTGGAATTTATTTTGAGATGTCTAAGAGTTAAGAAGTTGAGTCCATGCATATGCATCCAGAGACGAGGGCTCATGCCCTAGGAGCTTTTGCTCAATAGCGACGAGAGCTTATGCTCTAGGAGTATTTTATGCTCAATAGCGACGAGAGCTTATGCTCTAGGAGTATTTTTATGCTCAATAGCAACGAGGGCTTATGCCCTAGGAGTATATTTATACTCAATATGGTACCACATGCATGATTAAGATGTCTAAGTTGCATTGTTGAGTCTAAGTTGCATTGTCGAGTCGAGGTCGCATTACCGAGTCGTACTAAGATTGATGACTAAGATGTTGAACATGAATTTGATTATGATTATGATGTGGATTTATGACGTTGATTATGATTAAGTTGTTACTTGACTGTTGTTGTGATATTATGATAATGAAGTTATGTTGTTAAATATAATCGTGGAATTATATGTTTAATGTTTTGTTTTGTGAATCTCACCCCTTCTGTTGGAATTGCCGCCTCGTGGGCAAGTGCAGGTAACCTAGCGTTGGATTGATGATGTGAGAGGTCCTTGTGGAGTCTTAGGAGCTCTGATACGTAACGGGATGGGGATTATCATTTGTTTCTATTCCTTTATGTATCGTCTTTGAATTAATTATGACATTGGTGCGAAGAACTAATCTTTTTAAAGAGTTTGAATTATGATTCCGCTGCTACGTTTTGAATAAAGATGAGGAATAAACTATTATTCTTTTTGTTTAAAGATTTTATGAAATGTGACATCCTGAATATTGCGATATACTCTGATTATATAAATGAATTTATAAGTTGGGATTTCGGGGTGTTACAGTGGGCATTTCATTGGATATGCTGAAAAGTCTAAGGGTTATAGATTTTATTGTCCATTGCTTAGAACTAGGATTGTGGAATCAAGAAATGCAAAATTTCTTGAGAATGACTTGATTAGTGAGAGTGATCAGTTCAAAGATATAACTTATGAGAAAGATCACTATGAGGTTGAACCTTCTACACCAAGTGACAGACTGATGGTCATACACACCCCTCAAGTACAAAGAGGTATTAGACAACCTGCAACTGAAATTCCACAAATTGTTGAAAATGATCATGTAGATCAAGTTATTAATGAGGAACATCAAGAAAATGTTGAACAACCTGTTATTGAACCGGTTGAACAACAAGATCCTCTAGAAGATAATGAGATAACATTAAGAAGATCTGCTAGAGTCAGAAAGACAGCAAGTCCTGATGAATTTATGGTGCATCTACAAGAATCAGACTACAATATAGATGCCGAAAATAACCCTGACACGTTTTCACAAGCCATGAGTTCTGAAGAATCTAACTTGTGGCACGATGCCATGAAATAAGAGATGAATTCAATGGCATCAAACAAAGTCTGAGATCTTGTCAAGTTTCCTGGTGGTGTAAAAGCCATTGGATGTAAGTGGGTCTTTAAAACCAAACGAGACTCACAAGAAAACATTGAGAGAGATAAGGCAAGACTTGTTGCCAAAGGATTCACTCAAAGAGAAGGAATCGACTACACAGAGACTTTTTCTCCTGTGTCTAAGAAAGATTCTTTTCGAGTAATTATGGCATTGGTAGCTCATTTTAATTTTGAGTTGCATCAAATGGATGTGAAAAAAGCATTCCTAAATGGTTCACTAGAGGAAGAGGTTTACATGAAACAACCTGAAGGATTCTACTCTAGTGAAGGTGAGAACATAGTCTGCAAGCTTAATAAATCCATCTACGGATTGAAACAAGCCTCCCGCCAATGGTATTTAAAATTTCTAGGTAATCACTTCATTCGGGTTTGAAGAGAATATCATGGATCAATGTATATACCAGAAGGTCAATGGGAGCCATATTTGTTTCCTTGTGCTATATGTTGATGATATTTTGCTTGCAACAAATGATAAGGGTATGTTATATGAGGTGAAACAATTTCTCTCAAGAAACTTTGATATGAAAGATATGGGAGAGGCATCTTATGTCATTGGCATTAAGATCGATAGAGATAGAAATCGAGGCATTTTGGGATTATCTCAAGAGGCCTATATCAACAAAATTCTTGTGAGATTTAATATGAAAAATTGTTCACCAAGTGTGGCTCCCATCGTAGGGTGGTAAATTTGAATTAAGTCAATGCCCACTGATGACACTCTGTCATTACATAATTTTCTATGTATTTTGATCACAATTTAGAGTTCACAAGGTAACTTAAGCAGCAAGAAAGCAGAAAAACTGAAGAATTCACAAAGAATCAAAAACGTGTCACGATTTGGATAAAACGTGACACGATTCAAGGAAGCTAAAACATGCTCTCTGCCAAGGCAAATCGTGTCACGATGACCAAAACGTGACACGATTTGGAAGAAACCCTAATTTAGAAGTTTGTTATACAAGGCAAATCGTGTCACGATTCTGCAAAACGTGACACGATTTGAGGCGAATTTTTGTGCCTATTTAAGCTGAAGGCTATTCTGAAAACAAGGGTGACGATTTGAGAAGAGAAAAGTGAGATTTTTACACTGGAAGACGGCTACCAGGGCGATTTCTTCACCTTGTGACCAGTTCATGTATGTATTGTTACCTCTAATGATTATGTTATTTATAAATTCAATTATGAGTAGCTAAATCCATTAGAGGTTAGGTCTGAGATGATTCTTTGTAACCCTAATTGACATATGTGAATGACAATTTAGTTTTTTATTCAATTCAATTGTTCTTAATGCTTTATATATTCTGATCACATATATATATGATTTGGTGAGAACGAATGACTACTGACCATAGCTTTCGACTTTGACCTAATTGAATTGTTCTAATAATTATAATTAGTCTAGGAATGGATAATTCTTTATTAGTGATATTAGGTTAACGTTCTTCAAACCTTCGAAGATTATTAGACCACCTAAGGGATTAGGGGCTGTAATCTTAGAAGAGTGTCCTAACTCAAGGGATTGATTAGGACTATTTTGTTAACTATCGTGAAACTAAAAAAATCATTCATAAGAATAGATGCAGTGACCAATTAGGGGAACTCAGATGATTCGAAGACCTAACTCATCTCTCTCTTATTTAAACAATCAATTTATTTCCTGTTACTAAGTTTTTATGCTATTGAACAAATTTACTGCCTAGTGGCAAAACCAAATAACTTTTACTTCATCCTAAATTAAAAACGTGTTTGACCTTTTGAGATTAAAACCAGTCCTTGTGGGAACGATATTTTTACTACTTCGATAGTATTTGGTACACTTGCCAAAATTCTATCAAGTTTTTGGCGCCGCTGCCGGGGACTGTTGATTTATTTCAACAAGGCAATTGCGTTTTAATTTAGGATTTCTGCAATTTATTTTCTGTTTAAAAATACTAAATTGATCCAGTGTTCATTATTTAATTTGCATTGTGCAGTGCTACTAAGGTATTTTGCTGTTTATGCGAGGTAGAAGAAGTTTAGACGACCTAGAGTACGATCCTGAGATCGAAAGAACTGCGAGAGCTAATCGGAAAACCGTCCGGTTAGCCAAATCAAAGTCAGTTCCACCGGGTGTTCGTGAACAACTACCTAATTTAACACTAGTTGAACCTGAATCAATCCTCTCTCCTAATTCTATCATCATGGGAGATCAACCACAAAGGCCAAAGTTGGGAGATTATGGTTTAGCCAACAACCGTGGTCGACTAACTCACACCTTCCAACCTGCTAACCCTGTTGCTTTTGACATCAAGACCTCTGTTCAGAATGGCTTAAAGGAGAAACAATTTGATGGGACTGATTCAATGAGCCCTCATGAACATTTAAGCCACTTTCATGAAACCTGTGAGTTTTGTGTACCTCCAGCTACGGTCACTGAAAACCAAAAAAAGCTGAGGTTGTTTGCTTTTACTCTCACCGGAAGAGCAAAGGATTGGTTACTCTCTTTACCTAGTGGAACCATCCAAACATGGGAGGAACTTGAGCTGAAGTTTTTAGAGAAATACTTTCCTATGTCTAAGTATTGGGACAAGAAGCAGGAAATTTCAAATTTCAGGCAAGGGGAAAATGAGTCACTATATGATGCATGGGAGCGATTCAATTTGCTTCTGAAAAGATGCCCAAATCACGAGTTCTCTGAGAAACAATACCTTCAAATCTTTACCGAGGGGCTAACTTCCAACAACAGAATGTTCTTAGATGCTTCAGCTGGAGGAAGCCTGAAGGTGAAGACTGACCATGAAGTACAAGCTTTAATTGAGAACATGGCTGCAAATGAATACCGTGTTGATGCGGAAAAGAAGAAGAAGGGAGTGTTTAATGTTAGTGATCAAACTTCTATCCTAGCCAACCAAGCAGCGATGAATAAGCAACTGGAGATTCTTACTAAAGAATTTCATAGCTATATGATATCCAGCAAACCTTAGCAAGTTGCTGCTGTCAAGTGTGATTTCTGTGGAGAGGGACATGCCAATGGCGAATGTGTTCCAGAAGGAGGCAGTGAAGAGGTAAATTACATGGGAAACTATCAAAGACAGAATCCTTACTTTAATTCGGGGTTCAACAAACATCCTAACTTGAGTTACTCCAACAATAACACTTTGAATCCGTTGTTACCAAACCCTCAACAACAGCAACAACCAAGGAAACCTTCAGCTCTAGAGGAGACTATGATCAATTTCATGAAGATGACTCAAGGAAACTTTGAAGATATGAAGAAGAGTCAAGAAACTGAAAGAAAGAACAATGAGGCTTCTAGGAAATTACTTGAAACTCAAATAGGGCAGATGGCAAAGCAACTGGCTGAGCATAACAAAGGAGGATTTTCAGGTAATACAAAAGAAAACCCTAAGAATGAAACTTGTAATGCTATAGAGTTGAGGAGCAAGAGGGTGTTAACACCTCCAGTTCCACAAAACCAGAAGAAGGATGGCACAGTTGTTGAAGAGGAGGATGATGGTGAATTAGTTGAAAAGAATGTTGGGGAAGGAATAACTGTGGATGAAGATGAACATGGCGAAGTTGAAAAAGAAAGTACTAATGGCGTAGTTGAAAATGAAAAGAAGAAAAAAACTCTTGAGAAAGAAGGAAATGATAAGTTAATAGATGTTGATTCGATCTTAAGAAAAAGTAAAAGCCAACTGCTGAAAGATGGGGACAAGGATCAAGTTATTCCATCTTATGTGAAACTCCCTTACCCTCATTTGGCTAAGAAAAAGAAGAAAGAAGAAGGACAATTCAAGAAATTCATGGCACTTTTTTCTCAACTACAGGTTAACATTCCTTTTGGTGAAGCTCTTGATCAGATGCCTGTTTATGCTAAGTTTATGAAAGAGTTATTGACTGGAAGAAGGAAACCGAAGGATGATGAGAACATCTCACTCTCAGAAAATTGTAGTGCAATACTCCAAAAGAAACTGCCACCGAAGATGAAGGATCCAGGAGCATTTACTATTCCATGCTCCATTGGCAGCTTAGAGGTCGGAAGAGCTTTATGTGATTTGGGGGCAAGTATAAATTTGATGCCTCTATCAATGATGAAGAAGCTAGGATGTGGGGAACCTAAGCCTACAAGAATGACTCTTACATTAGCTGATAGGTCGATCTCTTACCCGTATGGTATATTGGAAGATGTTCTGGTTAAGGTAAATGACCTGGTGTTTCCTGCCGATTTCGTTATTTTGGATTTTGCTGAAGATGAAGACATACCTTTACTCTTGGGGAGACCTTTCCTTGCAACAGGCCGCACTTTGATTGATGTTGAAAGAGGTGAATTGATGTTACGATTCCAAGATGAACAGGTTGTGTTCAATATTTTTGAAGCCATGAAGCACCGAAGTGACAATCCTCAATGTTACCGTATCGATGTTATTGAAGAAATAGTGGAAGATGACTCATGTGAACCTCCGACCACACAACCTATGGAGAGAACAATTGTGAACTCTATAGAAACTTGTGAAGCTGATGAAGATCTTGAGATTAAGGAGTGTGTTGCACAACTTGAGGCGAACAAGCAAGAGAAAGGATCGGTAAAAATTGAAGAGTTCCATATTGAAGATTCTAAGAGAGTTCAACCCTTGAGCAAGGAGGAGAAGAACAGTCCAGAATTGAAGGTTTTACCTCCTACATTGAAGTATGTTTTCCTTAGCAAAGATACTTCTCAACCAGCAATTATCAGCAGCACTTTAACACCTTTAAAGGAAGAAAAGCTAATGAGGGTGTTGAGAGAGAACAAGGAAGCCATAGGATGGTCGATTTCTGATTTGAAGGGTATTAGCCCAGCTTACTGCATGCACAAGATACATATGGAGGCTGAATTTAAACCTGTGGTTCAACCTCAAAGAAGACTAAACCCAACAATGAAGGAAGTGGTGAAGAAGGAAGTTCTAAAACTGCTCGATGCTGGTATGATTTACCCTATTTCTGATAGTGCATGGGTAAGTCCTGTTCATGTGGTACCTAAGAAAGGTGGTATGACGGTGGTGGCTAATGAAAAAAATGAATTGATTCCCACCCGCACCGTCACTGGTTGGAGAATGTGTATAGACTACCGCAGGTTGAATACCGCAACAAGAAAGGATCACTTTCCGTTACCATTCATGGATCAAATGATAGAGAGGTTGGCTGGCCAAGCTTTTTACTGTTTTTTGGATGGGTATTCGGGGTATAATCAAATTGCTGTAGCTCCGGAAGATCAAGAGAAGACCGCATTCACTTGTCCCTTTGGTGTGTTTGCATATCGAAGGATGCCTTTTGGGCTGTGTGGCGCACCAGCAACCTTTCAACGGTGCATGCTCTCCATCTTCTCTGATATGATAGAGAAGAACATAGAGGTATTTATGGATGATTTCTCCGTGTTTGGTAAGTCTTTTGATCAATGCCTATTCCATTTAGATGCTGTCCTTAAGAGATGTACCGAAACGAATCTTGTTTTAAATTGGGAAAAATGCCATTTTATGGTGACTGAAGGTATCGTTTTGGGACATAAAATAAGTGCTAAGGGCATTGAGGTGGATCAGGCAAAAATAGAGGTTATAGAGAAACTTCCCCCTCCTATTAACATTAAAGGGGTGAGGAGCTTCTTGGGGCATGCTGGTTTTTACCAGCGATTTATAAAAGATTTTTCAAAAATTGCCAAGCCCCTTTGTAACCTCTTGGTCAAAGAAAATGAGTTTAATTTTGATTCTGAATGTTTAGATGCTTTTTCTTTGATTAAAAATAAGTTGGTGACTGCACCAATAATCATTGCTCCTGATTGGGCCTTACCGTTTGAACTAATGTGTGATGCAAGTGATTATGCTGTTGGTGCAGTCCTAGGCCAACGCAAGAACAAGTTTTTCCATGCTATTTACTATGCAAGCAAGGTTTTGAATGAAAATCAAGTGAATTATTCCACTACTGAAAAAGAGTTGCTTGCGGTAATATTTGCTTTGGAAAAATTTCGTTCTTATCTAATTGGCTCCAAAGTCATTGTCTTTACAGATCATACAGCTCTTAAATATCTCCTCACCAAGGGGGAATCGAAACCTCGCTTACTGAGATGGATTCTCTTGTTGCAAGAGTTTGATCTTGAGATTCGTGACAAAAAGGGAGTCGAAAATGTGGTGGCTGATCATCTGTCGCGACTTGAGAACAATGAGGTTACAAAGAAAGAAAAGGCCATTATGGCTGAATTTCCGGATGAAAAGCTATTCACTGTGAATGTTAGGCCATGGTTTGCCGACATAGCGAATTTTAAGGCCGGTAACATCATACCGGATGAGATGTCCCACTCTCAACGGAAGAAGTTCTTCAAGGATGCCAACCATTATCTGTGGTATGACCCTTATCTGTTTAAGATAAGCACTGACGGTTTAATTAGACGTTGTGTTGCAGGTGAGGAGGCTAATAAGATTTTGTGGCACTGCCATAGCTCAGCTTATGGAGGCCACCATAGTGGAGAAAGAACAGCTGCAAAGATTCTGCAAAGTGGATTCTGGTGGCCTACCTTATTCAAGGATTGCCAGGACTTTGTTAAGCAGTGTGATAAGTGTCAACGGACAGGTAACATTTCCAAAAGGAATGAGATGCCCCTAACTGGAATCATTGAAATTGAACCATTTGATTGTTGGGGCATTGATTTCATGGGACCCTTTCCTTCTTCTCACTCTTATCTCCATATACTTGTTTGTGTTGACTACGTCACCAAATGGGTTGAAGCGATACCTTGTATTGCTAATGATGCTAAGACGGTGGTAAATTTTCTGCAGAAAAATATTTTCACTAGGTTTGGAACACCTAGAGTCTTGATCAGTGATGGGGGGAAGCACTTTTGCAATAATCTTCTTGAAAACGTGCTCAGGAGGTATAACATCAAGCATAAAGTTGCAACTCCTTATCACCCACAAACTAGTGGACAAGTAGAGGTTTCTAACCGTCAATTAAAGCAGATTCTTAAAAAGACAGTAGCGTCAAATAGGAAGGATTGGTCTAAGAAATTAGATGACGCACTGTGGGCTTATAGGACAGCCTTCAAAACTCATATAGGGCTTTCGCCTTATCAGTTAGTGTATGGTAAGGCTTGCCATCTTCCAGTTGAGCTAGAACATAAAGCGTATTGGGCCATTAAGGCCTTAAATTTTGATCAAGTAGCCGCTGGTAAGAAAAGACTTTTGAAACTTAATGAGATGGAAGAGATGAGGCTTAGAGCATATGAGAATGCGCTTATTTATAAAGCCAGGACAAAAAAATATCATGACAAGAACTTAGTATCTAGGGAATTTAACTCTGGGCAACTAGTTTTGTTGTTTAATTCCAGGTTGAAGCTGTTTCCTGGAAAGCTCAAGTCAAAATGGTCAGGACCATTTGTGGTCAAGAGTGTGTCACCTCATGGAGCTGTTGAGTTAACCACGCTAGACGGTGACAGAAGTTTCAAGGTGAATGGGCAAAGAGTTAAGCCATATCTAGGTGGCGACCTACCCAAAGAGAGGGTAGGACTTGTTCTGACGGACCTTTAAGGGTCCTTGACAGTCAAGCTAGTGACGGTAAAGAAGCGCTTGGTGGGAGGCAACCCACATATTTAATTCAGGTAGTAATTTATTTTTCTTTTTTTATTATTGCTTTCAAAAATTCAAAAATACAAAAATATTTTAGCTGAAACAACAGAGGAAAAAATTTTCAAGTTCAAAACTGGGCAAAATCGTGACACGTTTTTACCCAAACGTGACACGATTTTGCCTCCCTCTGAAGGTCCCAAAAAAAAAAAAATTTCTAAGTTAAAAAAGGCAATTCCTTACTGCCAGCCAATCGTGTCACGTTTTCTGGGCAAGAAATTTTTCAAAAGTTGAAAATCGTGACACGTTTTTACCCAAACGTGACACGATTATGGTGGTTTCAAAATCTGACCGTTACAAAGCAAAATCGTGACACGTTTTTGGCCAATCGTGACACGATTTTCTCAGCCTATATATAGACCCAACACGATTTTCATTCCATCCACTTCCAAAAGTAGCCAACCTCTGCCAAAATTCTCCCAGAACCCTAACCTGCGAAATTTTTAACCTTTCTTCCCAAATTTCATCATCTTTTCATCATCTAATCACCCCTTCATCAACCTAAACCATCACCATCATCATTTATCCGATCAAATCCGCCATCTCCACAAAAATTCTCAAACCCTACTTCATTAACCCTAACCCTAACCATGGTGGACACAAGAAAAAAATCCCAACCAACCAAAAAGGCCAAAACCACCGCCAAAAGAAAACAACCCGTTAAACCTAAACCTTCAAACCAACCACCACCACCTTCCACAGACAGATTCCTCAACCAAGAGGCTCGTGATCGCTTCAAGGCTATCAAACACTTTAGGGTGATTCAAGAGCGAGCCTTCTTGCTTCCTAAACTTTTCGGTAATCCGGAATTTGAGCAAACTCTGACGGCTAGGGATTGGCATGGGCTGAATGGTATGATCTTTGAGCAAGCCAACAAGACTTTGGCTTTGGAGTTTTATGCCAATGCGAGATTTTCTGGGAGGAGGTACAGTTCGTATGTTCGTGGTAAGGTAATTGATTTCTCCCCTGCTGCTATCAATGATCTGTTGAAGCTTGTTCCTCCGGAACAATGCGATGTTAAGAGAAGGAGGGAGACTTGTGGGAGTTGGAATGATGAGGCATGGGAGGAGCTTCTGTTGCAACTGTGTGTTGAAGGAGCTAAGTGGCAAGGAGGGAAACGGATGCTGTTGAAGTCTGACTTCAAGCCGGTTCCCAAGGCTTGGGCATCTTTTGTGGTGCAAACTTTGGAGGGAACGTCGTGCACATCTGAAATTCCATTAGCACGTGTTCATGCTGTGGCAGCAATACTTGATGGTGCTCCGATTAATGTTGGTGAGTTAATTGCCGACAACATTGCTCTTTTTGCTACAGGTACAAAGAAAGCGGTACCGCATTTGAGCCTCATTAACTGGTTATGTGAAGAGGCGGACTGCCAATTGTATGCAAATGATCTGGATGCTCCGATGATGAAGCCTCTGACAGACACGTATCTAGTTGGGTTTGTGAAGGATTACCAAGAGCGTCTGTTACAGCTTGGAAGAGAGGAAGAAGCAGCTGCACAACAACAGGATCAGCCTCCGGTACAACCACCTCCACTTCAACAGCAATCTGCGCATGGAGAGGGAAGTAGTCAGCAGTTCACTCATGCACCCATACATCCTTTGGTGCTCGACTACATGTTTGGCCACTCAAACTGGATGAATGAAGTTTCTGATCAGGAGTACTGGAATCGTCCGAGGTTTGGGCAGGAATTCTCAGAGATGGTTGCCCTCAACAGGAGGCCTATGACTGGGTCTTTTGAGCGCTTTGATGGGTCCGAGGAAGCTATGGATCATTATTTTGATGTGACCAGGGGACGAGCTCAGGATCGAGAATGGGAGATTAGGGCTGATTTTGCTGTTGGAGGTGCTAACTCCAGATATCATTTTGGAGAGGATTCTTATGCGGAGGAGAACCCGAACACATGGATTGACCAAGACCAGATGGAGGATTGAGTGGACTACTGATGGTCCAGCTCTTTTAATGTTATTCTTTTCTTTCTTTTGTTTCAGCACTTTTTCTGGATGTACTTTTAATTTAACTTGAACAATTTTATTGCTTTCCTTTTATATTTCAGTTGTAATTCCCCTATTATGTTATTGATCTTGAACTTGTTTATTATTGATGAATTTACCTGTCTAATTGAAATTTTACAGTTTGATAACAAATGTTGTTCAAGTGGTATTCCAAAAGTTCAAAAGGAGGAGTGACTTGTGTTCTAAGGCGAAGTGTACGGCAGTTAAAGATAGGTAGTCACGACTCCCAGAAATCTAAACACTGTAAGGTTCATGGCCAAATTTTCTTTTTCCAATTTACTTATATAAGAGTGTTCCATGCTTTTACATTTCTAGAACTTGCATTGTTTCTCTACTGTCGATTGATTTTTGTTATTGCATACTGAGGCAAAAGTGCTTGGTCCTGTGAGCCTTTTTGAAGCCTACCCTGATTCTTATTGAATTTTTATCCTCTTTTTAGCCAAATTGAGCCGGTAGGTTTAGAACTTTTTGTTCGGTGACAAACTACATTACAAGCTTAGAGACTTTTAGGATTTATCCCATTTTGTTATCTGAGTTAGGCATTGTAAACAGTTGCTAAATACTAAGTTTGGGGTTGCTTTTGGAATTTGCAACCAAATAAGTTTGGGGTGGTAGTACTAAGAGAACAAGTAGAAAAATGTGATGAACGAGAAATATACACAAAAATGGTGTAGAAAAAAAAAAAAAAAGAAATGAAAAAGGGACATATTATTGAAAATCCGAGTAACTTTAAACTCGATTGTCCAAATAAAAAAGTTACAAATGTTCTCTAGTACCATTACATATTGTTGTTAAAGGTAATGAAGGGGTTGGATCTTTGTTTTAATTTCTGTAGGAGTGCCTAACTCATGATTTTGTGTAGCCTACTTATCCAAATATTTTCCCACCTTCACCTAAGCCCCGTTATAACCCTTGAAGACCTTAAAGTATGCAGTGACATTAATTTTGATTGACGTTTAGAAATTTTTCAAGCGTATGGCAATATGTAGATTGCATGTCGACTATGTGTGAACCCTTTTCAAAACTGTTGCGTGGAGTTGTGAGTTGGTGGATGCTAACAAGTCAAACTAGTTCATCTTTAGCTAGTAAGGTGTTGAACTTTTGGGTACTATCACTTGATCAGGTACTTGTTGTTTTACTGTTTAGTTTCAATTTTATAAGTAAATTCCTTGAGGACAAGGAATAGTTCAAGTTTGGGGTTGTGATGACACTCTGTCATTACATAATTTTCTATGTATTTTGATCACAATTTAGAGTTCACAAGGTAACTTAAGCAGCAAGAAAGCAGAAAAACTGAAGAATTCACAAAGAATCAAAAACGTGTCACGATTTGGATAAAACGTGACACGATTCAAGGAAGCTAAAACATGCTCTCTGCCAAGGCAAATCGTGTCACGATGACCAAAACGTGACACGATTTGGAAGAAACCCTAATTTAGAAGTTTGTTATACAAGGCAAATCGTGTCACGATTCTGCAAAACGTGACACGATTTGAGGCGAATTTCTGTGCCTATTTAAGCTGAAGGCTATTCTGAAAACAAGGGTGACGATTTGAGAAGAGAAAAGTGCGATTTTTACACTGGAAGACGGCTACCAGGGCGATTTCTTCACCTTGTGACCAGTTCATGTATGTATTGTTACCTCTAATGATTATGTTATTTATAAATTCAATTATGAGTAGCTAAATCCATTAGAGGTTAGGTCTGAGATGATTCTTTGTAACCCTAATTGACATATGTTGCTGCGAAACTCTATTTATTGTGAATGACAATTTAGTTTTTTATTCAATTCAATTGTTCTTAATGCTTTATATATTCTGATCACATATATATATGATTTGGTGAGAACGAATGACTACTGACCATAGCTTTCGACTTTAACCTAATTGAATTGTTCTAATAATTATAATTAGTCTAGGAATGGATAATTCTTTATTAGTGATATTAGGTTAACGTTCTTCAAACCTTCGAAGATTATTAGACCACCTAAGGGATTAGGGCCTGTAATCTTAGAAGAGTGTCCTAACTCAAGGGATTGATTAGGACTATTTTGTTAACTATCGTGAAACTAAAAAAATCATTCATAAGAATAGATGCAGTGACCAATTAGGGGAACTCAGATGATTCGAAGACCTAACTCATCTCTCTCTTATTTAAACAATCAATTTATTTCCTGTTACTAAGTTTTTATGCTATTGAACAAATTTACTGCCTAGTGGCAAAACCAAATAACTTTTACTTCATCCTAAATTAAAAACGTGTTTGACCTTTTGAGATTAAAACCAGTCCTTGTGGGAACGATATTTTTACTACTTCGATAGTATTTGGTACACTTGCCAAAATTCTATCACCCACAAAATAATTTTGAACGGGAACAAATGAAGAAAATCCCATATGCTTCAGCTGTAGGAAGTCTTATGTATGCTCAGGTCTGCACCAGACCCGACATTGCATATGTTGTTGGAGTTTTGGGAAGATATCAAAGTAATCCAGGTGTTGACCACTAGAGAGCTGCAAAGAAGGTGATGAGATATCTTCAAGGAACAAATAATTTCATGCTCATGTAAAAATGAACAAATAACTTGGAAGTAATTGGCTACTCTGATTCAGACTTTGTTGGTTGCATTAATACTCGAAAATCAACATCGGGTTATGTTTTTATGCTAGCCAGTGGAGCTGTATCTTGGAGAAGTGCATGTCGCGTCATTTTTCGGAGATCAATGCTATTTGATTAGCTTTTGACTCACTAATTATATCACAACTGAACATTTAATTTTTTAGAAAAAAGGGGAAAAAAGTTCAAATACCCCATATTGAAGAAATTCAGGGTTCGAGGGTTAGTTACATAAAGGGAAGGTATTAGCACCCTTTAGGTCCGTAGTACTCTACGGGAACCTCTTGGTTTTATTTAATTTTTGTGCTATAAACTTGCTTGCTTTGAAATGATTAAAAGAAAAAGAAAAAGAGAAGATACCAGGTTAGTTAACTTCTTGTGGTTGGGGCCCTCGCTGGAATTGTGGCGGATCCTTTGTAACCATCAGCGAAGATACCAGGTTAGTTAACTTCTCTACTTCAGCCCGAAGTGTTGTCACCTCTTCACGAAGCTCGTGGACCTCTTGTTTAAGCTGATCCGTCTTTTGTGTTTGCACGAGTGTTTGCATGTGCGAGTTAAAGTTGAACGAAGACATCAGACCACTTACTGATGGATCGACCTTTTATTGAAAAGACATAGTGTGAGACTCGGATTTGAAACTATGAATGCAGAATGATGCATGGTATGTTTATGCAAAAATAGACATTTTTATTGAAGGACTTATAAAAGCATTTACGTAAACATCGTAGTTGAAAATTTCATTGAATAATAATTTAAAGCACCACAAGATAATTCCCTTTTTTTTTATTTAAAAAAAACGAGCTGAGCCAAGGGATGGACTCCGAAGTTCATAAACAGAGACTAGACAATGGCATAAGAGGAGGTAACAAGCCCGGAAAACCCTCAAGCCCTTGATGTAGGTGGGTCCTTAGAATCTGAATGCGCGCCAGCAAAGAATTTCATGTGCTCTTTCTTGTTAGTATGTCTTTTGAGAAGCTTGTTCTTCACTTGGATGTCAATATTTTGTGCGACAATTGTTCGGCTTTGCTTGAGGAGTTTATGCTTGTGTTGTTCTGTTTCTCCACTCATTGTTTCCATCTCGCGCATAGCTTCATCATATCTTCTTTTCCAAGTGACACTTTCAAGGGTTGACTCGGTCAATCGCTCCTGATACTCCTCCTTAGTCTTGATGGGTATGGGTAAAGATGATGATGGGGTAGTTGAGGATAAGTATCTCGATAGGGTGTAAGGAATCCCAAAGCTTGCAGCTCTGTCAATAACCCATTGAGTATAAGATCCATGCACAAAGTATCCCTTCTTTCCTAACTGGCTTCTATTAAGTTTACGGATGCCACTCCAAGCTTGCACAAACCTATCTCTCTTGTTCGAGTAATCCTTGTCATTGTAGTAGAAATCTCCGGTTAGAGGAAGGTTATCCGGTTGGGTTCTCATCGGGTATCCGAACTGCCGTCGGGCAAGGATAGGGTTGTAGCTAATTCCTCCATATATACCGAGAAGAGGTACGTTGGGGTATTCACCGCAACTGGCAATAATGGTTCCGTTGTCCCAAGCTGCATGGTACCAGACTATATCGGACGGGGTCAGAGACATGATTTTTTGGGACCATGAATGACCTTCGAGATTGGCTTGAAAGGAATGAGTTTGAGGTAGATGTGAGGTAAACCATTTGTAGAGTAAAGGTGCACAACAGAGGATAGCTCCACGGTCTGCTAAGGTCCGGTCATGGATGGAATGGTATGTGTTGGCCAAAAGGGTAGGGACGGGATTTTTGGTGAGGAAGATTTGAATGGCACGGATGTCCACGGAGTTATCAATATTTGGGAAAAGTACAAGGCCATATATGAGTAGGGCTAGAATGGAGTAAAAGGTCTCGTTACTGGCTACATCAGCGAGAAAAGAGGCTTGTTGGTAAAGGAACTTTGTTGTAAGGCCTTGGAGACCTCCTTTAACAATGAGGTTTGATTTTATGACGGAGGCTCCCAGATGGAGGGCGTTTGCAATGGTTGAGAGTTTAGGGACGGGTTCAAGGCCGCTGAATGGTATTTTGTCAAGCACTGGTAGACCAACCAAATAAGAGTACTCTTCGAGGGTGGGGACAAGTTGATAATCAAGGAACGTGAAGCAGTGGTAAAGAGGATCATAGAATTGGACTAAAGTTTCCAAGATTCCTTTCGCAACATCCGTTTTAAGGATACCAAGCAATCTCTCATGGCGAGTATGAAAATCTTTTGGACTAGCTACCTTCTTCCCTAGCTCCCTTAATTTCAGCAAATCCGGTCTCTGGAAAGTGTATTTCTTAGTGTTTCTTCTTGCAATCTCCATCTATGATGTTTTACAAAAAGTTTATATAAGTCCTTCGATTGTTTGATGGAAAAAAAAGGTTTATGAATGAATGCATGTATGCATGATTATGCTAAAGAACAGAGAAAACATGATGAGGTTAAGTCCATGATGTTGGAGTCAAGGGTGAGCGCGCTATTTGGTAGGGACTATGGTTTTATTTGTACCTGTATCACGGGTTCTACCAAGTTCTCAAGGTCTACAACCCCCTTCCAAAGATTATTGCACAGCGGAATTTACTTCCGGTCCAAAAAATGTTCGTACGAGAGTCTCGCTCGAGTGTAGTATCGCGTATCAACTAGATCAAGATTTACTCCTGAATAGCCACCGCACTACGCCCTAAAAGGCTAAGATGGGTTAAAGGTAACTACAGGTTCTCAACTTCGACGGTCACTCGAAAATAGTATGCTAAACATGAATACTCATGTCGACATGGTATACTTCCAAGATTCCTCCATTGAGTGGGGTTATCACATGTACCACAACCAAAAATCACTCTTGGTAAGGAACTATGATTATACCACCGTCCTATCTTATGTTTCCCTCAAGTCCGGGTGGGGGACTTATCTCACCACACACGTTTAAGAAAGGAGAAAGAAGAAGCAAGAACATATGAACACGCATTTCCATCTTTCGTTTTTGTTTTTAAGCAAGTTATAGCACAAAATTTAAATAAAGCCAAGTTAGGCTCAACCCTCTTAGGGGAGTCCCCAGTGAAGTCGCCATTTCTGTCGCGTCATTTTTCGGAGATCAATGCTATTTGATTAGCTTTTGACTCACTAATTATATCACGACTGAACATTTAATTTTTTAGAAAAAAGGGGAAAAAAGTTCAAATACCCCATATTGAAGAGATTCAGGGTTCAGGGGTTAGTTACATAAAGGGAAGGTGTTAGCACCATTTAGGTCCGTAGAACTCTACGGGAACCTCTTGGTTTTATTTAATTTTTGTGCTATAAACTTGCTTGCTTTGAAATGATTAAAAGAAAAAGAAAAAGAGAGACCAAGTATCTACATTTTTTATTGATTTGGAAGGACATGGTCATTTTCCTACGTACCCGTGAGGGATCAAAACCTCGTAGTTCGGGGTAGAAATTACGTTTGATTGGTTGAGTGTTTTTTAATGATTTTTTGAAAATGTTCTAAAATGAAAGAAAAGCCGAAGTGGCAAATGAGTATTTGTTTGTGTTTTTTAATAGTAAAGAAGGTGGCCTCAAAATAAAGTTAAATTGATTGGCATTTGATTAAGAAAATAAAAATAAAAAAGGATCGCTTGATTTAAGATCAAGGTTTGTTTTAAAAAAATATTTTTTGTGATTTTTGTTATATGCATTTTTTTGTTGTTTTCAAATAATTGGAATGAAAGTGAACTAACGGAGCAGGAAAGAATAAAAGCGCGGGGAACTCGCAGTGGCGTTGGACCGCATGAGGACCTTTAACCTAAACTACGAGGCATAAAAGACAAAGCATACACCCACACACGCACACATGCACCTAAGCTATTGCAAAAAAACCTATTAATACATTCTAGGGTCTGCGATAAAAATAAATAAATTACATTAGAGAGCCTATTTACATTCTAATACCCTTGCTGTAAAAATAAATAATGAATAATAGAAACTAAGCTAAATGAAAATGCATGAGAAATAGAAATAAGATGCTAAAAAAATGAAAATGCATGAAAGGAATAAAAATAAAAGAAAGGACAGGGGATGCAGATAGTATAATGGGGGTGTGAATAATAAAAAAAGGAATGGGCCTCAGTGAATGGGTTGTAGGCCGGTTCAGGCCTGGGTGAACCGGTTTAAGTGAACCGGTTCATGGGTGTGCATAAATAGAGTTCAGGCTGGTTTTTTTTTTTATTTTTACATCCTTCTTTCTCTCTCTTCTCTCCTTCTAGAGAGAGAGGCTCTGCCTTCTCTCTAGAATTATGTTCTTCTTCTCTCTCTTAACCTATGAGTTTTCCGGCGAGTTCATATGGACCGCCGCGAAAACCAGTTTCCGGTGCGGTGGCGGGCTGTCGTGGACGGTGGCGCCGCCGCTGGAAACCCACTTTTTCCGTTTTTTTGTTTACTTGTTATTTTATTCTCCTTTCTTAACCTATTTCTACTGTCAAAAATTTCAAAAGCCTAAGCAGCGGTCCTAGATCTAGAACTTTTGAGAGAAAAAAAAAACTACTTCTTTTGAATGATTTTTTCGAAATTGGTCTGGATCTGTTTGTTGTTGTCTGCGGTGTGTGGGTTACTGAAAAAAGAGTTGTATGATTCGGTACTGTTGATTGTTGCTTCGCGGATTCAGAATGACGGTATTGTTGTGCACATATGTGTTGCTGTTGTGATATTTTTTTCGCCGCCGTGAAGAAAAGGTCCCCCCTTCGTGTTACGAACGTGTTATTTATAGCCAAGGGGTTCTGGGTTTGGGTTAGCTTAGAAAAGCCAGAAAATCTGCATTTTCGGATTGGGATGAACTGCAAAACGTGTTTATGAACTGGATTGGATTTGTGTGACAGGCTGTTTTCGGATCAGGACCACTTCTTTGGACATTATCAGATTATTTGGATTTTTAGGACTTTATCTAGTAATAATAAAAAAATGAATAATAATAACAATGACATTAAATGAATAAATAAATAATAATAATAATAATAATAATAATAATAATAATAAAAAGAACTATGCAGACCTGGACTTATTAAAAATGAAATAATGACTAATAAAAATAAAAATTAATAAATAAAGATAAAAAACGAAAATAAAGAGAGATGACGGCCCGATTCGGAATCAAAAAATGAGGTATTTTAAAATACCTCTCTGCCGAATTTTTTTACTGAAAAGTCGAGGACTGATCAGCGTTAAACGACACGTGTCCGTGGGATCTTGGGTCAAAAATCGGGGTATGACAGTGCAAAGCAAACTTTGACTGCTACTTCCACTATGGAAGCTGAGTTTGTTTCTTGTTTCGAGGCTACCTCGCATGGTGTGTGGTTGAAGAGTTTCATATCTGGTCTTAAAGTTGTCGACTCCATTTCGAGACCATTAAAGATGTATTGTGACAACTCTGCTGCGGTTTTTATGGCTAAGAACAACAAAAATGGAAGTCGAAGTAAACACATCTACATTAAATACTTAGCTGTAAGAGAACGTGTTAAGGAAAATAAAGTGGTCATTGAACACGTTAGCACAGAGTTGATGATTGTTGATCCTTTGACTAAAGGCATGCCATCAAAGAATTTTAAGGATCATATAGTACGGATGGGACTTGGTTCCACGATTTAATTTTCATTAAACCTTTGTTATTTTGATGAAAGTCTTATTCAGTTTGAATTTTTCCTCATTTTGTTATGTGCACATAATTACTTATTAATTTTGAGAAAAATTCGCTTCATTTAGGCTATAAATAAACATGTGGTTATTTCGTTAAGTTGAGGATCGATATTGAGAGACTTGATATATTGTAATACATGGAAGATACTACTCATAATAAGAGGACACATCGCCATGATTCTTATGTTTAGTTTTCTGTTATGATTGATTATGGGTCAGATGGACCAAGTGGGAGAATGTTAGATATTTTCCCTATTTTTCTGTTCCACCTAAGCCAATATTGAGTCAAAATTGATTGTTGTGGAATGCTATTTCTAAGGGAAAAATCTTTCTGATTTGGTCCACCTATTCTCCCCACTTATCCCATATTCAGTTTAATGCTCCCTCAAATTGTGTTACACGTTTTGTAAACCTTGTGATGGACAAGGCACTATAAAGTCAGAAACGTATTTACTATTTCAGAGTCACTGAACCCGCTCCTCTCTAAAGTAACTGCACCATCGAGTTTGAAGCGAGTAAGGGTTTGGAATAGCGAAACAGTCCGGTTATAGCAGCAGCAAGCACAACAGTAAGCTCATTTTCATCAAGCAATGGCTGGAGGTAAGTGCTCTCTTATTCTGCTTCCTCTTTCTGATTTAAACGTGTAGTTAATGTTGTTTACATGTTTAAATGATAAATAGTTTACAGACAAAAGCACAATCATGTGAAACTATATTTGCAAAGAGGCAAACCAAGTGGCAGAAACATTGTCATTCTTTAAATGATAATTGCATTGTTTTTAACTCAGTTATGAGAGCTTCTACTCCCTTATTTGTACCCAAAAAAAAAAACTTGTTTACTGTGGCATCTACAATATTTTATGATAACTTGTCACCTCATTCTCCAAGAAAACATGTTGAATAGATCTCACATTCGTAGAACGCAAGTTGCATTGTGAAACCAGAATATGCAAAAAATAAGCGATGTGAAGCTTGTTGTGAATTAATCTCTAAAAAAAACAAAGAATTAGAAATTGAAAAGAGTCATTATTTGAAATTTTCCAAATCAAACTCATTATCTCATTGAAAAATAGAAATATGGATGTTTTGCAACATCTGCACCAAGGTAGATGGTTGTCCAAAGGAACATCACCTATGCAATCTGGGCATGTGTCATGCACCTGGGAGATGAAAAATACACCTATGTGCCTCATATGCACTCCGGGCATGCTGAGAGCGGCTCAAAACTGCTTTTTCCACTTTTTTTAGTGGAAAATACCCAGTTTTTTAGCCCAAACCCAGAAGGATACTTGCCTGTAAATACAAATCCTTTAATTCATTATTTCTCATTTAGAACGAAGCGGTTCAAAAGGAAGACAATCACTAAGATATTCAACCTCACTCTTAGTCTCTCTAGAGTATGTTTTATTTCTTTTGTAATTTATCTTTAGCTACCATCAGTAATTAAACCATATTAGGGTAGGGTTCTAAGATGAACCTTTATTTTATTTGTTGGATTATTTAATTTAAGTTCTTTATTCGGTTATTTTGTGAATCCTATTCAATTTTACTATAGCATAAGACTTTGTTTCTTCTAAAGCGAACCAACCCTGAGATAACCCTGAGAGTAAGGTGTAACACCCAATTTTCCCCAACATATAAATAAATATAGAATATATCAGAGTGCATCACAAACAGGATGTCACATAACGTTCTTCAAAAATCATTTCATCATATATAGGGTTAAAATCCACTATTTAATTAAACACCTGCTTTCAATAATTAAAACAATGTCGCAGCGGAATATATTCAACGTTTAAATCAAAACTTGGTACTAGGCCTCAACGTCATCAACATAAAAACTCCAATTAAAAATGGTTCAACAACGTCTTATAAAGAGATACGTAACAAAGGAAAAACAAAACATATAAATATCCTCATCCCGTTACGTATCAGAGCAAGACTCCTATGACAACACAAGGATCAACTCACATCAGCGGTTACTCCTGGTTATCTGCACGTTACCCATGTAGAGGCAACATTCAAACAGAAGGGGTGATATTTCACATTCATTAATAATAAACAACAATTCATAAAGAAGAATTAATCAATATAAAGCATCCACAAATAATCATCAACAAGTACTTCATATAATTTCAGATACAAGTCATCAATTAACTGTGTTCATCAATGCAACAACAACGACTCAACAAATGCTATATATATATATATGCATGTGGTACCAACAAAGCGTCAAGCTCCCTTCATTAATGTCGTAATTCGACTTGACAGGCATACAGCCACCTACGCTACAACTTGACAAGCTACAGCCCCCTTTGCTAGACAAATGTTTATGCAATGATACGACTCAAAATGCAACAACGTTAACATCATAATTCACATATTAAAATATTCACAAAAGATTTTCATGTCAAACCAAAGCCACTGGAAACATAACTTAATTGTCAACAACTTTCATATTCAAACCAAAGACCAACTCAAAACAGAAACGTGTGAAAAAGACACAAGAACGTGAAACATGGCATTCTGCCACTAAGCAATTCGATGTGGCGAGCAGGGCTACTCGCCGTGCCGAGCTAACAGTAGCTCTCTACAAAGGATTCGCTGTGGCGAGTAAAACACTCGTTGTGGCGAGCGACAGCTGGGTCATTCTATAGGCGAAGAAAACACTCGTCGTGGCGAGTTAACGGTTCACTCGCGAGGTGGGTATAATCGCTCGCTGTGGCGAGCGACGACGAACAGAACTACGAACAGCACGAACAGAATTTCATAATTTTGCTCCAAAACCCAATTTTCGACCTCCTAACTCCCAAAATTGATAGGAAATATTACCTACCGATAATCTACAACCTAGACAGCAACTCTTACGTTAATTCATGTGATTACCTATGTTTTTAACAATTTAATTCAATTCAAAACCTAATTTTCACAACAACAAAAATTCAACAACAACAAGATTAAACCTTTTCAGAACTATTACTCATGATTAAAGAAGGTTAGTCCCACCCTTACCTTAGATTGGTTGAAGTTCTGAATCCTACAAGTTTCTCCTCTCTATCTCCCAAAATCCATTTCTTCAAGTTTTCTCTGTTTTTCTCCCAAAACTGTTTTCTTGTTCCAACCATAATTCTCTAATGTTCTCCTCTATTTATAACCTCTCTTACTCTTAACCTAACAAATCCATTCATTTACCAAACTACCCTTATGCCTCATTAAATCTAATCTAATTAGATTCCTTCACTATTAATGTCATAACAACCTACTAATAATTACTAAAAATTATCACATAGCATCATATATCACAATTATTCAAATAAATTAATAAAAGACTCTAAACTCGATAAAATAATTAAATAAACAAAACAAGGCGTTACATTAGGCCCCACACATACAAAGTTGTGTGATCGGTATATGCAACTTGACAACGAGTATGAATTAAAACCTCACAAACTCGTCACTTAGATAGAATACGTAAAATCAATCCGAATAATGTTTAACCATTAATTAATTTTAACAAATGAATAGAGGGTATTCGAAGAATCCTAATTGATGCTAACATTCAGCAATCAAAACAAGTTAACTTCTAAATTCTTGATCTGCAAAGAGACTTAGTTGCGAAAACCCCTTTATCTTTTATTTTATTAATTTATTGTTCCCAAATAAGTAACGTGAATTGCCTAGTTAGAACGACGATCACTGTGGATATGATACTCTACTTATCACTTTACTATTTAGTAAACGATTTGGTATATTTTCCTAAATCCGACCATCACATACTATTTTAATAAAAAAATCAAGATGAGAGATGGTTTAGGTAAGAGATACTTCATTTTTCATTATTAATTTGAAATAAAAATTAAGTTTCTTGTTCATTGCGATTTTCCAACTTAAGGGTTTAATCTAATAGTAGAAGGACAAACTTTGAATTTCGAGATTATGAGTTTCGAGCTCAGCTAGTATCCTTCGAGATAAGTAAACATAAATACATTTGTGAGTGCTCTTTTATCTCCATGACTATCCACAATGGTGGGTTCTTCACCTAATTAGCACCATAATAATAAATAAACACCCCCATTGTGGAGCAAGTAAATATGGTGTTCGTAGAGAAGGGTGACTATAGAAGCACCCTATAGAAGCACCTAATTAGCCATGATTGGATAATGAATTTCATTTTGATTGGATTAGATATAGCCTGCTCATGAAAAAATAGGAGTTGTTGATGCTCAATGGGTTGTCCACCAAAGTGTTCCCTCACTTGGAAACCAGGTAAATAAATTGATGCATTTGTCAAGTTTTTTTTTTTAGGGAATATATTTTTCCAAGTTATACATAAATATTTTCAGATATAATTATTTAAAAATATTATATTAATGAATATCCTATTTTTTTTTTTATAATCTATGATCGAATTGACTGACTTGTGCTTCAATAGGGGCAAGCGGAGGGTGGAAGGGCACCGTGGGAAGGGGTATGTATGAATTTTGATGTCATTGTTTATATTTATTTTTAGATTAAATTTGTATAAACTATCAATATTTTTTTTTTGAAGAAATCAAAATGAAATTAGATACCACAACAAACAGCAGTCCTCAAGCACAAGGTGTGCCTAAGAAACCACACAGAGTTACAAAGAATCAGTTACACCCAAAACAAGGTAGAAAAACTTAGTCAAGCCCCAAACAATCTAAAGGGCTTGACCACCACCTCTGCGTGCCATAAACAAACACAACCTTAAAAGCTTTCAGCCAACCTAATGATAGTAATTTAACTTTGTCTAACAGGCTAGGCATACTAGTAACAGAACTATTAAACAAACGGTTGTTACGTTCTTTCCACAAAACCCAGGTACATAAAAGCCAAATGAGCTGCATGAACGACCTTTTTGCATTACCAACCCCTGTCAAATGAGTGAACTGTACAAAGTGATCTGCAATAACATTAGAATCCGCCCCAGACGCACCGATCCAATCGTGCACCAGCTGCCATAAGGGTGCAAACGTAGAACAAGATAGAAATAAATGTTCGGCCGTCTCCACATGACTGCATCCAGTAACACAAAAGATAGCATCCTCCGAAATGACCCCCCGAATAGCCAGGTTAGCTTTCGTTGGAAGACGATCCCGAATCAGCCGCCAAGCAAAAACTGAGATCTTCACAGGGACCTGCTTATGCCACACCATCTCGACAGGTACATCTAACCGAGGAGCACCACCAGCTGTCAACAAATCATAAGCTCCACTCACTGAGTAACCCTCTGCAGGATCAGGAAGCCACTCCCAAGTATCTGAAATATTAGGAACCAAAGAGATATCAAATAGTAACGCCCTACACTCCTCTAATAATGCTTCCTCCCACACCCACAACCTACGCCGCCACCTCCAACCCTCCCCATCCAGCTCCAAGCCCATAGAGAACAACGTAGCTACCGAAATGGTTTTGCTCTCAGAAAAATCAAATAAGCGCGGAAAGCGCTCACAAAGCAAGGGCCCACCCAACCACCGATGCGACCAAAAGAGTGTCGCAGCCCCATCACCAACCCTACGTCTAACACTATCACCGAACCATCCTCCACCAATGTCTCCGTCTCCGTCACGAATCCTACCAACCTCCCGCCACCACAAAGAACCACTCCGGCCCCCCACCTCCAGCCTCCCATCTACTTCGCCATAGCGGGCGACTAAAACATGAAACCACGGACCTTCTCTATCCACTAGTAACCTCCAACACCATTTACCTAATAAAGCAACGTTAAACTCCTTCAACTTCCTCACCCACAAACCTCCATGCTCCTTTTTAGAACATAAGGACTTCCAACCTATCCACGCAATTTTTCTACAGTCCTCACTCACACCCCAAAAAAAATTATTCAACAAAGATTCTATGGAAGAGATTATACCTGTTGGAGCTTTGAAGAAGGAAAGTGCATAGACAGGCAGAGAAGTCAGAACAGATTTAAGGAGAATCAAACGGCCCCCGAAAGAGAGAAATCTACTATTCCAACCCGACAGTCTAGATTTAACACGATTCACAATTGGTTCCCAAAACTTCAGTCTCCGCGGATTGCCACCTATAGGAAGGCCTAGGTACATAAAATGAATTTTCCCCACTTTATAATTCAACACCATCGCTGCCTCACTTAACCAGGATTCAGGAATATTGACACCCACCAACAAACTTTTATTAAAATTCACTTTCAACCCTGACATGGATTCAAAAATCACAAGAACTGCTCAAAGTGCCCGTACATTTGCCCAACTTTTGTTAACTAATAACAGAGTATCATCAGCGAATTGAAGGTGAGAGACCACTACCGGATTAGCCACACCAACAGCATACCCTTGGAATAAATTAATCTCAACCATAGCTTTCATCAAAATATTAAGACCTTCAGCTGCAAGCAAAAACAAAAAACGGATAGGGGGTCCCCCTGTCGTAAGCCTCTCTGAAATTGAAACTCATCCGTAGGGCTGCCGTTGACAAGAACTGCAGCTGTCGCAGTGCTTACACACTCTCGCACCCACTTCCGCCACAAATCCGGAAACGCCATCCCTTTCATCACCGCATCCAAATAACCCCAGTCCACGGAATGAGCAAGATATGTCTCCTCTAGAGGACACATCAAGATCAAGATATGTCTCATGACTCAATGAGCAGTTACAAAGTTACTTCTTATCAAAGAGATCCTCACGCTAATAGTGCGGATTTAATCCATGCCCTTGAGGTTAAGTCAACTCATTTTTAGCTAAGCCAACCTTGATTATGAAAGCTATTATTAGTATTAATAGCAAAAATAATGACCATGTCATACCTCAATTTTTAACCTAAGATCCTACATTAAAATACCGACACGTGTCCTCAGGCCCTGATCAGTCTCTGACTTTTCAAGTAAAAATCCGGCAGAGAGGTATTTTAAAATACCTAATGTTTGTTTCCGAGTCGGGCCCTCTTCTCACTTTTTTTATTAGTCCCTTTAATTTTTGTTTTTAGTGATTTCCATCTTTTATTTTCTATTTTTTTAATTAATTAATTTAATTATTAGTTTGTATATATTTATTATTTATTTATTTTATTCATAGATGATAGGTCAGTTTTTATTTTATCATGTTTCTTTTTTAAAAATGACCATAAAAATCCAAATAATCTGATAATGTCCAGAGAAAAGGTCCTGATCCAAAAAAACCAGCCTGTCACACGTTCCAGCCCAATCCTGTTCGCGTTTGGCTTTTCCATCCCAATCCAACCACAATTTTCTGCAGTTTTCAACAAACTCTAACCCAGAATCCTTCACTATAAATAATACCTGCACACACAGTCAAAAGGGGGCGAAATTCAACCGAAAAATTCACAATCAATACCTGCAACAATTCTCATCAAAAAAACCAGCAAGCCATTTTCGACCCTCAAAGGACCAGTATCCACGAACCAAAAAGTCAGCTAACAAAACGCAACACGGACCGCGAACAGTCCTTACTCAGATGGAAACCGCAAGCTAACAACAACCAGTCATAAATCCGTGAACGAAACACCACAAAGGTATAAATTTCCTTCCTTTTTCTTAGATCTAGGACTAACTAACCTTTTCTTTCTTTCATTTACTAAAAAAAATGATAAAAAACAAAAAGGAAGAGGGTGGGAAGAAGTAGAAGGGAAAACCGTACAAAAGAAATAGAAAAGAGTAGGAAGAAGGAGGGATCGAAACAGTGCAAAAGAACAAAAAAAATTAATTAAAAAAATAGGGTTCCGGCTGGTGCGCCGCCGCACCGGTCAGCCAACCACCGCCGGAACCCAGCTCACCTCCGCCGGAGAAGATGAAGATTCATCGGAATCTTCATGTGGAACCCAGAAAAGGAAGACAAGGAGAGAGAAGAGAGAGTTTAGAGAGAATGAGGGAAGAGAGAGAAATGGAACTTAAAAATGAATAAAAAAAACCAACACAGCCTATATATATTACTAGGCTGAACCGGTTCAACCCTTGAACCGATCTGAACCGGTTCAAGCCCACACGCCCCTGCAGCTCCCTAGGCTCAATTTCAGTCTTTATTCTTGCACCCCCCCCATTATACTATCTGCACCTCCTGTCTTTTCTTTTATTTTTATTCTTTCATGCATTTCCATGTGGATTTTTATTCTTTCATGCATTTCTATGTGGGTGTATGTTTACGTTTTATGCCTGGTAGTTTAGGTTAAGGGTCTTCATGGTGGTCCAACACCACCATGTGGTACCTACGCTTTATTTTTCCGCTCTGTTAGTTTATTTGTTTAGTTCAATCATTTAAAAAACAACAAAAACATGCAAATAACAAAATCACAAAAACATTTTCATAATAAACCTTGATTTCTAAATCAAGTGATCCTTTTATTTTATTCTTTCATAAATCAAAATTGCAATCAACTTTAATTCTACTTTAAGTCTTTTTCTTTTAATATCAAAAAACACCAACAAATACTCATTTGCCACTTGGCTTTTCATCTTAAAACTTTTTCAAAACTAATAAAAAATACAAAACCAATCAAACGTTAATTTTTACCCTGAACTACGAGGTTTTGATCCTTCACGGGTATGTAAGCAAATGACGCTCGTCCTTCCAAATCATAAAAAATGTAGATAATTAGGTCTTTGTTTTCTTAATCATTTTAAATTCCATTTTTTCAAAACTAAGCAAGTTATAGCACATTAATTAGATAAAATCAAGAGGTTCACGTAGAGTACTACAGACATAAATGGTGCTAATATCTTCCCTTTATGTAACTAACTCTCGAACCCTTAATCTTTAAAAAAGCGATAATTGAACTTTTTTCCACTTTCTTTTAAAAAAAAATTAAATGTTCAGTCGTGAAATAAAATAGTGAGTCAAAAGCTAATCAAATAGCCTTGATCTCCGAAAAATGACGCGACAGACCACATTAATGACTCTTAATTTATTTTATCATGATTATACTTAATAACATGAAGAAAAGAAATCACAAAAAAAGAGAAAAAAATATTAAATTATTCAAATTGAAGTATATAAAATTTAATGATTTTTTTTTCAAAATTTAACGATGATTTTTTTAAGTACATGAAATGTTCCTTTTTAAAAAATGGATGTGAAACAGCAACAAAAAACTTAATTTTTTTTTTAGTTTATTTAAAAAAAATAAAATATTCAATAGTTTTTTTTCTAAGTAACCTCAATTATTTAAATTTCGACATAACATCATTTTTTCTTTAAAATAAAATTTAATATTTTTTATTTCATTTAATTAAGGGCTACAATTAAGGATCTTATTTAAAGAACGTTTTTTTTTTTGTCAAAAATTTGTCTGGCCTATTAAACGACAAAGTTTAATATTTATAGAATCAACCATATTAAAATGACACATATAATTTAATTATTTTAAATTATAAAAATATAAAATTTCAAAATTTAATGACAGTTTATTTTTTTTGAAAATTTGTCACAAACTTTTTTCTGTAAATTAAATATTCTCTTAAAAGAATTGAATATAAAACATTAATAGAAAAGGTTAAAATATTCAAATAATTCAGTTTTTTTAAACGGATAGAAAAAAGAACCATTTGAATTTTAAATGTCTTCGATTTATTTGTTATAATATACATCAATATTTGTTTGTTTCCATATTTTTTTGGTTTAGTTGTTTCCTTTAATTAGGGGTTATAATTAACACTATCATTTTTCTCTTTTTCCGTCTGATCCATAGACCGAGGCCTTTTCATTTTAAATAATTACATGACACATTTTAACCTTTATAAAATCATTTTAATTTAAATGACATTAATTACTCTTAAATTTCTTTATCATTAATATCCTCAATAAAAGGGAAAAATAATATTTGAGAATTATGTTAATTATTAAATTATTAAGTATACAAATACATGAAACTTTCGTGTTAATATAATTCATTTTGACTGGTCAAAAATACCATATACATGAAATTTAGAAAGGAAAAGAAAAAAAGAAAAGAAAAATAAAAAAGACATGACATTGAGACAAAAGATTAAAAAAAATACAATTTTTGATTGAAATGGTGCGTGAAATTGCTTGCAAATGGAAGCTATTTATAATAAACGGTAGATAACAAAATTAACAATACTATTTAATAGTTCCCCCAAAAAATTTATTTAATAGTAACTATCTCATTGACAAATTAAAGTAGAAAAGGTCTTGTATTGATTGTCAAATAAATAAGATAAAATGACACTTAAAGGATTGTGTTTTATCCGGTCAAAAAAAACCATGATTATTGCTCAATGACTGATTGAACATTTGATACATTATGTTGAAGAAACTATGATAAGTGAAAAGCAGTCATAGCAAAACAGAATGATGTTAAAATGTCTTTTGATTAGAAAAGGTTTGTCCAACTTAGATGATGTGAACCAATTGTATGCGACCATTAGGATGATGTTTAACATGTTCGGAGATGTGTTTAAAAGCACCAATTAAGATTCATCAAATAAGATTTCATGTGTAATATACCGATTGTGCAAGAAAAAATTAATAAAATAAATACAGATAAAGGATAAACCAATTTATTGAGATTAGGTTTTCAACATATCAATTCACTAAAAATCAACCTAAGCTATCTAAACTCTAACAACTTGATTTTATACCAAATACAAAACATTACCTTGACTGAAAATTATATAGTTGATGTTGAACATCTTGAAGTCGTGGAACGTAGACACATGCTCTACAATGGAACTTTGAGAAAGTTGCATTAGCAATAAACAATTAGATACAGATAAAAAAGAAAATCAACCTCATAATCTACAACCAAGTGATTAAACTTATATGCTTTTAAAACACATAAAATACTTGTTTTAACCAAAAAATAATGGGAGGAAGAGACACATGAAAATAATGAAAAACAAAGTGTGTGTGTGTGTAGAGAGAGAGAGAGAGAGAGAGAGAGAGAGAGAGAGAGAGAGAGAGAGAGAGAGAGAGAGAGAGAGAGAGAGAGAGAGAGAGAGAGAGAGAGAGAGAGAGAGAGAGAGAGAGAGAGAGAGAGAGAGAGAGAGAGAGAGAATCATGGCATGATCAATTTTGATTGGTTTGTGGAAAAAAATGAGTCATGGTCCATCTTAATTGGCTAATAAAAAAATAAATGAGACATAACTCAATTTGATTGGATGAAAAAAAACATTAAATTAGATGTAGAATTTGAAAATGTCACATGCACTTATGAAATGAGTCATGATCTATTTTAATTGGTTAATAGAAAAATTATGATTCATGATTCATTCTAATTGGTTGATAGAAAAACATTAAATGCATCTTTCAATATAAGTTTGCCACGTGTACTATTAAAATAAAATAAGGGAAACGTTTATAATAGAGATTGCATATAACCAAAACGCATACATAAATTGCTAATTGTTCGATACCGAGTACTTTCAAAACATTCAAAAGTATATCACGTGATAAATCGAACCATAGAATCATACTCATATCAACATATAAAATCAATCTGATTCGAATTTAATGATTTAATCAGAATTAGGCTCTGATACTACTGAAGGGATTTTAAGAGGGGTTTTTCAAATTTTAATCCTCTTTGTGGAAGAAATCTCATTGAAACGGATCTTAATTAAATCATCAATCACAAATCAAACACATACTTAAACAATTTAAGGATTCATGTGTTTACCTCTTGAAAAATATAATGTAGTAGAATTGTTTCTGATCACGAGCAAATCAAAGTAGTGATGCCTCTACTTACTCCACACGAACACGAACATAACTTATCCGATGACCGGTGCTAGTCAATTCCAACGGAGATTCAAAGAGAACAAGGTTTAGAGAGCGGCGGCTAGGGTTTCACAACTTTTGTGAATTAGGTTAAGCACTCACAAAAAGTTAGTAATGCTTCAGCACAAGGGTTCTATTTATAGAATCACTTGTGTGGTCAGCAAGACAACACTTAAGTACACCGTACCTTACGGTGGACCGCGTTTCTCTATTTTTCATAAATTAAATAATAAAGTCATATTTAATTATTTAATTACTAATAAGTCTCACTTATTATTTTATAAATAACTCTCACTTATTATTTGATAAATAAGTCTTACTTATTTATTTCTCTCATCTACCTGTCCTTTGTGTGTGACCCTATAGGTTCCCGTAACGTTGGCAATAATATTAAATTACATATTTAATAATATAAACAGTGAACAATATCTAGCAACACATCACTGCTAACCAAGTGACGAGAATGTCATGTGATCTGACGAAACCTTTCCGTGATAATGTTCATGTGTATAATTACCCTTTTGCCTTCATGTCTATATTGAACACAAGGCATAGCATGTCACCGTTGTCCAGATCAATATTGGGCCCGTAGACATTTCTCCTGTTATGTAGGAGAGGCAAATCCCATCTAGGTCACTCATGTCGCTCAACATTATTCGTGGAGTACCCATCAACCAACTTTATGGTCATCTTGTTATAGACAACGTTTGAATGGTAACAAAGCACTCGACTCCAACATCTAGGGTACATAGTGGTTTCAGGTCAAAGGGTGGAATACATCACTATCACTATGAGAATATCTTATGACACTTTCATAACCTTTACTATGTAGTATTCTCATGGTGGGTCAATCCAGTATAAATATTACTCCTAATATTTATACCTATGTGTAGACATGATAACTCTTTATCTATGATCCGTGAGATGTGATCATCAGTATACCCACATAATAGTCTCTATGCTTTAATGTTATCCCTTTTTCACATTAAAGCTTGACTACGGATAGTTTAAGGATAATGTCATTTCGTTTAATGAGTCTCATGATTAAGTCACACTTAATGCTTCATTAAAAGTAATAATTATTCTAGGGACTTTATTATTTTGAATCATAACAAAATCAACAAAGAAATACCTTATTAAAATAAAGTTATTAATAAAATTAATATTTTCATGTTATTAATAGAAAAATGAACAAAAGGATTAACTTGTGCTCATTTTAATAGATAAAGGATCTAAATGGGACCAAAAAAAAAAGATAAAGGATTAATTTGTTATAAATAAATAAGATAAAGGACATTTAGTGTAATTTTTCCATAAAATGAAAACGACATTAAATTAAATAAATATCCAACAAAAATAAATAGAGGTTTATCTTAAAATTCTAACCTAAAAAGAAGTAGTTACACATGGTAACTAAAAACAAATTACTAAAGATAAAAACATACCCTAAAAAATCAAGGAGAAAATATAAACTCCTCTGAAGTTCTAGAATTGCCTTCCTCTTGAACTCCCATAGTTCTGAACGAGAAATTCTGAATTAGGAAAGCTGGTATTTATAGTGAGAGTTTTTAATTGGGTTTGGGATAAAAACGTAGGTTTTACCCACAAGTAAGCAAGAAAATACGCCTGCACGCCCTCGCATTTTAGATGCTCGGGGCGCATGAGCAAAGCTCTAGGCGCATGAGTGTGCACCCAAAGCCGTGCTCTATGTGCATGTCAAGTTTTTTCCAAGCTCTAGGCACATGGCATGTTCTCTAGGTGCATGGTGTGCCTTCCTAGGCCTAGTTTCTACGATGTTATGTAGTTTTAGGTCTTCATCTTCAAATAACTAGCCTAAGAACTTGGGAACTGAATTCCTCCCGCTATAAAGTCTCCCGAGGCCTCTTGAATCTTCGTTCTTGGTCTTCCCAAAGTCTTCACAAATCTTCGGATGTTCTTGATTTGCCGATTTGCATGATTTCTTTGTGAATTACTTCAAAACCCCCTAAAATTGCTATATTTTGGGAAAACTAGAATTACAAACTCAAATGTAGAAAACATTACAAAAATCCGGAAAATCATAGGCAATCGTTCTAATACTCCTCCTTTTTGCTGCTAAAACCTATTGAAAATGACTGAAAAACATGCTAAAAATAACGTAAGATGGCATGTCATCAGTGACCATGTTATGTCTTCGTTTGATTTTATTTGCTATGTCACATAATTACGGACCTGGAGAGTTGCACACTTGGGGGGAGAGAGAGAGAGAGAGAGAGAGAGAGAGAGAGAGAGAGAGAGAGAGAGAGAGAGAGAGAGAGAGAGAGAGAGAGAGAGAGAGAGAGATGTAAATGTGTGAAATATGAGTTAAAGTTCTATAATGGATGAAAGAGTATATGTTGAATAATTGACATGGCCCATATACATGTGCTTAAAGATTTTGGATGAAAATGTGCTGTCAATATCATTTTTATGGTTTTTCTTAGTTTAATGTAACGATACAACTCTATGTAGGCTCCACTTAAAGTTTAAATTTTAGGTTTGGGATGTCATTAACTTTCATGTAATTTTTTCTCTCAATGCAATATATTTTTAGGAAAAATGATAATGAGTAACGTTGTTCCCTAAAATAATAATGATGGGTAACTAAAAACAATTTCCTTTTTTGACATATACAAAAATTTATCAATTCCTCTTAAAAAAATGGTAATTTGGAAGATCTCACATGTATGACTTAAATAATAAATAAAATTGATCTTTATTGTTAAATGTATGGAGTAGAATAAGAATTCTCTAAATGATGCGATTAAATTTGAAAGTTTGGAAAGTAGATTCACCATTTCATACCCAGAAATTGTGCAACTTTAAAAAAAATATTAAACATCCATGAGTAAAAGAAGAATGATCCACCACATGTAACTGGATAGGTTGCATGGGAATGAACTCCACTCATTTGTCCGACCACTTGTTGCAGTTCACTTTTTTGATTGGTGCGGGAAAAGCGAAGCGCTCCTTTTTGCAGTTGATTTGGCTCCTTTGCACGTGGGTCTTGTGGTTAGAACGCAACAATAGAATTTTTAATAATGTTGTATGTAACACCCCGTTTTCCCAAATTCAAAATTTCCTAAATAAATCAGAGTATCATATAAAACGGAATGCTACATTCACTTAAATTCTCAAAAAGGGAATAAATGAACATTTATTCTGGTCAAAATAGTTCTAACATCGCAGCGGAATAAGTTCAATGTTAAATAATTCGTTTTGGCGCGCATGCCTCATAAATAAGTCTCGACATAAATTAACTGAAACTTAAATCCTAATCAAGTACGTAAGGAATAGAGATTAAACATAAAGGTTCTCATCCCGTTACGTATCAGAGCACCTAGGGACACTGTGAGGATAGCCACTCACGACAGCAACAGCAACAAAAGCTTAATCACCTGCACTTGCCCACAAGGCGGCAATTCCAGCAGAAGGGGTGAGATTCTCATAACAATAGCATTAAACATATAATCCAATAATTACAATTAACAGCATAACTTTATCATCATATATCATAATAACAATCAAGTAGCATCTTAAACAACATCATAAATCAACTTAATAGTCTGACTTGACAATGCAACATCGACACAACTTATGCAACTTAGACATCTTAATCATGCATGTGGTACCATATTGAGTATAAATATACTCCTAGGGCATAAGCCCTCGTCGCTATTGAGCATAAAAATACTCCTAGAGCATAAGCTCTCGTCGCTGTTGAGCAAAAGCTCCTAGGGCATGAGCCCTCGTCTCTGGATGAATGTGCATGGACTCAATCTCTTAAACTTGGACATCTCAAAATGAATTCCAATAATTTGAATTACAACATCGTAAATCTTATAACAACACATGCAGCTTTCAATTAATAAAATATGGCAGCATGGCAGCAATCAACATCTCTAACAACAGCAAATCGTAAACATTCACATACATCACTTATGATTCAGAAAAGCATATACAAATGTATAGGTTACAACAGCGAATCATTTATCAGTTAACAGCCCTACATTTCTTCTTAATACCTCAGTACTTTACTTCCCAAACCAGGGTAATCACATAGCTAATTGTGCGACAAGAGTCGCATTACCCTAAAAGGTAGTCTGATGCAGGACTACTCGCTATGGCGAGTGGGATCTCTCGCCTCGCGAACCATTACGGGGGTTACTCGCTACGGCGAGCTGGATTGCTCGCCTCGCGAGCATCAGGGGTACTACTCGCTATTGCGAGTTGGGTTATTCGCCTGGCGAGCTCCTGGGTGTTGCTCGCTACGGCGAGCTGGGTTTTCGCCTCGCGAACACTTCTGGGGGTTGCTCGCTATGGCGAGCTGTTATATTCGCCTCGCGAGCGGATGAGTACTCGCCGTGGCGAGCTGGCTGCTCGCTGTGGCGAGCGGCGACAGAACAGTTACGGGGTTACGAGGGTTTTCACCCAAAACCCCAAATTTCATCCTAAATCTTCAGATTTTCGACTATAATGATGTCTAAGAGTTATTCTAATGTCTGTAACCAGTTTACTACGTCAACGGTACAGTTTTTCCATCATTTAATCATCAATTTACCACTTATGACCTAATTCTCATATTCCTAATTCTCATGAAATAAACCTAGAATTTGCTAACTATAATCATGAATTACACGTTCTAATGATATCGTAATGAAAGGCTCACCCTTACCTTAAGAAATTCGAGCAGCAGCCTCTCCGGTTCTTCTCTTCCGATTCCTCCCTTTTCCTCCCAAAGCTCTGAATTGTACGTTCTGTACAATTCTAACCTAACTCTCCCTATTTAAACCTCTTTTTGTTTGTTTTATTTTATCTTATTTCCCCATAACTATATCTAATTATAAAACAAACCCACAACTTATTATTCGTTTCAGTTTCTAATCTTATTTTATTAAACAATAAAATAAGTCACAACACATAAGTCACATAAATCACATAATATCTCAAATATCACTTAATTCACACAAAATCATATAAATATACTTTATACTATATAAAATAAATTAAATAATTAAAACGGGCGTTACATTGTATCTGATGTACCCAGATTGTTAGATAAGGTTAAATTGTTATCCATAGGTTGGCTCAAAGTTAAGAAGCCGTTGTTTATTTTTGGCTCTCAGATGTGGTGGTCAAGTCCTTTGGCTTGTCTAGGTATTGGCTAAACCACAGTATTTGTTATTACCTTGTGGTTGACTATTCTGTACTTTTGATAGTAGTTGTAGGCACACCTTGTGCTTGCAAGTGCTATGGTTTAGTAATATAATCTCATTTTGATTTCTTAAAAAAAATAGAAAGCCTATCATGTATTTTTTTTATCATTTCCAATTCAAATTTATTGATTCAGCCAATTTTGTGAAAATGTGATGCATTTCTTTTGTCTATAGGCTGGTTTCCGTCTCAAGTATAAAGTAAGAAAAATTAAAGAAAAATCAAATATAATCACCAAAAGAATATAATAAAAGAGAAAAATAATAAAACAAGAAATGTTAAACAAATAAAAATAAGTAGATAGAAAAATTTGCAAGTACTGAGGGATTAAAATAAAACAAAAGGGAAATGAAAGGGGTTATATCTAAACGTGGTAATAGAAATCCGTCATATATATTTTAATTGATATGTAATTCATTTCTCTTTTATCCTTTTTGACTTCCATGTCCAAAATAAAAATCCCAGAAAAAAAAGAAACATATAAACACCAAAAGAAAATTTAAAAGAGAATATCAATAACAAAACATCAACATACGAAAACACACTAAAAAGTAACACGAGAATAAAAAATTTAAAACAATAAATAAAACAATAAAAATAAGAAATAAACAAATAAAAGAAAAAGAGAAGCAATGATTTTTTAATGCGAGAAAGAGGTAGATGAGAATAGTGACAACCAAACTGTCTATATATAGAAAGAAAAAAAATCATGTCATGATCAATTTTGATAAAAATAAATCAGTCATAATCCAATTTGATTGACTAATAAAAACTAAATGAGTCAAAGTCTATTTTGATTGGTTGATAAAAAGCATTAAATGAGATGAGGAATGTGTAGATGTCATGTGTACTATTGATTTTTAGAAAGGAATTTGTTTATAACTAGTATGGATACCCGTGCCAAGCACAGCACAGACTAGAATTTCGTCGTAATTAAAATATTGGATGAATATGTATTATTCTCATTTATGTGGATGCTCTATGTCCAATGTGTAGATCAACACCAGTGTTCACTCTCTCCATAAGGTTCAACGATTGTATCATACTCAATTCGACTTTGCAAATGAAGCATGGGTGAATCACAGTGGCAGATGTCAGATGTGGAAAGTCTTATACTTAAGTGAGATATGTTGATGTGTCGAATGTGAGCTAAAGTTCCACATTGGATGCAATAGTAGATTTTGAGTATAGTATATAAGTGATATGACCCATATACTTAATTTCTTAAGGTTTAGGTTAAGATGTGGTGTCAAAGCCACTAGTGTGGATTCTCTTTGTCTGTTGAGATGATCAAACTCAATGTAGGATTATGCGAAAATCACAATATTGTAATCAACCGTTTGTTTTAGTTTTTGGATGTCATTAGTTTAATTTTCATCTTAAAATTTAGTTTTTAGATGTCATTCTCTTCCATATGAATTTTTTCATTAGTAACCATAAAAAAAATATGAAATTTTTCATTCAATGTCTATTATTTCAAATTTATTCACTTTTGGACTTTGGTGGCAAGTGAAAATGGTAAATTGTTGATGTGATATGCTGAGTTGACAAAAATATATGCTTATTAGACAATTTAAAATTATGTAAAAAATTATCATGTGACGTTTGTTTAATTGAATCTATTTTTTTGGTAAAATAATTACCCAAAAATCATGGACTCCTTCGACCAGCCCACCAAAAAACTAGCAACTCACGCTATTCTCTATACTCTCAAAAAAAAAATGCACAATACTTATTTTCATTCGCCTATCTTCCCTCGTGTTTCAATTCATTTTTTTTATTTTTTTTACTTTTAATTTTCTTTATTTCTTCTCATGGAAGAAAGAAACATAAACCTCTCTCCATGAAACCACCACCAACCAAGATTTTTGAATATTTTGTGTCTTCATTTGACCATATTTAAATATGTCATGTAATTACGGACGTGGATAGTTGCACACTTGACTAAGAGATGATAATTTATCAAGTGTGTATTAAAGTTATATATTGGATGGATTAATAGATTTTGAAGATCATATAAGTGAGATGACTAATGATGCCTAAAGGTTTTGGACGAAGATATGATATCAATCTCACTTATGGGGTTTCTCTTAATCTAAGATGGTGATCAAACTCGTGTAGAATCCCTTAGAAGTCCCAAAATCATGATGAGTTGTTTTGTTAGTTTTTAGATGTCATTTGTGTGAAGAAGATTTCCTTCTTAGACTTGACTGGGTTTTGATGACAACAAACTCACATCACAAAAGAAGAAAAACTATATGGAGGCTCAAGTTGAAGAATGAAGATAATGAGACTTAGGCTTCATAGTTATATTCTTGTAAGTATGGTTCTTATCTTTGACACTATCATTCTTAACTGATGGAATAACTTAGAATGCTCAGAAAATAATTACAAATATTTTTTTCTAAGTTCTTATATGAAGCAATGCCTAAAAATCTATTGAAAATAAATCACACACTCAACAATGATTTTCATATAGTTGTGATTTTACATTAAAATGTTTTTGCATGAAAATGTTTAACAACAATATTTAATTGATTATGTGTTTTTGAAAAGCTTCACGTTTTACATTGACCATGAAAATATTTAGTTAATCATGCCAATAGTACAAGCTTTTGATGATTCAATATTAAATTGGCATGATTGGATTATGCTTTTGAAATATGACTTTTGCCCAAATTCAAAAGAGTAATTACCGTTGGAATCATTCTTAAGAGAATTTTTTTTTTTACCCAACACGTCTATTTCTTTAAAGCCATTTTCAATCAGTTTTTTTTTGCTACTGCATTCCTTTGAATTAAATTGATCATTTGGCTAACATAATAGTTTTTGCATTTCATGTTTAACGGCTGTTTGGAATTAAATGCATTTTTATGAATAGGTGTCTTTTCAAATGTGTCTATTCATTGACAAAACTTTTTAAAAAGTAGTGTTGCTTCATAAACATCTTTTTAGCCTCTATAAATTCAATTGAAAATCAAAACATTTTACACACAACAACTTTCATTATCTCAATTGACATTTTCAATATCACTTGCTTTCAAACTTTTATTCAAATTGTTTGGAAAACTTTGCTTACACTTTAACATTCATTAAAAAAGTTTTCTGAGCACTAAGTCCATTTGTTTAAGAGTGATATTGATAAAAGTATACAGTCATACACATTTGATATTCTTTAATTACTTTGTTGTAAAGTTTCTCGCCATTGTTGGTGGGAATTGTTGTAAAAGATAGTGGAGTGCTATCTTGTTTGTTTGTGAGAATTTCATCATAGGTTTGGTGAAGATTCCTGTTGTAAAAGATAGTGGGGGTGCTATCTTGGTGTGTAGAGAAATATTGTTAGGGGGCCTTTGGGATTAAGGTTGCTTTGTAACAAAGATTCTTTACATAGTGAAATACTTCGCGGGGTGTGAAGGGAGTGGAGTACCCTAAGGTTTAGAGGGGAACCACTATAATTCTCTTGTGTCTTTTCTTCTTTCCTTACTCTTTTATTTTTTCGCATTCATACCTTCATCAATATTTTCCGGAAAAATACTCAAGATCTCTAAACTAAGAAAAATTGACCAATAATCTTAGAAACCTAATTCACCCCCCCTCTTAGGTTACAATCTGAACTTACAATTGGCATCAGAGCAAGAGTAAAGATAACTTGCTTCTTTGATCCAGAAAATGGCTTCCGCTAAACCGTTTCTAGCAGAAGGTCCTAATTCAAACCGACCACCATGTTTCACCGGAGATCATTATGATTTCTGGAAAATTAGGATGACAACGTATCTAGAAGCCCAAGGTGAAGAAATTTGGGGTGCTGTCCAGAATGGTCCTTATGTTCCCACTACAAATGTGAATGGTGTGACAAGTATCAAACCACAAACATCATGGGATGATGATGACCGAAAAAAACTGTTATTTGACAAAAAGGCAAAGAACATTCTTCAATCCTCTCTTGGGATGGATGAGTTTTTCAGAATTTCTAACTGCCAAACAGCCAAAGAAATCTGGGACACTTAGGAAACAACACATGAAGGAACGGAAGAAGTAAAACGTTCCAAATTGAATACCATCTCTCAAGAGTACGAGATGTTTAGAATGCAACCAGGAGAAAAGATTCTAGACATGCAGAAGAGATTTTCACATCTTATCAATCATTTTGCAGCCCTTGGAAAAACCTTGTCCAACAATGAAATAAACTTGAAGATTCTCAGGTCACTAACAAGGGAATGGCAACCAAAAGTAACAGCTATATCTGAAAAGAAAAGTCTTTCAAACATGTCGTTGGCAGCACTTTTTGAAAAATTACAAGAGCATGAAATTGAACTTGCAAGACTAGAACAACATGAAGAAGGAGTAAAGAAACACAAGAATATCTCCTTGGAGGCAGAGTCCAATGTTCTTCAACAAGATGAAAGTTCTGATGAAGATGAGAATATTACTCTTGTTATGAAAAAAATTAGGAAAATTCCTTCAAAAGGATAAAAAAATTAAATTTGGAAATAAAAGAAAATTTCACAAGAAGAAAGATGTTTCTACATCAAGTCAGAGTTTCACATGCTTCGAATGTGGAAAAGAGGGGCATATGAAGGCAGACTGTCCAACCCTTGCAAGGAAAAGTAGCCATAAAGGAAAGAAAGAATTCAAGCCAAGAAGAGCCTACATTGCATGGGATGACAATGATATAAGTTCATCTTCAGAATCAGAGGATGACGACTATGCAAATTTAACATTAATGGCGTCACACCACTCTGATGATGAACAAGAGGTAAGTGATTCTGAATTAAATTTTAAACCTTCTTATGAAGAATTACAAAATGCATTTGATGAATTGTTTGAAGAATTCATTAATCTTTCTAAAACTTGTGCAAAACAAAAGAAACAAAATGTATCTCTAGAAAGAAAAGTTTTTTATGCACAAGAAGAATTAGAAAAGGTTAAAGGTTCTTCATGTAATAAATGTAAAGAACATGAAACAACAATTTCTGAATTAAAACAAGTAATCAAAATTTTTGAAAAAGGTCACAACAGTTTGGAAGATGTGCTCAACCGACAAAGATATTCAAACAACAAAACCGGGCTTGGTTTTTCTAAATTTGATAAACCAAACACCAATAAAACAGTATTTGTTAAAGCAAGCACAAATCCCAACAACATAGAAACCAAGAAAATGCATGTTGTTAATTCTTCCAAGAATGTGAATCAAAGAATTAATTCTAAAAGAAGAAATTATTCTAACAATTCTTTTAAGAAAAATAATTCAAATGTTAAGAATAATTTCTCTAAAGGAAATAATTTTGGTTCACATCATGTTCTTAATTTAACATGTTTTTATTGCAACATAAAAGGGCATACTCCAAATACTTGCTACATAAGAAACTTTGGTGTTCCTTATGGTGAGTATATTTGGATAAAGAAAGGTATTAACCCACAAGGACCCAAAAGAAAAATGGGTACCTAGAAAGTTCTATTAATTATTTTGAAGGAACTTGAAGATCATATGCAAATCTTGTTAAATTAAGATTGATTTTTCAAGATACAAGACCACATGACATGGTTCAATTTATTTGTGATTATTTAATGGTTTTGATCTGATGAAGAGATGATCACTTGCAAGTTGCATTCTTATTTATTCATAACCATGGTGAAAGACTCAATATTCATTGTGAAGAAAATAAGTTTTTTTTTTTTATAAAATTTATTTTTTCCTTATATTACGTCCCTTTGGATTTTACTCTTTTTCTTCTTTTTGATGATGTCAAAAGGGGGAGAAAGTGTATGTTTGTGTTTTGTGCTTAAATTGTTTCAGGTTATCAAATTGCAAAACAAAGGGGGAGACATACAAGATAGGGGGAGTTTCAATGATCAATCATTATCAAAAGGATATGGTTTGTCATCATCAAAAAGGGGGAGATTGTGAAGAAGATTTCCTTCTTAGACTTGACTGGGTTTTGATGACAACAAACTCACATCACAAAAGAAGAAAAACTATATGGAGGCTCAAGTTGAAGAATGAAGATAATGGGACTTATGCTTCATAGTTATATTCTTGTAAGTATGGTTCTTATCCTTGACACTATCATTCTTAACTGATGGAATAACTTAGAATGCTCAGAAAATAATTACAAATATTTTTTTCTAAGTTCTTATATGAAGCAATGCCTAAAAATCTTTTGAAAATAAATCACACACTCAACAATGATTTTCATATAGTTGTGATTTTACATTAAAATGTTTTTGCATGAAAATGTTTAATATGTCAATATGTCAAATGCGAGTTGACGTTCTACATTGGATGAAATAGTAGATTTTGAACAACATATAAGTGAGATGACACGTATACTTAATGACTTAAGATTTTTTGTGAAAATATGGTGTGGCAATCTCACTTATATGGTTGCTTTTGACCTAATATGATGATCCAACTCAATGTAGGCTCATCCAAAAGTCCGAACATTATCCCAACATTATGATAAATTGCTTTGTTTGATATTGGGCGACATTTGTTTAATTTTTTATCTTAAGTTTTTAGCTATTGGTTGTTATTCACTTTCATGCTATATCTTTCATTCACTTTTGATCTTTGGTTGGATTTGACAATGAAAAATTGCATGTGTTTTGCTAATTTGACAAAATAAAGGATTGTTATATTTATTAAAAAAATGTGACATTTTTTTATTTAGTTTTATTTTTTGGTAAAATATATACTAAAATATTTCGAACTCCTTCAACAAACCTGTAAATTATCAGAAATTCATTCTGTTATATATACTCTCACAGACAAAGTACAAACATTTCTTTTTTTTCCTTATCATATCTCTATGTTTGAATTGCTTTTTTTGTCTTCTTTCTTTTTCTAATTTATTTTCTCTCTTCTCATGAAAGAAAAGAGCAAAAACCTTCATCCATTAAATCACCACCAACCCACTTTTATAGCATGCTATGCATTCTCTAATCTTATTTAGTTATGTTACCATATTACAAATGTAAAAAGTCTCACAATTAAATGATATATGTTATGATATTATGAGGTTTATTACCGAGTTCCACCGTAACGGGAAATTGACCAACGGTATCAACACTACTTTTATTTTTCTTATTCCAAAGGTTGATAACCCTCAGCGTCTTAACGAGTTTAGACCTATTTCGTTGGTGGGGAGCATGTACAAGATTCTAGCTAAGTTGCTGGCTAATAGATTAAGAATGGTGCTCGGCAGTGTGATATCGGAAACACAATCTGCTTTTATTCAGAATAGGCAAATCCTTGACAGTATTCTTGTGGCTAATGAGGTGGTAGATGAAGCTACTAAGTTAAAAAAGGAGCTCATGCTTTTCAAGGTGGATTTCGAGAAGGCGTATGACTCGGTTGATTGGGGCTATTTGGACGCGGTGATGGCTCGTATGTCGTTCCCGGTTTTGTGGAGGAAATGGATTAAAGAGTGTGTGGGCACTGCCACAACGTCTGTTCTTGTTAACGGCAGTCCCACTGATGAATTTCACCTCCATAGGGGTTTGCGTCAGGGTGACCCCTTGTCACCTTTTCTGTTTCTCTTGGCGGCTGAAGGTCTTAACGTGTTGATGAAATCCATGGTGGATAATAATCTCTTTACTGGATATTCGGTTGGATCTAACCCGGTTGATGTGACGCATCTTCAGTTTGCGGATGATACTCTGCTGATTGGTCAAAAATCTTGGGCCAATGTCCGGGCTTTGAGGGCGACTCTTGTATTGTTTGAATTGTTATCAGGTTTGAAAGTGAACTTTCATAAGAGTATGCTGGTGGGAGTTAATATAACTCAATCTTGGTTAAGTGAGGCGGCATCAGTGTTGAATTGTAAAGTGGGGAAAATTCCTTTTGTTCATCTAGGCTTGCCTATTAGGGGTAATCCGCGGAGACTGTCTTTTTGGGATTCTGTTGTGAATCGCATTAGATCTAGACTGTCGGGGTGGAATAGTCGGTTTCTTTCGTTTGGTGGTCGCTTGGTACTTCTGAAATATGTTCTGACTTCTTTGCCTGTCTATGCGCTTTCTTTCTTCAAAGCTCCTGCAGATAGATGGGTGTGGCTTCCTGATCCAGTAGGAGGTTACACTGTCCGTGGTGCTTATGATCTTTTAGCGGAGGGTAGTAGTCCTCCCGTGGATGAAGCTTATGAGTTAGTTTGGCATCCCCAGGTTCCTCTGAAGGTCTCTATCTTTGCTTGGCGTCTTCTTAGAAATCGTCTTCCTTCAAAGACAAACTTGGCAGTTTGGCGGGCTCTTTCTCCAGATGTGACTTTATGTGATTTAGGATGTGGCCTTGAGGAAACATCCGAACATTTGTTCTTGACTTGTCCGAATTCTGTATTGTTGTGGCAGCAGGTGCGTAACTGGATAGGTTGCATGGGAGTGGACTCCACTCATTTGTCCGACCACTTGTAGCAGTTCACTTTTTTGATTGGTGCGGGAAAAGCGAAGCGCTCCTTTTTGCAGTTGATTTGGCTCCTGTGCACGTGGGTCTTGTGGTTAGAACGCAACAATAAAATTTTTAATAATGTTGTATCTGATGTACCCAGATTGTTAGATAAGGTTAAATTGTTATCCTTAGGTTTGCTCAAAGTTAAGAAGCCGTTGTTTATTTTTGACTCTCAGATGTGGTGGTCAAGTCCTTTGGCTTGTCTAGGTATTGGCTAAACCACAGTTTTTGTTATTACCTTGTGGTTGACTATTCTGTACTTTTGATAGTAGTTGTAGGCACACCTTGTGCATGCAAGTGCTATGGTTTAGTAATATAATCCCATTTTGATTTCTTCAAAAAAATATGTCATATATGAGTTAAAACTTCATATTGGATGCAAGAGTGTATGGTGAGAAACATATAAATGAGATGACTCATACATCTAATGCATTAAAGGTTAGGACGAAAATGTGGTGTCAATTTCACCTATGTGGTCACTCTTAATTTAATGTGATTATCCATAAGAAGACTTTTGGTATTTACTGGAAATTAACCATGGAAAAATATTTATTTGTTACTTGAGTTGATAAATTACATGTTTATTTAACATTATAAATGATGTGACATTTTTTTAATTAAGTAAAAAAAGTGGTATGCTTATTCAGTCATTTAAATTGAAAATAAATCATACTTAGATTAAATTGAAGAAAAATATTTACATTTACGATGATGTGTATTATTTATTTTTTTATGAACGATGATGTATATATACTTGTTGGTAAACATTCTATTAAAATTCACCAAAAGAAAAATATGCTTGTTTTGGACATATTCAAAATTACAAAATACATTTGAAAAAAATAAAAGAAATATATTTTGAATTGCGGACATTTTTCTCACAAAATAAACTTGTTATTTTTAATTTTTACACCAAGGGTCCTTAAGTTTAAGGTTTGTAACAAATTGGTCTTTTAAGTTATTTTGGTCACACATAAGTCTTTTAAGTTTGAGGATTGTAACATATTGGTCCTTTAAATTATTTTGGTCACAAATAAGTCATTTAAGTTTGTAAACGTTTTCGATTTAGTCCTTCTACTACATCATTATTTGGTTAATAGAACCTAAAAGACCAAACTGTTATAAACCTCAAACTTAAAAGACTTATGTGTTACCAAAATAACTTAAATGAGCAATTTGTTACAAACTTCAAACTTAAAAGACCCTTGACGCAGTTTACCCTTTATTTTTTCATAATGGAAAGTTTAGTGAGTAGACCCCAAGGACTCATCTGAATTAAGGTAAATTTTTAGATTTATCGAACTCTAATAGAGATACTTACATATCATCCATCAAGAAGTTATATCACATTAACGGTCAAAGCTAAACTCACGACAATTGAACCAAATCTTCATTGAGCAAGAATATATGTTTTGGGAGTACTCCATAAATTGATAGTTGAATTAGGAAAACATGTTAGTACCACTAAAAAGACATTTATTAAACAAATTAGTAAACGTCCACAATTAACATATACATGGGCATAACTTGACCTAAAAAAACAAATATGGGCATAATTAGTTTTTTTTGTGTAAATGTTGATATAAAAAACATTTAATTTAGAATTGTACCATAATCATCATGGACAATTTTAAATATTTATTGAATATTTTGTTTTACAAAAAAGAAATATAATAACATTAAATGAGGTAGGAAATGAGAGACCGCCACATGTGCTTTATATATAATGTAGGACAAATGTTTATTATAAAGATAAAGATAAAGATAATATGGAGTCCGTTCCAAGCACTGGTAAATAAATCGTTATTAAAAAAATATTTTGTTTTATGTTATAGATTTATGCATATATTTTAAATGGTTTTTGAATAAAAATTGACATGTGTTTTTTATTTTTGAAGAGGCTAAAATGGAATATATTACTCAATCAAAGTATTTTCTTAGCACAAGATGTATCAGAAAAAGAACAAAGTCTCAATCATATTTACAAAGAAAAAAAAAACTGAAACTAAATAGCAGAGAAAGAAATAACATTAATCGATCCTCAACACAGTGAACGGACTAAGCTACCAAGCATTGTAATTGAAAGAGAGGTTTGCGATTCTCGCCTTTAACCACAAATAGGAAAGTGACTTAATCTTTTCAACAATCTATATGTCGAACATTATTTGCCATTGAAAATCATGATATTTCTTTCCTTCCATATTTCCCATACAGTAGCATACCAAATCAAATGCATAACAGATTGCTGCACCTTACCACCAACAAAGCTAAGCTGATTAAGATAATTTGTAGGCCCACCAGGGATGACTGAGCAGACACCCAACCAACGATGAATAAAGTGCCAGACTCCTCCAAAAAAATGACAATGTAAAAATAAATGAGGGGAAGTTTTAAACGAACCACAACCACCAACGCACAATCGAGCATCGAAAGCTATTACTCCATGACAAAACAAGTTGTCCTTAGTTGACAATCTGTCATGGAACATACGCCAAGCGAAAATAACGACCTTCAGAGGTATATCCTTGTGTCATAGAACCTTCGAAGAAACCGTAATGTCAATAAGACGTTGATGAACCAGGACTTTATAAGCACTCTGAACCGTGAAATTGACATGTGTTATAAAATATGTTTAAAATAAAAAAAATTAAGGGATGTTTAAATTATTTTTAATTATTTTTTTTAACTTTTAAATGATAAATAAAATAATTAAATATGAATTGATATTGAAAAATAAATAATTATTTCCATCGATTTCAATTAAAATTGAAATTTACAACATGATAAGGTCAATGGAAGGCAGCTTTTACCAATTAGTTTCATATCAAAGGTCAATAACAATAAACCATATTATTCAAAGGAAAACAATTTAAAAGAAAACAAACACACCACTCTTTTATATTAGAAATCAAGATATTATAGAAGTAGGCTAATGAAACAAAGCCAATGGCCATTTTTGGTGCAGTGATAGTTGCAAGAATCATGATAACGAAAAAATATAAACAGGGACACCAATAATGTTTTCATTAAAGGGAGAAAAAAATAATGTTAGAAAACTACAAAAAATAAGTATGTTTGCTCACATATATCTCTCTCTGATGGGTATCACAATTGAATTCATAATAGCATTCTTGTACTCAAAGTCATCTTCTACCATAAGAATTTTAATTCATTAGGGAAGTTCATCTTAAACATGTTTTGAAGCTACAATTAAGGTGTAGAAGAGATAGAAGAGAATAACTGGGATAAAAGAGCAGGTAAAAACACAATAATTTCATAATATATCGATTATTGTAATATGAAAAATATGAAGAGAGAAAAAAAAAAAAAAAACACCTTTGGAGTTGCAGCCTGAGGAATGAAGCTTATAAAAAAAAAGGGTTAATAGTGGTTTTCACCCCTGTAATATATATCATTTCCGATTTTTCCCCTTATAAATTTTCGGTTTGATTTGCACCCTCGTAAAAAAACCAAAAATTAATTTTTTTTTACGAGGGTGCAAATCAAACCGAAAATTTTATAAGGGCGAAAATCGGAAATAACATATATTACAGTGGGAAAAGCACTATTAACCCAAAAATAAAAGAGAATCATGTGAAATTAATATTAATTTAATTGATATGGTGTGATTTTTAATGATTAATAACAGTTACTGTAAATTTATGAGGTTTCCATTTTCATGCGACGAAAAAGGAGAGATATGAGGAGATTTGAAAGTGATATTCATAGCCTAGAATAGTAGAACGTTCAGATGCAAAACATTAATTAATTAATTATAATATAGTCTATAAGCCACATGTACTTTATAATAGGAAATGATTAATTTGTTTATATTGTAGATTGTAGACAGTGACACTCTTGATTTACGGTTGCTATAATTTCGGAGCAGTTGCCTCATCGTGCTATCAATCGAACAACTTCATCTACATCATTTTCATCAAATCAAGAAGTGAAACAAACAAACCCTAACCTCATTCCAAAGCTGTCTCTTTCTCAATTCACACACAGTTCTACCAATTCCAATTACGTGCACATAAAAATCATCATCTGGGTATGTATTTGTGTTTCATCATAGATTAATTTTGTTACAAGATTTATATGTTTTTATGTGCCAATGCAAATGAACCCTAAATTGATATGTTTGCGATGTTTTTTTTTTTTACATGTATAAGTTTTCCAGGGGTGATTATTTGGCTGCATATATATAAGATTCCTTTTAAGTGGAAAGGGATATTGCATATAGTCAATGAGTGCATATCTCAAAAGATATTGATTGTACAATGGGAACTCCAACAAGAAGGTGTGACATGAATATATATTACTCTTCCTTTCTCACTTGAAAAAATAAATAGAAATAGCAAAGAAATTTGCATTGTAACTAATGTAACAAATTTATGTTTTTTCCTGCAGTGGAAATATTAAAAAACCTAATGAAGCAATGAAGCTAATAATAGCAGCCATTGTTGGAGTTGTTTTTGGCTTCTTTGTAGGAGTATCATTTCCAACAATATCATTAACTAAGGTTTGTAATCTTGCACCACAAATATCATTAACAATGTGAATTATGTTTTCATGCAATGCAATATATATTATTTGTCAGATGAATCTTCCATCAAGCCTTTTCCCATCCATTGATCTCACATATGTTGAGGATAAGTACTCCAAAATTCAAACCAATTCTATTTGGGATGCTTTGGCTTCATTTAGAGGTGATAGAAATTTGTACAATGAGCTTCACAAAGTCGATGAGAAGACAAAGGTATGGTTCTATACTCTCTTTTTTTCATCATAACTTTCTTAGTAGAAAAATAATTTCTAGCACACTTCATGCGCGCATCCCTCTTTTTTGAAAATGTATCCCATAACATAAGAAATAAGAAGGTTGGAACGGGGCCAAGACAAATAAGAAGGTTCGTAAAGGGTACCTGTTGATTTGGCATTCTACAGTTTGGAGTATTTGGAGGGCGGGAAATGATCGCATTTTTAACAATTTAATTTGTGGGGCGGCGGAGATAGTTGAGGCGATTAAGGTTTTGTCATGGAGGTGGATGTTGAGTCGTTTGAAGGTGCCAGCGAGTTTGTTTTATGAATGGTGTTGGTGTCCAAGAGAGTGTCTCATGCGTTAATGGGGCTGTTTCGTTATCACGGAGGTTGAGACTGGGGCATGCGGTGTTTGTTGTATGCGGAGGCTGTTTCTGTTTTGCTGCTGGACGGTTTCTGGTTTTTGTTGACAGCAGTTTTTTTCTGTTTTGCTGGGGTTTTTTCCGGTCTGCTATTGTGTTTTTGGGGTTTATGGTCCATCAGCGCCTCTTGTAATTGCTATTGCTGATCGCGAGTTTTAGTTGTGTTACTTTCACGCGCTAGTTGTGAATAAATTTTGCTAATTCTGAAGAAAAAAACATAAGAAATAAGACCTACATGAATCAGTGGGATAAATGTATTTTCAAACGGATCGGTATTAAAGAGAATATTAGAAAACGATGTCACATTAGTGTATTACTAGTAGCATAGTTTTCAATTGTGATTCATGTTATGCAAATCTTTATATTGTGGCAAAATGCAGTCAAAATTGTGTTATGATGTCATTGTGGAACATTAAAATCTTTTATATTGAGACTACAATTGCGGAATTCAATTTAATATCACAACTAATAGTGCATCATTCCTTTTTTTTTTTTTACCTTGTTTTGGCTACAAATTTTTGTTATTTCTTGTATTTGACTCTTTCAGCCAGGGTTTTGGCACTCCTTGTACTGAAATCTCCAGACCTTCACCTTCAGTAATATAATCCATTTTAGTTTCTTAAAAAAAAAATCACAACTAATAGTATTATTGGATTGTATATCATTTCAAATATTGGAATGTTGCACTTATAAATAAATAGGTACATTTTATTATGATGTAGATTTGGGTACCTACAAACCCTCGAGGAGCTGAAAGACTACCTCCTAGAATTGTCGAATCACAATCAGATCTATATCTTCGTCGGTTATGGGGACAACCACATCAGGTATGCAAATTCACTTCACCTTAATGTAAAACCGCCATTTTAATTTGAAATAAAACTATTATTTGTCACAAATAAACATAGTTAAATGCATAATTTCTTACTACATTGTATCAAAGTTTTGAATGATTATTCAGAAAGTGACTTAAATTAGCTTTTGTAGAGGAGAATGAATAATAAGTTTAAAGAATAACAATGAAATTTAGGAAAGGGTGACGCTGAACACGACATGGACACTTACAATGGCAGTATTTGAGAAAATGAAGTGGATCCAATGTAACTATATGCGTAGGTTTTATGTTAGTGTTGAGCACTTGACACACTTTCATCCTGAATTGTCAAGGTTACATAGATAACAAATACTTTTGGGGTGCATTTGATTTGCTAAAAAATGAAGCATAGGACAGAACAACTCAAGTTGTCCGGTGTTTGATTTGTAAAACTGTTTCAGGTACAGGTCAAACTGGAGGCAAGGGACATGACAAAAACTGATATTTTTGTCCCTCACTAAACCACAGCACAACTTTTTGTCCCACGTACAAGTAGTATAAAATACCAAAATAGCATTCCGTCTCCCAAAAATGTATAAAACAAAAACAATAATTCAATAATATAAAGATTGCCGTTCTACCTTGTATTGTGATGTTCTATCTTATATTGTTCTATCTAGTATTTACTGTTTTGCAAACCAAACGCACCCTTGTAGTGCACAAGCATTGATGCAAAAAAAAAAAGGTGAATCAACTTTGTTTAAAAAGTGTTAGACACTACTAAATGTGGAGTATGGACGTCTTTTTCACTGACAAATGAAAAAGACATCCATACTAAGGTTCATGAGAACTAGCCTCTTTTCATAGACACAACTACCAAGTGTTAACAAATCAATGGACTCATGATGTTAAGCTGCATATGCTAGAACAAATTATGAGTTCTTTTCATACCGAATAATCTTTTTTCTTAGATTATGGACAAATTATGAGTTACAATTGCATATTCTCTAATTCGACACTTTTCTTGATGGAGGTGGCATATATAGGACCTAACTATTAGACCAAAGTATCTTGTTACTTTTACTGTTGGTTATGACCAGAGAGACAACATTGATGCTGCAGTAAAAAAGGTTTCATTTCTCTTTCAACCCTACATTAATTAATTTTGTTAATCTTTCTAATTTGTTATTATTAGCATGTGGTAATCTTTTTAATTTGTTTTTCTCTTTGTATAACTCTTGGTCTTAACATTACAGTTCTCAGAAAACTTCACTATTGTGTTATTCCACTATGATGGCCGGGTTAGTGAGTGGGATAAGTTTGAGTGGTCAAAGAAAGCAATTCATATCAGTGCTAGAAAGCAAAGTAAATGGTTGGTAACATATTTTATGTACATAATTTTTTCAATTTATTTTATCAATTAGTGAATCACACATTTAGTCCTTCAATTTCTAGAAGTGATTCAATTTGATTTTGTAATTAACGAAATTTTAAATGATCTTAAATTGAAAATTATCATTTAGATTAGTTCCTATTGATATATTGCACATACTTTGTCCATTGTAGTGCGCAACTGGACTAGTTATTGTTTCAATTGAGAGAGGTTTACGGTTCAAAAGTTCAATCAATTATTGATTAATTTCTTTACCCAGCCACCATCTCCAAATAGTTCTTGCGCGCCTTTCATTTTTTTTAAGATTTTAAAATCCAAACGTGTTACACGTTCGAATTTTAAAATCTGAAAAAAATGAAGACACCAGAGAAACGTGGGAAGAATCACTAATTTTACCTCTAGTATGTTCTTTTTGTACTTGATTTTTTTTCTTGCTTGTACTCGTATTTTTTAGGCTTGTATTCCATTTTTTTTAAGTCAGCCACAATTAACTTTTTATTTTATTTTTAGTTATGAATTATGATTGAGATTGTTAAATATTGAATTTTATGTTTAAATTATATTGGATTAAAATGTTCACCACACCTTAGTTTCTCTTGCTGTCGATGTAGGACTTTTTAATTTCCTATTAAATTTTAAGAACTAAATTGATGATAGATTTTTTAATGTAACAAGAATTTTTTGGCTTCTATTTATCAAGTATTGACATAAAATCTTGACATTTGGTACAAGGTGGTATGCTAAACGCTTTCTGCACCCTGATATTGCGGCTCCCTATGACTACATCTTCATTTGGGACGAGGATCTAGGCATGGAGCATTTTGATGCAGAGGAGTGAGTATTAATATTTAAAGGGTTACGTTAACTTGTGCCCTATGTTAAGGAATTTAAAATGAGTAACTTTGCATTGTGAAACATGATAATTTAACTTTTAAGAAGTTGATTGCACGGTTTTTAATACGTATATTTCTATAATAAGTTTCTTAACATATGCCCTTAAGGGCACAAGTTAACATTTGCCATATTTAAAAGTCATGGTTTTGAGAAATATTATTGAGCAGTTGAAAATATATATATCTCTGTATTGTAGGTACTTGAAAATAGTAAGTAAGCATGGTTTGGAAATCTCACAGCCTGGTCTAGACCCAAGTAGTAGTAGTTTTACATGGCAAATGACAAGAAAAAAAGATGGTAGTGAAGTACACAAGTAAGTGAATAACTTTGTTACTCCTTCATTCCTAATTATAAAACTCTTTTGGAACATTTACTTTACCATCCTTCCTTCCTTTAGAATTTTTTTGATATATCTATTGTTTGGTATTTTATTAGAAGTCGTTTTGCAAAGTTATGAATGATTTTGTATTGAAAAGAGAAATTATGAATGGTTTTACATAATTATCCTTCATTAATGACATGAGCAAAAAAGATTAAAAGAAGGGAGTAATAAATAATGAATTGTATGATATGAATAAAAACATCAATATTTTTTTAACAAGTAAAAATGATATATATTAACACTGACATGCACTCTCTTCAGCACAAGGTGTATCAAAGAGACCGCGAAAGATTTACATAGTCAGCATCTAAATACAGATACAAATCAGTCGATACCCAAACAAACAAGCGGGATCGACCACCACATGAGTCCCAAAAACAAAATGGACTTTCTTAGCTTGAAGCCACCATAAAGAATGCGACTTAACTTTTTCTAATAATTAAAACATAGTATTTTCTTTCTGTTGAAATAACTTGTTGTTACGCTCATTCCACACAATCCAAGCGCACAAAAACCAAATCAACTGAAGAAAGGACCGCCGCGACTTCAGACCACCTATGTAATAAATGAATTGCTGAAAATGATCTGAAATCACTTGAGTATCAACACCATCAAAACCGATCCACGACCACACTAGCTGCCAAAGAGAACCAAATGTGCTACATGAGAGGAACAAATGTTGGACGTCCTCCTCGTGACCACACCCAGCCACACAAAACCGATCTGAAATGATACCGCGCTTCGCCAAATTCTCCTTAATTGGAAAACGATCACGCAATAACCGCCACACAAAAATGTAAACCTTCAACAGAACTTGTTTGTACCAAATGGAATCTAAGTCTGAACACACAGGTCGGTGCTCCTGGGTAGTAAGCATATCATAGACACCACAAACTGAGTACCCCCTGAAGGATCTAGGAGCCACCGCAAACCATATGAGAAGGTAGATTGCAAATTGATATATAAATAAAACACAGTTTTTTTTCTTCTTCAAATTGACATAATAACATACATAGGGAGTACTATATTTCTTATTAATTAGTATTACTAGTTTATCTTAGAATATAAAAATGGTAATGCTAACAAATTCTCTAAAGGCATTGTTTAAGAACCTTCGGAAAAAAAAATTGTCTTAAAAATATAAGTCAAACACGTGTTATAGTTATAATTATACATTTTTCTATATAAAAGTTGTTACTTTTGATTGTATATACTATACCTTTAGGGGACTTGTTAGTATTTTCCATGTAAAATTTTACCATCCGATGTCTTTATACTGAAATGATGATTTAGTAATGATCATATAAAAAATTGACACATTAGTTAGACTACAACTTTTTTTAATATATATAAAATTGTGTGTCATAAGGCCTAATAATACGCACATTAGTTAGACTACATTATATATTACTTAATAAACTATTTATTTTTCTTTCAATCTTTTGCAGGGAAGCTGAGGAGAAAGATGGTTGGTGTTCTAATCCACCTGTGCCACCTTGTGCTGCGTAAGAAAATACTTTCTTAAGATTTTATTTGACGATGTATTAGTTCTAAATAACAAGCACTTTTCTTCTTCATTTTTATGTTCAACAACTCACTTATCCTGAATTTTTATAAAATGTTCAGATTTGTTGAGATCATGGCTCCTGTATTTTCTAGAGATTCATGGCGTTGTGTGTGGCATATGATACAGGTTTTGTAAACCTTTTTGAGTTATATATATATATATACCTTAATTATTCATTTTTATATTATTTTTTTAGGGGAACTCATTTTCATATTTATTGGCTTGTAGAATGACCTAGTTCATGGATGGGGTATTGATTTTGCTCTCAGAAAATGTGTGGAGGTTAATAGTTTTAATGTAATTATTTCTTTATTTAATTTATAAGCACTTATTTAGCCATGATTGGATAATGAATTTCATTTTGATTGGATTGGATATAGCCTGCTCATGAGAAAATAGGAGTTGTTGATGCTCAATGGGTTGTCCACCAAAGTGTTCCCTCACTTGGAAACCAGGTAAATAAATTGATGCATTTGTCAAGTTTTTTTTTTTAGGGAATATATTTTTCCAAGTTATACATAAATATTTTCAGATATAATTATTTAAAAATATTATATTAATGGATATCCTATTTTTTTTTTTATAATCTATGATCGAATTGACTGACTTGTGCTTCAATAGGGGCAAGCGGAGGGTGGAAGGGCACCGTGGGAAGGGGTATGTATGAATTTTGATGTCATTGTTTATATTTATTTTTAGATTAAATTTGTATAAACTATCAATTTTTTTTTTTGAAAAAATCAAAATGAAATTAGATTCCACAACAAACAGCAGTCCCCAAGCACAAGGTGTGCCTAAAAAACCACACAGAGTTACAAAGAATCAGTTACACCCAAAACAAGGTAGAAAAACTTAGTCAAGCCCCAAACAATCTAAAGGGCTTGACCACCACCTCTGTGTGCCATAAACAAACACAACCTTAAAAGCTTTCAGCCAACCTAATGATAGTAATTTAACTTTGTCTAACAGGCTAGGCATACTAGTAACAGAACTATTAAACAAACGGTTGTTACGTTCTTTCTACAAAACCCAGGTACATAAAAGCCAAATGAGCTGCATGAACGACCTTTTTGCATTACCAACCCCTGTCAAATGAGTGAACTATACAAAGTGATCTGCAATAACATTAGAATCCGCCCCAGACGCACCGATCCAATCGCGCACCAGCTGCCATAAGGGTGCAAACGTAGAACAAGATAGAAATAAATGTTCGGCCGTCTCCACATGACCGCATCCAGTAACACAAAAGATAGCATCCTCCGAAATGACCCCCCGAATAGGCAGGTTAGCTTTCGTTGGAAGACGATCCCGAATCAGCCGCCAAGCAAAAACTGAGACCTTCATAGGGACTTGCTTATGCCACACCATCTCGACAGGTACATCTAACTGAGGAGCACCACCAGCTGTCAACAAATCATAAGCTCCACTCACTGAGTAACCCTCTGCAGGATCAGGAAGCCACTCCCAAGTATCTGAAATATTAGGAACCAAAGAGATATCAAATAGTAACGCCCTACACTCCTCTAATAATGCTTCCTCCCACACCCACAACCTACACCGCCACCTCCAACCCTCCCCATCCAGCTCCAAGCCCATAGAGAACAACGTAGCTACCGAAATGGTTTTACTCTCAGACAAATCAAATAAGCGCGGAAAGCGCTCACAAAGCAGGGGGCCCACCCAACCACCGATGCGACCAAAAGAGCGTCGCAGCCCCATCACCAACCCTACGTCTAACACTATCACCGAACCATCCTCCACCTATGTCTCCGTCTCCGTCACGAATCCTACCAACCTCCCGCCACCACAAAGAACCACTCCGGCCTCCCATCTACTTCGCCATAGCGGGCGACTAAAACATGAAACCACAAACCTTCTCTATCCACTAGTAACCTCCAACACCATTTACCTAATAAAGCAACGTTAAACTCCTTCAACTTCCTCACCCCCAAACCTCCATGCTCCTTTTTATAACATAAGGACTTCCAACCTATCCACGCAATTTTTCTACAGTCCTCACTCCCACCCCAAAAAAAATTATTCAACAAAGATTCTATGGAAGAGATTATACCTGGAGCTTTGAAGAAGGAAAGTGCATAGACAGGCAGAGAAGTCAGAACAGATTTAAGGAGAATCAAACGGCCCCCGAAAGAGAGAAATCTACTATTCCAACCCGACAGTCTAGATTTAACACGATTCACAATTGGTTCCCAAAACTTCAGTCTCCGCGGATTTCCACCTATAGGAAGGCCTAGGTACATAAAAGGAATTTTCCCCACTTTACAACTCAACACCATCGCTGCCTTACTTAACCAGGATTCAGGAATATTGACACCCACCAACAAACTTTTATTAAAATTCACTTTCAACCCTGACATGGATTCAAAAATCACAAGAACTGCTCGAAGTGCCCGTACATTTGCCCAACTTTTGTTACCTAATAACAGAGTATCATCAGTGAATTGAAGGTGAGAGACCACTACCGGATTAGCCACACCAACAGCATACCCTTGGAATAAATTAATCTCAACCATAGCTTTCATCAAAATATTAAGACCTTCGGCTGCAAGCAAAAACAAAAAAGGGATAGGGGGTCCCCCTGTCGTAAGCCTCTCTGAAATTGAAACTCATCCGTAGGGCTGCCGTTGACAAGAACTGCAGCTGTCGTAGTGCTTACACACTCTCGCACCCACTTCCGCCACAAAACCGGAAACGCCATCCCTTTCATCACCGCATCCAAATAACCCCAGTCCACGGAATCATAGGCTTTTTCGAAATCCACTTTAAATAACAAGAGCTCCTTCTTATGTTTGCAAGCCTCATCAACAACCTCGTTAGCAATAAGAATGCCGTCTAGAATTTGACGGTTCTTCACAAAAGCAGACTGTGTCTCAGCCACCACACTGCTCATCACCCTCCGCAGTCTATTAGCTAGCACCTTTGCTAGAATTTTGTACATACTACTCACCAAAGAGATTGGCCGAAAATCATTTAACCTCTGAGGGTTGTCCACCTTTGGAATTAGCACGATGAACGTAGCATTAATACCTTTTGCCAACTTCCCATTCCTATGAAACTCGGAAACAAACCTCATCACATCAGCCTTCAACTCTAACCAGAACTCTTTTATGAAACCGAAATTCACACCATCCGGGCCAGGACTTTTAAAACTATCGCAATCCCAGATGGCTTCCTTAACTTCATCCTCTGAGAACGGTTTGGTGAGATTCCCTCCCTCCCCCACAGACAAAGTCCGAAACTGAAGATTAGAGATACTAGGTCTTTCCACATCTTCCGCTTTAAAATGCTTCTCAAAGTGCTTAAAAACCGCTTCTCTGATAGGATGAACCCTTTCAATTCTCACCCCATCTACCAACACCGAGCAGATAGCGTTACGACGACGACGCGCAGACACAGAAGAGTGGAAAAACTTAGAATTAGCATCACCTTCACGGAGCCATTGGTTTCTCGATTGCTGCCAACAAATGCTCGAGTGTAGCCGCGATAGGGAATGCAAATTTGCCGAGACCTCATGCAGCTCATTACACTCCTCCTCAGACAGCTCAAAAAACTCGCCTCTACCATCCAAGCTCGCCATCTTCTCTTGAGCATAGTTTAGTTAACATAAATGTTACAGTATGCAAAAGCCGCAGTTTAAAATCTGAGTTCTCCATTTATTTACTTTAAGGGTGATTTTCTGTCCACTAAACCAATTTACAAACAAAAAAACTATATATGCATCTAATCATATTTGATCATAATATCGCTTTGTTACATTAGTTCTTAAATGATGTCCTTAAATATAATTGATGACATATGGTTCCTTAAACTAATTTTCTACTATATTTGATTCCTTGATTAATGTTTTCGGGTACTGTTTAACATGACCCTATATAAAATCCTTTTTTATTGACCGGATGTGTCAAATTAAACCCCTTTTTGCGCAAATAATCTTCAACTGTAATCAAAACATGCATTTTTCATGTGTATAATAAGCAGATTGATACCAAAATCTGCTTTGTATCAGGTGAGAGGGAGGTGTCATAAAGAATGGTCAATGTTCAAAGAGCGTTTGGCTAATGCTGAGAAGGATTATTTTAAGCAGCATATTAAGGGATTTGTATATCCCCCTAATTAGAGATTTAGGACATTCATTATGCAAATTAATTTGTGAAATGCGTTACATCTATGTTGGTTTCATTCCTTGACGGGTTAAATTAAGTTTGTTTTAGAAATTTTATCTCACCTGACAAAAAATTTAAATTGCTACGTTGGATCCCATGATTGAGGTACGAACCCTAATTCTTCCACTAATGCGTATGAGTTTCCTATTGCAATTATCATTTCGTCTGTTTATAAAAAATAATATTAATTTTGGATATGTAGAATTGATTTTAATATGTTTAGTCTAGAATGTTCTAGAGTATCATTGATATTGTCTCCAAAATTTATTCTAATTTGAGTTTTTAATTTTAAACAAGATTTTTTTTATTTGTCAAAAAGATATTTAAACGTGATTTTCAAATTCAAATTTATTGTTCAATTCACTTTTTTTTGACACATAACAAACGACATTCATTCATTCAAATTGATAGAGTACATCGATGCAATACAAATTCGTTAAAAACAAAAAGAATGAATCTGTGAAGAAACTCACAACATCCATGTTAATAGCATAAAACGACAAAGTACATAAGCCTACAAATATGACTATATTAAAATCTCTGGAATAGCCGGATCTGCAACGTTGATGATGCCAGAGTCATTGGTTGGATCTGCACTGGATCGAAGCTTGATCTGACAATCTGAACCGAACAAACACCTGAACAAGAGGAAAAAGACAAACAACGTCGCACAAAGACGACAAACAAAACAACGTCGCACTTAGACGGCAAAATCACAAAAGAAAAACCTAATTCGATGTGAAAATAACTTATTTAAATAAAATGGAAGGAGAAAAACAATTTAGAGGGGTGATTTGGGGTCAAAAATTGACCCTAAACCACCCCTCTTTGGTGGATGAAGGAGAAGAAATTAGGGTTTCAACTGACGGCTCACAAAAGAGAGAGGGGGAGAGAGAGTTTTTTTTTTTAATTCACTTTTAAATGTTAAAAAGCTTATAATATCATGTGTTTGAAACATAATTTAAATATTTTGAATAGTTTAATCAATATGTTTTATTAGTGTACAATTATTTTACACATGCATTCAATGATGTGTTGTCGTGTTAATATTTAAATATTTTGAAGAGTTTAATTAGTATGTTTTGTTAAGGTGAAGTTATTTTACATATTTATTAATTGACGTTGCAACACATAATTGGACGTGATTGAATGTGTGTTTCAAAATAATTTATACTGACTGAACATACTAATTAAATTTTATTTCGTCGAATGCCTTTTGATACTCTTGCTCCCACTTGAAACTATCTTCATTTTTTAGTCGAAGTAATGGCAAAAATGCTTGTGTTTTGTCACTTAAATTCCTTTTTGTCGAAAGAGGCTTTGTATCCAATATTGCCTTTTTCTTGTTTTGATTTATCTCCGTGCCTTTCTTATGCAGCACAAAGCCTAAGAAATCACTTGCACGTACAAAAAAAGCACATTTTAATGGATTCATTTTTATTTCATATTTCCTCATTCTCTCAAAGGATTGTCGAAGGTGGTCTAAATGACCATATTTCAACGAGGATTTTACGACTATGTCATCAATGTATACTAGCATAAAGGTATAAATAAAATCATGAAACATAGAATTCATTGCCCTTTGATATGTTGCATCATCATTTTTCCGACCAAAAGGCATTACTACCCATTCTTAAGTTCCTAAGAACCCTGGGCATCCAAATGTTGTTTTCCACACATCTTATTCAACAATAAATATTTGATTATTCCTAGAGTAACCATCTAGCATACTAAAGTAATCAAAACTTGCTACTGAATCGACTGACATTTTTGTCACATGCATTGGGTATTCATCCTTAGGTGTGCATTATTTAGGTTTCTAAAGTCTACAGACTATAAGAATCCCATTTTTCTTAATAACATGTACAATATTTGCTAACCACTCGACATACCTGGCAGTTTTAATCAACTTTTTTTTTAGAAGCCTTTCGATCTCCTCTTTGATTTTTGACATTATTTATGGTGCAAACTGTAACACCCTAAACCCTTAAAGCGATAAATCACGTAAATAGTACAATCACTCAAAGAGTTTAGATGCTACATCTCCAATTAATCTAAAATATACATAATTAATTTTTTCAAAACTCGCAGCGGAATAACATCATATCATCTCATCAACAAATAGTAAAATCTCCAAAATAGTCATGTCACATGTATCATAATACATCACCAAATATAATCTTAAATCTCAACATAATGAGTGATAAATCTCCTCAAGACATGAAAAATAAACGAAAAAGACATACACCCTAATCAAAGCCCTATAACTAGACTAAATATAAAGGAAATGAGGTAGCTCCAAAGCTAGTCCTCAAGCATACTGTAACACCCTGTTTTCCCAACTTGAAATTATTTCTTTTTGCATAATATCAGAGTAATTCAACGTAAACGGAATGTCACACTTCTTTTCATAAAATCATAAATAGAATAAAATTCCTTTAATACATCGCAGCGGAAATATTTCAACTTTTCAAAACAATCTTTGGCACAAGGGCCTCAACAAAAAATCTCATAAATTTATTTCATCAACATGTTCATAAAACAATACGTAAGGAATAGAAAACGACAACAAAATTCACATCCCGTTACGTATCAGAGCACCTAAGACACACGCGAGAGATACCTCACAAGACCGCAACTATTCTTGGTTACCTGCAAGTTACCCATAGGGAAGGCAACATTTTCAAGCAGAAGGGGTGAGATTTCACAAACAATAATAATAAGCATATAATTCATCAAATGCATTTAACAACATGGACATCATCAATTAATCATAATAATTCTTCGTATAGTACTTCTTTAACAACTCATAAGCTACATTATGTAATCATCATAACAACATCAATTAGTAATACAAATAACCACGTAGTTCATCTTTAATAATACTTCATATAAACAATATAAACAACATAAGCTACAATCAGCTTCAAATCATCTTTAACGATACTTCACATAAACAATTAAACAACAATCAACTTCAAATCATCTTTAACGATACTTCACATAAAAAACATAAACAACAATATATAGCTCTTCGTTAACGATTCATTGATAATTATCAACTCGACAACTTAGACAACTCGACAACTTCGACATCGACTCGACTATGCAACTTCAACAACTTAATTTTCTTAATCATGCATGTGGTATCAATCCAGGGCATCAAGCCCTCAACTTATTTTGAGCATAAATACACTCCAGGGCATCAAGCCCTCAACTTGGTTGAGCAAAAGCTCCAGGGCATCAAGCCCTAGACGTGGTTGAGCAAAAACTCCAGGGCATAAGCCCTCAACTTTAAGAGCAAAAGCTCACAGGGCATAAGCCCTCAACTTAAATGAGTATGCATGGACTCAACAACTTACAACATAGACAATGTCAACAACTTATAAGACTCCAATACTTTGGAACAACCACTTACAACTCAGACAACTTAGACCAACACTTGCAACTTTAACGACATTGACGACAATAGTGGCAATGACAACGACAACGACTTCGCATCATAATATCATAATTCATCAGTCATAAACAATATCATATAACATCGTATTAACAACAACAATTCATCAATTATGAACAACATCATGAAACAACATATTCATCAACATATACACTCATATAATAATTCATCAACCATGAACAACATCATGTAACATCTTATACATTCATATAATAATTCATCAACCATGAACAACATCATATAACATCATATTCATCAACATACACATTCATATAATAATTCATCAACCATGAAAAACATCATATAACATCATATTCATCAACATACACATTCTTATAATAATTCATTAAAGTCTCCTTGGAGTATTTTCATCATAACTCAAAAACCAAAAATCATTTTCAACTCAAACCAAAGTCAATGGAAAGCTAACACAATTATCTACAACTTTCATGTTTACACCAAAGGTCAATTCTGTACCTATCAATATCAGTTTCCATTTCCCATTCGGGAAAGGTTGTGCTGAAATTCATAAATATTCACTGTGACCTACGTGCAGTAATTTGACCATAACTCAAGTTCTATAAATCATTTAGAAGTCAAACCAACGGAATTAGAAAGCTAATATCCATACCTACAACTTTCGTGTTTACACCTAATACGAATTATGTACCTATCAATACCAGTTTTCATTTCAAATTCGGGACAAAGATGAAAGAAAAATCAGAAAAAGCAACCTATATTATTCAACTTCACTTTCATTCAAAATCATCACAATCAACAACAACATAACATAAATCATCGTTTGAGCATAATTCATCAAGTATCCAAATATATATATATATATATATATATATATATATATATATATATATATATATCAAAAGCATGCAATTTCATCATCAACAATTCATTTATCAACAAATTAACATACTCAAACATATCACTACAACTGGATTACGAATTTCATCAATTAAATTGCAATTCAAAAACCTAAATTCTTTTCAAAATCCTAACTTCTCTAATCATCAAAATAAAATAACAACAAACATGTCAAACCCTATTTCAGAATTATAATCCCATTATTAGAGAAGCTAGTCTCACCCTTACCTTAAGAAAATTGGAGTAGCAGCCTCTTGGTTCTTCACTTCTAGTTTTCTCCCTTTTTCTCCCAAAAACTGAATTGTACGTTACTGTCTGTTTCTAAACCTAGGTTTTCCCTTTTATATTTCTTCTATCTATTTTATCTTATTTCACTTATTCCCTCATAATTCTATTTAATTCAAAAACAGCCCCACAACTTAATATTTATTTAAAAATATATATAAATTACTTCCATAACAAATATCAAATATATTTCTATAGCAAATAACAAGTATATTTTTTTTTACACCAAATAACATATATTTCTATAACAAATAACAAATATATTTTTACACCAAATAATATATATTTCTACACCAAATAACAAATATATTTTCTACACCAGATAACAAATATATTTCTATAACAAATACCAAATAACATATATATTTCTACACTAGATAACATATATATTATACTAATAAATACCAACATATAACATAACAAAATATCACTCATCAAAATAAATCGACTAAATTATAAAAATGATATGTAAACTCAATAAAATAAATAAATAATAAAATATGGCGTTACACATACTCACAAGCAAGCAAAGACAATCACTCGTGCACGCCGTCTACCCATTGATACGAATTAGGTAGGCGGTCAATCAAACGACCACTGGGGTTAGTTTATATTCCACAATAAACATAATCAAGTAAACATTCAAGGATTTCAAATAAGTAAGCTAACATTCTTAGAATATTAGCTCCACATAAATATTATCGAACCATTAACACAACATTCACCAAATCTCATCATTGCACATTAACATTAACACAACATTCACCAAATCTCATCATTAACACAACATTCACCAAATCTCATCATTGCACATATTCACCAAATCACATTTCCAAGTATGACACATTCACCAAATTTCAAGTGTATGCAATGTTCTAGGCACTTCTACATGCATGTGGTACCAATTGGATTTTGGAGATGATTTTACCAGTTATGAATCCACTAATGTATAAACACCACCAATTACGTTCTTCACCAACTAATGTAATAAACACCACCAATTAAATTCTTCACCAATAGACTCAACATGACTATGAATGCATGGATTTACAAGCAAAGACTCGACAATGCACAATTCACCAAACTATATTATATAATCTACACCATCATATAATATCTTCACCAAACACCGCCATTTGCATTATCAAGTATTTACATCCACACAATCAACAAGTCATAATTCAACAAGAGTCATCATCATATCATCAAGTTAAAATCACCAAAAGAATTATCAACATAATCACCATCAACAAATATCACCTCAAAGAAACAATATGTTTCAAAACCACATATTGCATAAAAGACGGACAACTAACCACATCATGACATTCATCATAATAAACACCCAACCATCTTTGATTCATTCTTATTCTCTCTTATCATTATGATCACAAAGTCATTTACAAGTTATAGGATCATGAAACCTCATATTATTATGATCACAAAATCGATCGTTTTCAATTGATTCAACAAAAGTATAATTTCATGTTCTTACATGTCATAAAACAACCCTACCTACTATTTAACATATAAGGAAAATAATCATAGCATTTTGGTTTCAGAAAGTCCCTTTGTTTCTCAAAATCCTCAAAGTTCTTCTATTATTTCTTCATTCAATGTAAATCAACACAAAACCCCATTAGAGCCATTATACTATATTATTTTTCTCATAAAAACACTCAATAATGATTAGGGCAAAGTCCCAACACTTAGGAATAAGTTTGGAATCATTTGGATTGAAGAAAAATGCATGTTTACAAGTAGTTCTAGAAGTTGGTAAATGATTACCCAAGTATGGTAATTGATTACTGTTAAAAAACAGCAATCTGGACAAAATAACATTGAGGTAATCGATTACCACAGACTGGTATTCTGTTACCACTGACTGGTAATTTGTTACCAGCTAGACAGAAAGTTTGGGTAATTGATTACCACATCCATTATTAAAAAGTGCAGAAAATCAGTTTTTCAGCTTTTTAAAACACAATTTTTTTCCAAATAATCACTTTTGAGCCACTTAATTCAAACTCAATACTTCCAAATCATTTCCCATCTTAACCCATGATTAAACCACTTATAACAAACACTTAAAACACATCAAAACCTCATTTCCCCATTCCAAAATCATTTATTTCTGAAAAACACATAAAACAGTTTTTTACTCAAAACCCCAATTTTGTCCCAAACGATCCCACACCCTAAACTTATAGTTCAAAACAGAAATTCTAATCACCATGACTCAACACAACAACATATCACTTCACTCAAATTCATCAAAAATCAAACTTCTCTATTTTTAACCCATTTTTACAAAAGTCACAAAAACACCACAACTTAACCACAACAACACATTTATCAATACCCAATGCATGAATTTACATCACCAACATAACCCAACGACATTCATATCATATAATCATGATTTTAAATCTTATCTTGCCTTGTCAAAAGGTTGTTTTGATGATGTTAGTTCTAGGTTATTTTGATGACGTTTCAATATTTCTTTTGTTAGTTTAGCTTTAGACAATGTTAAAGCACCTTATCAATCTATGTCTTTAGTACTGTGTGATTCCTGGTTGTTCCGGAAATCTTGTGGCTCAAGTTAACTTCACTCACATTGTCAAAATTCGTTTTCTGCACTTCTAAATCGATTCACTTTTATCTGAATCATGTCATACAAAGTTTCTGACTTTGTATGAGTCGTTTCAAGTTATTTTAAATCAATTCATTTTTTAATCGACTCAAAAATGTTTGAATCGAATCATGAAAACTTTATGACTTGCCTTGAATCAATTCACAATAGTATGATTCACTTCATTCTTCATTCTAGGCTTACTTGAATCGATTCAAAGTAACACTGAATCGCATCAATCTTGATAGACCTCTGGTTTGTATTTCGGATGTCTGAATCCATTCACTATGTTGTTTTTTGCCTAATTTTTGCACTTGCCACCCCTTTCTATATATTCTCACTTTCTTATAACACCCAAAATTTTGAATCACTTGTATTTATTCTCTCTAGGTCTCAAAAACTAATAGTTCATAAATTCTTCAAGATTAAACACTTTTCCTTAGAATTACTTTGTGATTTGAATCATATGATTCTCTAGGGTTCTAATAGGGATTGTAAGTTGGTTCTTTCAAAGAAATTGATTGGGCTTAATCAAGGTTCCAAAGTGAAGTGAATAAACTCATTCCACCTCCAAAGGTCTTGGGAGTTCTTTTTAATTGTTCTTGTGTTCAAGGGGATCCATTTTCCGGACGTAGCATCGAAGAACTTGAGTGAGGAGTTTGAAAAGTTGCACGGGTGATTAAGGATTCGAAGACATCAAGAAGTACCAAATTCAAAGGTTATTTGAAGTTTGGAGGAGTGCTTACATAGGGGTTGAAGAACTATGATAATTTCAAGGAACTCTTGTAATTACATTTGTATTCAACATTGTTTCTATTAGTGGATGACCTTGGTAGAGGAGTTTTCCACCAAGAAGAGTAAACGTAGGTCGAAGCGAGGGTGATAAAAGCGAACAACTAAAAAAATATCGGTGTTATCTCTCTTCCTTATCCTCTTTAATTTTGATAGTTGTATATGTTAATTGATCAATTGATAGAGTAGAAATTTATATTGATCTAAGTTGCTTTTTGAGAAAAATTGATCTAATTCTTTAAATTAGGTTTTCCTATTTTGCTTGGATCAATTAGTTTCAATTACTATCCAATTCATCAATTGCATATGCATTGTGTTTTTGATTGATAGCTTGTTATATTTTCTTATTGGTTTGGATTTGAAATTGTCTAGTTTTGCAAAGTGTTCACGAACTATTAATGTTTCATTGTAATAAGATTTATATGTTGGAACAAAGGGTGTTTAACAATACCACTTTTAGTTTTGATGATAACAAGGTATTAAAAATTGTCAATTGGATATGCTAATATTTGTTTAAGTGTGCAGGATCTTAGTCAAAGATTTCTATCTTAGAAAGTATTCTGTAAGAACAAATGAAGAGCGAAAATCCTAAAGAAGCTTGTTGCAAGTGATTCTGAAGACTTGGAAAGCCTGAAGAATCATCGAAAGTTGTTTCGAGAGGTTCTGAAGACGAAGAGAGTCTGAAGAAGCCGCTTCGAAGAAGTACAAGACTCGGAGAGTCTGAAGAAGCTGTTACGAAGAAGTGCAAAACAAGAGGTTTTGAAGACTCAGTGAATCTGAAGAACAAAGAGAGTCTGAAGCTCAACAGAGTCCAGAGTTCTACAGAGAGTCTGAAGATTGCAATTCAAGAATTTGTTTGAGTGAATCTCTGAAGGCATTTCGACTGCAAAGAAACGTTCACAAGGAATAACGACTATCTTCAAGTCAACTTAAGCATGAGATGCTTTGCGACAAAGAATGCAGGAAAAGGACAGAGTACTATGTACGAACCCTGTTTCCACTACTCCACTACTTGTACTACTGGTAGCTGTGTCTACCGGTATCATCACTTCAAATGGAATGGAATTCAAAATCTGTATTGAAGGACGATTACCATATCAAGCAACAGATCAACAATATTTGATCAAGCTTCTAGAGGACTCTGTGATGTGATGGATTTCTCAACGTCTCTCTACAACGTCTATATAAAGGATAGAAGACTTGAAGAAAGTGTTAGACTCTATTACTGAAAAACTGAGCTATTACGCTATTTGCTATTCTCCTTGAGTCAAACAAACACATCAACAACTTAGGAAATTCTTACAAACTTATTTATCCTAGAATCCCTAAGTGTCACAGAAAACAGAGTCTTATTGTTTTGTATTTGGAACACCACTGATTGTATATCAAGTGTTCAAACTCTTATTCAATTTTCTGTAAATTGTTTCAGAAGTCTCTTGCTTGTGAGCTTGAGAAATAGAAGTCTCTAAGGTGTGTCTTTGAGCATTTGAAGTCTCTTGCCTGCATACTGGAGCATTTGGAAGTCTCTTGCTGTGTGCTTGAGCAACTTGTAATTGATTATTACATTTTAGTGAACTCTCCTTGGAAGTGCAAGTGTGACAGGACTACTTCCGGTTTGTGGAAAGAACATGTATAATTGCTTGTGTTCTCTCTTTCCTTTATCTCTTTACTTTATTCCGCTGCAACAGACTCTGAGTTTCCATCAGGACCTGAACTTGTTCAGACTCTGATCCTGGAAAACAAAATCATACTTTTTAAGAGACGCGAAAAAGTCAACACAATTCAACCCCCCCTTCTTGTATTTTTCTCACCTTCAGTTGGTATCAGATCTCAGGCTCTGTTGTCATAGAACTTAACCGCGTGACAGAAAAGATTCAGAGAAAAACATGTCTTCCGGTGAACCAACTACTTCCAGTGCTAGTGTTGGTGTTGCTATACCTTATGACTATGGATCCAGTAACAGTAACAAGAAAGCTGATTCTGGAAAGATTCCTAAATTCAACGGTGATCCTGAGGAATTTTCTTGGTGGAAAACCAACTTCTACAGTTATGTCATGGGTCTTGATGAAGAACTTTGGGACATACTAGAAGATGGTGTTGGTGACTTAGAACTTGATGATGAAGGAGCTGCTCTTGACAGAGAGAAACACACTGCTGCTCGGAAGAAAAGTTACAAGAAACATCACATAATCACAAGAGCACTTGTCACAGCAATTCCCAAACCTGAATACATGAAGATGATTGACTAGTCTACTGCAAAAGCTATGTTTTCCTCTCTCTGTGCTAATTATGAAGGTAGCAAGAAAGTAAGAGAAGCAAAAGCCCTTTTGCTAGTTCATCAGTATGAACTGTTCAAAATGAAAGAGGATGAAAGTATTGAGCAAATGTACTCAAGATTTCAGACACTAGTTACTGGACTTCAGATACTGAAGAAGTGCTACATAGCCTCTGATCACGTGAGCAAGATTCTGAGAAGTCTACCCTCAAGATGGAGACCTAAGGTAACTGCCATTGAGGAAGCTAAGGATCTAAGCACCCTAAGTGTTGAAGATCTTGTCAGTTCCCTCAAGGTTCATGAGTTAAGTCTCAATGAACATGACTCTGTTAAAATGTCAAAAACCATTGCTCTAAAGTCAAAAGGAAGATCCTCAAAAGCTCTCAAAGTTGAAGAGTCTGAAAATGAATCTTCTTCTGAAGTCTCTGAGGAAGATCCTGATGTTGCAAGAGAAATGGCTATGCTTTCCAACAGACTGGAGGACCTGGCATGGAAGAAAAAGAAGTTCTTAAGGAAAGGCAGTGGTAAAGGATTCAAAAAGGAAGAACAGAAAGGTTGCTTCAACTGCAAGAAGCCTGGGCATTTCATTGCTGATTGTCCAAATTTGCAAAAAGAGAAATCCAAGTCAAAGAAGCCAACCTTCAAGTCCAACAAGTTCAAGAAGCAGATCAAAACGAGTCTAATGGCTACTTGGGAAGATCTAGACAATGAGTCAGGGTCTGATGAAGATGATGCTGAAGATAAAGCTAATGTACTGAAAAAATGAAGTGATCCTGAAACCTGGTCCTGATGGCGCCAGAGAAGCATTGAAAAGTCACTTTTTGAGTGAGTCTGAAGAAGTCAACACAGTGACTCATTCAGGACCTAAAGCTTCAAGTTCTAAAGTAATGATGAAGTCAAAACTACAGAACCTAAAGCCAAAGGTACTGAACAACTTTGGATCAAAGGCTCCAAAAGTTCAGATTCTGAAGAAACCAGAGTCTGGTAAACAGATTCTAAGGAAACCAAAGTCTGAAAATCAAAAGCTCATGACTCAAAGAAGAGAAGCTGTGCGAGGTAAGTTGGACTCTAGACTTAAAGGTTATGAACCTAAAGTCTGGAAGAAAACAAAACCTCAGACTTCCAGATACACAACACAAAAGAGATTCAATGGTTCAAGAACTAACCCCAAATGACCCATAAAGATATGGGTACCTAAATCTGAAATTGTTGATGTTGCAGGTATGTCTAAAAGGACATGAAAAGCAAAAGTCCTGGTATCTAGACAGTGGCTGCTCACGACACATGACGGAAGAAAAGTCTATGTTCCTAACCCTGACCATGAAAGAGGGAGAAACTGTGGGATTTGGAGAAAACCAGACTGACAAAATTATTGGTACTGGAACCATTGGTAACTCCTTAATCTCAGTTAATAATGTGTGGTTTGTAGATGGACTTAGACATAACCTACTGAGCATAAGTCAATTGTGTGGCAGTGGTTATGAAGTTTTGTTTAATAAGAACAACTGCACAATAGTCAACAAAGATGATCAATCCGTTATATTCAAGGGAAAGAGAAGAAACAATGTTTACAAAATAAAATTTTCTGAACTGGCTGATCAGAAGGTAGTTTGTCTTCTATCAATGAGTGATAAGAAATGGTTGTGGCACAAAAGGTTTGGACATGCTAACTGGAGGTTAATCTTTAAGCTTAGCAAGTTGCAACTGGTCAGAGGCTTACCAGACATTGATTATCATTCAGACGCTCTCTGTGGAGCGTGCCAGAAAGGAAAAATAGTTAAATCTTCTTTTAAACCAAAAAAAATTGTTTCTACCTCCAGACCCTTGGAACTACTTCATATTGATTTATTTGGACCAGTCAGTACTGCATCCTTATATGGAAGTAAATATGGATTAGTCATTGTTGATGATTACTGTAGATGGAGTTGGGTTAAGTTTCTGAAGTCTAAGGATGATTCATATACTGTGTTTAGTAAATTCTGCATCCAAGTCCAATCTGAAAAAGAATTGAAAATTTTGAAAGTCAGAAGTAATCATGGAGGCGAATTTGAAAATGAGCCATTTGAAATATTTTGTGAAAAACATGGAATCATCCATGAATTCTTTTCTCCTAGAACTCCACAGCAAAATGGGGTTGTAGAGAGAAAGAATAGAACTTTACAAGAAATGGCAAGAACTATGATTCATGAAAACAATCTGGCTAAACATTTTTGGGCAGAAGCAGTAAACACAGCATGTTATGTTCAGAACAAGATCTATATCAGACCATTGTTGAACAAAACAGCATATGAACTCTTTAAAGAAAGGAAACCTAACATATCTTACTTTCATCAGTTTGGATGTACATGTTACGTTCTAAACAATAAAGTCTATCTGAAGAAATTTGATGCCAAAGCTCAGAAAGGAATCTTTTTAGGTTACTCTGAAAGGTCTAAGGCATACAGACTGTATAATTCAGAAACAAAATGTGTTGAAGAATCTACGCACGTCAAATTTGATGACAAAGTGCCTGGAAGTGAAACTCCAGAGCAAGATGAAAGTTTTGCAGGTTCTCAAGAGTCTGATGATAACTCAGAACAAGATCAGACACCAGAGTTTGAAGATACTCCAGAAGCTGTAGCATCCCCTGAAGTTCCTGACGAAGTAGCTTCTGAAGAAGCTCAAGGTGGTTCTCAGCAAGCTAATAAATCCAAACATTCGTTCAAATACAAGTCTTCACATCCTGAGGATCAAATTATTGGCAACAAAGAAAGTCCCAAAAGAACAGGATCACATTTCAGACAAGAAGAGTCTGTTTTGGGATTGTTATCAATTATTGAACCTGCCTCAATTGAAGAAGCACTTGCAGATGAAGGATGGATTCTAGCTATGCAAGATGAACTTAACCAATTCAGAAGAAATGATGTATGGGATTTAGTAGCTAAGCCTGAGCACAAGAACATTATTGGAACTAAATGGGTGTTCAGAAACAAGCTTAGTGAGCAAGGAGAAGTAATCAGAAACAAGGCCAGACTTGTTGCTCAAGGCTATAGTCAACAAGAAGGAATTGATTACACTGAAACATTTGCTCCAGTTGCAAGATTGGAAGCAATCAGGTTACTTCTTTCCTACGCAGTAAATCACAACATACATCTGTAACAAATGGATGTTAAGAGTGCCTTTCTTAATGGTGTCATGATTGAAGAAGTGTATGTCAAACAACCTCCTGGTTTTGAGGATTTGAAACATCCTGACCATGTTTATAAATTAAAGAAATCACTGTATGGCTTGAAACAACTTCCAGAGCTTGGTATGAAAGGCTGAGTAATTTCTTAATTAAAAATGATTTTGAAAGAGGTCAAGTTGATATTACACTATTCAGGAAGACTCTTAAGAAAGATATTCTAATTGTTCAAATTTATGTTGATGATATTATTTTTGGTTCAACTAATAGTTCTCTTTGCAAGGATTTTCTAAGTCAATGCAGGATGATTTTGAAATGAGCATGATGGGAGAATTGAAATTCTTTCTGGGAATTCAAATCAACCAATGCAAAAATGGAGTCTATGTTCATCAATCCAAGTACACTAAAGAGCTCTTGAAGAAATTCAGTCTTGAAGATTGTAAGGAAATGAACACTCCAATGTATCCAACCTGTACTTTGACCAAAGAAGATCAAGGAAAAAAAGTTGACCAGAAGCTGTATAGAGGTATGATAGGTTCTCTGTTATATCTCACTGGATCCAGACCAGATATTTTATTTAGCGTATGTCTGTGTGCAAGGTTTCAATCAGATCTTAGAGAGTCTCACTTAGCTGATGTTAATAGAATCTTTAGATATTTGAAAGGAACCACTAATCTTGAACTTCTTTATAAGAAATCTTCAGATTATAAGCTAGTTGGATTCTGTGATGCTGACTATGCTGGAGACAGGATTGAAAGAAAATCAACCAGTGACAATTGTCAATTTCTGGGAGAGAATCTGATATCCTGGGCTAGCAAGAGACAAGCAACTATTTCTTTGTCAACAGCAGAAGCAGAATACATCTCAGCTGCTAGTTGTTGTACACAACTACTCTGGATGAAACATCAGTTAGAGGACTATCAAATAACTGAAAACTGTATCCCAGTTTATTGTGATAATACAGCTTCTATATGTGTGTCCAAGAATCCAATTCTACATTCAAGAGCCAAGCACATTGAAATTAAACATCATTTTATCAGAGACTATGTTCAAAAAGGAATTTTAGATATTCAATTCATTGATATTGATCATCAATGGGCTGATATATTTAATAAGCCTTTAACTGTTGAAAGATTTGATTTTATAAAGAAAATTTTGAACATGTGTTTTGTCTCTGTGTAATGCTTGCTCCTGAAGATAGAATTCAGACTCTGAAAGTTATTCAAACGCTACTTGAGTATCAAACTCTCTTTTGGAGACTCTGAGAAAATCAGCCTCTGAAGACACTCAGACTCTGTTAAGGAGACTCAGACTCTGAAGCTGCATGTATTAGTGGTAAGGTGGCAGTTATGACTAATGACACCTGCCCCACTACGGGAACAGTTACTTTTGAGGTTCTCAAGCGTGGTCTGTTTGTATTGGGTAATAACTCAAAGGGCAATGATAATATTCGTTTAACATGTATTCTTGCGCCTTCCCTTTGCTTTATGACTGCTTGCGTGTTTGTCTTTAATGTTTATGTCTGTTTGTCCCCTGTATATTCCAAACATTTTATCAAATATACACTAAGTCACAAACACACACTACTTTCACTCTCATAACTCACACCTTCAGTCTTCTAAACCTTCTTCTCTCTCTCTCTCTCTCTCTCACTCTCTCTCTCTCACTCTCTGAAATTTTTTGAAATCTCAAAAACCCTAGCAAACTTTTCAATGGCAACTTCATCTAATGCTTCGGCCCTGAAGATTAATCCTGGTTAGTCGTACGTTATCAAACCAAGAACCATGAACATTATTAAAGATACCCTGGACTTTCAAACATCCTTTGTCAAGGTATGAACGAGTATTTCAGTATGTTGAATGGACCAACATATCAGGAGCTGATAAGAGACTTATGGGTTAGAGCAGAAGTCTATGACAAAGAAGCTGCTGCATTTGAAGAAGTTCAGGCTGTTAACAACAATCCTTCTCTGGTGGGAAGGACGAGAAAGAAAATGGGTCTGAAACCATACACAGGTATGGAAATCAGGTCAGCAGTGATGGGAAATCCAATCACCATCACTGGGCTGAAATATGCAACTCCTTCCTTTTCAAAGGAAGACCTTCAACAAAACTGGTAGATATGCACAAAGACCACAAGGTGCTATTGAAGATCATTACAGACTGTCTACTTCAGAAAGGGTGGAGGAACTGACACCTTGTCTTTGGATCACAAGGTGGTTCTATATTTTCTGGCTACTATGGAAAAGATAAATTTTCCTAAGTATGTGATGTACCACATGTGCTGGGCCATCAAGGAAAGCCAAACAAAACAACGAAGACAAGTTCCTTATGGAAGATTGCTTTCTGAGATCATGTATCAAAGTGGACTTCTACAGATCCTGAGTGACACTGGGGTAGTGTCTGACAAACAACTTGGGACAGTTACTGGGAGAATCATCAACAGCGAGACTCTCCAGTACATGAAAATTGTGAAGAAGTATGAGCCTCATAAAGAGGACATGAAGGAATCCTTAGTCCAATTTGACTTGATGATGGACTTCCCCCCAATATCCAAAGAGGACAACCCAGAGGTCCTGGCTCGTTTTGTTGTGGAACACTTCCAAGAGACTGAAGAATTATCAACTACATCTCAATTCTTGAGACTGCTGAAGGTGCTCCTCTTAAAGTCAAAGGAAAAAGGAGCAAACCGGTTAATGAAGAAGAATACCAGCCAGAACCTGCTCCTAAGAAGACAAAGGTGACCAAGTCTTCTGCTCCTGCTCTTCCAGAAGTAACTATTGGTGGACCTAGACTGGAAACTAAAGTCCCCAAGAGGAAAAGGGGCAAAGCTGAAAAAAGCATGAAGAGACTAAAGAAGAAAATTAGTCAATGCTTTTATGTACTCCAACCTGGATTCACCTTCATCTTCTTCTTCCCAAACTGAAACTGACTCAGATAACATGCCTCTGAGTAAAGTTGTCCCTACACTCCGTAAAAAGACCCCTTCACCAATCAAACCAATATCACCTCAACCAATTTCTTCTTATGATCCCCTGGACCCAAAAATAGCTAAATATGTTGATACTACCATGGATAATATTATCCAAGATACTGTCAATATATGTCAACACCTTCCTGAAGATCATCCCCTTAAACCAGACTTCATAAAACCACTTCAGGTCATTCAGCCCACTGAAGAGCCTGAAGAACCCATCTCAACTCAACAACCTTCAACCAACCAAGAAGCTTCAACCATTCCAGAACCCTCAAACATAGGTTCTCCAAAAACCCTAGACTCTCTAGAGAAACATCTAGGAGGAGAACTACATATCACCCCCATCAAATCCAAAGCTTAGACTCAAGGTTATTCAGAACCTGAGATCGTAGAGTCAGAACCTGTTGTCACCATTGACACAGATTCTGAGACTGAGCATCAAACAGAAACTGAGCAACAAACAACAACCCAACAAACAGAAACCCAAGAAACTGAAACTCAACACACTGAAACCACTCAACCAGAAAATCTTACCCCCACCACTCAAAAAGACCAACCCTCTTCATCTTAGCCAATCCAAACTCAACATCATCCCGAACTCTTGAATCCAAGGTACATAAAGGATTTCATCGTAAAGATGTGCAGGAAGATCAATGAACTTGTCAAGCTGAAGAGTGTTCCAATTTTGACTGTGAGTTATGAAGATCAGTTCTCAGCTGCTATGAAGAAAATGTTGGAACAAAGGTGTTCAGCAATACCACGTTTTGAGTTTTGATGATAACAAGGTATTAAAAAGTTGTCAATTGGATATTGCTAATATTTGTTTAAGTATGCAGGATATCAATTAAGATTTGTATCTTAGAAAGTATTCTGTTTGAACAATGTTAAAGAGCAATAAATCCAGAGAAGCTTGTTGCTTGTGATACTGTATCGAAGAGAGTCTGAAGACTGTATCAAAGAGAGTCTGAAGACTGTACCGAAGAGAGTCTGAAGACTGTATCAGAGTCTGAAGACCATCAGAATCTGAGAACCAAGAGAGTCTGAAGATTATCAGAAGCTTAATGCTACAGTGAGTCTGAAGCCACAAATTTGATGATCTGCTAACAGTGATCTCTACTGCATTGCTATGCACAAAGAAACTCTAATGGAGTAACGGCTAGCTTCTAAGTCAACTTGAGCGTGGGAAGCACAAAGACAAAGATTGCAGGCCAGTACAGAGTACGTTGTACGAACTCTGTTTCCACTACTCCACTACCTCGTACAGTTTGGCAACTGTGTCTACCGGTATTAATCCTCAAAGGGAATGGAATTCAAATGATGCTATTGAAGGACTATTACCAAATCAAGCAACAGATCAACAGTCATTGATCAAGCTTCAGAAATCATCCTGATGCGCTGGATGACTCAACGTCTCTTTCCTACGCCTATATAAAGGATAGAAGACTTGAAGAATTGTTGGACTCTACAACTTGAAAAATTGCATTGCGCTGCTTTCGTATTAAACTGAGTCTTAACAAAAGCACATCATCAACTTAGATTCTTACAAACTGAGTATTCTAGAATTTCTAAGTTTCACAGAAAAACAGAGTCTGTCTTTTGTGTAAAACAGAGTCTGTCTTTGTTGTAATTGAAACACATTTTGATTGTTGTCAAGTGTTTCAACTGTATTCAATTTTCTGTAATTGTGTAAAAGTCTCTTGCTTTTGTGCTTGAGCAAAGGAAGTCTCTTGGCTGCGTCCTTGAGCAAAGGAAGTCTCTTAGTTGTGTCTTTGAGCAAGGAAGTCTCTCGCTTGTGTGCTTGAGCAAGGAAGTCTCATACTGTGTGTTTGAGCAACTTGTAATTTGATATTACATTTTAGTGAACTCTCCTTGGAAGTACAAGGAGGACAGGACTACTTCCGGTTTGTGGAAGGAACCTGTATAATTGCTTGTGTTCTCTCTTCTCTCTTTATCTCTTGATTATTCCGCTGCAATCAGAACCTAATCTCCTATCAAACTCTGATCTTATTCAGACTCTGAGTTTAAAGGAATTAGATTCTCACTCTTCAAGAGTTGCGAAAAGAAAACACAATTCAACCCCCCCCCCCCTTCTTGTGTTTCTCTCACCTTCAGAAAATTGATAAGTTTATGTCGTCAATCAAATATGGTTGCGCTAAAGAGCAAGAAGAGTTACTTGCAAAGCATCTTGAGGAGCTTCGAAGACAAGAAGAACAATCTCAAGGGGAGATACTAATGCTTTCTAATAAACCCTTCTTCTCGGAGATTGAGTACAAGTCAAGAGAATCTCATGTCATTGAGAATTTGAAGAAGAAGATTCTGACTGTACAAGAAGAAGCTCGATTAAAAGATGAAGCTCACCTTAAGAGGACAGAGGCTCTTAAGGAGATTGTTAAGAAGCAGGCTGAGGATATGAAGAAGCTAATGGATATGATTGCCAACCAAAATAAGCCTTAGTTGCACGCATTTTTTATTTTTGGTTGTATTTTTTTTAAAGTTCTTGAATAGCTTCTGATACGGTTTAACTTCTGATCTATAAAATGCTTCTGATATCTCTTGATGTTGAATATATAGATGCCTATGTTTTATTCATATTCTATTTTTGTTTGATTTTGGTTAGTTGCTTTTGATTTATTTTTTGTTGTTTTATTAACTCTTGTGTTCTTAAAACTAAGTTTAACCAGACTATGTTTACGTTTTTAACTCTGAATCTTCTTATCTCTTCTCGTTTACTTTAAAAGTTTTTTTTTACTCTGATACCTTTTTGTTAATGACAAAAGGGGGAGTAATTGTGAAGTATTTTAAGTCTAACTAAAGGGAAGTTAGAAATAGATAATACATTAGATTCTGAGCCCTCAAGTAAATTAAATTTTTCACAATTTATTTTAAGAGAATCTCTTCTCATTTCTAGTCTTTAAGTTTTTATGAGATTTGATTCTAAAGTTTTATTCAAAAATGAATTTAATTAACCTGGATAGGACTTAGGGGGAGCTTACAAACCTCACCTTAAACACTATCAGACTCAGGGGGAGTCTGAGCTTACAAACCTCAGACTCTGAGCTTACAAACCTCAGACCCTTAAGTCAACTTGTTAATTAGATTAACAACAATTGACCTTTTAAATACTTATGTTTGTCATCATCAAAAATGGGGAGATTGTTGGAACAAAGAGTGTTTAACAATACCACTTTTAGTTTTGATGATAACAAGGTATTAAAAATTACCAATTGGATATGCTAATATTTGTTTAAGTGTGCAGGATCGTAGTCAAAGATTTCTATCTTAGAAAGTATTATGTAAGAACAAATGAAGAAGAAAAATCCTAAAGAAGCATGTTGCAAGTGATTCTGAAGACTTCGAAAGCCTGAAGAATCATCAAAAGCTGTTTCGAGAGGTTCTGAAGACAAAGAGAGTCTGAAGAAGCCGCTTCGAAGAAGTACAAGACTCGGAGAGTCTGAAGAAGCTGTTACGAAGAAGTGCAAAACAAAAGGTTCTGAAGACTCAGTGAATCTGAAGAACAAAGAGAGTCTGAAGGAGCTGAAGAGAGTCTAAAGCTCAACAAAGTCCAGAGTTCTACAGAGATTCTGAAGATTGCAATTCAAGAATTTGTTTGAGTGAATCTCTGAAGGCTTTTCGACTGCAAAGAAACGTTCACAAGGAATGACGGCTATCTTCAAGTCAACTTAAGCATGGGATGCTTTGTGACAAAGAATGCAGGAAAAGGACAGAGTACTGTGTACGAACCCTATTTCCACTACTCCACTACTTGTACTACTGGCAGCTGTGTCTATCGGTATCATCACTTCAAATTGAATGGAATTCAAATTCTGTATTGAAGGACGATTACCATATCAAGCAACAGATCAACAGTGTTTGATCAAGTTTCTAAAGGACTCTGTGATGTGCTGGATTTCTCAATGTCTCTCTACAACGTCTATATAAAGCATAGAAGACTTGAAGAAAGTGTTAGACTCTATTACTGAAAAACTGAGCTATTACGTTATTTGCTCTTCTCCCTGAGTCAAACAAACAGATCAACAACTTAGGAAATTCTTACAAACTTGTTTATCCTAGAATCCCTAAGTGTCACAGAAAACAGAGTCTTATTGTTTTGTATTTGGAATACCACTGATTGTATATCAAGTGTTCAAACTCTTATTCAATTTTCTGTAAATTGTGTTATAAGTCTCTTGCTTGTGAACTTGAGCAATAGAAGTCTCTTAGGTGTGTCTTTGAGCATTTGAAGTCTCTTGTCTGCGTGCTTGAGCATTTGGAAGTCTCTTGCTGTGTGCTTGAGCAACTTGTAATTGATTATTACATTTTAGTGAACTCTCCTTGGAAGTGCAAGGGGGACATGACTACTTCCGGTTTGTGGAAGGAACCTGTATAATTGCTTGTGTTCTCTCTTTCCCTTATCTCTTTACTTTATTCTGCTGCAACAGACTCTGAGTTTCCATCAGGACCTGAACTTGTTCAGACTCTGATCCTGGAAAACAGAATCATACTTTTTAAGAGACGCGAAAAAGTCAACACAATTGAACCCTGCCTTCTTGTGTTTTTCTCACCTCATTATATTGTGAATCTCTCAATTCTATTGTGAATCTTATTAGCACATAGTCTTAACCTTTTTGTAATTGTTGCGATAGTTCAAGCTTGTTTCCAATCCCTTTCGCTAAAACTCCATAAAAAATTTCAATCCGCTATTCACCCCCCCCCCCTCTAGCGCACAACCTTATTGGCCATATAGATCAACATATTACACCAACAATCACCAACAACATCATTTTTTATCAATTTAAGCCAAAACTTCGCAATAATCATTTCTATATGGTTCAACAATGAAATTTAAACACCCACAACAAGTTTCTAACAAGTTTGATATATTTCAAAGATATCACTTGACTAGGAGCACGAAAATCAACACTTAAAATCATAAAAATCATAATTCACACAAAAGCACTTATGACCCATAAGTGGAAAAATGAGATTATAGCTTATTTGATGAAATAGAACTATCCCCCTTACCTTAAACCTTCACAATCTTCTAGCTATGGCTTCAATATCCCCTCTAGATCTCAATCTCTAGCTTTCCTCTTCTCCAAGTTCTTCCTTTTTTATTCTTCTCTCTAGCTTCCTACTTTCTCTCTCTAGCTAATCTATTTTGTGTGATAAGAATGAAATGTTTCTAAGCCTAATTTTCCTTCATGAGTTAAGTATATATACCACTCTCCAATGGGTTAGGTTTCTAATATTCACAATGGGCCTAACACTCTTACTAATAAATTCTAAAAAGTTACTTCTCATTGATTTGCTAAAACATCGAATAACTACCATCTTTAATTAAGGGTTAATAGTGCTTTTGGTCCATGTAATATTAGCGAATTCCGGTTTTAGTCCTTGTAAAATAAAAAAGTTAGATTATGTCCTTGTAATTTCAGATTCCTCCACTTTTGGTCCTTTATTTAACCACGTCAGCAGAATCTGCATAATTTACATCCCTGTAATTTCATATTCCTCCCACTTTTGATCCCTGTAATTTCATATTTCTCCACTTTAGGCCCCTCATTTCATGTGCCATGTATGCAGATTCTTTTGATGTGGTGAAATGAGGGACCAAAAGTGGAAGAATCTGAAATTACATGGACAAAATCTAATTTTTTTTACAGGGACTAAAACAGGAATTCGCTAATATTACAAGGACCAAAAGCGATATTAACCCTTAATTTAATTTGAGTTTTTGCAGTCAAAACTAAATGGCTTAGCAATCTCAAATATGCCATGTATTTCCAAATTTGTTGAACCAACAACCATCTGAAACATAATCAAATACCAATCTCAACTTGGCATATTCTTTCCTGTCGAATTGTGTGTCGAAAATACAGTGTATCAACTGGGCTACAATATGAGTTATGTTTGGTGATGTACTTTGGGAGCACATTTCATTGTTCACAGTTGAACACGTTGGTGCATCGGTTCATGTACTTCTATCCCTATTCTCGATGAACCATGACCGAAAAAATTAGATGTATTGATGGTAATATATATGACACCTCTTTGCTTCAAAACTATACAGTTAATACCCTTATCGATACTACACATCAAAGGTGGAACGTGAGTCTAGTTCATCAGATTTTTAGTGAGGATATATCAACTAAAATTGTGAATACGCTGATGACATCTCATATCCCGAATGATCGTTTTGTTTGGAAAGACGAAAAGAATGGCCTTTATTTTGTTCATAACGCTTACAGGTTGTGTATGGAAGAACTAGTAGACACTTCACATTTACGCCGTCCAGGATTTTGGTCGGGTATATGGAAGTTAAAGGCACCCCAAGAAATTAAGAATTTCTTATGGCCGATGTGTCATGGATGTTTTCCCACTAGAATTCGATTGCAAGACAAAGAGTGCAATGTCTAATATCTTGAGTTACTTGTGATGGTGATGCAGAGGACCTAACTCATTTTTTTTTCAATTGTCCTTTTGCAATTCAGGTTTGGCATTCAGCAGGGTTATGTGATGAAATTTCTATTGCTCTCTAAAACACTGTTTCCGCGGAGGAAGCCATTTTTACCTTGATTCATAATTTCCCGGTCCACTTGCAGTAGAGATTGGTTGCGGTACTATTTACTGGTGTTTTGGTAAACAATCATTAGTTTTAAATTAATTACTTTTAGGATCAAACTAGAAAATCATAGGCATACTTGTGTTATTATTTCTCAATAAAGTTTGAATGTCCATCATGTTCATAAGTTTAAATATAAAAATGATGAAGATAACTGTTTATTTCGACTGTGTCGAAATAGTTTCAAAAGCAAAGGAAACAAAATTTAAAAGTAAATATAAACAACTTTAAAGAAAAGCTCTTGATTGAATAAATGAAGAAAAAATCGGTACATCAAATCATACAAACATTTTCTTAATACTCGCTTATCGTTGTACCTATGATAGTTTGAGTGTAAAGATTTATGTAAATAATTGATGAGTAAAACCGCAAGTGCACGGTTCTACCAAAGTAGTAAAAAGAGAGTATCGTTCCAACAGGGAGTTATGAGTTCAATTAACTTTCAACAATGATTAGAAAAGAGTTTTGAGTTATAAAGTTTAGATTTTTAATTAAAAGAAAATAATAAAAATAAAAACGCCTTGGGATTATTGGTCCATCATAATGACAAGTCATTCACAGACAAACCCTAAACCGGTAATTTTATATTGGACTCACTTTCTAAAGACAAGTTTCTCTTAACCGTATCAAAGCTTCTCTCGAAGTCATTGAGTGTGTTCCTCTAGCAACCACACCTATTCTCATGGTTGATTGCTATTAGAATCCTTGAAGAACGAAACTTTATGTGTCTCAAGGTTTGCTAGACTATTCTCATGTTTCGCAATCCTTGTCTGATTTCACTTGTTCCAATATCAAAGCTCCGGTTAGCTTTATGAATTGATATTTGAGATGATGAATTAATAAATACTAACCCTCCGTTTTCGCTTTATGAGTTTTGTATTTGTTAATTCATTATAAAAACGGTGAAATTAGATTAGAAGGTAGATTTATATAAAATTAGGGTTCAAGGCTTGGTTTGATTAGAATTATGTAATTAAGACTTATCCAACAATTCCAAGACAAGAAGAGTCTACTCACTCATGTTCATTGTAGACATAGAAGAGAAGAAGAAGAAGAAGAAGAAGAAGAAAAACATAAAAGTAAATAATAATAAAATAAAGGTGAACTTTTATTCCAAGAACAAAAGATGAATCTACAAGTCTAGTGGCTGCTCTATTTATAGTCTAACAATGACTTAAGCCCTAAGAAATAAATCACTAAAGTGTTGCACAAGAAACCATGGGATCTTGGTCAGAAATAAACTAAAATAGGCAACTTAAGGAAGAAACCAAAGCAGCAAAAGGGTATTATGGGACGCCAATTGTATATTTTGGTGAATGATCTTCAAACTTCTTTGCACAATATATTTCCTTGTACAAGATCTTCATATTTTTAGAACAAATTAGCTCCAAGGATATTTTTGCATGAGATCTTCATATTTTAGCTCCAAATTTGTTCCAAGGATATTTTTGCATGAGATCTTCATGTTTTGGCTCCAAATCTCCTTTCTTTTGCCCCAAGACTCAATCTTTTGAATATTTGTTCCTGAAATATAAAAGCTTGCAATTGAAGTAAAATAGTTCTAAAAAGGACTTAATATTAAATAAAACGAAATCAAATATAAATAAAACAGACTCAAATATTATATTAAAAACACTAATTATTGACTCATCAATGATTTTTGACCCTTATTTCCTATACACAACCTCTATATATATTAAGTAAGAAAATAACTTAAAATAACAGTCACAAACGAAAAGCCTTTGACACGAGTCTTGACATGCCCTCAGATTTCTTGACAAACTCCCACTTGTCTTCGACCCTTTGATTTTGCCTCTTCATAAGCAATTTGGATTCATTTTGTCGAGGTTGAATGGCTTTGTAATCTCTAATATGCCAAGTCCTAACACAATCTGTCGAACTCATAACTTTATGGAATGTGAACAAGCACTAACTCCAACTTTACAAGTTTTTCCTTGTTGAATCACGTGTATCGAAAATACAATCTAACAAGTACTATGGAGCCTTTGGAAGCGTTGTAACCTCGAACTCTGGCAAAATGAAAATGAGCTTTGTGTTAATGTCGTGGATCGAGGAAGACATCTGATTGATGAAAGGCAGGTAGCGAATGTAACAGCCCGATTTTTGTTAGATTTATTTTAATTGATTTTTGTATATGTTTATACGTGATTATCTGTGATTAATTGCCTTTGTGCGTATTTTGATTGAAATTATTGGAATTCGGTGTTAGAAGGGTATTTTGGTCATTTTGAACTTAGGGGTATTTTAGTCTTTTAGTGAACAAGGGTAATTTACTAATTTCATGGTGATGATTATTTTTTGTGTTTCAAGTGAGAACCATTATTTTTACAAAGTTACTAAGTGGGTTGTGGTAATTAGTTCAGAGCCGTTATTATTCGTTATCTTTTTACTGTGAGTGAATAGAAACTCTGTGATTATTAAATTAGAACCTTTGTGAGTTAGACCCATTAAGTGGTAAGACTTTATAAACCCAAGTCATGAGAGAATTAGGGTTACATCATTCATTCACAAAATTTTAGAAAGAGGTAGAGAGAGAAAGTGCTGGAGAAGAGAAGAAGAGGGTTAGAGGGAGAAGCTTGTAGATCAAGAGGAGATTAGAGCTTCAAGGAGATAAATTAAGGCCAAAGCTAGGGTTGAGATCCTTTAAGGTAAGGGGGCTAGTATTCTATCATAATCTCTTAAGAATAATCTCTTTTTCTATCTCAATTCAAAAGCGTTTAATTGTGAAAAGTGATTATTGTGAACTTATTCGATGAAATCCGTGCTCTTATGATATTTCTATGTTTGGGTATGTGAATTGATTGTTAATTGAGTTGTTAATATGAAAATTGCATGCTCAAGTGATATGGAATTGATTACTTTGTGAATTTTGCTAGATTTAGTGAATTGTGATGTTGTGTTGTTGAATTGAGGTTGAATTCAAGATTATGAGTTGTGATTGTTGTTAAGTGTTGTTGTTGATGCCATATCATGGATTAGGTACAAATCTTGTGGAATTGTTGTGGTTGAATTGTGTTGTTTTGAAGTTTTATAAAAAATGGGTGAAATGGTGATTTATGATGTTTTGATTCAAGTTTTATATGGATTTGAATGCCTTTTTATGTATATAAACGTTTAGATAATCTTTAGGAACAAATTTGGGCATTGGGGAATCAAAATTGGGGTTTTGGAGTGAAAATGGAAATTTTTTCGAGAGCAGAATTTTTGAAAATTCTCACAACTTGCCATGGCGAGTTGGAGGCGAGTGACATTTGTGTCAACTCGCCACGGCGAGTGATTTGGTGGCCATGGCGAGTTGCACAGTACGGCAGCTCATATTTTGTCGTATTTAGGATTTTGGGTCGATCCGAATCATTCCAAACTGATTCCTTTGATGTAATTAAATGTAATTGAGCTTTCTAAACCTATGTAAACATCAAGTGAATTGATTTAGACTTGGTTTGAGGTTAAGGTTATATACTGTTTATATGATTTTTTAAAACGTCAAAACATCAATTTTTCCGAAACATGTTTCTCTTAAGGAAAATGGGTGGGGTTAAGGTTATATATTGTTTATATGATTTTTAAAAATGGTTGCGATTGGTTTCATTGAGTCTTAACTGGTTTTGCTTTGGAAATGGAATTATTTTGGAAAAATGATAAAGAGAGACGGACTTTGTGATTTTGACGGTTTCGTCGTAATTGGCCGGTGAAACGCACATGTATACTCAACTGCACTCATATGTGATCTAAGAGTATACATAGTTGAGGCATTAGTCTTGGTTTACTTGGTTTTGATTTAATTGTCTCAAGTGTTTTAAAATTGTGAAATGATAGACGAACTTTGTCGAAAATAATCTTTAAGGCTGAATACTTTACAAATCTTTTGTGAATAGATCTATATGATTTTATGAAGGTGTATGAATGATTGATAGGTGTTGAATATGATGTTGATCATAATTTGGTGTATTATCTCCTTTACTTGAATTGTGAGAAATTATATGGATTGTGGAGTTATAATAATGTTGTTGATGTTGATTAATTGCATATATGCTAATTGATGGTGATATTGTTCGCGAGTGCATATACTGTAAATGATGAGTTATGTTGGTGAACGTGTTGTGAATATATGTAAGGTGTGTCATATGTTCATGCATGTATTCAATGGTTTAGGATATTTATGTCTAGTAGTGTGATTTGAATACTTGTATTCAATGGTTATGATGTGTTTGTTGCATCATGAGGCGACGACATGTTGTTGTTGGTACCATGTCCATATAGAAGTCGCGTCTAGGCGTGTAATACGTTCTTGCATGAGTCCTAATTTCTTATGTGGTTGATGTGTTTGGTGTTTGATATGCTTGGTGGTTGATATCCTTGGTGCTTAATAATTGGTGATTGCATAATTGCGATGTGATGAATTGTTGAAGTTTATGATTAACGTTTGAAGTTGAATTATATCTTAACTTGAATTATATGAAGTTTTGTTTGATGATTATATTTCATTAATTCTTATTGATTATGTTGATGTGAAGCTAACCCCAAGTGGTCTGTGGCGGACCGCCTACCTACCTGTATGGACGGGTAGACTGCGTGCATGATTAGTTTGATAGCTTACTTGGTGAGTGCTCGAGGATAACGGGAGCTACCTTTATCGTTTATTTGTAGCGTCTTAGATAGGCTTTAATCTAGGATGTTATTGTTTTATGTTATTCTAGATTTGTTTTTGTTGATGCGATTTACCCACATGTCGGGATTTAAAGATTTTATATGTTGATGTAGGTTGATTTTATGACATGTATACTTTGGTGATGTATGACTTATATCCGCTGCGACTGTTGACAATTTTTATATATTCATGATTTTGGAAATTTGTTGAAGACGTCTATTTCTTGAATATTCTATTATTCGCTTGTATTATCGCTTTAATAGAAATAAGACGTTACAAGTTGGTATCAGAGCCATGGTTAGTCTTGTCCGGACTAGAATTCGGTGAAATTTCCCATTGTATGCGACATGTACGGAAGTATTGTCGGTACTTGTTGTGTTGTTTCGTTCTTTTAGGTAGGTTTGAGCGTAGTGGGGGAGTAGCAAGTTGCTTCTAGTGTGTTAGTCTGGAAAGGGAGGTATCTTTGGCTGCAGAGGCTCAGTTGGTTGTGGTTTGTGTTAAGGTTCATGTTGATTTTGAGTTAGATCTGGTGTGTCTTCCGTTGAAGCATATGGACGTGATTTTTGGTATGGGCTAGATGTTGTCTTTTGGCATTAGCATTAATTGTTTAATCAAGAGTGTAACGTTTTCAAAGCCAGTAGCTAACGTAGGTGGAAGGTTCTTAACCACATAGCAAGTGAAGAAGTCTTTGAACGGTGAAGCTAGTGTGTTTATGATGTTTGCATCGTTGAAGGAATGTAGTGAGAAAGGAATTGATGATTTGCCTATAATGCAAGAGTTTCTAGAAGTTTTTCCGGACGACATTACCGAATTACCACCGGAGAGAGAAGTGGAATTTGCAATTGATTTGGTGCCAGGAATGAGTCTTATTTCGGTTGCGACATATCAGATGTTTGCATCTGAGTTGGGAGAGTTGAAGAAGAAGTTGGAAGAGTTGCTCGAGAAGCAGTTTACTAGGCCGAGTGTTTCTCCGTGGGGTGCTCCAGTGTTGTTGGTTAAGAAGAAGGATGGCAGCATGAGGTTATGTGTGTATTATCGGCAGTTGAACAAGATGATGATTAAGAATCGGTATCCGCTTCCAAGGATTGATGATTTGATGGATTAGCTGGTTGATGCGAAAGTGTTTAGTAAGATCGACTTGAGGTCGGGATATCATCATATTAGAGTAAAGGCGGAAGATATACCCAAAACCGCGTTCCGAAAGAGGAATGGACACTATGAGTATTTTGTGATGCCATTTGGAGTGTCTAATGCACTAGGTGTCTTCATGGACCATATGAATATAATATTTCATCCTTTTCTGGACCATTTTGTGGTAGTGTTTATAGATGATATTTTGGTGTATTCGAAGTCGGAAGAGGAGCATGCTGAGCATTTAAGGATTGTGTTACGTGCCTTGAAGGAGAGTAAGTTGTGTGCTAAGTTGTCAACGTGTGAGTTTTGGTGACGGGTGAAGGTGAGAAAAACACAAGAAGGGGGGGTTGAATTGTGTTTTCTTTTCGCAACTCTTGAAGAGTGAGAATCTAATTCCTTTAAACTCAGAGTCTGAATGAGATCAGAGTCTGATAAGAAATTAGGTTCTGATTGCAGCGGAATAATCAAGAGATAAAGAGAGAACAAAGAACACAAGCAATTATACAGGTTCCTTCCACAAACCGGAAGTAGTCCTGTCCCCCTTGTACTTCCAAGGAGAGTTCACTAAAATGTAATATCAAATTACAAGTTGCTCAAACACACAGTATGAGACTTCCTTGCTCAAGCACACAGGCGAGAGACTTCCTTGCTCAAAGACACAACTAAGAGACTTCCTATGCTCAAGGACACAGCCAAGAGACTTCCTTTGCTCAAGCACAAAAGCAAGAGACTTTTACACAATTACAGAAAATTGAATAGAGTTGAAACACTTGACAACAATCAAAATGTGTTTCAATTACAACAAAGACAGACTCTGTTTTACACAAAAGACAGACTCTGTTTTTCTGTGAAACTTAGAGATTCTAGGATACTCAGTTTGTAAGAATCTAAGTTTATGATGTGCTTATGTTGAGACTCAGTTGAATACAAAAGCAGCGCAATGCAGTTTTTCTAAGATATAGAGTCACTATTCTTCAAGTCTTCTATCCTTTATATAGGCGTAGGAAAGAGACATTGAGTCCTCCAGCACATCAGAATGATTTCTGAAGCTTGATCAATGACTGTTGATCTATTGCTTGATTTGGTAATAGCCCTTCAATAGCATCATTTGAATTCCATTCCCTTTGAGGATTAATACCGGTAGACACAGTTGCCAAACTGTACGTGGTAGTGGAGTAGTGGAAACAGAGTTCGTACAACGTACTCTGTACTGGCCTGCAATCTTTGTCTTTGTGCTTCCCACGCTCAAGTTGACTTAGAAGCTAGCCGTTACTCCATTAGAGTTTCTTTGTACATAGCCATGCAGTAGAGATCACTTGTTATGAGATTATCAAATTTGTGGCTTCAGACTCACTGTAGCACTAAGCTTCTGATAATCTTCAGACTCTCTTGGTTTTCAGATTCTGATGGTCTTCAGACTCTGATACAGTCTTCAGACTCTCTTCGATACAGTCTTCAGACTCTCTTCGATACAGTCTTCAGACTCTCTTCGATACAGTCATCAGACTCTCTTCGATACAGTCTTCAGACTCTCTTCGATACAGAATCACAAGCAACAGGCTTCTATGGATTTATTGCTCTTTTAACATTGTTCAAACAGAATGCTTTCTAAGATACAAATCTTAATTGATATCCTGCATACTTAAACAAATATTAGCAATATCCAATTGACAACTTTTTAATACCTTGTTATCATCAAAACTCAAAACGTGGTATTGCTGAACACCTTTGTTCCAACAATCTCCCCCTTTTTGATGATGACAAACATTAGTATTTAAAAGGTCAATTGTTGTTAATCTAATTAACAAGTTGACTTAAGGGGTTCTGAGGTTTGTAAGCTCAGAGTCTGAGGTTTGAAGGCTCTGACTCCCCCTGAGTCTGATAGTTCTTAAGTTGAGATTTGTAAGCTCATCTTGAGTTCTATCCAGGTTAATTAAATTGTTTTTCAAACGCAATCAAATTCATACTCAGAATATATAGAAAATTGATTCTTAAACAGGGCTCAGAGTTTAACTAAGCACCTTTCGCAAATTTCCCTTTAACTTTTACGTATACATGCAATGTAATTAAAAGAAGGTTCCCTTCTCCCTGACATAAATACTTTCCCTTCTCCCCCTTTTGTCATCAACAAAAAAAAAAGTTCAGAACATGGTTCCTCCCCCTTTTTAAATGACTTAAGGTAAGGGTGTAAACATGTTTTAAAGAAGAAAGAGATTCAGAGGGAAAACACAGAAGATTCAGAGCATAAAAAATATTGAAATGCAAATAGTAAAGAGAAAAACAACTTGTATAAAAAGAAGCAACAACCAGTTCAGAAGAAGCAATCAAGAATTACAAAATAAAACAAATTAAAATTAAACTAAGGTTGGTTTTGTTTGGCAAGATGATCCATCAGTTTCTGGAGATCCTCTTGCTGTTTCTTTACCATCTCTTCCAGAGCCTCAGTTCTTCGCAAATGTTCTTCTCTTTCCAGTCTAGCTTCTTCTTGAATTCTATACATCTTCCTCTTCAAAGAATTGTAAGCCACTGATTCTCTAGGAATATACTGATTCTCATCAAAGAAGGGTGTATCTCTTATCCTCATAATAGGAGCATTTATCATAGCTACAACTTTCTCAGCCTGCTTAACTTCTTCAACATGCTTGGCAGTGATTAGAGCTTGTTCCCTGGCAGCAGCTTTTTGAATTTTGGTGATAAAATCCAAAAACTCAGTCTTTACTGTAGAGAACTTGTCCTCATAGCTCACATTAAGTATTGGCATAGACCTTTGCTCAATAACTTCTTTGAGCTTATTGCATGAAGAAGCATAAAACTCATCAATCTTATTTGAATCAAATAAGTCAGTTTGAGGTTCAGAGGTTGAGGGTAGAGAAGCTCTCAAAGCTAGAAAGGTTTCAAAAGGTAAAACGGTTATAGGATCACAGAGTGGTTGAGAAACTCTTCTGGTCTGAGCTTTACATGATGTTACAGTTCCTGATACGATATCAGAGACTTGTTCTAGATTTTCAGAAGCTGGTTCAACAACAGGTTCTGAAGGTTCAACAGAAGCTAAGGTCAGATTCTCTGTAGGTACAGGTACAGGGTCTGGTTTGGAAATGGATGAAGTAGCTTTTGTTGTTTTGATTTTTTGCAGGGGTTTTTGGTAGTTCTCCCCCTAGATGTTTTTCAAGAGAATCTAGAGTGTCTGGAGAGTCTACACAAATGGTTTCAGTTTGGGAGGGTGGTTGTTTGGATTGAATGGTTGCTTCAGGTTTTTTAGAAGGTTCAATTACCTGAAGTGGTTTGAGGAAAGAGGGTTGAGCAGGATGGTCAGCAGGAAGATTCATAGAAACTGTAATTGTGTCTTGAATTACTCTGTCCATAGTTGAATCAACATAATCAACTACTGCCTGGTCAAGTGGGTTATGGGATGATATGGGTTTGATTGGTGAGGGAGATGAATTTTTGAGAAATGGAAGAATTTGGCTCAAGGGTTTGTTGTCAGATTCTGAATCTGATTCTGACTCATGATTCAAAGAAGAAGATGAGTTATATGCCACGTTGCCAGATGTGCCAATGCCAGCTTCTGGAGAGGCAAAATGATCAGACACAGTAGCTTCTGATAACTCAGCTTCTGCAGGTTCTGAAGTACTCTTCTGTTTAAGAGCAGAAGCAAGTAACTTAGCAGCTTCCTTGACAGTCTCTTCCTTCAACTCTTCAGCAATCAAATCTGCTGCCATAACCTTGCCAGCAGTGTGTTCATCCTCAATCATAGATACAGAAGTACCTATCTTCTATGCTACATCCTTAGCCACAGGAATCACTTCCACCTTTCTTTTCTTGATCTGACTCTCTTCACCTGCAGAGTCAGAATCAATGAAATCAGCAATTTCTTGAGCTAGCTTGTCATAGTCTCTGTCAGCTTTGCCCATTATTGCTTTCTTATCAGCTTTCTTAGCCTTCTTCTCATCTTTCTTAGCCTTCTTCCCATCCTTAATTTCACGAAGTGCAGAAGGTGCAGAAGGTGCAGAAGGAGAACCAATTGAAACTCCAGGAAGAGCAGAAGATTTGATCTTTTTCTTAAGAGGCTCCTGCTTCTCTTCCTCTTCCTTAAGAATCACTTCCTTGGTCCTTTTTCCTTTGACCTTAAGAGGGCCTCCTCCAGCAGTCTCAGGAATAGCAGAATAGTTGATTATTCTACCAGTCTCCTTGAAGTAATCCACCACAAATCTAGCAAGAACTTCAGGATTATCTTCTTTGGATATGGGAGGGAAGTCCATCATCAAATCAGATTGTACATAGGATTCTCTCATATCATGCTTAGAGGGATTGAATCTCTTGACAATCTTCATGTACTGTAGAGTCTTGCCATTGATGATTCTGCCGGTCACAGTTCCTAGATGAATATCTGATACCACACCAGATTCTGATAAGACCTTCAAAAGACCTCCTTGATACAGAATCTCAGATATTAATCTTCCAAAAGGAACTTGCCTCCTGGATTCTGATTGACTCTTCTTGATGGCCCAACACATGTGGTGCATCACATATCTGGGGAAGTTGATCTTTATTTTGTTGATAAGAAAATAAAGAAGAACTTTGTGATCCACAGATAATGTATCTGTTCCTCCTCCTTTCTGAAGCATACTATCCAGTATAATCTTCAGAAGCACCCTATGCATAGGATGCATATCCACCAATTTATTTGAGGGTCTCCCTTCAAATAACAACTTGTTGCAGATAACAGCCCATTCACTCTTCTTGTTGACATTCCACTGAAATTTTCCAGCGCTCTCCATCTGACAAGCCCTGGCTACCACATCTTCAGTGATAACTATAGGAATTCCCATCACAGCAGACCTAATTTCAAGACCATTGTACGGTCTTAAACCCATTTGGTCTCTGTTTTTGCCAGCAAGACTAGGGTTGTTTGAGATTGCTACTGTTTCTTCCAACGTAGCTTCAGCTTTATTGTAGACTTCTGACCTAACCCAAAAATCTCTAACAAGCTCCTGATATGTTGGTCCATTCAACATACCAAAGTATCTCATCATTCCTTGTGATAAGAAATGAGGTGCAACGTCAACTCCATGACGACTGATTGAAGCAAAATCTACTGGAGATTCAACTTGAATTTCATGAGTCTCCTTGATGATGTTCATTGTTCTGGGTTTGATAATATAAGAACCTCCGGACTTGATTATGACACCAGATTGGATGAGATCACTTGCCATTAGGATTTTCTAAGAGTTTGATTTGAGAACAAAAAGTTTTGCAAAGTATTGAAAAACAAGAAATTTGTTCAGAGAGAAAATCAAAGAGTGAAAAGAGAAGTGAGTTGTGTGTGTTATGTATTTATAGAAAAAAAAAATGTTTGAAAACTGTTTGGAAAGAGTAGGGGACAAACAAACACAAACAATAAGTACAATATAGCATGCAGCCGTAAACGTATTGGGACAAAGCGAAGGTAACTTGTTTATCGTAATGAAATCATTGCCCTTTTGAGTTCTTACCCAATACAGACAGGCCACGTCTGAGAAACCGTAAAGTAACTGTCACCATAGTGGGGCAGGTGTTACTGAACTTAACAGTCACGCTTCCACTAATTCAAGCTTCTGAGAGTCTAAAGATTCCTTACCAGAGTCTGAATATTTTACCAGAAGCTTTCATCAGAATCTCCAAAAGAGAGTCTGATTCCCAGATAGCTTCTGAAGGTTTTCAGAGTCTGAATTCTGTTTTCAGAGGCGCATATTACCCAGAGACATAGCACATGTTCAAATTTTTCTTTATGAAATCAAATCTTTCAACAGATAAGGGTTTAGTAAATATATCAGCCCATTGATGATCAGTATCAATGAATTGGATATCTAAAATTCCTTTTTGAACATAGTCTCTTATAAAATGATGTTTAATCTCAATATGCTTTGCTCTTGAATGCAGAATTGGATTTTTAGACAAACATATAGCTGCTGTATTATCACAATAAATTGGGATATGGTTTTCAGTTATTTGATAGTCCTCAAGCTGATGTTTCATCCAGAGTAGCTGTGTACAACAACTAGCGGCTGAGATGTATTCTGCTTCTGCTGTAGACAGAGCAATGGTTGCTTGCCTCTTGCTAGCCCAGGATATCAGATTCTCTCCCAAGAATTGACAATTGCCACTTGTAGATTTTCTTTCAATCCTGTCTCCAGCATAATCAGCATCACAGAATCCAACTAGCTTGTAGTCAGAGGATTTCTTGTAAAGAAGTCCAAGATTAGTAGTTCCTTTCAGATATCTAAAGATTCTCTTAACAGCAGTTAAGTGAGACTCTCTAGGATCTGATTGAAACCTTGCACACAAACATACACTGTACAGAATATCTGGTCTGGATGCAGTTAGGTATAACAAAGAACCAATCATACCTCTATACAGCTTCTGATCAACTTTGGTTCCTTGATCTTCTTTGCTCAGAGTGCAGGTTGGATGCATTGGAGTATTCATTTCTTTGCAGTCCTCAAGATTGAACTTCTTCAGAAGCTCTTTCGTATACTTGGACTAATGAACGTAGACTCCATCTGTGCAGTTGTTCTTATTAAACAATACATCATAACCACTGTCACATAATTGACTTATGCTTAGTAAGTTATGTTTAAGTCCATCAACTAACCACACATTACTGATTGAGATCAGAGAATTACCAATGGTTCCAGAACCAATGATTTTGCCAGTCTGGTTTCCTCCAAATCCCACAGTTCCTCCCTCTTTCATGGTTAGGGTTAGGAACATAGACCTTTCTCCCGTCATGTGACGCGAGCACCCACTGTCTAGGTACCAAGCCTTGTGCTTTCTTAGTCCTTTTAGACATACCTGCAGCATCAATAATATCAGACTTAGGTACCCATATTCTTATGGGTCCTTTTTGGTTAGTCTTAGAACCATTGAACTCTTTTCGCAAGTTATGTCTTGAAATCCTTGGCAATGTTTTCTCCCAAACCTTAGGATTGGAACCGTTTGGTTTAGGTTTCAACTTGCCTTTCACAGTTTCTCTCCTTTGAAACTTAGACTTTGGTTTTTCAGACTCTGGCTTTTTCAGAGTCTGTTTATCAGACTTTGAATGTTTCAGAGTCTGAGACTTTAAAGCTTTGGGTTCAAAGTTTTTCAGACCCTTTAACTTAACATTCTGAAGTTTTGACTTAGCCAGAATCTTAGAAGTAGAAGTTGTAGGTTCTGAATGAGTCTCTGTGTTGACTTCATCAGACTCTTTTACAAAAAGATTTTTCAACGCCTCTCTGGCTCCATCAGGACCAGATTTCAGAGTCATTTCATTTGAGTTTCCTCCAATGAATCCAAGACCCTGTCCTCTGTTCTGATACGTGCTATAGATCATGGATGCAACCCTTGATCTGTCAATTCCAGTAGCAATAAATTCTTGCAGAGCAACATCTTGCTCACTTAAATATTTACAGCTACACTTCTTGATCAATAAGGAATTATTTTCTTCTTTTAAATCTTCTAATTTCAACAGAGTTGAATTATGTCTTTTTGACAGCTTATCAAGCTGTTGTTTGACCTTCTTCAACTCAGTGGTCTTAGTTTTAAAATGACCAAGAAGCTCATTGACAGATTCTATAAGTTCAGATCTTGTGAGATCAGAGTATACCTCTGTTTCATTTTCAGAGTCTGTATTTGATTCTGCCTCAGGTGTCTCTTTAACAGATTCGGTTGTAGCCATTAGTCCAACAGCTACATTGGCTTCACCATCAGCATCATCATCTTCAGAACCTGACTCATTATCAAGATCTTCCCAGGTGGCCATCAGACTTTTCTTGATCTGCTTCTTAAACTTGCTTGACTTGAAGGTTGGCCTTTTTGACTTAGATTTCTCCTTCTGCAGTTCTGGACACTCAGCAATAAAATGTCCAGTTTTCTTGCAGTTGAAGCAACCTTTCTGATCCTCCTTTTTTAACTCCTTCCCACTGCTCTTGCTCAGAAATCTCTTGTTCTTCTTAGCAAGGTACTGCATTCTGCTTGAAAGCATAGCCATTTCTTTTGCTAAATCAGGATCCTCTTCTGAGCTTTCAGAAGCTGAAGACTCATTTTCAGATTCTTCAACCTTGAGAGCCTTTGAAGACCTTCCTTTTGATTTTAAAGCAATGGTTTTGGATTTTCTGGCAGAATCATGTTCATTGAGACTTAACTCATGAACCTTGAGTGAGCTTACAAGATCTTCAACACTTAGAGTGTTTAAATCTTTAGCCTCCTCAATTGCAGTGACCTTTGGTCTCCATCTAGAGGGTAAGCTCCTTAAAATCTTGCTAACATGATCAGAAGCTATGTAACTCTTCTTCAATATCTGAAGACCAGATACTAGAGTTTGAAATCTTGAGTACATCTGCTCAATACTTTCATCCTCTTTCATCTTAAATAGTTCATATTGATGAACTAATAGAAGAGCTTTAGCTTCCCTGACCTTTTTGCTTCCTTCGTAGTTAGCACAGAGAGAAGCAAACATGGCTCTAGCAGTAGATTTGTCACTCATCTTCATGTATTCCGTTTTAGGAATAGCAGTGACAAGAGCCCCTCTGATGATATGATGTTTCTTATAGATTTTCTTTTGAGCAGCAGTGTGAAGTTTGCGGTCAATGGCAGCACCTTCGTCATCAAGTTGTAAGTCACCAACACCATCTTCAAGTATGTCCCAGAGTTCTTCATCAAGACCCATGACATAACTATAGAAGTTGGTTTTCCACCAAGAAAATTCTTCAGGATCACCATTGAACTTGGGAATTTTTCCATAATCAGCCTTTCTACTGCTGTTATTGGATCCATATTCATATGGTATAGCAGCACCAGAAGTGGCACCAGAAGAAGACGGTTCACTGGAAGACATGTTTTTCTCTGGATCTTTTCTGTTACACGGTTAAGTGGTAAGACAACAGAGCCGGAGCTCTGATACCAACTGAAGGTGAGAAAAACACAAGAAGGGGGGGTTGAATTGTGTTTTCTTTTCGCAACTCTTGAAGAGTGAGAATCTAATTCCTTTAAACTCAGAGTCTGAATGAGATCAGAGTCTGATAAGAAATTAGGTTCTGATTGCAGCGGAATAATCAAGAGATAAAGAGAGAACAAAGAACACAAGCAATTATACAGGTTCCTTCCACAAACCGGAAGTAGTCCTGTCCCCCTTGTACTTCCAAGGAGAGTTCACTAAAATGTAATATCAAATTACAAGTTGCTCAAACACACAGTATGAGACTTCCTTGCTCAAGCACACAGGCGAGAGACTTCCTTGCTCAAAGACACAACTAAGAGACTTCCTATGCTCAAGGACACAGCCAAGAGACTTCCTTTGCTCAAGCACAAAAGCAAGAGACTTTTACACAATTACAGAAAATTGAATAGAGTTGAAACACTTGACAACAATCAAAATGTGTTTCAATTACAACAAAGACAGACTCTGTTTTACACAAAAGACAGACTCTGTTTTTCTGTGAAACTTAGAGATTCTAGGATACTCAGTTTGTAAGAATCTAAGTTTATGATGTGCTTATGTTGAGACTCAGTTGAATACAAAAGCAGCGCAATGCAGTTTTTCTAAGATATAGAGTCACTATTCTTCAAGTCTTCTATCCTTTATATAGGCGTAGGAAAGAGACATTGAGTCCTCCAGCACATCAGAATGATTTCTGAAGCTTGATCAATGACTGTTGATCTGTTGCTTGATTTGGTAATAGCCCTTCAATAGCATCATTTGAATTCCATTCCCTTTGAGGATTAATACCGGTAGACACAGTTGCCAAACTGTACGTGGTAGTGGAGTAGTGGAAATAGAGTTCGTACAACGTACTCTGTACTGGCCTGCAATCTTTGTCTTTGTGCTTCCCACGCTCAAGTTGACTTAGAAGCTAGCCGTTACTCCATTAGAGTTTCTTTGTACATAGCAATGCAGTAGAGATCACTTGTTAGGAGATTATCAAATTTGTGGCTTCAGACTCACTGTAGCACTAAGCTTCTGATAATCTTCAGACTCTCTTGGTTTTCAGATTCTGATGGTCTTCAGACTCTGATACAGTCTTCAGACTCTCTTCGATACAGTCTTCAGACTCTCTTCTGATACAGTCTTCAGACTCTCTTCGATACAGTCTTCAGACTCTCTTCGATACAGTCTTCAGACTCTCTTCGATACAGTCATCAGACTCTCTTCGATACAGTCTTCAGACTCTCTTCGATACAGAATCACAAGCAACAGGCTTCTATGGATTTATTGCTCTTTTAACATTGTTCAAACAGAATGCTTTCTAAGATACAAATCTTAATTGATATCCTGCATACTTAAACAAATATTAGCAATATCCAATTGACAACTTTTTAATACCTTGTTATCATCAAAACTCAAAACGTGGTATTGATGAACACCTTTGTTCCAACAACGGGAAGTAAGTTTCCTTGGTCATGTGATTTCGAAAGGTGGTATTGTCGTGGATCCGTCGAAGGTTGATGGAGTGTTGCAGTAGGAATCGCCAAAGTTTGTTATTGTGATTAGAAGCTTTCTTGGTTTGGCAGGTTATTATCGGAGGTTTATCGAAGGATTCTCTAAGTTAGCATTGCCATTGACGCAATTGACTTGGAAAGGACAAGCATATGTTTGGGATGCTAAGTGTGAGAAGAGTTTCCGGGAATTGAAGAACAGGTTGACTTCAACGCCAATGTTGATTTTGTCGAATCTGAAGGAATATTTTGTTGTGTATTGTGATGCTTCTAAGATGGGTCTTGCTGGTGTGTTAATGCAGAATCGTCAGGTTGTGGCTTATGCATCGAGGCAGTTAAAAGTACATGAGAAGAATTATCTGACTCATGATTTGGAATTGGCTGTGGTTGTGTTTGTGTTGAAAATTTGGAGGCATTATTTGTATGGTTCTAAGTTTGAAGTGTTCAGTGACCACAAGAATTTGAAGTACTTGTTTGATCAGAAAGAGTTAAATATGAGGCAGAGAAGATGGTTAGAGTATCTTAAGGATTTCGATTTTCAGTTGAGTTATCATCCTGGAAAGGCGAATGTGGTGGAAGATGCCTTAAGTAGGAAAACTTTGCATATGTCTGCTTTGATGGTTAAAGAATTGGAGTTGATTGAGCAGTTTTGAGATTTGAGTTAAGTTAGTGAGTTGACGCCGGATGGTGTAAGGTTAGGAATGTTGAAGCTGACGAATAATATTTTGGAAGAGATTAAGAATGGTCAGAAGGAAGATTTGGAACTTGTGGATCGAGTGGTGTCGGTTAATCAAGGTAAGGGTGTGGACTTCAGATTGGATGAGAATAGTGTTTTGATGTTTCGTGATCGAGTTTGTATATCAGATGTGCCTGAGCTTAAGAAGAGGATTTTAGACGAAGGTCACAAGAGTAGTTTGAGTATTCATCCAGGAGCGACGAAGATGTATCACGATTTGAAGATGTTGTTTTGGTGGCCTGGAATGAAGAAGGAGATCGCAGAGTTTGTTTATGCTTGTTTGATTTGTCAGAAGTCGAAGATTGAACATCAGAAATCGTCGGGTTTGATGCAACCGTTGTTTATGCTAGAGTGGAAGTGGGATAGTATCTCTATGGACTTTGTTGGAGCGTTGCCGAACACTGTGAAGAGTTTTGATTCGATTTGGGTGATTTGGGCGAACTTATTTGATGAAATCCGTGCTCTTATGACATTTCTATATTTTGGTATGTGAATTGATTGTTAATTAAGTTGTTAATATGAAAATTGCATGCTCAAGTGATATGGAATTGATTACTTTGTGAATTTTGCTAGACTTGGTGAATTGTGATGTTGTGTTGTTGAATTGAGGTTGAATTCATGATTATGAGTTGTGATTGTTGTTGTGTTGTTGTTGATGCCATGGATTGCGTACAAATCTTGTGGAATTGTTGTGGTTGAATTGTGTTGTTTTGAAGTTTTATGAAAAATAGGTGAAATGGTGATTTGTGATGGGATGATGTTTTGATTTAAGTTGTATATGGATTTGAATGCCTTTTTATGTTTATAAACGTTTAGACAATCTTTGGGCATTGGGGAATCAAAATTGGGGTTTTGGAGTGAAAATGGAGATTTTTCCCGATAGCAGAATTTTTGAAAACTGTCACAACTCGCAATGGCGAGTTGGAGGCGAGTGACATCCGTGTCAACTCGCCATGGCGAGTGATTTGGTGGCCTTGGCGAGTTGTATAGTGCAGTAGCTCATATTTTGTCGTTTTTAGGGTTTTGGGTCGATCCGAATCATTCCAAACTGATTCCTTTGATGTTATTAAATGTAATTGAGCTTTCTAAACCTCTGTAACATTAAGTGAATTGATTTGGATTTGGTTTGAGAATTCGCACCTCAAGCTTTTGAAAAACGTCAAAACATCAATTTTTTCGAAACATGTTTCTCTTAAGGAAAGGGTTTAGGATTAAGGTTATATATTGTTTATATGAATTTTACAAATGGTTGTGATTGATTTTATTGAGTCTTAACTGGTTTTGCTTTGGAAATGGAATTATTTTGGAAAAACGATAAAGAGAGACGGACTTTGTGATTTTGATGTTTTCGTCGTAATTGGCCGGTGAAACACACGTGTATACTCAACTGCACTCATATGTGATCTAAGAGTATACATAGTTGAGGCATTCGTGTTGGATTACTTGGTTTTGATTCAATTGTCTCAAGTGTTTTAAAGTTGTAAAATGGTAGACGAACTTTGTCGAAAATAATCTTTAAGGCCGAATACTTTACAAATCTTTAGTGAATAGCTTTATATGATTTTATGAAGGTTTGTGAATGATTGATAGGTGTTGAATATGATGTTGATCATGATTTGGTGTATTTTCTCCTTTACTTGAATTGTGAGAAATTATATGGATTGTGGAGTTATAATAATGTTGTTGATGTTGATTAGTTGCATATATGTTAATTGATGGTGATATTGTTGGCGAGTGCATATATGTTAAATGATGAGTTGTGTTGGTGAACGTGTTGTGAATATATGTAAGGTGTGCCATATGTTCATGCATGCGTCTTAGGATGTTTACATCCAGTGGTGTGATTTGAATACTTTGTATTCAATGGTTTAGGATATTTATATCCAATGGTGTGATTTGAATACTTGTATTCAATGGTTATGATGTGTTTGTTGCATCATAAGGTGACGACCTGTTGTTGTTGTTGATGGTACTATGTCCATATAGGAGTCGTGTCTAGGCGTGTAGTACTTTCTTGCATGAGTCCTGATTGCCTATGTGGTTGACGTGTTTGGTGTTTGATATGCTTGGTGGTTGATATACTTGGTGCTTAATAATTGGTGATTGCATAATTGTGATGTGATGAATTGTTGATGTTTATGATTAATATTGGAAGTTGAATTATATCTTAACTTGAATTATTTGAAGTTTTGTTTGATGATTATATTTCATTAATTCTTATTGATTATGTTGATGTGAAGCTAATCCCCAGAGGTTTGTGGTGGACCACCTAACTATCTGTATGAACGGGTAGACGACGTGCATGAATAGTTTGATAGCTTGCTTGGTGAGTGCTCGAGGATAGTGGGAGCTACCTCTGTCGTTTATCTGTAGTGTCTTAGATAGGCTATAATCTAGCATGTTATTGTTTTATGTTATTGTAGATTTGTTTTTGTTGATGAGATTTACCCATATGTCGGGATTTGGAGATTTTATATGTTGATGTAGGTTGATTTTATGACATGTATACTTTGGTGATGTATGATTTATATCCGCTGCGACTGTTGAGAATTTTTATATATGCATGATTTTGGAAATTTGTTGAAGACGATAGCGTCTATTTCTTAAATATTCTATTATTCACGTGTATTATTGCTTTAATAGAAATAGAGCGTTACATTGAATGCTCCTCCTAATAATTCATGCACGCAGTCAGATTCAACACAAGCAATTGTTACTTCTCAGCGAGTTGTTTCCACGAATGTGCAGTAGGTTGGTCGCGCATCAGCAAGCTCAGATTGGTGGAAGAAACCGCAACTGGGTAGGATCAAGTGTAACATTGATGCTTCATTTTCCTCCTCATGGAAACATAATGGCATAGGTATCTCTTTACGAGATGAAGATGGCATATATGTGTTTACTGGTGTTTTTAGTAAACAAGAAGACTAGTTTTAAAAGTTACTTGTAGGATCAAACTAGAAATCCTATGACATGTTGTGCAAAGTTTTTCCAAAAAATGTATGAATGTTCATCATATTTATGGTATTTTACATGAAAAGGTTGAAGGTAACTGTCTGATTCGACAAAAACCAACAAGGTGTTTGAATTGCAAAAACACTAAAAGACTTCGAAAATGAAGGCAAATAAACTTAAAAGAAATTAAATTGCATTGCTTTGATTAATAACTGGTTCAACAAATTATTACATACATTATGATACTCGTTTCTCTCTAATGTTGGGTACTTTGAGTCTTAAGAACTTTTGATAAGTGATTTGTGACCCTTTTTTCCTATGAAAACTACTATATATACATAAGAAAAAATAACAAACAGACCAACGGTCCTAAACGACATCTCTTCGACAGCTTCAACCTCTTCTTCCATGTGTTTGGAACTTTGATCTTTCCTTTTGAAATAGGATTTGGATTCCTCTTAGTCGAAATAAAGAGTTTGTTGAATCTCTTCTATCGAAATCCTTGATTCCTTCTTGTACTTGGAGAATTTTGTGGTCTTGATTACCATTTTGCATGTCAAAGTGTACACTTACAAATACAAGCTAACAATATGTGCTCGCTAAAACTACGAGTTCGTCTCATAAGCATACGGTTGAAGTCGGAGAAGCTATTGGATTGTTTTATGCATTATAGTGGCTAGCAGACATGCAGTTCGACAATGTGAATTTTGTGGTAGATTTGAAGATCACAACAGATGCTTTCAACTCAAATCGTCAAGATGAAACGAAGTTTAGCCACGTTATTAAAACATTACATAATCTATTTCTTCGCATTTTACAAACTCTAGGGTGGAGTTTAATAGGCGACAAGCAAATATGGTTGTGCATTTGTCAGCTAATCCCACTATTATTAAAAATGCTATAAGCATATTTCCTTAAAAAAAATCGGCTTATTAGATCCATTGTCCTCTAAATAATTTCATGTTTTCATTTTGGTCCCACAATTAATAAAACGTACGTTTTAGTCCCTGAACAAACAACATTCATTCATCTCAACAAACACACTGCCATGGATCATCACTGCCATCAACAAACAACAACACCATGGATCAATAACAAAATCCAGTTGTGGAATCCAAATCAAACACTAAATCCAAACGCACAACAACAACACCAAACCCTGGTTACTTTTCATCGTGTTTTTGTTCCATAAAGGATTACCATTGATCATGTTCCTTTTCATCTATCAGTTTTAAATCTTTCAAGATATTCAAACGCACAAACTAAATATCACCATGACAACAATAAAGGATTTAGGATTTTGAGATTAATGAGATAAATTAAGGATTGGATCAATTTGAGAGGGGAAAAAAATCTAGATCCGTTGTTAGGTGATTAGTTGTTAAGAAGAACAATTTTCGAAGAGCTAGGTGTGTAGTCGAATGTGTTTAGAAAGAGAAGTAACATGGGAAAAAAAAACCAGATCTACAATTCCTTACTCTTCTTCTATCTCTTCTTCGTTTTGCTTGTTTTTAATTTTTTCTTCATTTTGTTTTGTTTTGAAACTCTCTCTCTAGATCAAGGAATCAATTGAATTTAATAAAATAAGTTGAAGTGTTTGTGTTGTGAAGAGATTTTTGATGATTTTTTTATTGTTGATCAAACTGATATGTGGATTTAAATAATTTGAGTGAAGAAGAGTTTAAGATTAACTTTTTAAAAAATAAAATAAAATTGTGATATTAATTTGTGATTTTTTGGGTTGGGTTTGAAGATTGACGAAGATAATGAGGTTGTATGAAGAAGATGAGAGAGAAGAAGATGAGCAAAAGTAAAAAATATTAGGTGTTGTTGCTTCACTATAAAATACAATAGACATAGATGATCATACAATATTCTTTTTTTGAAAAAGATCTAATGGTTAAAATTTCAAAAATTATTAAGGTCTAGGGTGGACTATCTATAATGTTGGTTCACCATAGACATTTTGGGTTAAACTTAACAGTTGGGGATTTATTTGGCAAAGGGATGAAAAAGTGAAGGACTAAAATGTACGTTTCATTAATTGTGGGACCAAAGTTAAAACTTGAAATTATTTAGGGGACCAATGGATCTAATAAACCTAAAAATTTGGTTATCTTAGTTAAGACAAATAATGAAGATTGGTAGGTAGTTAAGTTGTTGAATTTTTCTATTCACACCCATGTATTTTTGGTTACACCCAAATTTACTTAAAAGTTTACAATAATACCAAAATTGTCATTTTATACAAATTTTCTTAAAACCTTGATTTCATTCATTGTCACTCTAAATTTCACCCTCTTTCATCCATAAACAATCATGATGTTCAATCAATCTCTATATAATATTGAAGAGTGAACCAAAACATCTTTCATCCATATTCGATTGCATATAAGTGAACTTCTTCTTCTTTTTCAATGAGGCATGAGTTTCAATTGTTTTCTTGTTGTTCAACATTGATATGTTATGAAATGTACAACGATAATTATTTGAGGTTAACTTAAATTCAGTTTAAGTAGGTTCATGTAAACTTAGTTTACATAAACCACTTAAACCAAATTTACATGTACATACTTAAAATAAGACTACGTAGAATCATTAAACAAAGTTGAAGAAGTTAAAGCAAAATTTTACTTTTAGTATGTAAAAACTCAGTTTACATGACCTACTTAAACTAAGTTTATATGACCTACTTAAATTGAGTTTAAGAATGTACATTTAAACTAAGTTTACATGACCTAAAAACCCTAGCCGCCACAATTAATTCAGAAATAGAATCACAAGAATTTGAAGGGTCAAATAAAGTTACCTCATGTAAAGTCGGATCAGACTCTTGGATATGAGTAGATTCAGGAATGGTCTTTCTTCGTGTATAAATCCTTATATTTTTCCCATATCTTACGTCGGCTTCAACATTTTCATGATTTTCAGAATCAACTTTTGTCTCAACATTGTCACCTCCAGTTTCAACCTCAACTTCTGGTCCTAGATTAAGGTCAGGAAGTAAAAGAGACTCGTCTTCCTTACATGAATACTCCCCCTGAAGATGAGTTTGAACAAAGTAACTTTCTTGTTCATGGAAGATGATAACATTTGTAACCCTTTTGGGTGGAAGAATACCCTATAAAGACACATTTTAAGGCTCTAGGATCAAGTTTCCCTCTACCATCACTATGGATATGGACAAATGACGTACACCCAAATATTCTAGGGGTGAGATTACTAGAGGTAGACAAATCGGGATAGAATGAGGATAAAACTTCCATAGGAGTTTTGGAGTCAAGAACACTAGAAGGTAAGCGATTTATAAGATAAGACGCGGTTAAAACTGCCTCTCCCCAATATTTCTTGGGAATTTTATTTTGGAATAACATAGCACGAGTTTGATCCAACAAATGACCATTTTTCCTCTCAGCAATTCCATTTTGTTGGGGTGTTTTAACACAGGAGGACTCATGAATTATGCCTTCTTTTTGACAGAATGAATTTAAACTGTGATTAAAATAATCTTTGGCATTATCGGATCTAATCCGTTTAATGTTCACATCAAACTGATTTTTAATCATGGAAAAAAATTGAAAAAACACAGAACTAACTTCAGATTTGTGTTTAAGCAAATAAACCCAAGTAACCCGAGTGCAATCATCAATAAAGGTTACAAACCAACGAGCACCCGATATATTTGGAACATTAGAGAGACCCCACACATCTGTATGAACTAAATAAAATGGAAAAGTACTCATTTTATTACTGACTGAAAAAGGTACACGCTTGTGTTTAGCAAGTTCATACACCTCACACTGAAAACTCTCAACATCTAATGTTTTAAAAAATAAAGGAAATAACTGATTAATGACTCTAAACGACAGATGACCCAGGCGATAGTGGTACAAGAGAACCTTCTCCCTATTGGTCTTTATTGATTCTGAAAAGAAAAAAAAAGTTGTTGCCAAGTAACTTTGGGCTTGAGTCTTGGTTATCCAAATAGTAAAGACCATTCCATTCTCTAGCATTTCCAATCGTCCTCCCCGATTCTTTGTCCTGAAAAACACAAGAGTTATTATCGAAAATAACATTACATGATAGGTCATTTGTGAGTTTTTTTATGGAAATCAGGCTGGTGGACAATTTTGGGATAAGAAGGACATTGTTTAGGGTCATGAAGGGATTAAGTTGGACATCCCCTTGACCTGCTACAGTTATAAGGGTTCCATCGGCTATGGATTTTTTTTGTTACTAGGACAAGGTGAATAGGTAGAAAAGTGTGTGGGTAAAGGTGTCATGTGGTCAGTGGCTCCAGAATCTAATATCCAGTATTGTTTAAAGGGTATATCTGAAGCATTAAGTCCAAAAGAAAATGGAAATTCACCAAAAAGAGATGGAAATGTACCTGAATATACCAGAGAGCTAGTACCTGTTGGTTTCTCCAACCTACTGAGGAAAGATCTCATTTGTTCTATCTCATCTTGGTTGAATGGTTTGGCATTTTTTGGACTAGCTTCATTAGCGCCTGCAGCCATGTGTGATTGTCCTCCCTTTTTAGGTAAGTCTCCCTTTTTATCCCATTCTCTACCAGGTGGCTTTCCGTTCCCCCACTCTCTACCAGGTGGTTTTCCATTCAATCTCCAACGTTTTTCACGAGTGTGACGATATTTCTTACAAAAAGTACAAAACAATTCTTCACATTTCTTCTCCATATAGGTTCCTTCCCCTTTCTTCTGGTCAGCCGTCACGATCAAACTCTTCTCAGCTAACATTGCCGAGCTTTCCACAATGGAAGGGACTGCTAACATTAGCCCCCTTCTACTTTCTTCACTCCTCACTGTAACCTCTACCTCATTAATTCCAGGTACCGTCTTCTGACCAAGAATTTGCACTCTAACTTTGTCATATTCAGGGTTGAGTCCCACTAGAAAATCATAGACTCTATCCTGCTCAATATACTCTTTAAGCGCCGCTGTATCTTCTGAACACTTGGCTTTTATAACCCTGTATTGATCCAGCTCCATCCACAAGGTTTTGAGGTGATTTGCATATTGTGTAACAGTTTTGTTTCCCTGTTTAGCACCCATTGTTTTCACCTTCACATCATATATCTGAGTAGCATCTTTGGCTTTAGAATAAGACTCTTCTAATGATTTTCAAATGTTCTTTGCAGTATCGAGAAACATGCAATTGTCACTAATTTCTTCGGTCATTGAACTCCATAACCACGACATGATTGTCGAGTCTTCCTCGTCCCACTTCTTGAACGTAGGACTTTTCTCTTCGGGGGGATCATCAGTTAAGTGTGCGGCCTTTCCTTTACCTTTTAAAGTGGTTTTCACAAGTTGAGACCACTTCAAATAATTCTTCTCATGTAATCTGTAGGAAGAGGGTATGGTTGGTAATTCTTGAGATTTGTAAACGGCTGTTTCAGTTTTTGTATTGATCACTTCTTCATCATCAGAGCCAGCCATTGATTACAAAATGCTAAGAACCCAAAAAATTAAAGTGCTCAGTTTGCAAAGTGAACACCCAAAATGAAAAGAGAGCGCGCCGATATACAATCTGAGAAAAAACAACGACGAAAGGAGGCCCCTATGGCGGCGCGTGGTGTTCACGCGCGGGTGAAGGTGGTCGGACGGTGGCGGCGCGTGTGGAGGCCGGTGGATGTGAAATTTTGGGGTTTGACCGGTTTTGTGCCGGCGATAAGGTTGGCGATGGAGGTGTTGGGGCTGGCTGTTTACTGAGATAGTGAAAAGTCTGCAATTAAGGCAGAAAGACCACAATTAAGGTGGCTAGGGTTTTAGAAAAAAGAACTGCAATGAAGGTGGCTAGGGTTTTTAGGCGGAAGCGAAACCCTCAGAAACGAGGGCTCTGATACCTACTTAAACTGTGTTTTGTAAGAAGAAAGACGAAGAGGCGTAAATTTTCTAGGTGTACGGATGAATTTAAAAATTAAATTTTATTTAAAAGTATTTTTATCATTTTATGATGTAATTAGAAATGCGCAGAATATAAAATAATTCTAAATTGTTTATGAGCCACGTGTAGGTGTTGTATCATTAACCATTTAAAAACATTTAAAACCGAAAACATATTTAATGCATTTATAAATGAAATATTAATATATTTAAAAACATATTAATATTTGTACAACCATTATTTGATAATTTTTGTGACAACTTTCTCTCTTATTCTCACATTATGATTTTACTTTTTCTCTCTATTGCTTTGGTTTTTATGTCAATATCTCTTTCTTTATAAATTATGATTATTCCAAAAATTATCAATCAAATGGTTGTTCAAATAACACAACTCTTTATTAATATATGTAAAATTTAAACGCATAAAAGGTTAATACATGTTTACCCCTTGTAATATTAACGATTTCTGGTTTACCCCTGTCTGGTTTACCCCTGTTAAAAAAATTGTTTAGATTTCAACCCTGTAATTTGAAGATTCTTTAGTTTTGGACCTTCATGATTTTCGACTGTACAAAATCGTTGAAATGACATGGAGTAAACCGAAATTCTCTCAAATTACAAGAGACAAAAATACCTTAAATTTTATAATTTGATGTCATGAAGGTCTAAAACCAAAAAATCTTCAAATTATAAGATTGAAATCTAAACAATTTTTTTTTACAAGGGTAAACCGAAAATCACTAATATTACAGGGGTAAACACGTATTAACCCACGCATAAAATAAGAGGAGTAGTAAAATAGAGGGGTAAAGATTTATGGACCCATCCGCAAGAGTGGTAAAAATAGAGACGTGGGCCAGCCCGGAAGAGTTAACTTAATAACGTTAACTTCCTTAAACTTGTTCCCCAAGCTGCAATCGAAGCTCCACCTACTGTTCCAATCCGAACCAATAGACTCGGGTTTTGCTTCGGTCAACGGTAGGCCCCACCAAACCACAGGCTCGTCCCTTCATTTTTCTCTCCGAAGCACAGGCTCGGAAGCCGAAGCTCTTCCATAGCAAACATTACATAGGTCGATTTTCCCGCTCATACACACACTGTCGATTGAAAAGACAGAGAGATAGAAAGAGAAAATGTTGTCAATACTCTGAAACTGAACAACACTGAACTCACTCTTCTTCTTTCATCGCTGTGTTTATTGAATGCGTTTTCTTCTTCATTCGTTTCTTTGATTTCAATAATGGCTAGGTCAGTTTATTAACACTGTTTTCTCAAAATCACTTTACTTTCTTGTGTTTTTTTTTTTTCTTTCTGAAAACCCTTTTTTTTTTGTGTATAAAAATGCAACTTTTTTTTTCTTTTTCTTTTGGGGGTTTTGGTGATTTTTTATTTTAATAGATAAATGTTAGTATTTTTTCTCATTCGTTAGGGTTTGAACCATTACGCGTTCAACTCTGTAACACTTAGCTCAGACTAGTTGAACTATCTAGTTTCTCGGGTTTCGGAGAATGTGGTATTGTGTAGTCTAGGGTGTAACATGGTTTATCTATGTTTTGATTTTTATTGACTTTTGGGGTTTGTGATGGTCAATGAATGATGTGAAAGGATTATTTTGGCTTTTTTCTATATATGGAATGATATTTTGTGGGTAAATAAAGGAATTTACAATTTGGGGGTTTTTGGGTTTTAAGTAAAAAAAGTCAGACACCGACATTGCAGAAAATGGTATAAATGTTACTGATGATAATGTTGCAGCATCAATTGGTTGTATTTTATAAGTTATAATTTTCATATGAAAGGTTTAAATAAAGTAATGTGACCGCGATATAGGCCGTGGCATTAGGGTTTTAGAGGTCACTGTGACTTTAAACCACAATTGAGGATGAATCAGTTGTATTGGACTGTGGTTCTCCACTATATCAAGGATTGCTACACGACCGCAATCTAAAACTTTGCCCCTTGTATTTTGGTGGTTTTCTATGTTTTTTGTTTCTGTTTTTCTAGAGTTAGTTATAGATTTTATGTTGGAAGATGAAGTTTCGTTCATGCACCAGTTCTTCAAGTTACTTACTAATTGATTTGATGATGACTTAATAGTGTTTCTCAGCAGACGTCTTTTTTAAGCTATTTGTAATAATGTACTCGAAGTTCTTCAGCTAACAATTTGTTTTGCATTGAATAATGAACTTGAAGTATGTTTGTTGATTTGTCCTGCAGGAGCTGGGTAATTGACATAAGAGGATTTGCAAAGAAATTGAGAAGCACTACACTCTCTTCAGCTGATCAGATCAAGGATTGCGGCGCATGTCGTGAATGTCCAAACTGTCATTCTCGTATAGACAACAGTGATGTATGTTATAAATTTAAATTTTGTTGTCATATTCATTTTGAGTTCATAATAGCTCATTCAAAATATGCATCAGAAACAGGAAAATTTGAAGCAATTGACTCTGCTAGTATAATTCCTCCTCATGTTTCTATTGACTTTGCTTATGCTCCAATTCCTATACCCTGCTCCTGCATTTTTCTTTTGTTGGAACGTATAGTCAATTCAAGTTTTTAATGTGCTTGTGGAAAAGTGTTCAAACTTTAATTCTTGAAAAAGTTTAGCACGGGTTTTAGTGATTGTAGAATGTAGATATTTAATTTGTAATGTTGTTTTTGCCTGTGTAGGTTTCTAGTGAGTGGCCTGGCTTTCCCCTCGGCATAAAGTTTGATCCTTCTGATGTGGAAATATTGGAGCATTTAGCGGCTAAATGCGGTGTTGGGAACACAAAGCCTCACATGTTTATCGAGGAGTTCATACCAACATTGGAAGGAGAACAAGGCATTTGCTATACACATCCTGAAAATCTTCCAGGTGAGAATTCTCTGTCCAATTTATACTACATAAAAACATTCACCACTTTGTCCATTGTATTTGTTTTAAACGGTAATAGTGCTGTTTTAAACAGTGAGAATTCCATGGTAATAGTACTGTTTTAAACGGTATGATGAACATGTGTGAAGACAGTTCCATAGTTACAAATTACATGTGAAGGGAAACTAAAGCAAACTATAGGTCTAATCATTAAGAAGAATTTGGATTTAAATAGTTTAACATTAGAATTAGATACGATTCACAATAAGACATTATCTATTGTTTGATCCTTATGAATGACACTGTCTAATGATAAAACAATGCTTTGGTTGTTATTTATGTCAAAACCAACAAAAATCTTGAAAGTGATAAGGGATGGTCTCCAATCTGTGGAATGGGTTACGAAATAACGCGTTGTATATTAGTCTAATGTTAACTGTCTTCTGCATACAGCACACAATGGTCTCTAGTATATAAATTGACATCTGCCAGAAAGTTGGCACAATCTACTCCATATTTTACAAGTTAAGGTTCATCAAATCTCAGTCATAATGTAACTGACATCTTGGCCTTGCAATACCATAACTCTAGCAGAAAGCCATTCCCCCTTCAAACTAGAACCTAATCAAGATTCAGTTCATTTGAATTGAAACCTATGTTTATTACTCTTGTAATGTGGGCATTTCACCTAACTCAAGCCCAAAAATCTAGTTCATTGTGTTAGGGTTTCTCCCCACTTCAAGAAATACATGTCATGTTCGGTACTCTTTGTTGATGAGACTGAGGAAAATATATAGAGGCTGCAAAATCATAAGTAACGTTCTACATGTTATGACATTTGCTGATATTTTAGGTGCTAAGAAACATGGGGGTAGTCTTCATTTCTTTCATAGAACAGTGAATGCATATAGTAAACAAGGGGTTTAAGAAGATCATGGTTTTGTCTATTGAATTGTGTTCATGAACACTTGCTGATCTTTTTCTGTTTTGAAGAATCATATTATCTGTTTTGTTTTTTAGGTGCTAAGAAAGATGGGAGCAGTGTTCATTTCTTTCACAGAACAATAAATGCATATAGTTCTGGTCAACGAAAGCGCAGAAAGATTCATCATCGTGGTTCGACTGAAGACCATGTACGCTGGCACAAGACTGGTAAGACCAAAGCTATAATAGAACATGGAGAACATAAGGGATTTAAGAAGATCATGGTTCTGTATATAAGATCTGAGAAAGAGTCCAAGTCCTACAAATCTGACTGGAAAATGCATCAGTACCATCTAGGGACTGATGAAGATGAGAAGAATGGTGAATATGTTGTTTCTAAAATATTTTATAAGCAGAATGAGAAAAATGAAGAGAAACCAATGGCTGAAGAACCTGACAGTATAACATCGCGAACAAGTCCCAGGACTCCAAAACCAAATCCTCCAAATCCACCGCGCACAGGAAAATGTGTTGACAATGGTAACATTGATGAAACTTCACCGTTGCCATTTGCAGAGGTGAGTAGCAATCTATGCTGCTTATGGTTGAAAATACAAGTCAAATCTAAAGATCTGTTTTATTGCAGAAAACATCTCCTTCAGTTTCTGTTCCAAAAGTAACACTGTTTTTACTTTGTTTACTGTTGTTTATTAATTTTTTTTTACTGGAAACGATGAAAATAATTTTTGAAAACAGAGAAAAGTGAAAAGAAGGTGATGCTTCTGTAATTAAAATTTGAAGACAGGACTTGGAAACTTAAGATAGAACAGAAACTGGCCTTATTATTCCACCTCATAGGATATAAAAGTAGTTTTACTTTACTTCATTTGTTCTGAAATTTGTGCAAGTTCTAATGAGCAGTTAGTACTGAAGTGATGCAACTGTTTTACTCTTGGTAGTTGTTAGTACTTATTATTATTATATCATGTCTATTGTCTACTACATTCTATTAATCATCACTAAACTTTAAATTTTATGAACTAGGATGCCAAGTCTATCCCTGTAGAATCAAATGCCATGCAATTTGATATTCAGGATCGGGAAAACACATACAACTTTCCATGGTTGGCTGGTGAATCACAGGCTGCCCTACAATCTGATATTCAGGATCGGGAAAACACATACAACTTTACATGGTTGGCTGGTGAATCACAGGCTGCCCTGCAATCTGATATTCAGGATCAGGACAATTTTGCATGGTTGGCTGGTGAATCACAGGCTGCGCTGCAATCTGATATTCAGGATCACGACAACTCTGCATGGTTGGCTGGTGAATCGCAGGCTGCTCTGCAATCTGATATTCAGGATCAGGACAACACAAACAACTCTGCATGGTTGGCTGGTGAATCACAGGCTATGGAAAATTCCGAATATGCTGGCTTGGACGACATATTATTGTGCGATGAGATTTTAGATTCATCTGCTGTATTGAATGGTTCTGTATTGGACTCGATCAATGACCTCCCTTACTATGAAAACAGAATGACAGGAAATTATAATGTATCTAGTGAAACTTCAACTGCTGTCCTGGATACACTGGAATTGGATACTCCTCCAGATTATGATCTTTCGGTAAGCCTCTGGTTATGGTTATCGGTTGCCTATACTTCATTTTTTAGATTTTTCCAAGTTACTGACATGCTAGGCGATTCTCATTTTTTCATGCAGAATTTGACATTTGGTTCTCAAGACAGTATCCTTGATATGACAGGCTTGCTATGAGGTGCTTTGTGAAGCAAGTTCCTTTTTGCACCAGAAGCGTTTTGTTCAATTCTCCTTCTCTGTTTCATTCTTCAATTGCAATGTTATTTTTCTTTTATTTGGAAGCTTCAAATAGTGCATGAAACTTTGTCTGTCTAGTTACATGCAGTGTTTTTTTTTTGTTAGATTGGATTTGTTGGTGTATTTTGTTCTTTTATGGCCAATATAAACTTTTGTTTTGAATTTTGCCAAAGCCATGGAATTGTTGCATATATCTTTGGTGTTGAAACCCAAAATGGTGCAGTTGATTCTATACTGTTATGTACTAGATATATGTGAGTGTTTGTATGTAAATATTGTATTATGAACTATGGTTTTATAACTTGCAACTTCCATATTAACTTAGATCAGACTTAGAATAAGAAATTATTCTTTACTAAATTTCAACAAGTAAATAGAGGTTCATCTTAGAATCATAATCTTTAGGTAGTTACTCATGGCAACTTCATATGTATTAATAAAAGGAAGGGAAAAAAACATAACAAAAGTTCATTTTCCCTAAATGAGTTATTCTTGGTGAGAAGCGGCCTTTAAATAGGCATTTTTTCGTACTGGTTTGCCTTGGGCTACTGGGATTTTTCCATAGACAAATAGCTAAAACCATCACATTGTTTTAAGAAACTAGTATGTGGTCTAGCACGGGTCAATGATGAGCGCAAAATATTAGCAATGTGAGAGAGTATTACTTCAGATGACAAATGGAGGAGTAATACTTCATACGAGATATACACCTAATCTAAATGGCACGGGTCTCAAGAAATTGTGTATATGTCCCATTATGTAGATTTTATAATCATGGCCATCGTAGAAAATCTTATTACTTGCAAGTATAGGTTTCTTGAAATGAAAAGCACTACACTTATCATTAAATTTGCATATTTTATAGGCTTTACAGACCTAGAACTAAAGACTTTAATTGAGATACACAATGGCCGAAAGTTGCGGATCTCAATTAGTTGATGTTTTTAAGACCCAAAACCATGGATTGCATGCGAATAAAACTCGAGTAATTATTGCCTAACTAATTATGAATCAATGTCTTCGAGACCTAAAACCATAGGCTTGCTACGATATACATCAAATTTAAATTGCACATGGATCAAGAAATTGTGTGTATGATGTGCCATTATGTAGATTTTATTATTATGATCATCATAGAAAATCTTATTACTTGCAATTATAGGTTTCCAAAAATCAATCACACTATATTACTCATTAAAATTTGCGCATATTAGAGGTTTTTTAGACCTAAAATTATAGACTCTCTTTGAGATACACAATTGCAGAAAATTGTGGATGTCAATTAGTTGATGTTTTCAAGACCCAATACCATGGATTGCATGCCAACAAAACTCGAGTAATTATTGCCTAAGTAATTATGAATTGATGTGTTTGAGATCTAAAACCATAGACTTGCTATGAGATACACCAAATCTAAATGGCATGGGTCTCAAGAAATTGTGTATAGGATTGCATTCCTCTTGACATTAGGTTGGTTGTAAGTATTCCACATGAGTCATGACATTTGGTTTATTGCATGGGTAACACTTGGCTTGTTGCATGAATTTCTTTTGACATTTGGCTTTTTGTATGTATTGCTCATGAGTCATTTACACTTGGTTTATTGCATGAGTAACACTTGGATTTTTACATGTATTCTTCTTGACACTTGGCTTGTTTCATGTATTCCTCACGAGTCATGATAATTGGTTTATTGCATGGATGAAATTTGATTTGCTGCATGTATTCCTCTTTATAGTTGGATTATTGCATGTATTACTCACGAGTCATGACACTTAGTTTATTGCATGGGTAACACTTGGCTTGCTGCATGTATTCCTCTTGACACTTGTCTTGTTGCATGAATTCCGCATCAGTCGTGAAACTTGGTTTATTGTGTAACACCCCGTTTTCCTAAATTCAAAATTTCATAAATAAATCAGAGTATCATATAAAACGGAATGCTACATCTCGTTAAATTCTCAAAAAGGAATAAATAATCATTTATTCTAGTCAAAACTATTCTAACATCGCAGCGGATAAAATTTAATGTTAACAAATCGTTTTGGCACGCAGGCCTCATAAATAAGTCTCGACATAAATTAACTGAAAACTTAGATTATAATCAATACGTAAGGAGTAGAAATTAAACATAAAGGTTCCCATCCCGTTACGTATCAGAGCACCTAAGGACACTGTGAGGGTAACCACTCACGACAGCAACAGCTACAGAAGCTTAATTATCTGCACCTGCCCACAAGGCGGCAATTCCAGCAGAAGGGGTGAGATTCTCATAACAAAAACATTAAACATATAATTCAATAATTACGATTAACAGCATAATTTCATCATCATATATCATAACAATAGTCAAGTAGCATCTTAAACAACATCATAGTTCAACTTAATAGTTGACTTGACAATGCAACTTCGACTCAACTTATGCAACTTAGACATCTTAATCATGCATGTGGTACCATATTGAGTATAAATATACTCCTAGGGCATAAGCCCTCGTCGCTATTGAGCATAAAAATACTCCTAGAGCATAAGCTCTCGTCGCTATTGAGCAAAAGCTCCTAGGGCATGAGCCCTCGTCTCTGGATGAATATGCATGGACTCGACTTCTTAAATCTTAGACATCTCAAAATAAATTCCAATAATTTGGATTTCAACATCATAAATCTTATAACAACACATGCAGTTTTCAATTAATAAAACATGGCAGCATGGCAGCAATCAACATCTCAAACATAGCAAAATCGTAAACATTCACATACATCATCTCTTATAGTTCAGAAAAGCATATATAAATGTTTAGGTCGCAATAACGAATCAATTATCAGTTAACAGCTCTACATTTCTTCTTATTATCTCGGTATTTAATTCTAGTCCAGGGGAAATCTCATAATTAATCGTGCGACAAGAGTCACATTATTCTAAAAGGTAGTCTGTTACTGAACTACTCGCTATGGCAAGTGGAATATCTCGCCTCGCGAACCATCAGGGGTAACTCGCTATGGCGAGTTGGGTTACTCGCCTGGCGAGCTCCTGGGTGTTGCTCGCTACGGCGAGTAAGTTGTTCGCCTCGCGAACCTTCTGGGGGTTGCTCGCTATGGCGAGCTGTTCAATTCGCCTCGCGAGCTGATGAGTACTCGCTGTGGCGAGCGGCGATAGAACAGTTACGGGGTTACGAGGGTTTTCACCCAAAACCCCAAATTTCATCCTAACTCTTCCAATTTTCGACTAATATAATGTTTAAGGGTTGTTCTATGATCTGTAAACAGTTTCCTACGTCAACGGTACAGTTTTTCATCATCTAATCATCAATTTACCACTTTTTGACCTAACTCTTAATTCCTAATTCTCATGAATTGAACCTAGAATTGTCAACCATAACTATGAACTACATGTTCTAATGAAATTGTAATGATAGGCTCACCCTTACCTTAAGAAATTCGAGCAACAGCCTCTCCGGTTCTTCTCTTCCGTTTTCTCCCTTTTTCTCCCAAAGCTCTGAATTGTACGTTCTGTACAATTCTAACCTAATTCCCCCCTTTTAAACCTCTTTTGTTTGTTTTATTTTATCTTATTTCCCCACAACTATATCTAATTATAAAACAAACCCACAACTTATTATTTGTTTTATTTTCTAATCTTATTTTATTAAACAATAAAATAAGTCACAACACATCACATAAGTCGCATAAATCACATAAATCACATAATATCTCGAATATCACTTAATTCACACAAAATCTTATAAATATACTCTATACTATATAAAATAATTTAAATAATTAAAACGAGCGTTACAACTCTCCCCAACTTATAAGATTTTCGTCCTCGAAAATTTACCTTAAGCAAACAACTCGGGATAAGACTCCAGCATCTTACTCTCTAGCTCCCAAGTCAAGCTTTCACCAGTCGCTCCGTCCCAAACGACTTTCACAAGAGGTATCTCCTTGCCTCTCAACCTCTTCACTTCACGACCTTCGATCCTCACTGGTAAGGTCTCAACCGTCAGGTTGTCTCTAACTTGCACGTCATCCCTTTGAATCACATGGGATGGATCTGGAACATACTTCCGAAGTTGCGACACGTGAAACACATCATGCAAATTTGACAGGTGCGGCGGTAAACCTACTCGATACGCCACTATCCCAATTCTCTCCGATATCTGATACGGACCAATAAACTCCGGGGTTAACTTCTTCGACTTCAATGCACGACCCACACCGGTCATGGGAGTAACTCTTAGGAATACATGATCTCCCTCTTGGAATTCAAGGTCCTTCCTACGCTTATCATGATAACTCTTTTGCCGACTCTGCGACGCTTTCATCTTTTCTTGAATCATTTTTACCTTCTCAGTAGTCTGTTGCATAATTTCTGGTCCTAAAACCACATTCTCACCCGACTCAAACCAACACAACGGAGTTCTTCATCTCCGACCATACAAAGCCTCGAAAGGTGCCATTCCGATACTAGAATGATAACTGTTATTGTACGTGAACTCTATCAACGGGAGATGACTATCCCAAATTCCTCCTTGCTCAAGTACACAAACTCTCAACAGATCTTCCAATGACTGAATCGTTCTTTCCGACTGACCATCTGTCTGCGGATGATATGCCGAACTCAACTTCAACTTAGAACCTAGAGTCTCTTGCAAACTCTTCCAGAATCTAGAGGTAAACCTCGGGTCTCTGTCTGATACGATGCTCGAAGGAACACCATGCAGCTTCACTATTTCACGAATATAAATCTCTGCCAACTGAGCTATAGGAAAACTGATATTAATCGGAATAAAATGAGCCGACTTCGTCAGTCTATCAACAATCACCCAAATGGCGTCATTCCCTTTAGGCGTATTCGGTAAACTCGTCACAAAATCCATGGATATACTATCCCACTTCCACTCTGGCACATCTAAAGGTATCATCATCCCAGCCGGCTTCTGATGTTCCACTTTCGACTTCTGACAAACCAAACACGAATACACAAAATGTGCCACATCACGTTTCAATCCAGACCACCAAAACAACTTCTTCAAATCATGATACATTTTCGTAGCTCCCGGGTGAATACTCAAGCTACTCCTATGACTCTCTTCAAGAATCATTTTCTTCATCTCATCATCATCTGGAATGCAAATTCTACCTCGGAACCTCAACACACCTTGATCATCGACCTTAAAGTCTCCGTCTTCGGTCTGATTGCTAGCGACTAACAAGTCCACAAACTTAACATCCAATTTCTGCGCCTCTCTAATACTTTTCAAGAATTCATTATCAATCTTCAGCATTCCCAACTTCACACTTTGAGGTGACCATTCGCATACTAAACTCAAATCTCTAAACTGTTCCAGCAACTCAAACTCTTTATCCATCAAAGCGGACATATGCAAAGTCTTCCTTCTGATCAACAGCTCAAGCCACCTCCGCTGTCTCATATTCAATTCCTTCTGATCAAATAAATACTTCAAGCTCTTGTGGTCACTGAACACTTCAAACCTCGAACCGTACAGGTAATGTCTCCAAATCTTAAGCACAAATACCACTGCAGCTAATTCAAGATCGTGAGTAGGGTAATTTCGTTCATGGATTCTCAACTGTCTCGATGCATAAGCAATCACCTTACCATCTTGCATAAGCACACCACCTAAACCCAACTTGGACGCATCACAATACACAACAAAAGATTCATCGGACTTAGGCAAAATCAAAGCTGGAGCCGTCGTCAGACGCTTCTTCAATTCATTAAAACTATTCTCGCAATGGACATCCCACACAAATGCTTTACCTTTGCAGGTCAACTGCGTTAGCGGAAGTGCCAACTTCGAAAATCCTTCTATAAATCTTCGGTAGTACCCAGCTAATCCCAAAAAGCTTCTAATCTCTGTAACCGACTTCGGAGTATCCCATTGCGATACTGCTTCAACCTTAGACGGATCAACTGCAATACCATTACCAGAAATAACATGGCCAAGAAAGCTCACTTCGTTTAACCAGAATTCGCACTTCGACAATTTAGCGTAAAGCTTCTTCTCTTTCAACACTTGCAAGACTATCTTCAAATGTTCCGCATGCTCTTCTTCAGACTTGGAGTAAATTAAAATATCATCGATGAATACTACCACGAAACGATCCATAAATGCATGGAAGATGCGATTCATATATTCCATAAACACACCAGGTGCATTCGTAACACCGAAAGGCATCACATTGTATTCATAATGCCCATAACGCGTCCTGAAAGCTGTCTTCTGCATATCTTCATCTTTCACTTTAATCTGGTGATAACCCGACCTCAAATCAATTTTGCTAAACACTCGTGCACCCACTAATTGATCCATTAAATCATCAATCCTCGGAAGTGGATACCTATTCTTTATAGTTACCTTGTTCAGCTGTCGGTAATCAATACATAACCTCATACTACCGTCTTTCTTCTTTACTAGTAATACTGGCGCTCCCCAAGGAGAAACACTTGGTCTAACAAACTTCTTGTCAAGTAAATCTTCTAACTGTTTCTTCAACTCAGCCAACTCGGAAAGCTGACATGCGATAAGGTGTCATAGACACCGGCTTCGTTCCCGGAATAAGGTCGATCGAAAATTCAACTTCTCTTTCTGGAGGCACATTAGGAATTTCATCGGGAAAGACTTCTGGAAAATCGCATACCACTTTCTGCTTATCAATCAATGTTTGGTTCTCAATAGATAAAGATGCCATCAAAGAAAACATCAACATTCCTTCACGTTCTAACTGCTTCAGCTGCTTAGTAGATAAAAACTCTGCCCCACTCTCTTCTTCATCAGAGGAAAAATACACTGACTTGCGAAAACAATTAATATGTACATGATTGTACTCTAACCAATTCATACCCAGAATCACATCCATACCACTCAAGGGTAGACAAACTAAATCAATTTCAAAATCACGATCATACACCGACAAAGGACATCTTAAACACACAAGAGAAGTGGTCACCGAACCCTTAGCTGGAGTTTCGACAACCATTTCCCCATTTATATTAGACATAGTAAGACCCAACTTAGCAGCACAATCTAAGGCAATAAAACAATGTGTAGCACCAGTGTCAATAATAGCAATTAAAGGAGTACTATCAAAATAACAAGTACCTCTGATCAAACGATCCTCACTCTCTGTCTGTGTGCCAGTCAAAGCAAACACTCTACCAGTAGTCTGAGCCTTCTTAGGCTTCTTGCATTGTGAACCAATATGACCCTCTTTGTTACAATTAAAGCACACAACATCATCATATTTGCATGCTGAAGTAGCATGTCCCTTCTTACCGCAGCGGTAACACCGCTTCACATCCCCAGTACAAGCATTACTCTTGTGGCCTTTCTCACCACAGTTATATCAGACAATCTCAGCAGGAGCATCATTCTTCTGAGGTCTCCTCTCATCATTAACTCTTTGCTTGCCCTTATCAGCAGGGGCACTATAAGGCTTCGGACGACTCTGCTGTCCTTTACTCTTTCTCTCATTCACTACCTTGTAGTGAGCTTTAGTGTCCTCCTCATAAATCCTGCAGCTGCTCACTAGCTCGGAAAAATTGCAGATCTTTTGGTAACCAATTGCCCTCTTGATATCATCACGCAAGCCATTCTCGAACTTGATGCACTTAGAAAACTCCGCCGTCTCAGCAGTATAGTGTGGATAAAACTTAGCCAATTCCACAAACTTGGCAGCATACTCAGTCACCGACATGTTCCCTTGTTTCAGCTCAAGGAACTCAATCTCCTTCTTCCCGCGAACATCCTCCGGAAAGTAACGGTTCAGGAACTCCCTCCTAAACACAACCCAAGTAACAGCAGCACCTCCATTCTCTAGGACCGGTTGGACACTCACCCACCAGTCGTCAGCTTCTTTTGCCAGCATGTGCGTCCCAAAGCGCACCATCTGAACATTCGTACACTGCATCACTCCGAAAATCCTTTCGACCTCCTTGAGCCATGTCTGAGCTCCATCAGGGTCGTATCTTCCCTTGAACGTAGGTGGATGATTCCTCAAAAAGGTCTACAACATCCTCTCTCCGTCATTTCCACCAGCATTCTGTTGTTGGCCCACAGCTTGAGCCATCGCTTGTAATGCAGCAGCAAGGGCAGCATCATTTCTTCCAGCCATCTTAGTTCACTACATAACGAGAACGGGTTAGAGAAATTCAAACATAATTAAACTAACACTCGACACTAACGACTCGATCTACTTGGCCGGACGGACCGAACTGCTCTGATACCAATTGTAACACCCCGTTTTCCCAAATTCAAAATTTCATAAATAAATCAGAGTATCATATAAAACGGAATGCTACATCTCGTTAAATTCTCAAAAAGGAATAAATAATCATTTATTCTAGTCAAAACTATTCTAACATCGCAGCGAATAAAATTTAATGTTAACAAATCGTTTTGGCACGCATGCCTCATAAATAAGTCTCGACATAAATTAACTGAAAACTTAGATTATAATCAATACGTAAGGAGTAGAAATTAAACATAAAGGTTCCCATCCCGTTACTTATCAGAGAACCTAAGGACACTGTGAGGGTAACGACTCACGAAAGCAACAGCTACAGAAGCTTAATTACCTGCACCTGCCCACAAGGCGGCAATTCCAGCAGAAGGGGTGAGATTCTCATAACAAAAACATTAAACATATAATTCAATAATTACGATTAACAGCATAATTTCATCATCATATATCATAACAATAGTCAAGTAGCATCTTAAACAACATCATAGTTCAACTTAATAGTTGACTTGACAATGCAACTTCGACTCAACTTATGCAACTTAGACATCTTAATCATGCATGTGGTACCATATTGAGTATAAATATACTCCTAGGGCATAAGCCCTCGTCGCTATTGAGCATAAAAATACTCCTAGAGCATAAGCTCTCGTCGCTATTGAGCAAAAGCTCCTAGGGCATGAGCCCTCGTCTCTTGATGAATATGCATGGACTCGACTTCTTAAATCTTAGACATCTCAAAATAAATTCCAATAATTTGGATTTCAACATCATAAATCTTATAACAACACATGCAGTTTTCAATTAATAAAACATGGCAGCATGGCAGCAATCAACATCTCAAACATAGCAAAATCGTAAACATTCACATACATCATCTCTCATAGTACAGAAAAGCATATACAAATGTTTAGGTCGCAATAACGAATCAATTATCAGTTAACAACTCTACATTTCTTCTTATTATCTCGGTATTTAATTCTAGTCCAGGGGAAATCTCATAATTAATCGTGCGACAAGAGTCGCATTATTCTAAAAGGTAGTCTGTTACTGAACTACTCGCTATGGCGAGTGGAATATCTCGCCTCGCGAACCATCAGGGGTAACTCGCTATGGCGAGTTGGGTTACTCGCCTGGCGAGCTCCTGGGTGTTGCTCGCTACGGCGAGTAGGTTGTTCGCCTCGCGAACCTTCTGGGGGTTGCTCGCTATGGCGAGCTGATGAGTACTCGCTGCTGCGAGCGGCGACAGAACAGTTACGGGGTTACGAGGGTTTTCACCCAAAACCCCAAATTTCATCCTAACTCTTCCAATTTTCGACTAATACAATGTTTAAGGGTTGTTCTATGATCTGTAAACAGTTTCCTACGTCAACGGTACAATTTTTCATCATCTAATCATCAATTTACCACTTTTTGACCTAACTCTTAATTCCTAATTCTCATGAATTGAACCTAGAATTGTCAACCATAACTATGAACTACATGTTCTAATGAAATTGTAATGATAGGCTCACCCTTACCTTAAGAAATTCGAGCAACAACCTCTCCGGTTCTTCTCTTCCGTTTTCTCCCTTTTTCTCCCAAAGCTCTGAATTGTACGTTATGTACAATTCTAACCTAATTCCCCCCTTTTAAACCTCTTTTGTTTGTTTTATTTTATCTTATTTTCCCACAACTATATCTAATTATAAAACAAACCCACAACTTATTATTTGTTTTATTTTCTAATCTTATTTTATTAAACAATAAAATAAGTCACAACACATCACATAAGTCGCATAAATCACATAAATCACATAATATCTCGAATATCACTTAATTCACACAAAATCTTATAAATATACTCTATACTATATAAAATAATTTAAATAATTAAAACGGGCGTTACATATTGCATGGGTAACACTTGGCTTATTGCATGTATTCATCTTGACACTTCGTTTGTTGCTTGTATTCAAGAGTCATGACATTTGGTTTATTGCATAGGTGACACTTGGCTTGTTGCATATATTCCTCTTGAAACTTGACTTGTTGCATTTATTCCTCGTGAGTTGTGACACTTAGTTCATTGCATGGATGACACTTGGCTTGTTGCATGTATTCTTCTTGACACTTGGCTTGTTGCATGTATTCCTCATGAGTCGTGACACTTGGCTTATTGCAAGGGTAACACTTGGTTTGCTGCATGTATTTTTCTTGACACTTAACTTGTTGTATGCAGTATTCCTCATGAGTCGTAACACTTGGTTTATTGCATGAGTAACACTTTACTTACTTCTTGTATTCCCCTTGACACTTGGTTTATTGCACGTATTTCTTAGGAGTTATAATACTTGGTTTATTGCATGGGCAACACTTGGCTTGTTGCATGCATTCCTCTTGACACTTGGCTTGTTGCATGTATTCTTGAGTCATGACATTTGATTTATTGCACGAGTAACACTTGACTTGCTGCATGTATTCCTCTTGGCATGTTTAACACTTGTCCTTCTGCATGTATTCCTCTTGACACTTGGTTTATTGCATGTATCTCTTATGAGTCACGACACTTGGTTTATTGCATGTGTAAAACCTAGCTTGTTGCATGCATTACTTTTGACACTTGGTTTGTTGTGTGTATTCCTCATGAATCACGACATTTGGTTTATTGCATGGGTACCACTTGACCTTCTACATGTATTCCTCTTGACATATGACTTTTTGCGTGTATTCCTTATGAGTCATGACATTTGGTTTATTGCATGGACATCACTTGGTTTGTTGCATGTATTCTTTTTGATACTTGGATTACTGCATGTATTACTCACGAGTCGTGACACTTGGTTTATTGCATGAGTAACATTTGGCTTACTGTATGTATTCCTCCTTGCATTTGGTTTGTTGCATGTATTCTGCATGAGTCGTGAAACTTGGTTTATTCTATGGGTAACACTTGGTTTATTGCATGTATTCAAGAATCATGACACTTGGTTTATTGCATAGGTGACACTTTGCTTGCTGCAGCATGTATTCATCTTGACACTTGACTTGTTGCATTTGGTCCTCGTGAGTCGTGTCACTTATTTTATTGCATGGATGACACTTGACTTGCTGCATGCATACCTCTTGACACTTTTCTTGTTGAATGTATTCTTCATGACACTTGGTTTGTTGCATGTATTCATGAGTCATGCCATTTGGTTCATTGCCTAAGTACTTATGAGTTATGTATACATTTGATCATATTAATGTATTAGACTATGGATTCCATGCCAAGAAAACTCAATTAATTATTGCCTAAGTAATTATGAATTGATGTGTTCGAGACCTAAAACCATAGGCTTTCTGTGAAATACAACAAAATTAAATGGCACGGGGCTCAATAAATTGTGTGTATAAGATGTGTCATTATGTAGATTTTATAATTATGATCATCATAGAAAATCTTATTACTTGCAATTTTAGGTTTCTCAAAATCAATAGCACTGCACTTGTCTTTATTTTTTTTACATATTAGAGGTTTTGTAGGCCCAAAATTATAGACTCTCTTTGAGATACACAACTGCAGAAAATTGCGGATCTCAATTAGTTGATTTTTTCAATACCTAAAACCATGGATTGCATGCCAATAAAACTCGAGTAATTATTGCCTATGTAATTATGAATCGATGTGTTTGAGGCCTAAAACCATAGGCTTGCTATGAGATACACCAAATCTAAATAGCAAGGGGATCAAGAAATTGTGTGTATATGTTGTGCCATTATGCAACTTTTATAATCATGACCATCATAGGAAATCTTATTACTTGCAAGTATAGGTTTCCTAAAGTTAATAACACTTGTCATTAACATTTGAAGATATTAAAGGTTTTTCAAACCTAAAATTATAAATGTTTTTTAAGATACACAAAATCTAAATGGAACAGGGTTCTAGAAATTTCGTGTCTATGATGTACAACGTATTTAGCTTTGGTAATAATAACCATCATAAAAAATCTTATTTCTTTAAGTTATAGTTTCCCCAAAATCAATAACACTTCACTTATCATTAACATTTGCACATCTTAGATACTTTAGAGACCTAAAACTATAGACTTTCATTGAGATAGACGTTATCATTAACATTTGAATATATTAGAGAATTTCTAGACTTAAACCTAATTTTTTCTACATTCATATGGTGATCATATTTGTATGTTGATATCTTGCAAGCAGTTTAAACATCAAAATATGAATTTAATGGAACAAAAGCGTATCAAATCATAAGTGGTGTAATAAGGATACTCTTGAGAAATGTTTAACATGCACCAACAATAAATTCATCCAACTAAGATTAACTATTTATGCAAGTCATAGATGAATACAGAAAGAGTGCACAACATACATCAAAACATATATGCAAAAGTAGCCAACAACGACAGTTCTTAGTTCATATTACAAAGAAAAATACAAAACACGACAAAATAAGAAGCATAAGCAAATAAAGGAGTAGAACATAGGCACCACATATATCACACCATCCAAGCTTGTTGGCTTGGTTCACTTCAAATCCTTAATCTTTAAGCAAACCATTATTTACTTTTTAGAAATAAGGATACTCTTGAGAAATGTTTAACATGCACCAACAATAAATTCATCCAACTAAGATTAACTATTCATGCAAGTCATAGATGAATACAGAAAGAGTGCACAACATACATCAAAACATATATGCAAAAGTAGCCAACAACGACAGTTCTTAGTTCATATTACAAAGAAAAATACAAAACACGACAAAATAAGAAGCATAAGCAAATAAAGGAGTAGAACATAGGCACCACATATATCACACCATCCAAGCTTGTTGGCTTGGTTCACTTCAAATCCTTAATCTTTAAGCAAACCATTATTTACTTTTTAGAAATAAGGATACTCTTGAGAAATGTTTAACATGCACCAACAATAAATTCATCCAACTAAGATTAACTATTCATGCAAGTCATAGATGAATACAGAAAGAGTGCACAACATACATCAAAACATATATGCAAAAGTAGCCAACAACGACAGTTCTTAGTTCATATTACAAAGAAAAATACAAAACACGACAAAATAAGAAGCATAAGCAAATAAAGGAGTAGAACATAGGCACCACATATATCACACCATCCAAGCTTGTTGGCTTGGTTCACTTCAAATCCTTAATCTTTAAGCAAACCATTATTTACTTTTTAGAAATAAGGATACCCTTGAGAAATGTTTAACATGCACCAACAATAAATTCATCCAACTAAGATTAACTATTCATGCAAGTCATAGATGAATACAGAAAGAGTGCACAACATACATCAAAACATATATGCAAAAGTAGCCAACGACGACAGTTCTTAGATCATATTACAAAGAAAAATACAAAACACGACAAAATAAGAAGCAGAAGCAAATAAAGGAGTAGAACATAGGCACCACATATATCACACCATCCAAGCTTGTTGGCTTGGTTCCCTTCAAATCCTTAATCTTTAAGCAAACCATGATTTACTTTTTAGAAATAAGGATACTCTTGAGAAATGTTTAACATGCACCAACAATAAATTCATCCAACTAAGATTAACTATTCATGCAAGTCATAGATGAATACAGAAAGAGTGCACAACATACATCAAAACATATATGCAAAAGTAGCCAACAACGACAGTTCTTAGTTCATATTACAAAGAAAAATACAAAACACGACAAAATAAGAAGCATAAGCAAATAAAGGAGTAGAACATAGGCACCACATATATCACACCATCCAAGCTTGTTGGCTTGGTTCACTTCAAATCCTTAATCTTTAAGCAAACCATTATTTACTTTTTAGTTGCAGAAATTTCTCCACCCTCAGTATAAATTGAATCTAGCCCTTCCAAACTCGCATCTAGCCTTTTTCCAGTTGATTTGCTTGTTGGAGTTTCAGTTGTCTCTATGACTTAGGAACAACTCACATAGCCTATGTTATACTCCATGTGAAAGGTTTGCATGTTAATCAAGTCTCTCCTAACATCTTTGTCAATCTTTGGACCAACATTACCTTGAATTGTTAACATGAGATGAAAAGTGCACAAATAAGATAAAACATTAACATATACAATATAAGTAACATAAACTTGAACATAAATTTACAAAAGGAGATTTTCAGTGCATGGTTCAAGACTGAGTTTATTCAAATAAGCGGCAACAACAACACTATGGAAGAATCAAATTCAAGTGATAGAAAAAACCATAAACACATAGCATTCAAAAGCTAATCATACCTTTCATGAGATGAAATGTGCACAAATAAGATTTTGAACATAAACTTGAACATAAATTTGCAAAAAGAGATTTTGAGTGCATGGTTTAAGACTGAGCTTATTCAAAAGCTAATCATACCTTTACAATGAATTGTGGTTTGAGCGTGGTGAATGGCAACATAAAGGGGATTCTATAGTGCCTATTTGAAAGCTAATATACTTCATGTGTCTTTGGTTTCACGTGTCTTTGCTTATGCCGTGACTATAATTGATTTTATATAATTGATTTTATCGAAACATTAAAAACACATAACCAAACACAAGTGAATATTACGTTTTCAGAACCTCAAATGAAAATATTTGAAAACAGCAGAAACAAAATATTAGATACTTCTCCATTTGTTCAAGTAGCTTCCAGATTAGAAATCCAATTGTAACACCCCGAAATCCCAACTTAAATATTCATGCATATAATCAGAGTACATCATATTCAGGATGTCACATTTCATAAAAATCTTTAAACAAAATGAATAATAATTAATTCCTCATCTTCATTCAAAACGTAGCAGCGGAATCTAAATTTCAAAATCCTTAAAATAATTAATTCTTGGCACGAAAGCCTCATCAACATCTCAAAATTCAAGGTTACGTCGGAAACATCATCATTAGTTCAACATGATACATAAAGGAATATAATTTAACAAAAACCCCATCCCGTTACATATCAGAGCATTTCCTACGACACCACAAGGACCTCTCACATCGTCAAACCTAAGCTTGGTCACCTGCACTTGCCCACAAGGCGGCAATTCCAACAGAAGGGGTGAGATTCACAACAATTATATTAACATATAATTCAAACATTATGCTTAACTACAACAACAATAATAATCACATGTAACGGAAACATCTCAACATCTACGTATAATAAGTCATCTTAAACATCTTCACATAACAATCATCTCATAACCTCTCAGACACACGACTCGACAAATGCAACTCTAACATCTTAAACATCATGCATGTGGTACCAACATTTAAGCTTGAATAAGCTTCACCGTCGCTTTGAGCAAATGCTCCACAGTCGCTTTGAGCATAAGCTCCACCGTCTCAAATTATGCAAATGCATGAACTCGACTCTTTATACTTAAACAAGTTAACACAACATCTCAACATCATTTACGACTCTTTATCGACACATACAACTATAACAATACATGGCAGCAACTCAGCACATTTAACACATATTCATAGCATATAATCATCGTCGCAAATACCATTCAAACATCATTCATATAACTCACTTAATAAGCATATAATCATAGATTAGTGCCAACAGTTAAAAATCATCTTACAGCATCATTACAGATTGTAATTTATATCATAAAACATCTCTAATGCTATCCAAAGGTCTACCCTCAAAGCCTCGCTCAAAACAGAGTTATAAAACTCAAGTTATAGTGGTCTGAGACCACTTTGCTCGCTGTGGCGATTGATTCTGCTCGCCTAGCGAGTTGCTACCTAGCATTCTGCTAGTACTCGCTACGGCGAGTAGTTCTGCTCGCCTCGCGCGCATCAAAGGTTGCTCGCCACGACGAGCTAAGCTGCTCGCCTCGCGAGTGACTACCTAATTGCTCGCCACAGCGAGTTAAGTTTCTCGCCTCGCGAGTGAAGTTGTTCTGCTCGCCACGGCGAGCTATCGCAGAACAGGCTGCGGGTTCGCTCCAATCCTCGCCAAAACTCGTCCAATCTCTCATGCTATGGCTCTAATCTTTCAGAATTATGATCCTAGTGGCTAATCTAGGTTCTGTAACAGGTTTCTACATCAATTTGCATCATTCTCTCATCAATTCATCACAATTCGACAATAACCCTAACTTATGAATTCTCTCAAACTATTTCCAATCCCTTAGTTAATCATAAACAAATGAATTACAGTAATATAATTGAAGTTAGGCTCACCCTTACCTGGTATGTTTGCAGAATTGGGGTTCCCTCTTCTCTGGCCACTTTTCTCCCTTTTTGCAAAAGTCTGTAATACGTACCGACTCCTTCTCAAAAACCTAATTTCCTTTTATACCTCTTTCTAATCTCACTTATCCCCAAAACTCTATCTTATTATAAAAACAACCCCATCTCTCAAAATTATTGTTATTATATCACATCTTAATTTTCATCTAAATATATCTATATTAACATCACATATCTTATTTTATTAAACAATAAAATAAGTACTACATCACAACATCATATCATACGTCACAAACATCATCAAAATCATATAATATATAATAATATACTATATACTCTAATAAAATAATTAAATAAATAAAGTGGGCGTTACAACTCTCCCCCACTTAAAGGATTTTCGTCCTCGAAAATCTTACTTCAATTAAACAACTCTGGATAAGACTCCAGCATCTTACTTTCAAGCTCCCAAGTTAAGCTTTCACCGGTCGTTCCACTCCAAACAACTCTCACTAGGGGTATCTCCTTGCCTCTCAAAATCTTCACCTTGCGATCATCGATCCTCAAGGGTAGAGTCTCAACCGTAAGGTTGTCTCTCACTTGCACATCGTCACTTTGGATCACATGAGATGGATCCGGAACGTACTTCCTCAGTTGCGACATGTGAAAAACATCGTGCAAATTCGATAGATGCGGTGGTAATCCAACACGATATACCACCGTCCCAATCCTCTCTGATATCTGATACGGACCAATAAACTTTGGAGTTAACTTCTTCGACTTCAAGGCATGACCTACACCGGTCATTGGAGTAACTCGCAAAAACACATGATCTCCCTCTTGAAACTCAAGGTCCTTCCTACTCTTGTCATGATAACTCTTTTGTCGACTCTGCGATGCTTTCATCTTCTCTTGGATCATTCTTACCTTCTCAGTGGTTTGTTGCACAATCTCTGGTCCTAAAACCACACTTTCTCCCAATTCAAACCAACACAACGGAGTTCTACATCTTTTTCGATACAAAGCCTCGAAAGGTGCCATTCCAATACTGGAATGGTAACTGTTGTTGTAAGTGAACTCTATTAACGGGAGATGACTATCCCAAGCTCCTCCTTGTTCAAGTACACACACCCTCAACAAATCTTCCAACGATTGAATCGTCCTCTCGGATTGACCATCTGTTTGCGGATGATACGCCGAGCTCAACTTCAATTGAGACCTTAAAGCTTCTTGCAAACTCTTCCAAAATCTAGAAGTAAATCTTGGATCTCTATCTGACACAATGCTCGAAGGAACACCATGTAATCTTACTATCTCTTGAATGTAAATCTCTGCTAACCGAACCATAGGAAAAGTGATATTGATCGGTAGAAAATGAACTGACTTGGTTAACCTATCAACAATCACCCAAATAACATCGTTCCCTTTTGGAGTAGTTGGCAAACTCGTCACAAAATCCATGGATATACTATCCCATTTCCACTCTGGCACATCTAACGGTACCATCATACCAGCAGGTTTCTGATGTTCTATCTTTGTTTTCTGACAAACTAGACAAGAATACACAAACTGTGCCACATCACGCTTCAATCCAGACCACCAAAACAACTTCTTCAAATCATGATACATCTTTGTAGCTCCTGGGTGGATACTCAAGCTACTTCTATGGCTCTCTTCAAGGATTGCCTTCTTCATCTCATTGTTGTCCGGAATACAGATTATACCTCGGAACCTCAACACACCGTGATCATCGACTCTAAAGTCACCATCTGTAGTCTGGTTACTCGCAACAAGCAAATCTACAAACTTAACATCTTCTTTCTGCGCTTCTTTAATGTCCTTCAGAAAGTCATTGTCAATCCTCAACATTCCTAGGTTTACACTCTGATGTGATCTTTCACAAACCAAACTCAAATCTCTGAATTGTTCCAATAATTCAAACTCTTCCGCCATCATAGCAGACATATGTAACGTTTTCCTACTTAGGGCATCAGCAACTACGTTAGCCTTACCCAGATGGTAACTCAAACCAAAATCGTAATCTTTCAGTAACTCAAGCCATCTCCTCTGTCTCATATTTAACTCCTTCTAATCAAATAGGTACTTCAAGCTCTTGTGATCACTAAACACTTCAAACCTCGAACCATACAAATAGTGTCTCCAAATTTTCAACACAAATACCACTGCAGCCAACTCAAGATCATGGGTAGGATAATTTCGTTCATGAATCCTCAACTGCCTGGATGCATAAGCAACCACTTTACCGTCTTGCATAAGTGCACCACCTAAACCCAACTTAGACGCATCACAATACACCACAAAAGGTGCTTCAGGCTTTGGCAAAATTAAAACTGGAGCAGCCGCTTTTTCAATTCATTGAAACTACTCTCACATTGAGCATCCCACACAAAGGATTTACCTTTACACGTCAATTGCGTTAACAGAAGTGCCAACTTAGAAAACCCTTCTATAAATCTTCTATAATAACCAGCCAATCCTAAAAAGCTCCTAATCTCAGTAACCGACCTCGGAGTCTCCCATTGCGACACTGCTTCAACTTTAGACGGATCGACTGCTATACCATCACCAGAAATAATATGACCAAGAAAACTAACTTCCTTCAACCAGAACTCACACTTAGACAATTTAGCATACAACTTCTTTTCTTTTAATACTCGCAAGACAATCTTCAAATGTTCAGCATGTTCTTCTTTGGATTTGGAATATATCAGAATGTCGTCAATAAACACAACCACAAAACGATCCAAAAATGTCTGAAAGGTCCGATTCATATACTCCATAAATACTCCTGGCGCGTTCGTAACACCGAAAGGCATCACTTTATACTCATAATGACCATATCGAGTTCTAAAGGCCGTCTTCTGCATATCTTCATCCTTCACTTTTATCTGATGATAACCCGATCTTAAATCAATCTTGCTAAACACACGTGCACCCACTAACTGGTCCATCAAATCATCAATCCTCGGAAGTGGATATCTATTCTTTATAGTTACTTTGTTCAACTGGCGATAGTCGATACACAACCTCATACTCCCATCTTTCTTCTTTACTAACAGTACAGGCGCTCCCCAAGGTGAAACACTTGGTCTTATAAACTTCTTCTCAAGCAGGTCCTCCCATTGCTTCTTTAACTCAGCTAACTCGGAAGCTGACATATGGTAAGGTGTCATAGACACAGGCTTCGTTCCAGGAACAAGATCAATCGCAAATTCAACTTCTCTTTCAGGAGGCACATCAGGAATCTCATCAGGAAATACTTCAGGAAAATCACACACCACTTACAGTTCGTCAATCTTCTCCTAATTCTCAATAGATAAGGATGCCATCAGAGAAAACATCAAAATTCCGTCTCGTTCTAATTGTTTCAGCTGCCTGGTAGATAAAAATTCTGCTCCACTTTCTTCCTCTTCAGACAAGAAATACACCGTCTTGCGAAAACAGTTGATAAGCACACGGTTGTACTCTAACCAATTCATCCCAAGAATTACATCCATACCCGTCAAAGGTAGACAGACTAAATCCATCTCAAAATTACGATCAAACATAGACAGAGGACAACTCAAACATACACGAGAAGTAGTCACCGAACCCTTAGCTGGAGTTTCGACAACCATCTCTCCATTCATATTAGACATAGCAAGACCCAACTTAACAGCACAATCAAAAGCAACAAAACAATGCGTAGCGCCAGTATCAATAATAGCAACTAAAGGTATATCATTAATATAGCAAGTACCTCTGATCAAACGATCCTCATTTTCAGTCTGAGTGTCGGTCAACGCGAAGACCCTTCCAGTAGTTCTAACTTTCTTTGGCTTCTTGCACTGCGAGCCAATATGTCCCTGCTCATCACAGTTGAAACACACAACATCATCAAACTTGCAATCTGGGGTAATATGCCCTTTCTGTCCGCATCGGTAACACCTCTTCACATCTACAGGACACACATTACTCTTGTGGCCTTTCTACCCGCAATTATAACAGGTAATCTCAGCAGGAGCATCCTTCTTCTGGGGTCGCCTCTCATCATTAAGTCTTTGTTTACCCTTATCTCTCGGAGCATCATACCATTTGGGACGACTCTGTTGACCCTTAGCCTTTCTGTCATTCACTACCTTGTAGTGAGCCTTGGTATCCTCCTCATAGATTCTGCAACTACTCACCAGCTCGGAGAAATTTCGGATCTTCTGATACCCAATCGCCCTTTTAATCTTAGGACGCAAGCCATTCTCAAATTTGATGCACTTGGAAAACTCAGCATTCTCAGCAGTATAGTGTGGGTAGAACTTTGCCAGTTCCACAAACTTTGAAGCATACTCAGTCACGAACATATTTCCTTGTTTCAGCTCAAGAAACTCGATCTCCTTCTTCCCCCGAACGTCCTCAGGAAAGTAACGGTTCAGGAATTCCCTCCTAAACACCGCCAAAGTCACAGCAGCACCTCCTTCTTCAAGGATAGGTCGAATGCCAACCCACCAGTCATCAGCCTCCTCAGCTAACATGTGGGTACCGAACCGTACCATCTGACCGTCTTCACACTACATCACCCTAAAGATCCGCTCAACTTCCTTGAGCCACGTCTGAGCCCCATCAGGATCATATCGCCCTTTGAAGGTAGGCAGGTGGTTTCTCAAAAAGGTTTCCAACATCCTAGTCCCATCGTTTCCACCAACGTTGTTCTGATTACCCACAACTTGGGCCATTGCTTGTAGGGCAGCAGCAAGAGCAGCATCATTTCTTCCAGCCATCTTATTCCTCTACAAAGCAAACATAAGTTAGAATAATATAACTATAGTATTCTAACTCTAAGACATCGTCACTCGACTCTCTAATTGGCCGGACGGACCGACCTGCTCTGATACCAATTGTAACACCCCGAAATCCCAACTTAAAAATTCATGCATATAATCAGAGTACATCATATTCAGGATGTCACATTTCATAAAAATCTTTAAACAAAATGAATAATAATTAATTCCTCATCTTCATTCAAAACGTAGTAGCGGAATCTAAATTTCAAAATCCTTAAAATAATTAATTCTTGGCACGAAAGCCTCATCAACATCTCAAAATTCAAGGTTACGTCGGAAACATCATCATTAGTTCAACATGATACATAAAGGAATAAAATTTAACAAAAACCCCATCCCGTTACATATCAGAGCATTTCCTACGACACCACAAGGACCTCTCACATCGTCAAACCTAAGCTTGGTCACCTGCACTTGCCCACAAGGCGGCAATTCCAACAGAAGGGGTGAGATTCACAACAATTATATTAACATATAATTCAAACATTATGCTTAACAACAACAACAATAATAATCACATGTAACGGAAACATCTCAACATCTACGTATAATAAGTCATCTTAAACATCTTCACATAACAATCATCTCATAACGTTTCAGACACACGACTCGACAAATGCAACTCTAACATCTTAAACATCATGCATGTGGTACCAACATTTAAGCTTGAATAAGCTTCACCGTCACTTTGAGCAAATGCTCCACCGTCGCTTTGAGCATAAGCTCCACCGTCTCAAATTATGCAAATGCATGAACTCGACTCTTTATACTTAAACAAGTTAACACAACATCTCAACATCATTTACGACTCTTTATCGACACATACAACTATAACAATACATGGCAGCAGCTCAGCACATTTAACACATATTCATAGCATATAATCATCGTCGCAAATACCATTCAAACATCATTCATATAACTCACTTAATAAGCATATAATCATAGATTAGTTCCAACAGTTAAAAATCATCTTACAGTATCATTACAGATTGTAATTTATATCATAAAACATCTCTAATGCTATCCAAAGGTCTACCCTCAAAGCCTCGCTCAAAATAGAGTTATAAAACTCAAGTTATAGTGGTCTGAGACCACATTGCTCGTTGTGGCGAGTGGTTCTGCTCGCCTCGCGAGTTGCTACCTAGCATTCTGCCAGTACTCGCCTCGCGCGCATCAAAAGGTGCTCGCCTCGCGAGTGACTACCTAATTGCTCGCCACGGCGAGTTAAGTTTCTCGCCTCGCGAGTGAAGTTGTTCTGCTCGCTACGGCGAGTAGGTCTGCTCGCCACGGCGAGCTATCGCAGAACAGGCTGCGGGTTCGCTCCAATCCTCGCCAAAACTCGTCCAATCTCTCATGCTATGGCTCTAATCTTTCAGAATTATGATCCTAGTGGCTAATCTAGGTTCTGTAACAGGTTTCTACATCAATTTGCATCATTCTCTCATCAATTCATCACAACTCGACAATAACCCTAACTTATGAATTCTCTCAAACTATTTCCAATCCCTTAGTTAATCATAAACAGATGAATTACAGTAATATAATTGAAGTTAGACTCACCCTTACCTGGTATGTTTGCAGAATTAGGGTTCCCTCTTCTCTGGCCACTTTTCTCCCTCTTTGCAAAAGTCTGTAATACGTACTGACTGCTTCTCAAAAACCTAATTTCCTTTTATACCTCTTTCTAATCTCACTTATCCCCAAAACTCTATCTTATTATAAAAACAACCCCATCTCTCAAAATTATTGTTATTATATCACATCTTAATTTTCATCTAAATATATCTATATTAACATCACATATCTTATTTTATTAAACAATAAAATAAGTACTACATCACAACTTCATATCATACGTCACAAACATCATCAAAATCATATAATATATAATAATATACTATATACTCTAATAAAATAATTAAATAAATAAAGTGGGCGTTACACCAATCACCAAAGAGAAATGAGAAGGATTGGTTTTATCGAAAACTTGTAAAAGGCTCATGCATTTGCATGAGTCTAGTTTCACGTAGTTGATATCCTTATTTATTAATTTCGTTAAGTCTGCATCAACTTAACCTAATAATTTCTCTTTAAAATGCTGCATTAGGTTTGCAGCGATTTAACCTAACAAATTCCATCTAAAATGCAGCGCACCAATTTAACCTAACAAATTCCCTCTAAAATGCAGCAATCCCTATTATTTCTCCTCACTTATGAGCTTTTCGTCATTGTTTGTATATATCTACTGTTTCTCTAGACTTTTTTTCCTTATCCTTATTTTTTAATTTTGTTAGGTCTGCAACAACTTAACCTAATAATTTCCCTCTAAAACGTTGCATTAGGTTAGCAACAATTTTACCTAACAAATACTATATTCTTTTTTCTTTATAATTAAAAAAAGAAGAGAGTGTGTTTTTTCTTCTAATTATAAAGAAAAAAAGAGAATAATTGCCCCAATACTTATATTCTGATTAAATAAATAAATAGTCTTTAATAGATTATGTTTTCTTTATCAAATGACATTAAGGACATATTGAAACGAATTTGATTGCGATATTTGATCTCTAATAATCTAATTTGTGTTTATTGATAGATGCATGTATATCTCACGGGTCAAAGATCATTTATCAATTTTTATTATGGTTGATAGGACCCGTGCGTGCGAGTCAAAATTCTAGTATAAGATCAATATTATAAAATGGAGAAAACTTATGAGTATTTTTAAATTATCAAAACTAATGTAATATTTCTATAAAATATTAGTACACTTTATATTCAAAAATCCACTAAACTTTCACAAATCACATTAAAAATAAAACTAAAAGTAAAAGAGTTAATTAAGTATGAAGGTGAGAAAAACACAAGAAGGAGGTTGAATTGTGTTGACTTTTTCGCGTCTCTTAAAAAGAATGATTCTGTTTTCCAGGATCAGAGTCTGAATAAGTTCAGGACCTGCTGGAAACTCAGATTCTGTTGCAGTGGAAAATGTAAAGAGATAAGGGAAAGAGAGAACACAAGCAATTATACAGGTTCCTTCCACAAACCGGAAGTAGTCATGTCTCCCTTGCACTTACAAGGAGAGTTCACTAAAATGTAATAAACAATTACAAGTTGCTCAAGTACACAACAAGAGACTTCAAATGCTCAAAGACACAACTAAGAGACTTCTAATGCTCAAGCACACAAGCAAGAGACTTCTGACACAATTTACAGAAAATTGAATAAGAGTTTGAACACTTGATATCTAATCAGTGGTGTTCCAATTACAAAACAATAAGACTCTGTTTTCTGTAACACTTAGAAATTCTAGGATAAACAAGTTTGTAAGAATTCTCTAAGTTGTTGATGTGTTTGTTTGACTCGGGGAGAATAGCAAAATAGCGTAATAGCTCAATAGTTCATTCAGAGTCAGTGGTCTATTCTCCAAGTCTTCACTCCTTTATATAGACGTTGAGACAATCCAGCACATCACAGAGTCATCTAGAAGCTTGATCAAATATTGTTGATCTGTTGCTTGATATGGTAATCGTCCTTCAATACATATTTTGAATTCCATTCCATTTGAAGCGATAATACCAGTATACACAGCTGCCAGTAGTACAAGGTAGTGGAGTAGTGGAACATGGTTCGTACACATTACTCTGTCCTTTTCCTGCATTCTTTGTCGCCAAACATCCCATGCTTAAGTTGACTTAGAAGATAGCCGTTACTCCATGTGAACGTTTCTTTGCAGTTGAAATGCCTTCAGAGATTCATATAACCAAATTCTTGATTTGCAATCTTCAGACTCTCTGTAGAACTTTTAGACTCTGTTGAGCTTCAGACTCTCTTCAGCTCTTTCAGACTCTCTTTGTTCTTCAAATGCTCTGAGTCTTCAAAACCTCTTGTTTAGCATTTCTTCGAAATAACTTCTTCAGACTCTCCGAGTCTTGTACTTCTTCGATACAGCTTCTTCAGACTCTCCAAGTCTTCAGAACCTCTCGAAACAGCTTCTGATGATTCTTCAGACTCTCTAAGTCTTCAGAATCACTTGCAACAAGCTTCTTTAGGATTTTGCTCTTCATTTGATCTTACAGAATGCTTTCTAAGAAAAATTCTTTGACTAAGATCCTGCACACTTAAACAAATATTATCATGTTCAATCGACAATTTTTAATACCTTGTTATCATCAAAACTAAAAGTGGTATTGTTAAACCCATTTGTTCCAACAAAGTAAATGGTCCTTATAAATGTTCAAAATTTTGTTTTTAGTCCCTACAAAATAAAATCACACTTTTTAGTCCTTATGACATTTACCTTTAGCATTTTAAGGACCAAAAATGTTGACAATTTTTTTTAGGAACTAAAATGCCTATGAAAAAGTTTACAGGGATGAAAAATTTTGACGGAAATTTTTATAGGAAGTAAATAGTACAATTTTATTTTGTAGGAATTAAAACTAAAATTCTAAATATTTATAAGGGACATTTACTTAATTAAACCAAATAGAAAATCACATATGATAAGGGTTCAAAATCACACTTGAAAACAACTTCAAACACTAATGAAAAATAAGAAATACTCCCTCCGTCCCATAATAACTGAGCCATTTTGCAAAAAAAAAGTGTTCTAAAATAACTAAGTCATTTCACTTTTTTCTCTTTATAACTCTAATTAATATTACTTTCATCAGTGCCAATTCAATATATTTCACTTTGTATTTATGATAGTGGAGAATGCATCAATACTTAACAAGAGCACCTAAAACCATTTTTCTCTCTCCTTCAGTTATGCATTTTTCTTAATAAGTGTGAAATGAGCAAATGAATCAGTTAATCCGGGACGGAGGGAGTAACTACTTTTAGATAGTATGAGCCGAGTAGATAGTATGGATATATAATAGGCAAATTCTATAGAAAATTGTTGTTCTGACATCTATTAGTTCCTAATAACACATGGAAAATACAAAATTACCTCTAGCAGTAGTTAACTACCGTTCTAATAACCGGCAACAGTTAACTACCGCTGACACCAGCGATGGTTAAGTACCGTTGCGGATGATTCATATTCAACTCAGAGCCCAGCTTCTAGCCACTCTTTTATTATTCTCTCTCTCTAGAAATTTCAATTTTCACTCTCTCTCTAAAAAAACTCTAACAAATCATCCAAAAAAAATTCCACTAAATCACAAGTAAGTAATCACTTAGGCTATTGTGATAAACTTTAGTTAGTATATATGTTTATATGTTCATAATTGTAGTTGTAGTTTAATTTTTAAATTTTGATTTATTTTTTTTAATAGAGTTATGTTGTAGATTTGAAATGCTATTAACAAATATTATGAATACCTGTTATAATGGAGTTATATTGCATAATTTTTTTTCTTCGAATTTTATAATTTTTTTAGGGTTTATGTATAATTTGCACTCCAAGTGTTTGACGAAATGTTTGAATTAATTTTTCATTGATTATTTTTAATTTCTTATTATGTAGATTTGAAACAATAGACGATATGTTCGACATTCATGCACAATTCAACGGTGGAGAAGCTCAAAGGTTGAAGGTTCGGTACTTTGGTGTCACGTTAAGAGGTATCAAGGATCAACTGAATGAATTCAACCAAGGATTCAACCCCGGAGACACAAGGAGGGTGGAATAAGTTTGGTATAAACGTCCAACGCTCGACGATGGGAGAATATCATTCAGTTGAGTGGAATTAACGAACGACGATAACGTGAGGAACATGTTTTGGGAGCACAACATGTTCCTGTGGATCAATATGCGTGTAACGTTGCTGAGATCAACTGAAGATATTATCAACAGTTTGATTCCGCCGGAAGATCGTGATTAGGTAGGGAATGCACCTTCCAACTACAACAATTGTCTTACTCTGAAATTGGGTAATTCAAACTTGTTAAACAGCAGTTCCCAAGCATTCACCCGACAGTTCTATTGTTCCTTTCAAAAAATTAAATTCTTTTTAGCTTGGTTTAAATGATGGTATTCAAGTGTCAAAAGAATGAGGTTCATTCTCTTGACACTTGAATACCATCATTTAAACCAAGCTAACAAAAATTTAATCTTTTGAATGGAACAATAAAACTTCCGGGTGAATATTTGAGAGCTGCTGTTTAGCAAGTTTGAATTTACCCCATTTCAAAGGTAAGACAATTGTTGTAGTTGGAAGGCTCTACCCGAATGTAATGTAATGTAATGATAGGACATATTCGAATTCACGTTAGGTTTAATTTATTTATTTACTATATTCGAATTAATTTATTTACTTTATTCTAATTTATTTGATTAAAGTAAATGTGTTAGAAAAATGGAAAACTATATTCAATTTAACACTCCATTGTATAAAATACTCTTGCAATTATCATTTGAGTTGCACTCATGTAAAGTTATTTTTTTGTAGGTGAGTAGTTTTTATCTTTTTTGTAACTATTATATTAAGTTATTCACTCCATCGTAACTATTATATTAAGTTATTCACTCGTTTCTTATTAATTAAATGTATAAGAATGCTGATGACACACATTTTAGCACATACTTTTCAACACACTCTTTTTTATTTTTTAAAATTCATATGGGTCCCACCAAATTATGTGGGACCCATATAAATTTGGTGGGAGATATGTGAATTTTAACCAATCAAAGAGAGTGTGTTGAAAAGTGTATGTTAATGTCTTGCTAGCATTTTTCAAATGTATCATTTTATTCTTCTAGTAAAAAGAAATTTTATTCAAATTTTGTTAAAAAATAATTCTTGGTGCATGCATAATTTTGTTTTTAATAAACTAGGAAATAGGTGGGCCATCAAGGGGAAACGCAAACTTCCCAACTAGGTTGTCATCTCCGAACAACCTATATCCTATACAGCTTAATCCATAATAATATATATAATAAAAAAGGGAAAAATATATACGTTGGGGACCAAACCAAAACCCTCGAAAAGAGAAGGAAAACATAAAAACAGATTAAGAAAAACGATAATTCAGCGAACCTAAGCAATCTCTAAAAGCCAACAAAGTGCTTCTAGAATCCCCCTCCCACCAAATTATTAACCGACGACGATGAGTAACGAAAGAACCAAGTCAAAATTAATCATCGGATTGATACCCGAAATATTCCAATAGAGAATATTCATTAAGGAATTGGACATGGTGATCCCCGAGAACGTGTTTGGTAGGCATCTCAGTTGAGTTTGTTTTTCTTTTTTTGGCTCTGAGACATAAGTAGTGAATGCGGCCTCAAAATCAATCTTCTCATTGTTCATCAACTTCTAAGATAACTCAAGGTCTTTTTGCAAATCTGGGCAACTAAGATAGTTAGAGAGATCATCCATCAATCTGTTCTGACTGTTATCATTACCTATTTCGACAGTTGGAAATTTATTTTGATTTCTATCAACCACATTCTTCGCAACCTCGTTCACAGGGAGTTCAAGTGGAATCTCTTTGTATGCGCTCTTTGCTAGAGTATCATCATTGGAATCTTCAGTTGAATCCTCTTATCGATCATTTTGTTGTCCTAAAACAACGGTATCAGTTGTATCAGCTTCTGTGTCATCATTTGAAATATTAATTACGACATGGCTTGAGCTAGTTTGTGGTTGTCTCTTGGAGGGAGATTCAAATTCAACCATTTCAGGTTGCACTTCCTCAAGAACCGGAATTCTACCACCAAGATTGTAACGACCCAATTTTTACAAACTAGGGTTGTGAAATCATTTGGTAAGTTTACAAAATAGAGACTAGAGAGAATAGAGAAAGGAAGAGAAAAAATAAGAACTAAAGGAAGAAAAGAAGAGGAAGTTTGGGGAAATCAAAGTAGAGGGGAAGATTGGAGCTAGGAAGCTTAGCTTTTGGACTCTAAGGAAATGGGGAAAGGGTTATGTTCACATTTAGAACTTATGATTATTTGTGTGATTTTGGGTCATGTTTGTTCTTGCATTTTTATGAAGTGATTATTGAATTACGTTGTTTTTCGTGCTTCATTAATTATAGTTAATTTGAATATGTGAAAAGTGATATAATTATGTTGTTGTTGCATGAAAACCTATGTTTGGTTGTGATAAGTTGATGTTTAAGTGATTTTAGCATATTTGTGTGAAATTCATGAGGTTATTGTTGAATTATGTCAAATTCATGTTCTATCTTCTTTCTATCACATTGGGTATGAAATTAAATAAGATATTCATGAAGTTGTTATGTTGATATCACGTGTGTGTATATAATTTTATGTTGTTGTGAGTCTTATGAGAAATTGATAATATTCATAGAAGATGTTGCTTAATTGTGGATTAGGTTTAATGATTTTGAATTGATAAAGTGTTGTTGTGATGAAATGAAGAGAATTATGTTGCTGTTGTGTTGTTGTTGATGAGTTGAAGATGTGAGGAAGTTGTTCTTGTTGTTGTGGTTTCATGCTTAAGAGTGAAATAAACATGCTAAAATTTGATGGAAACCAACTTAAGCTAATTGAATCATGTAAGCTTGGTGTCGAAAGAGCTCTCATTTCTGTAACAAAAAAGAAAAGAAAATTGGGACTTTTCGATTCGAATTAGGTTTAGGTGTCTCCATGAAAGTTATAGCTATGAATGTTAGCTTTAATTTGACATTTGTTTGACCTCATTCGGACATCTAGAATTGAAGATATGATTGAAATACTACACATGGATCAACGGGGTCGTGTTCTTTTCCCAGGCTTAGGAAAACCAACATTTCCACTCTTTTCTGTTCTGAACTGGGTTTCGTAACACCATAAACCCCTTAAGCGATAAATTACGCAAATGATACAAATCATGCAAAGGATTTAGATGTTACTTCTTTTATAAGTTCAACATGCATATATAATTTTCTCAAACATCGCAGCGGAATAATAATATCATCACATCATCAACAGCTAAATAAAACGTCTCCAAGTAGCCACATCACATAATCATACTACATCACCAAAAATAAAATATCAACTCAACATACTGACACACTAAGAAAACACCCCTAATCAGAACCCGACACACTAAGACTCTTGATGACACTCTGTCATCACTAGTTTTGTAGACATTTTTCATGTAATTTTTAGGGTAATTCATCAAGAATTCAGAGCTGAAAACACACAAAACGTGAAGAATTCAGATTGCCACAAAAACAGAATTCGGGCGCGGAATTGGAGAATTCGGGCGCCAAATTTGGGAACATCAAGGAACCTTCAGGTTCGAAAAAAATCGGGCGCCGAATTGGTCAATTTGGGCGCCGATTTCGTGCACTCTGGGCTTTTGGATTTGCGAGTTTTTGAGTTCGGGCACCGATTTTTACACTTCGGGGCCCGATTTTGAGTGGCCTATATATAGAAAAGTGCGTTTTAGACCTAAGGTGGCACGAATTTTGAGATCTAAAGCATATTTTAGAGAAGAAGACTTGAAGAATTGGTGGGCAACCATCACAACTCATAGTCAATCATCCATTACATGTATGAATCCTATTTCTTAGGTTAGTTAGCTTATACTTTAGCTATGAGTAACTAATTCTCTTGTGGTTTAGACTGAGATGAATCTGATGTAATCCTATGGGAACCCTAATTTGTTGAACTCCTCTGAATATCAATGAAAGTCTAGTTTTAATTCATATTACTTTGTGTTTAATGCTTTCAGTATGTTTATCATCGACTACTAACCCTAGCTTTATGAATATGCAAATTGATCATAGAGATTGAATGACCACTAACCCTGGCTTTTGACTCTTAACTAGGTAATAGGTTTAACCTAAGTAATCAAGCTAGAGATAGATCATTATTAGGTTATGACATAGGGGTTAACGATCAATTAAGACCTCCAACGGTTTCGAATTCACTTATGAGATTAAGGGGTTGTCACTTGCGGATAGAAATCTAGGTCAAGGGATTGGGTAGAGTTAATTTGTTAATCTGTCGTTGAATTAGATAATCATTGATTGAACTAGGAGTGCAAATTACCGTAGGAGAGCTTCGGAGGATTCGAAGGTCTTAACCATACCTCTCTCATATTTTCTAAACCAACTTTTATTGTTTTATTTAGGCTTAAATGCACTTTTCACCCCCTATGTTTCAAAAAGTTGTGATTTTGGCCCCCTTTTAAAAAAAATGGATATTTTGACCCCCTAACTTTTGGCCCTCTTTTGATTAGCTGATTTTGATGAAGATTATGACAATTTCATAGTCTCTGATGGTGTAAAATGGCATGGGGATAGAAGGATGTTGATAAATTGATTCCAAACTAGCATGGTGTAACTTTTGGTCCCTCTAAAGAAGGATCCATTTATTAGTTTGGACTCCATTTATCATGCCAGTTTGGACACCATGCAAGTTTGGACTCCACTTATCAACATCCTTCTATCCCCATGTCAGTTTACGCCATTAGAGACCGAGAAATTTGCATAAAATCAACCATTCAAAAGAGGGCCAAAAGTTAGGGGGTTAAAATATCCATTTTTTTATAAGGGGGCCAAAATCGCAACTTTTTGAAACATAGGGGGTGAAAAGTGCATTTAAGCCTTTTATTTACGTTTAAGTTACAAAACAACTCAACTGCCTAGGGCAATCAATATAAATTTATACATCCTTTTTAATGATGAAATTGCTAAGTAGAAATTAAATACAGTCCTCGTGGATACGAATTTTTATTACTTCGATTGATTTTGGTACACTTGCCAAATACTCATCAAGTTTTTGGCGCCGCTGCCGGGGACTGTTGAATTATTTCAACAAGGCAATTGCGTTATAAATTAGGATTTCTGCAATTTATTTTCTGTTAAAAATAAATATTGTATTGTTTCAGTTTTCATTAGTTGTTTTGTGTTGTGCAGTGCTACTAAGGTATTTTGCTGTTTATGCGAGGTAGCACCAGTTCTGCTGACCTACAGTACGACCCTGAGATTGAAAAGACTGCAAAAGCTAATCGGAAAGCTGCCTGGTTGTCCAAGTCAGTCCCACCTAGTCCTTTAACGCATTGCACACATCTGATACCTACTAAATCCGAAGCAATATCATCTCCTGAATCTAACGCAATGGGAGATATTGATCCACCACCACCACCACCGAGACCTATGTTGGGAGACTATGGTTTAGCAAATCACCGTGGTCGCTTAACCCATGTTTTTCAACCTGCAAACCCTGTTGCTTTTGACATCAAAACAACCGTTCTAAACGGGTTGAGAGACAAACAGTTTGATGGGACAGAGAACATGATCCCCAATGAACACTTGAGCCGTTTTGCTGAAACTTGTGAGTTCTGTGTACCCCCAGCCAATGTGACAGAGGACCAAAAGAAGCTTAGGTTGTTTACCTTCACTTTGACCGGTAGAGCTAAAGATTGGTTGATAAGTTTACCAGCTGGAACCATTCAAACATGGGAAGAGTTGGAACTAAAGTTCTTAGAAAAATATTTCCCGATGCACAAATTTATGGAGAAGCAACAAGAGATTGCAAGCTTTAGGCAAGGGGAAACCGAGTAACTTTATGATGCTTAGGAGCGATTCAACTTGCTTCTTAAAAGATGTCCTGGCTATGAATATTCTGAAAAACAATGTCTCCAATTCTTCACTCAAGGGTTAACACCTAACAACATGATGTTTCTAGATGCTTCAGCTGGTGGTAGTCTGAGAGTTAAAACTGATCATGAAGTCCAAGCCTTAATAGAAAACATGGCCCATAATGAATATCGTGTTGATTCTGAAAAGAAGAAGAGGGGCGTGTTTGGGGTGAGTGACCACACTGCAATCTTAGCAAACCAAGCAGCAATGAACAAGCAACTGGAGACTTTGATTAAAGAGTTTCATGGATACACTATGGCCAACAAATCTCAACAAGTAGATGCAATTAGATGTGATTTCTGTGGTGAGGGTCATGCCAATGGTGAGTGTGTATCTGAAGGAGTGAATGAAGAAGCCAACTACATGGGAAACTACCAAAAGCCCAATTCTTATCCCTACAATTCCGGTTTTAACAAACACCCTAATCTGAGCTATTCTAACAACAACACCTTGAACCCCTTACTACCAAACCCACAACAACAACAACAACAACAACAACAACAACAACAACAAAGGAAGCCTTCTGCGTGGGAAGACACGATGACTAATTTCATGAAGATGACTCAATCCAACTTTGAAGAGATGAAGAAGAGTCAAGAAGCAGAAAGAAGAGATAATGAGGCATCAAGGAAGTTACTGGAGACTCAGATTGGACAAATGGCAAAACAATTGGCTGAACACACGAAAGGAGGATTCTCAGGCAATACTAAAGACAATCCTAAAAATGAGAGTTGCAACTATATTGAGTTAAGAAATAAGAAGGTTTTAATACACGTGGCTCTTAAGGTCAAGAAAATGAATGAATGAGTAGTAGTGGAGGAAAACAATAAAGGAGTAGTTGAAAATGAAAAGAAGAAAAAAATTATAGAGGGAGAAAAAAGTGAGAAATTGATTGATGAAGATTCCATGCTGAGGAAGACAAAAAGCCAACTGCTTGAGGAAAATGGGAAGAAACAAGTTATTCCTCCTTATGTGAAACTACCTTACCCTCATTTGTCAAAGAAAAAAGAGAAGGATGCAAGCCAATTCAAGAAGTTTATGGAGTTGTTTACTCAATTGCATGTGAACATCCCTTTCAGTGAGGCACTTGATCAAATGCCCGTATACGCTAAATTCATGAAAGATATTTTTGAAGGTGAGAAAAACACAAGAAGGGGGGGTTGAATTGTATTAGCTTTTCGCAACTCTTGAAGAGTGAGAATCTAATTCCGTAGGATCAGAGTCTGAATGAGTTCAGAGTCTGATGGGAGGTCAGATTCTGTTGCAGCGGATATAAACAAGAGATAGAGAGAAGAGAGAACACAAGCAATTATACAGGTTCCTTCCACAAACCAGAAGTAGTCCTGTCCCCCTTGCACTTCCAAGGAGAGTTCCACTAAAATGTAATATCTATTACAAGTTGCTCAAACAAAGAGTAAGAGACTTTCAATGCTCATGCACGCAGGCAAGAGACTTCCAATGCTCAAAGACACAACTAAGAGACTTCTTTGCTCAAGGACGCAACCAAGAGACTTCTGACACAATTTACAGAAAATTGAATAGAGTTGAAACACTTGATAAACAATCAAACGTGTTCCAATTACAAAACAAAGACAGACTCTGTTTTAAACAAAGACAGACACTGTTTTTCTACTTAACTTAGAAATTCTAGAATACTCAGTTTGTAAGAATAATCTAAGTTGTTGATGTGTTTTTATTAAGACTCAGTTTGAATACGATAGCTTAGCAGCGCAGTTTTTCAGTTGTAGAGTCCAACAATTCTTCAAGTCTTATATCCTTTATATAGGCGTTGGAAAGAGACGTTGAGTCATCCAGCACATCAAGGTGATTCTGGAAGCTTGATCAATAGCTGTTGATCTGTTGCTTGATATGGTAATAGTCCTTCAAATGCATATTTTGAATTCCATTCCTTTTGAAGCTTAATACCGGTAGACACAGTTGCCAAACTGTACGAGGTAGTGGAGTAGTGGAAACAGAGTTTGTACACACGTACTCTGTACTATTCTGCATTCTTTGTCGTTGAGCATCCCACGCTCAAGTTGACTTTGAAGCTAGCCGTTACTCCAAATGAGAGTTTCTTGTGCATTGTAATATATAAGATTCAGAGCGAAAAACAAGATTCAGAGCGAAAAACATATAAGATTCAAAGCAAAATATATATCAGAGGCACATAGATGAAGTAAAAACTTGAATAATCTTAGAAAGAAGGTTCAGAAGATAATAGAAAACAGCAGAATCAAGTTACAAGCAAAACAAAACATAAAAAAATGCAACTAAGGTTGGTTTTATTTGGCAAGGTGATCCATCAATTTATGGAGATCCTCTTGCTGCTTCTTAACAATCTCTTCCAAAGCTTCAGTTCTTCTCAGATGAGCTTCTCTCTCAAGTCTTCGTTCTTCCTGAACTCTATGAAGTCTCCTCCTCAATGAATCAAAAACCATTGTTTCTCTAGGATTGTATTGATCTTCATCAAAGAATGGTTTATAATCCAACCGCAGAATAGGAGCTTTCTTCTTAGCTTTTGCTTCCTCAGCTCTCTTAACTTCTTCCACATGTTTGGCAATAACAACAGCTTGTTCTTTGACAGCAGCCTTCTGAATATTGGTGACAAAGTCCAAAAATTCAGTCTTCAAAGTGGAGAACTTATCCTCATAGCTTACATTGAGGATAGGCACAAACCTTTGCTCAATAATGTCCTTGAGCTTAGAGTTTGACATAGCATAGAACTCATCTATCTTTAACGAATCAAAGAGGTTGCGAGGTTCAAAAGTTGAAGGTTGAGAGGCTACTATAACTTGTAAGGTTTCAAGGCCAATTACAACAGTTCGAGGTTCGGTAAGAGGTTCAGGAACCGTTTCAGACACGGGCTCTGCTATGCATTCTGTTACAGGTTTTGGTATGATATCAGAAGCTTGTTCCAGAATCTCAGAGACTGGTTCCTCTACAATATCTGAAGGTTCAACAGAGGCTAAGGTTAGATTTTCTGAAGGTTGGGGTACAAAGTCTGGTTTTGAAACATATTCTGTAGCTTTTGTTGATTTGGATTTTGCGGGGGTTTTTGGTAGTTCTCCTCCTAGGTGTTTCTCAAGAGAGTCTATGGTGTCTGGAGAGTCTACACAAATAGGCTCATGTTGGGGGGATGGTTGTGTTGATTGAATGGTTATGTCATACCCCAATTTTTGACCTAAGACACCACCGACACGTGTCATTTGACTCTACACTCATATGCCATTTGATCATGATCAGTCGCTGACTTTTCGGTAAAAATTTCGGCAGAGAGATATTTTAAAATACCTCAATTTTTGGTTCCGAGTCGGGCCCTCTTCTCACTTTTTTTTTTAGTCTTTTTAATTTTAATTTTTAATTCATTGCCATCTCTTATTTTCTATTTCACTTTTTAATTTAATTTTAGTTTAAACACATTTATATTTTATTTATTTTTATTCATAGATGATAGGTCCAATCATTTTATCTATTCTTTTTCTATTTTTAATGTCCGATAAGTCCAAGAATTACAACTGTTCACGGCTCATCCAAATCCAGAAAAAGGTCTTGTAACAAACTTCTTTTCATCCAAATCCAGAAAAAGGTCTTGTAACAAACTCCTTTTCATCTCAATCCAAAGCTAGTATTTTTCTCCTCACTAACAAACCCTAAACCTAACATTGTCACTATATAACAAAACCTCAGCCGTCATGAAGGGGGGGAACCGAGTCTTATTTAAATTCCAGTTTTATTAGAAAAATCTTAGTCTGCAGTAATTTGTTATTTAGGTTCTACAAACTACTTTCAATTTCATTCACAGTTTCAATTGTCGCTTTATTCTTTGCATTCATGCTGCCATTGTTATTGCTCATTCATGTTTCTAATTTTAATTGTTTTTAACATTTAATTCAAGATAGCTATTGCATCATTTAGAACCTGGAGAACTTTTGTCTCACGTTTATTTAATTCCAATTCTTGTTAGTTTTGATTGCTATGTTCATTCATTCCCAATCCTATTAATTCCATTCAACCGTACTCAATTGATTTCAATTTCCACTTCCATACAATTACTATTCGTCCCATTTCAATTTCATGTTTTGTTATTCCATTTAAATTCTATTGCCACTACACATTTATTTTCATTATGTTCAATTCCAATTCTGTTACACATATTCTATTGAATTCCAATTGAGTGTTTTTGGTTGCCATTGTGTGTCGATTTGTGTGCTGCTACATGCGGTTGTGTGATAATTTTCGTTGCTACAGTGTTAGATCGTGTTGCTTACTTTATTCTCATTATTGCTGCAAGGCTGTTCTATTTCAAATTCAATTTGCTTATAACTGACTTCTAACTGCAGCTATTATTTCTAGTTAAAGTTTCTATCATTAACAGGTGTTTGTCCGTGGTTGTTTTATTCCTTTCCAATTGCAAGGCCATGACTGCTCTCCAAAGTTAAAGAGATTCCAGCATAAAGAGAACTAGTGACCGCATTTTGTTTTTTTAATTTCTTCATGCATTTTTATTTTCTTTAGCCTTTTATTTCTCTTTTCTCATGCATTTTTATTAGTTTAAGTTTATTATTCAGCATTTGTATTATTTATTCATGCACATTTATTTTTATATCATTTATTTTCACAGTAAGAATTTAGAATGTAAAAAATAGGTTTAATGTAATTTATTTATTTTTTCGCAGGCCTTAGAATGTATTAATAGGTTTTTTGTAATAGCTTAGGTGCATGTGTGCATGCGTGGGTGCATGCCTTGTCTTTTATGCTTCGTAGTTTAGGTTAAAGGTCCTCATGTGGTCCAACGCCATCATGAGTTCCCCACGCTTTTATTCTTTCCCGCTCCGTTAGTTTATTCTTATTCCAATTATTTGAAAACAACAAAAAAATGCATATAACAAAAGTCAAAAAAAATATTATTTTAAAACAAACCTTGATCTTAAATCAGGTGATCCTTTTTTATTTTCTTTTCTTAATCAAATGCCAATCAATTTAACTTTATTTTGAGTTCACTTTCTTTACTATTAAAAAACACAAACAAATACTCATTTGCCACTTCGGCTTTCTTTCATTTTAAAACATTTAAAAAAAAAATCATTAAAAAACACCCAAACAAATCAAACGTCAATTTTTACCCCGAACTACGAGGTTTTGATCCCTCACGGGTATGTAGGCAAAGGACCTTGTCCTCTCAAATCAATAAAAATGTAGATAATTAGGTTTTTTTCTTAATCATTTTAAATTTCTTTTTTCAAAGCAAGTAAGTTATAGCACAAGAATTAAATAAAACCAAGAGGTTCCTGTAGAGTACTACGGACATAAAGGGTGCTAATACCTTCCCTTCATGTAACTAACCCCCGAACCCTAAATCTTTTTTAAAGTGGTATTTGAACCTTTTTCCACTTCTTTTGAAAAAAATTAAATGTTCAGTCGTGACGTAAAATAGTGAGTCAAAAGCTAATCAAATAGCTTTGATCTCCGAAAAATGACGCGACAGGTTACTTCAGGCTCTTCAGAAGGTTGAATTGTCTGAAGTGGTTTGAGAAATGATGGTTGAGCAGGGTGGTCAGCAGGTAAGTTTATAGACACTGTGATGGTGTCTTGAATAACCCTGTCCATAGTTGAATCAACATATTCAACTATTCTGGGGTCAAGTAGGTCAAAGGATAATAAAGGTTTGATTGGAGAGGGGGATGAATTTCTGAGGGAGGGAAGAACTTGGCTCAAAGGTTTGTTATCTGATTCAGTATCAGATGAGGACTCTTGATTCGTAGAAGATGGTGAGTTAAATGCAACGTTACCTGAGGTGCCAATCCCAGCTTCTGGAGATGCATGATGATCAGAAGCATCAGCCAGAGTAGCTTCTGATAGATCAGCTTCTGCAGGGGCCACCTGACTCTTCTGCAGGGGCCAGCTGATGCAACTAACTTAGCAGCTTCTTTAACAGTTTCTTCCTTAAGTTCTTCAGCCACAACCTCTGCTGCCATTGCCTTGCCAGCAACATGTTCATCCTTAATCATAGATACAAAAGTACCTATCTTCTGTGCTACATCCTTAGCCACATGAACCACCTCCATCTTTCTTTTCTTGACCTGACTTTCTTCACCATCAGAGTCAGTATCAAGGAATTCAACAATCTCTTTAGCCAACTTCTCATAATCTCTGTCAGCCTTGCCTTTCTTGGCTTTCTTCTCATTCTTTTCCTTCTTCTCGTCTTTCTTAGCTTTCTTCTCATCCTTGGGTTTCTTTATCCTTTCCTTAATTTTCTTGGATGCAGAAGATACAGACAAAGGCATAGGAGCTATGGTCTCAGAGGCACCAATAGTCACTCCTGGAAGAGCTGTTGATTTCTTCTTCTTCTTAGGAGGCTCTTGCTTCTCTTCCTCTTCCTCTAGACAAACTTCCTTGGTCCTTTTCCCTTTAACCTTAAGAGGTCCTCCTCCAGCAGTCTCAGGAATGGCAGAATAGTTGATTATCCTACCAGTTTCATTGTAGTAATCTACTACAAATCTTGCTAGGACTTCAGGATTGTCTTCTTTGGAAATGGGAGGGAAGTCCATCATCAAGTCTGATTGCACATAAGATTCCCTCATATCTTGATTAGAAGGATTGAATCTTTTAACAATCTTCATGTATTGAAGAGTCTTACCATTGATGATTCTCCCAGTCACTGTTCTAAGGTGAGCGTCTGATACTACACCAGATTCTGTCAAGACCTTCAAGAGGCCTCCTTGATACAGAATCTCAGAGATTAACCTTCCAAAAGGAACTTGTCTTCTGGATTCAGATTGGCTTTTCCTAATAGCCCAGCACATGTGGTACATCTCGTACTTAGGAAAGTTTATCTTCTGTTTCTTTATCAGAAAGTACAGAAGCACCTTGTGATCAACAGACAAAGTGTCTAATCCTCCACCTTTCTGAAGCATACTATCCAGTATGATCTTCAGAAGCACCCTATGCTCAGGATGCATGTCCACCAACTTATTTGAGGGTCTTCCTTCAAATAAGAGTTTGTTGCAGATACCCATCCAATCACTCTTCTTATCAACATTCCATTGGAATTTCCCTTCATTCACTACTCTGCAGGCTCTGGCAATCACTTCTTCAGTGATAAGGATTGGAATCCCCATCACAGCAGACCTGATTTTAAGACCTTTGTACGGTCTTAAACCCATTTGCTTTCTATTCATGCTAGCCAATGTAGGGTTGTTCATGATTGCAGCAGTTTCTTCAATGGTAGTGTCGTCCTTGTCGAAAACTTCTGCCCTGACCCAGAGGTCTCTCACTAACTCCTGATATGTTGGTCCATTCAACATACCGAAATAACTCATCATTCCTTGTGATAAGAAATGAGAAGAGATATCTACACCATGTCGAATGAGGGAACCGAAATCCACTGGAGATTCAACTTGAACTTCCAGAGTTTCTTTAATAAGGTTCATGGTCCTGAGTTTAATCACGTATGATTTACCGGTTTTGATTATCACACCCAATTGAATAAGATCACTTGCCATTTGAAGGTTTCTAGGTTTTGATTTTGAGAACAAAAAGTTTTTCAGAGACTGAAAACAAGATAAATGTTCAGAGAAAAAATCAAAGTGTGAAAAGTGAAGTGAGTTGTGTGTGATTGGTATTTATAGTGAAAGAGTCGAAAACCGTTTGGAAAGAGTAGGGGACAAACAAACAAGAGTAATAAAGAAAGTGAGCATGCAGCCGTAAAAGTGTTGGGAAGACGCGAGGGTAACTTGTTAAACGTAATGAAATCATTGCCCTTTGAGTTCTTACCCAATACAGACAGGCCACGTCTGAGAAACTATAAAGTAACTGTCACCGTAGTGGGGCAGGTGTTACTAAACTCACAGTTATGCTTCCACTAATACGAGCTTCTGAGAGTCTAAGATTCCTTAACAGAGTCTGAAAGTCTATCAGAGGCTTATGTTCACCAGAGTCTCCAAAAGAGAGTCTGATTCTCAATTAGCTTCTGAGTATCTTTCAGAGTCTGAATTATGTTTTCAGAGGCGCACATTAACCAGAGACATAACACATGTTCAAATTTTTCTTTTTAAAATCAAATCTTTCAATAGACAAAGGTTTAGTAAATATATCAGCCCATTGATGATCAGTATCAATGAATTTAATATCTAGAATTCCTTTTTGAACATAGTCTCTTATAAAATGATGTTTAATCTCAATGTGCTTTGCTCTTGAATGCAGAATTGGATTCTTAGATAAACATATAGCTGCTGTATTATCACAATAAATTGGGATACAATTTTCAGTTATTTGATAATCCTCAAGCTGATGTTTCATCCAGAGTAGCTGTGTACAACAACTAGCAGCTGAGATGTATTCTGCTTCTGCTGTAGACAAAGCAATAGTTGATTGCCTCTTGCTAGCCCAGGATATCAGATTCTCTCCCAAAAATTGACAATTGCCACTGGTTGATTTTCTTTCAATCCTGTCTCCAGCATAGTCAGCGTCACAGAATCCAACTAGCTTATTGATAGAATTTTGGCAAGTGTACCAAATACTATCGAAGTAGTAAAAATATTGTTCCCACAAGGACTGGTTCTAATCTCAAAAAGTCAAGTACGTTATTAAATTAGGATGTAATAAAAGTTGTTTTGTTTTGCCATTAGGCAGTAGATTGGTTTAATAGCATAAAACTTAGTAACAGAAAGTAAATTGATTGTTAAAAATAAGAGAGAGAGAGAGAGAGAGAGAGAGATGAGTTAGGTCTTCGAATCATCGGAGTTCCTATAATTGGTCACTGCACCTATTCTTATGAATGATTTTCTAGTTCCACGATAGTTAACAAAATAGTCCTAATCAATCCCTTGAGTTAAGACCCTCTTCTAAGATTACAGCCCCTAATCCCTTAGGTGGTCTAATAATCTTCGAAGGTTTGAAGTACGTTAACCTAATATCACTAATAAAGAATTATCCACTCATAGACTAATTATAATTATTAGAACAATTCAATTAGGTCAAAGTCGAAAGCTATGGTCAGTAGTCGTTCTTTCTCACCAAATCATATATATATATATATATGTGATCAGAATATATAAAGCATTAAGAACAATTGAATTGAATAAAAACTAAATTGTCATTCACAATAAATAGAGTTTCACAGCAACATATATCAATTAGGGTTACAAAGAATCATCTCAGACCTAACCTCTAATGGATTTAGCTACTCATAATCGAATTTATAAATAACATAATCATTAGAGGTAACAATACATACATGAACTGGTTACAAGGTGAAGAAATCGCCCCTGCAGCCGTCTTCAAGTCTCAAAATCGCACTTTGCTCTTCTCAAATCGTAACCCTTGTTTTCAGAATAGCCTTCAGCTTAAATAGGAACAGAAATTCGCCTCAAATCGTGTCACGTTTTTGCAGAATCGTGACACGATTTGCCTTGTGTAACAAACTTCTAAATTAGGGTTTCTTCAAATCGTGTCACGTTTTGGTCATCGTGACACGTTTTTGCCTTGGCAGAGAGCATGTTTTAGCTTTCTTGAATCGTGTCACGTTTTGTCCAAATCGTGACACGTTTTTGATCCTTTGTGAATTCTTCAGTTTTTCTGCTTTTCTTGCTGCTTAAGTTACCTTGTGAACTCTAAATTGTGATCAAAATACATAGAAAATTACGTAATGACAGGGTGTCATCACAACCCCAAACTTGAACTATTCCTTGTCCTCAAGGAATTTACTTATGAAATTGAAACTGGACAGTAAAATAACAAATACCTGATCAAGCGATAGTACCCAAAAGTTCAACACCTTACTAGCTAAAGATGAGCTAGTTTGACTTGTTAGCATCCACCGACTCACAACTCCACGCAACAATTTGAATAGGGTTCACACAAAGTCGACATGCAATCTACATATTACCATAAGCTTGAAAAGTTTCTAAACTTCAATCAAAATTAATGTCAATGCATACTTTGAGGTCTTCAAGGGTTATAACGGGGCTTAGGTGAAGGTGGGATAATATTTGGATAAGTAGGCTACACAAAATCATGAGTTAGGCACTCCTACAGAATTTAAAGCACAAATTCAACTTCTTATTTCACCTTTGAAACAACAATTTGTACAGGTACTAGAGAACCTTTGTAACTTTTCTGGGACGATCGAGTTTAACGTTACTCGGATTTTTAATGATATGTCCCTTTTTCATTCTTTTTTTTTGGATACACCATTTTCCTATGTGTATCTTTCATTCATTCATCATTTTTTTAGTTGTTCTATTCTTTGTTCTCTAGTACTACCACCCCAAACTTATTTGGTTGCAAATTCCAAAAGCAACCCCAAACATAGTATTTAGCAACAGTCTACAATGCCTAACTCAGATAAAACAAAGTGGGATAAATCCTAAAAGTCTCTAAACATGTAATGTAGTTTGTCACCGAACAAAAAGTTCTAAACCTACTGGCTCAATTTGGCTAAAAAAAAGATATAAATTCAATAAGAAATCAGGGTAGGCTTCAAAAAGGCTCACAGGACCAAGCACTTTTGACTCAATATGCAATAACAAAAATCAATCGACAGTAGAGAAACAATGCAAGTTCTAGAAATGTAAAAGCATGGAACACTCTTATATAAGTAAATTGGAAAAAGAAAATTTGGCCATGAACCTTACAATGTTTAGATATCTGGGAGTTGTGACTACCTATCTTTAACTGCCGTACACTTCGCCTTTGAAACATAAGTCACTCCTCCTTTTGAACTTTTGGAATACCACTTGAACAAACATATGTTATCAAACTGTAAAATTTCAACTAAACAGGTAAATTCATCAATAATAAACAAGTTCAAGATCAATCACATAATAAGGGAATTACAACCGAAATAAAAAAGGAAAGCAATAAAATTGTTCAAGATAAATTAAAAGTACATCTAGAAAAAGTGCTGAAACAAAAGAACGAAAAGAAAAACATCAACAGAGCTGGACCATCAGTAGTCCACTCAATCCTCCATCTGATCCTGGTCGATCCATGTGTTCGGGTTCTCCTCCGCATATGAATCCTCTCCAAAATGATATCTGGAGCTAGCACCTCCAGCAGCAAAGTCAGCCCGAATCTCTTGTTCTCGATCGTGAGCTCGTCCTCTGGTCACATCAAAATAATGGTCCATTGCTTCCTCGGACCCATCAAAGCACTCAAACGACCCAGTCATAGGCCTCCTGTTAAGGGCTACCATCTTTGAGAATTCCTACCCAAACCTCGGACGGTTCCAGTACTCCTGATCTGAAACTTCATTCATCTAGTTAGAGTGGCCAAACATGTAGTCTAGCACCAAAGGATGGATGGGCGCATGTGTGAACTGCTGACTCCTCCCCTCCCCATGCACAGACTGCTGTTGAGGTGGAGGTTGTTGTACCGGAGGCTGTTCTTGTTGTTGTGCTGCTGCCTCTTCCTCTCTTCCCATATGTAACAGACGCTCTTGGTAGTCTTTCACAAACCCAGCTATATACGTGTATGTCAGAGGCTTCATCATAGGAGCATCCAGATCGTTAGCATACAATTGGCAGTCTGCCTCTTCAAACTGTTAGAACAAAGGTGTTCAGCAATACCACGTTTTGAGTTTTGATGATAACAAGGTATTAAAAAGTTGTCAATTGGACATTGCTAATATTTGTTTAAGTATGCAGGATATCAATCAAGATTTATATCTTAGAAAGTATTCTGTTTGAACAATGATAAAGAGCAAAAATCCAGAGAAGCTTGTTGCTTGTGATTCTGTACCGAAGAGAGTCTGAAGACTGTATCGAAGAGAGTCTGAAGATTGTACCGAAGAGAGTCTGAAGACTGTACCAAAGAGAGTCTGAAGACTGTATCGAAGAGAGTCTGAAGATTGTACCGAAGAGAGTCTGAAGACTATCAGAGTCTGAAGACTATCAGAATCTGAAAACCAAGAGAGTCTGAAGATTATCAGAAGCTTAGTGCTACAGTGAGTCTGAAGCCCGAAATCTGAAAGTCTGCTAACAAGGATTTCTACAAGCATTGCGATGCAAAAGAAACTCTCAAATGGAGTAACGGCTAGCTTCAAAGTCAACTTGAGCGTGGGAAGCACAAAGACAAGAATGCAGGCCAGTACAGAGTACGTTGTACGAACTCTGTTTCCACTACTCCACTACCTCGTACAGTTTGGCAACTGTGTCTACCGGTATTAATCCTCAAAGGGAATAGAATTCAAATTATGAAATTGAAGGACTATTACCAAATCAAGCAACAGATCAACAACCATTGATCAAGCTTCAGAAATCATTCTGATGTGCTGGATGACTCAACGTCTCTTTCCTACGCCTATATAAAGGATAGAAGACTTGAAGAATTGTTGGACTCTACTACTAGAAAAATTACACTGCGTTGCTTTCGTATTCAACTGAGTCCTATCAAAAACACATCAACAACTTAGATTCTTACAAACTGAGTATTCTAGAATTTCTAAGTTCCACAGAAAAACAGAGTCTGTCTTTTGTTTAAAACAGAGTCTGTCTTTGTTGTAATTGAAACACATTTGATTGTTGTCAAGTGTTTCAACTCTATTCAACTTTCTGTAATTGTGTAAGAAGTCTCTTGCTTGTGTGCTTGAGCAAAGAAGTCTCTTGGTTGCGTCCTTGAGCAAGGAAGTCTCTTAGTTGTGTCTTTCAGCATTGGAAGTCTCTTGCTTGCGTGCTTGAGCATTGGAAGTCTCTTACTGTGTGTTTGAGCAACTTGTAATTGATATTACATTTTAGTGAACTCTCCTTGGAAGTATAAGGGGGACAGGACTACTTCCGGTTTGTGGAAGGAACCTGTATAATTGCTTGTGTTCTCTCTTCTTTCTATCTCTTGATTATTCCGCTGCATCAGAACCTAATCTCCCATCAGACTCTGATCCCATTCAGACTCTGAGTTTAAAGGAATTAGATTCTCAGTCTTCAAGAGTTGCGAAAAGCTAACACAATTCAACCCCCCCTTCTTGTGTTTTTCTCACCGTTAGTTGGTATCAGAGCTCCGGCTCTGTTGTCATAGCACTTAACCGTGTGACAGAAAAGATCCAGAGAAAAACATGTCTTCCAGTGAACCGTCTTCTTCTGGTGCTACTTCTGGTGCTGCTATACCATATGATTATGGATCCAATAACAGCAGTAAAAAGGCTGATTATGGAAAAATTCCTATGTTCAATGGTGATCCTGAAGAATTTTCTTGGTGGAAAACCAACTTCTACAGTTATGTCATGGGTCTTGATGAAGAACTCTGGGACATACTTGATGACCGCAAACTTCACACTGCTGCTCAAAAGAAAATCTACAAGAAACATCATATCATCAGAGGGGCTCTTGTCACTGCTATTCCTAAAACGGAATACATGAAGATGAGTGACAAATCTACTGCTAGAGCCATGTTTGCGTCTCTCTGTGCTAACTATGAAGGAAGCAAAAAGGTCAGGGAAGCTAAAGCTCTTCTGTTTGTTCATCAGTATGAACTATTCAAGATGAAAGAGGATGAAAGTATTGAGCATATGTACTCAAGATTTCAAACTCTAGTATCTGGTCTTCAGATACTAAAGAAGAGTTATATAGCTTCTGATCATGTTAGCAAGATTTTAAGGAGCTTACCCTCTAGATGGAGACCAAAGGTCACTGCAATTGAGGAGGCTAAAGATTTAAACACTTTAAGTGTTGAAGATCTTGTAAGCTCACTCAAGGTTCATGAGTTAAGTCTCAATGAACATGATTCTGCAAGAAAGTCCAAAACTATTGCTTTAAAATCAAAAGGAAGGTCTTCAAAGGATCTCAAGGTTGAAGAGTCTGAAAATGAATCTTCAGCTTCTGAAAGCTCAGAGGAGGATCCTGATATTGCAAAGGAAATGGCTATGCTTTCAAGCAGAATGCAGTACCTTGCTAAGAAGAACAAGAGATTTCTGAGCAAGAGCAGTGGGAAGGGGTTCAAAAAGGAGGAACAGAAAGGTTGCTTCAGCTGCAAGAAGACTGGACATTTTATTGCTGAGTGTCCAGAGCTGCAGAAGGAGAAATCCAAGTCAAAGAGGCCAACCTTCAAGTCAAGCAAGTTTAAGAAGCAGATCAAGAAAATTCTGATGGTCACCTGGGAAGATCTTGATAATGAGTCAGGGTCTGAGGATGATGATGTTGATGGTGAAGCTAATGTAGCTGTTGGACTAATGGCTACAACCGAATCTGTTAAAGAGACACATGAGGCAGAATCAGATGCAGACTCTGAGAATGAAACAGTGGTATATTCTGAACTCACAAGATCTGAACTTGTAGAATCTGTCAAAGAACTTCTTGGTCATTTTAAAGCTAAAACCACTGAGTTGAAGAAAGTCAAACAACAACTTGATAAGCATTCAAAAAGACATAATTCAACTATGTTGGAATTAGAAAATTTAAAAGAAGAAAATATCTCTCTATTGATCAAGAAGTGTAGCTGTAAATACTTAAGTGAGCAAGATGTTGCTCTGCAAGAATTTATTGCTACTGGAATTGACAGATCAAGGGTTGCGTCCATGATCTATAGCACGTATCAGAACAGGGGACAGGGTCTTGGATTCATTGGAGGAAACTCAAATGAAGTGACTCTGAAACCTGGTCCTGATGGAGCCAGAGAAGCGTTGAAAAATCACTTTGTAAGTGAGTCTGATGAAGTCAACACAGTGACTCATTCAGAACCCACAACTTCTATTTCTAAGGTTCTAACTAAGTCAAAATCTCAGAATGTTAAGTTAAAGGTTCTGAAAAACGTTGAACCGAAAGCTTTAAAGACTCAGACTCTGAAACATTCAAAGTCTGATAAACAGACTCTGAAAATGCCAGAATCTGAAAAACAAAAGCCTAAGTTTCAAAGAAGAGAAATTGTGAAAGGCAAGTTGAAACCTAAACCAAACGGTTTCAAACCCAAGGTATGGGAGAAAACATTGCCAATGACTTCAAGACATAACTTACGAAAGGATTTCAATGGTTCTAAGACTAACCAAAAAGGACCCATGAGAATATGGGTACCTAAGTCTGAAATTGTGAAAGGCAAGTCTGAATATGGATTTCAATGGTTCTAAGACTAACCAAAAAGGACTCTGAAACATTCGTTGATGGACTTAGACATAACTTACTAAGCATAAGTCAATTATGTGACAGTGGTTATGATGTATTGTTTAATAAGAACAACTGCACAGTGGTTAACAAGAATGATCAGTCCATAGTCTTCAAGGGAAAACGAAGAAACAATGTCTACAAGATAAAATTCTCTGAACTGACTGATCAGAAGGTAGTTTGCCTTTTGTCAATGGGTGATAAGAAATGGTTGTGGCATAGACGGTTAGGACACGCAAACTGGAGGTTAATCTCTAAGGTTAGCAAGTTGCAAATAGTCAAAGGCTTACCAGACATTGAATATCATTCAGATGCTCTTTGCGGAGCATGTCAGAAAGGGAAAATTGTCAAGAGTTCCTTTAAACCGAAAGAAATTGTTTCTACATCCAGACCCTTGGAGTTACTTCACATTGATTTATTTGGACCAGTTAGCACTGCATCCTTATATGGAAAAAAGTATGGACTAGTCATTGTTGATGATTACAGCAGATGGAGTTGGGATAAGTTTCTGATAAATAAAGATGACTCATATTCTGTTTTAAGTAAATTCTGCATCCAAATTCAATCTGAAAATGAATTGAAAATTTTGAAAGTCAGAAGTGATCATGGAGGAGAATTTGAAAATGAGCCTTTTGAGGTTTTCTGTAAAAAACATGGAATTATTCATGAATTCTCTGCACCTAGAACTCCACAACAAAATGGAGTTGTAGAGAGAAAGAACAGAACCTTACAAGAAATGGCTAGAACCATGATCCATGAGAACAGTCTGACTAAACATTTTTGGGCAGAAGCTGTAAACACAGCATGTTATGTTCAGAACAGAATCTATATCAGACCTCTGTTGAACAAAACAGCATATGAACTCTTTAAAGGAAGGAAACCTAACATATCTTATTTTCATCAGTTCGGATGTACATGTTATATCCTGAACAATAAAGTCTATCTAAAGAAATTGGATGCCAAAGCTCAAAAGGGAATCTTCTTAGGTTACTCTGAACGCTCTAAGGCATACAGACAGTATAATTCAGAAACACAATGTGTTGAAGAATCTATGCATGTCAGATTCGATGACAAAGTGCCTGGAAGTGAAACTCCAGAGCAAGATGAAAGTTATGCAGGATCTCAAGATTCTGCTGACAACTCAGAATCTGATCAGATTCTAGAATCTGAAGATACTTCAGAAGCTGGAGCATCCCCTGAAGTTCCTAATGAAGAAGCTTCTGAAGAAGCTCAAGATGGTTCTCAGCAAGCTAGTCAATCCAAACAATCTTTCAAATACAAGTCTTCGCATCTAGAGGATCAGATTATTGGCAATAAAAAAAGTCCCAGAAGAACTAGATCGCATTTCAGACAAGAAGAGTCTGCTTTGGGATTACTATCTGTTATTGAACCAACCTCTATTGAAGAAGCACTTGGAGATGAAGGATGGATTCTGGCAATGCAAGATGAACTGAATCAATTCAAAAGGAATGAAGTATGGGATCTAGTAGCTAAGCCTAAACACAAGAACATCATTGGAACCAAGTGGGTGTTCATAAATAAGCTTAGTGAATAAGGAGAAGTAATCAGAAACAAGGTTAGACTTGTTGCGCAGGGCTACAGTCAACAAGAAGGCATTGATTACACATAAACTTTTACTCCAGTTGCAAGATTGGAAGCAATCAGGTTACTTCTTTCCTATGCTGTTAATCACAACATAACCCTGTATCAAATGGACGTTAAGAGTGCATTTCTTAATGGTGTCATTTCTCAAGAAGTATATGTCAAACAACCTCATGGCTTTGAAGATTTAAAACATCCAGAGCATGTTTATAAATTGAAGAAATCACTCTATGGCTTGAAACAAGCTCCCAGAGCTTGGTATGAAAGACTAAGTAATTTCTTAATTCAAAATAACTTTGAACGAGGGCAAGTTGACACTACATTATTCAGAAAGACTCTGAAGAAAGACATTCTTATAGTTCAGATTTATGTTGATGATATCATTTTTGGTTCTACAAATAGTTCACTTTGCAAAGAGTTTTCCAAAGTAATGCAGGATGAGTTTGAAATGAGCATGATGGGAGAATTGAAGTTCTTTCTTGGAATTCAAATCAACCAATGCAAAGATGGAGTCTATGTTCATCAGTCCAAATACACGAAAGAGCTTCTGAAGAAGTTCAATCTTCAGGATTGCAAAGAAATGAATACTCCAATGCATCCAACCTGCACTCTGAGCAAAGAAGATCAAGGAACCAAAGTTGATCAGAAGCTGTATAGAGGTATGATTGGTTCTTTGTTATACCTAACTGCATCCAGACCAGATATTTTATTCAGTGTATGTCTGTGTGCAAGATTTCAATCAGATCCTAGAGAGTCTCACTTAACAGTTGTTAAGAGAATCTTTAGATATCTGAAAGGAACTACCAATCTTGGACTTCTATACAAGAAATCCTCTGACTACAAGCTAGTTGGATTCTGTGATGCTGACTATGCTGGAGACAGGATTGAAAGAAAATCTACCAGTGGCAATTGTCAATTCTTGGGAGAGAATCTGATATCCTGGGCTAGCAAGAGGCAAGCAACCATTGCTTTGTCTACAGCAGAAGCAGAATACATCTCAGCTGCTAGATGTTGTACACAGCTACTCTGGATGAAACATCAGCTTGAGGATTATCAAATAACTGAAAACTGTATCCCAATTTATTGTGATAATACGGCAGCTATATGTTTATCTAAGAATCCAATTATGCATTCAAAAGCAAAGCACATTGAGATTAAACATCATTTTATAAGAGACTATGTTCAAAAAGGAATTTTAGATATTCATTTCATTGATATTGATCATCAATGGGCTGATATATTTACTAAACCTTTATCTGTTGAAAGATTTTATTTTATAAAGAAAAATTTGAACATGTGTTATGTCTCTGGGTAATATGTGCCTCTGAAAACAGAATTCAGACTCTGAAAAATATTCAGAAGCCAATTGAAAATCAGACTCTCTTTTGGAGACTCTAGTAAACATAAGCTTATGATAAACCTTCAGACTCTGGTAAGGAATCTTAGACTCTTAGAAGCTCGTATTAGTGGAAGCATGACTGTTGAGTTCAGTAACACCTACCCCACTACATTGACAGTTACTTTATAGTTTCTCAGACGTGGCCTGTCTATATTGGGTAAGAACTCAAAGGGCAATGATTTCATTACGTTAAACAAGTTACCTTCGCATTGTCCCAATACTTTTACGGCTGCATGCTATATGTATTTATTGTTTGTGTTTGTTTGTCCCCTATTCTTTCCAAACAGTTATCAAACTTTTCTTCTATAAATACCTATCACACACAACTCACTTCTCTTTTCACTCTTTGATTTTTTCTCTAAACAATCTTCTTGTTTTCAATCTTTGTAAAACCTTTTTGTTCACAAAAATCAAACCTAGAAACCTCTCAATGGCAAGTGATCTCATCCAATCTGGTGTCCTAGTCAAAACTGGAAAATCTTATGTGATCAAACCTAGAACGATGAATCTTATCAAAGAAACTCTGGAAATTCAAGTTGAATCTCCAGTAGATTTTGGCTCTCTTAATCGTCACGGAGTTGACGTTTCTTCTCATTTCTCAGCACAAGGAATGATGAACTATTTTGGTATGTTGAATGGACCAACATATCAGGAGCTAGTAAGAGATTTTTGGGTTAGGTCAGAAGTCTTCGACAAGGATGAAGCTACGATTGAAGAAACAGCTGCAGTTATGAACAACCCTAAGCTGGCTGGCAAAAGCAGAGAAGAAATGGGTTTAAGACCATACAAGGGTCTTGAAATAAGGTCTGCTGTGATGGGGATTCCAGTCCTTATCACTAAAGAGGTGGTTGCCAGGGCTTGTCAAGTGGAGAATGTAGGTAAATTTCAGTGGAATGTCCAGAAGAAGAGTGACTGGACCGTTATCTGCAACAAACTTCTATTTGAAGGGAGACCCTCAAATAAACTGGTTGATATGCATCCTGAGAATAGGGTGCTTCTGAAGATCATACTGGACAGTATGCTTCAGAAAGGAGGAGGAACAGACACTCTGTCTGTTGATCACAAAGTTCTTTATTTTCTGATAAACAAAATAAAGATAAACTTTCCAAGGTATGTGATGCACCACATGTGCTGGGCAATAAAGAAAAGCCAATCTGAAACTAGAAGGCAAGTTCCTTTTGGAAGGCTAATATCTGAGATTCTGTATCAAGGAGGCCTCTTGAAGGTCTTATTAGAATCTGGTGTTGTATCAGATATTCATCTTGGAACTGAAGAATCATCAACGGTAAAACTCTTCAATACATGAAGATTGTCAGAAGATTCAATCCTTCTAAGCATGATATGAGGGAATCTTATGTGCAATCTGACTTGATGATGGACTTCCCTCCTATTTCCAAAGAAGATAATCCTGAAGTTCTTGCAAGATTTGTGGTGGATTACTTCAAGGAAACTGGTAGAATAATCAACTATTCTGCCATTCCTGAGACTGCTGGAGGAGGAACTCTAAAGGTCAAAGGGAAAAGGACAAAGGAAGTGATTCTCAAGGAAGAGAAAGAGAAGCAAGAGCCTCTCAAGAAGAAGATCAAGTCTACTGCTCTTCCAGGAGTGACTATTGGTGCCACTAAGACCATAGCTCCCATGCCTTCATCAGTATCTTCTGCATCCAAGGAAATCAAGGATAGGATAAAAGAAACCAAGGATGAGAAGAAGGCTGAGAAAGATGAGAAGAAGGCAAAAAAAGATGAAAAGAAAGCGAAGAAAGGCAAAGGTGACAGAGATTATGTGAAATTAGCTGAGGAAATTGCTGAATTCCTTGATACTGACTCTGATGGTGAAGAAAGTCATATCAAGAAGAGAAAGGTGGATGTGGTTCCTGTGGCTAAGGATGTAGCACAGAAGATAGGTACTTCTGTATCTATGATTGAGGATGAACATGTTGCTGGCAAGGTAATGGCAGCAGAAGTGGTTGCTGAAGAACTAAAGGAGGAAACTGTTAAAGAAGCTGCTAAGTTGCTTGCATCTGCTCTGAAACAGAAGAATCTGGTAGCTACTGCAGAAGCTGATTTATCAGAAGCTACTGTGTCTGATCATCATGTTTCTCCAGAAGCTGGTATAGGCACCTCTGGTAATGTAGCATTTAACTCATCTTCCTCTACGAATCAAGAGTCAGAATCTGATTCAGAATCAGATAACAAACCCTTGAGCCAAATTCTTCCCTCCCTCAGAAATTCATCCCCCTCACCAATCAAACCCCTATCATCCCATAACCCATTGGACCCCAAAATAGTTGAATATGTTGATTCAACTATGGACAGAGTTGTTCAAGACACCATCACAGTGTCTATGAACTTACCTGCTGACCATCCTGCTCAACCATTGTTTCTCAAACCACTTCAGGCAATTCAACCTTCTGAAAAGCCTAAAGTAACCATTCAATCAAAACAACCATCCCCCCAACCTGAGCCTATTTGTGTAGACTCTGCAGACACCCTAGATTCTCTTGAGAAACACCTAGGAGGAGAACTACCAAAAACCCCTGCAAATTCCAAATCAAAAAAAGCTACAGAATCTGTTTCCAAACTGGACCCTGTACCTAAACCTACAGAAATTCTCACCTTAGCTTCTGTTGAACCCTCAGAACCTGTTGAAGAACCAGTTTCTGAAATTCTGGAACAAGCTTCTGATATCCTATCAGAACCTGTAACAGAATGCATAGCAGAACCTGTGTCTAAAACTGTTCCTAAACCTCTTTGTGATCCTATAACAGTTGTACCTGGTTTTGAAGCCTATCTAGCTTTAAGAGCCTCTCTACCCTCAACTTCTGAACCTCACGACCTATTTGATTCAAACAGGATAGATGATTTCCAAGCTTCATCAAACTCTAAGCTCAAAGACATTATTGAGCAAAGGTTTGTGCCTATCCTCAATGTAAGCTATGAGGACAAGTTCTCTACATTGAAGACTGAATTTTTGGATTTTGTCACCAAAATTCAGAAGGCTGTTGCCAAAGAACAAGCAATTGTTACTGCCAAGCATGTGGAAGAGGTCAAGAGTGCTGAGAAAGCTAAAACCAAGGAGAAAGCTCCTATTCTGCGGATTAGGGATAAACCATTCTTTGATGAAGATCAATATAATCCGAGAGAATCAATGGTTTTTGTCTCTTTGAAAAGAAGACTGCACAGAGTTCAAGAAGAAGCAAGACTTGAAAGAGAAGCTCACTTAAGAAGAATTGAGGCTTTGGAAGAGATTGTCAAGAAGCAGCAAGAGGATCTCCAGAAATTGATGGATCACCTTGCCAAACAAAATCAACCTTAGTTTAAATTCTTTATGTTTTGTTTGTAACCCTTGTCTGCTGTTTACTTTTTCTTCTGAACTGTTTTTGCTTTCAAGTTTATACAAGTTATTATTTGATCTTATTTGATCTTATTTACATCTAATATATTTTGTGCTTTGATTCTTCTATGTTTTTCCCTCTGAATCTCATTTTCCTTAAAATGTGTTTATATCCTTACCTAAAGTCATTTAAAAAGGGGGAGGAACTTGTTTCTAAACCTTTTCATTGATGACAAAGTATGAGATTTGTGACTTTTTGATTATCTGCATATTGCAAGTTCTATGTAAAAGTTAAAGGGAAATTTGCGAAAGGTGCTTAGTTAGACTCTGAGCCCCTGTTTTTAGAATCTGTTCTCTAATTCATTTATTATTCTGAGAATGAATTCAACTGCTTATGAAAATGAATTTAATTAACTTGGATAGAACTTAGGGGGAGCTTACAAACCTCAACTTAACAACTATCAGACTCAGGGGGAGTCAGAGCTTACAAACCTCAGACCCCTTAAGTCAACTTGTTAATTAGATTAACAACAATTGACCTTTTAAATACTGATGTTTGTCATCATCAAAAAGGGGGAGATTGTTGGAACAAAGGTGTTCAGCAATACCACGTTTTGAGTTTTGATGATAACAAGGTATTAAAAGTTGTCAATTGGATATTGCTAATATTTGTTTAAGTATGCAGGATATCAATCAAGATTTATATCCTAGAAAGTATTATGTTTGAACAATTTTAAAGAGCAAAGATCCAGAGAAGCTTGTTGCTTGTGATTCTGTATCGAAGAGAGTCTGAAGACTGTATCGAAGAGAGTCTGAAGACTATCAGAGTCTGAAGACTATCAGAGTCTGAAGACGATCAGAATCTGAAAACCAAGAGAGTCTGAAGATCATCAGAAGCTAAGTGCTACAGTGAGTCTGAAGCCTGAAATCTGAAGGGCTGCTAACAAGAATTTCTAAAGGCATTACGATGCAAAAGAAACTCTCATTTGGAGTAACGGCTAGCTTCAAAGTCAACTTGAGCGTGGGATGCTCAACGACAAAGAATGCAGGCCAGTACAGAGTACGTTGTACGAACTCTGTTTCCACTACTCCACTACCTCGTACAGTTTGGCAACTGTGTCTACCGGTATTAATCTTCAAATGGAATGGAATTCAAATTATGCAATTGAAGGACTATTACCATATCAAGCAACAGATCAACAGCCATTGATCAAGCTTCAGAAATCATCCTGATGTGCTGGATGACTCAACGTCTCTTTCCTACGCCTATATAAAGGATAGAAGACTTGAAGAATTGTTGGACTCTACAACTGAAAAACTACGCTGCATTGCTTTCGTATTCAACTGAGTCTTAACAAAAACACATCATCAACTTAGATTATTCTTACAAACTGAGTATTCTAGAATTTCTAAGTTAAACAGAAAAACAGAGTTTGTCTTTGTTTGAAACAGAGTCTGTCTTTGTTGTAATAGAAACACGTTTGATTGTTTGTCAAGTGTTTCAACTCTATTCAATTTTCTGTAAATTGTGTCAGAAGTCTCTTGCTTGTGTGCTTGAGCAAAGAAGTCTCTTGGCTGCGTCCTTAAGCAAAGAAGTCTCTTAGTTGTGTCTTTGAGCATTGGAAGTCTCTTGCCTGCGTGCTTGAGCATTGGAAGTTTCTTACTGTGTGTTTGAGCAACTTGTAATTGATATTACATTTTAGTGAACTCTCCTTGGAAGTACAAGGGGGACAGGACTACTTCCGGTTTGTGGAAGGAACCTGTATAATTGCTTGTGTTCTCTCTTCTCTCTATCTCTTGATTATTTCCGCTGCATCAGAACCTAATCTTCCATCAGACTCTGATCTCCTTCAGACTCTGATATTAAGGAATTAGATTCTCACTCTTCAAGGGCTGTGAAAAGCTAACACAATTCAATCCCCCCTTCTTGTGTTTTTCTCACCTTCAAAGACCTCCAACGGTTTCGAATTCACTTAAGATATTAAGGGGTTGTCACTTGTGGAGAGAAATCTAGGTCAAGGGATTGGGTAGAGTTAATTTGTTAATCTGTCGTTGAATTAGATAATCATTTATTGAACTAGGAGTGCAAATTACTGTAGGAGAGCTTCGGAGGATTCGAAGGTCTTAACCATACCTCTCTCATATTTTCTAAACCAACTTTTATTTTTTTATTTACGTTTAAGTTACAAAACAACTCAACTGCCTAGGGCAATCAATATAAATTTATACATTCTTTTTAATGATGAAATTGCTAAGTAGAAATTAAATACAGTCCTCGTGGATACAAATTTTTATTACTTCGATTGATTTTGGTACACTTGCCAAATACTCATTAACTCTGAGGTAGCATCCTCAAGCAAAACTACTCACCAAGCCAACCAAACTAATCTCGCACGCCGTCTACCCATCCATATGAATACAGTAGGCGGTCAACCAAACGAGCACTGGGAGTTAATCCACAATTCACAATTTAACATAATCAAATGAAAATAAATAGCATAATTTAAATTCACATCATTAATAACTACCACATTATCATAAACCATTGAGTATACAAGCACAATCAAGCAAGGCATACAATTCATCTTTTTCAAGTATTCACAACAGTCACCAAACATTCACCAATGCACATAAACACTGATTCACATATCCAAATATGACTTGACTCACTAATTAATAAATGCATGCAATGTTCTAGACTCATCTAGATGCATGTGGTACCATTGGATTCCGGAGATAATTTTGCCATTTTAACCCACACCGACGTAAGAGTACATATCCTCTTACGTATTTCACCTATGTAAAAGTACATCTCCTTTTACATTTTTCATATGACTCAATAAGACAATGATGCATGTGTTGAAAGCAAAATCCTTTATTGATATTTTAAAGATAACAAACAAATTTACTTTTATTTATATTGTTATCTACTAACAAATTTTGTGAGAAATGTTTCATGAGAATGTTCGGCAAATTCAAGAGAACGTTCTGGCCTCACAAGGGATAACAAAATCGTTCCAAAATTGGCAATGAACAAATATGATCTTTTTGGGTAATTGTCAAGATGTGCAATAATTAAAGAACAAGACCAAAGCAAATATTCTCTTTGTCTCACTTAAAGAGGAAAGAAATTAAAGCTCTTATTTATGCATTAAAGGACAAAGAAACAAATGAAATTAAATATACTTTCTCCTGCACATGTGCTGAAAAGGAAAAGAATAAAATCTTCTTTGGGTCCTCATATGCAATTTCGATCCATTAAGGAATAAACATGAAAAGAATATTCCAAGGATCAATCTTGATCACCAAGTTACATGACATCAGCAAAGTGACATCATCAAAAGTTATTAAGTGGGCAGCAAGTTTCAAAAGCTTGATCACAGCTCATCACCAGCTAGCAAGCACGTGCTCTACAAGTTTGTGCAAGTTTGGTTGGAACAGAGAGAATGTTCTGGGAGTACTGAAGAAACATTCTCTACATGCTTTCTCCCCAAGTCTCTTTTGGAGCCTTTTTTTTCGAATTCAAATTGGAAGCACAACAGCTCTTTTTTAGCTTACTTTCCAAGGGATTCCAGCTCTATAAATAGAAGAGGTCATTGAAGGAGAAATGCAAGAGTTTGAAATACAAGGCATTTATCTCTCAAAGCAAAAGGCCATCAATCTCTTCAACATCTCTTTCTACAATCACAAAGCAAACTTCATAATCTTTCACTATATTTATCATCTTAATCTCATTGAATTGAGAACATCTTTTTGAGTTTGTGTTTGTAAAATATCTCTTTTGTTTGAGATATCATCGAAAATCTCTTTTGTTTGAGATTTCATTTTCTACCAAAATCCATCACCATACAAAGTGTAAACTAGATCTCAAGTCTATTGGGCTTAATAGTTTGAGATAGGAAAGTTTCAACCTTTCTTGTGCGAAAGCAAAGAATTGTAGAAGCCTGCTGAGGTTGATAATACAGGGGTTACGGACTGATCTGGTGTGATCAAGACCTTATAGTGTTGGTTAGAAGTTTCTGCCAACTGTATACTATAGTGGATAATCTCACACGAAGTGTGGGGACTGGAAGTAGCCGGGTTTGGTGAACCAGGATAACTCTCCTGTGTTATTCTTCTTTCTCTCTATCTTTTTATATTTGCACAATATACACACACTAACACACGCATTTATTTATCTCCAGAACATTCTGGTCCAAATTAATCCCAACCATATTAATCCAGAGTTCTCTGGTCCTAAATTAATTATAACTTTATAAGTTAATTAAACTGCCTCCAGAACATTCTGGTCCAAGATAAAACAACTGCATAATATTTAACTAAAGTTTCAATTCAGTCAATAATATTGTTTATCATTCTGCCTTTATATTTCTCCAGAACATTCTGGTCCTTACTAAACTAACTTTATAATTCAGCTTAATATTATTTTTCATTCTACTCCCTTATATATATATATATATATATATATATATATATATATATATATTGATCATTCATTTATTTTAACTAACATTAACCATGTATTCTCTTGAGAATATAAAACTTATTTTAAAGTTTCAGGAATAATTTTTAAAAGGGTCACAATTCAAACCCCCCTTTCTTGTGACGTTTATTGCTACTTTAGCATGGACTTCAAGTAAGACTCAACAATGCGCCTAACACCAACTATATAATCACCAAACAATGTAAAAGTACACCTCCAATTACATTTCTTCATAAATCAACACCATAAGCACTATCAAGTTTTACAATCAACAAGTCATAATTCAAACAAGAGTCACCATCATATTATCAAATCAAAACCACCAAAAGAATCATCTTTGAAAACAACATATTTCGCCTTAAAGAAACATTATCGTTTCAAGTTCATATTTCTCGACTATAAAGCATTAATCCGACAAAGCTCGTCTATGTTCATGAAAACTAGCATTTTCTGATTAATTCTCCAAAATCAAAGTAATCAAGTACAATCGCCTCAACCAAACATATACATAATTCACATATGAGTGCAGTAGCATATACATATACGTATCATAGGCTAATTCCAATTAATTCCAAAATTCACCTAAGTTTGTCTCATTTTATCACAAAACACCGATTTTGACATTTCATACAAATCATTGTATCTCAAGCACATAAATCCTCAAATCAATCATAAACTATCATATCTTCATGAATATAAACCTTTTGTAAAGTAGTTTCATTTCTCAAAGTTTCACCAAAGTTCTTCTATGAAAATCCTAAGTTTTCGTCTATTTTGTCGTTTTTTTAAAAATCAAGTTTCATGCTCTCATAGTCCTATATCAACCCTGCATGCTTCTTCTAAGTTCATTATTGTAGTAAATAAGTTAAAACATTATCCTTGTTCTTAAGAAAATTCATTGACCGATTATCTCAAAACAAGTTCGTCTCTAAGTTCAAGTTTCTCCTCATTTTATGAAAACCAAAGTAAGTATAAGCATACTATGTTCCAACAAGAATATTAGTGAAAACAACAAAAGATCGCCTAGGGACCATACATGTCGCCCCCCAAGCACCCAAACGCGAAAGAACATTGGTTGGGCCAAGCGCAGGCTCTCTGTAACTGGGCACATAACACTCCAGTGCAGGCGCCAGCGCTGCGAGAAAGCCCGCTTGGTGTGTTTCGACCTCAGATTTTTGTCAAAAATGTCCCAAAAGTTCTTATTTTGATTCCCCCATTTTCAAAAACCATTAAAATCATGTTCCAAAGCTCGAACACATCAAATAAGTCCTTCTCACAACCTTCTAATTAGCTTATGAAATAATTCACTTAGTTTTAAAAAAAAAAAACACCAATTTTCAACAACAATACTTTGATTTATCTAAACACCACACAACAACATCAACAACTCAAACTATCAATTCCAATTCATGAATTATCATTATTAACAACATGACACAACATCAATCAAAGCACAATCTCACAACAACAATCAACTTATCAACAACAACAACAACCATGAGTTTTAAGCTCTTTAACACATCAATTTCATGAAGATTACCATACTCACAAATTAACTTGAATTAAGAGCACGAATTTCATCATTCAAACTTCATAAAAGTCACAATTAACACAAAAGCACTTAAACTCATAATTGAAAACAAGATATTATGACTTAATTGATGAGAAGCAACCATCCTCCTTATCTCTAGTCTTCAAGAATCCTAACCCTTGCTTCAATTTAGCTCCTAGCCTTCAATCCCAAGCTCTTCCTCTCTAGCTCCTCTTTTCTTCTCTTGATCCACTTTCTCTCTCTACCTGTTATGTTTTTCTTTGTGAACTGAATGATAAAGTTTTGACCTAATTCTCACAAGAGTTATGCTTATATATCACCTTATAATTGGGTTAAGTCTCTAATTGTCTTAATGGGCTCAATATTCTTACCAACTAATTCACCAAAATTATTCACTTAAACTGTTAATATACCAAATAATTACGGTCTCTACTATAATTACCCCAATCACTAGGAACTTAGCAAAAATAATTATTCCCACTAAAAGCACCAAAATAACCTTCCTAATAAAATAACTATTTTTCCCTTGCTCACCGAATGGCCAAAATACCCCTTAGTCTAAAATGACTAAAATACCCTTCTTAAACCAAAATCCACTAATCCCGAATAAAATACACACAGAGACAAATAATCACGCACAAGCGCATATAAACACACATAATAAATAAATAAAATAATTCTAGCGAAAATCAGGTTGTTACAGGTTTCGGTGTAAACCTGTAAGTTGTAAATATGGATGATATCTTTTTGTTGGCTTTGGTTTGACTTCATTATCATTTCTATAACTTTAGTTAGGATGAAAATACTACATGTATGTCATGTTGCATTTTTTGTGAAACTTGAAACATGAAAATGGCTTAGAATAAAATAGAGTTTTTCCAAGTGAAATGATGTTGTTATGTTTGAACTACTATGATGATTAACATATAAATAACATGTAGATTGATAAGGATGTATGTGAGCATGTAACTTGGTTTTGGTGAAATATGTGAAAATAGACGAACTTTGGAAAATAGACGAACTTTGTGAAATGATGAACTATGCCATGTTGATTTGTAATTAGTTATATGATAATGATTAGTTGATAAATATTGGTTGGATTGGTTAATGATATGTGAAGGAAGTGTTGATTAACTAAGTGTAAATGGTGAATCGGCTAAGACGTAAATAGACTAAATGAAGTAATGTTGTTTGTTTGATGTGAATGATGATGTTGGTGCGATAAACATGATGAATATGATATTATGATTACTTTGATGATGATGAATTGTTGATGTATGAATGTATTTATTTGACAATGCAATGGTGTATTAGTGTGGTGATATATTATATAATGATGTGAATTATATAATGATGAGTTTTTGGTGATGTGCATTGTCGATTCTATACTTGAAGTTCATGCATTAATAAGTCCTATTTAAAGATGAGTATTTAAGATGGATGATTAATTCGGTAGCATACCTCCGAATTATGAATTAAGACGGTGTGTTGAAGAGGTGAGATCAATCGGTAACATAACTCCGTCATCCGAAACTTGGTACCATATGCAGTGTATTGAACATATCATACATATGAGTCTATGTGAGAGTCGTGATTTGAATTAGTGATCATATGTGAAATGTGTGAATGACAATATGTGTTCATGTGATATTTGGTGATGGAGATAATTGTGAATGATATATGTTTGATTTGGCGATAAAGTGAATACTTGTTATATCTTGTGTTGATAATGTGAGAATTAATATGTTTGTTGATTGAATAAGAATGAAAGCAATGATGGTAATTTAGGAAATGAATATGTATATTTGTATGTGATGTTTTAAATTCCTAAATTTTATGCTTAAGTTCATATCTTCTAAAAGTTGAATGTATATATTACCTTCCAGTGGCTATTTGGTCGCCTACATCACTATGTGGTGTAGTCGTGCAGGTTGAGGATGTTTGATCGACGTGAGTACTTGAGGACAGCTTGATGCCTATCCTCCTTCTTTACTTTGTTTTTGTAGTGTTAGTGACCGTGCTCTGATTAGGGTGTCTGAGAGTCTATTTATATTTACCTATGAATTGTTTTGTTTTGAGGAACCATCGAGTTCTCATAGATGATGTATTTTGAGATGTTGAAATGATAACTTTATGCGTATTTATGTTGTGATTCCGCTGCGACTGTTTTATGAATTATGATATTTTATGAATGTTTTGGATTATTGAAGGCGTAGCACATTGAACCTTGTGTTTATCTGTTGATTTATTATTAAATATTACATGTGGGTTTTGATGGTGTTATAAATATCACCTCATATTAATTCATTTGTAACATTAGTCAAAGGCATATGGAAAGAATTACTCGCCTTTGTAATGACTACTTGTTTTGGTACCACAATATTTTCCTCAAGGGGGGTTTCGTCTACGTAATCAAGCACAGCTCACCCATGAATTGGTCACCTTCAGATATCAAACGTTGCTCAACTTGTACAACTGGGGATGACGTGTTGGCAGTGGCCATGTTATTTGTTTTCTGTTTAGGGACATACACTTGCACGCTTCTCTTGGTTCTGTCATTGAGCATTTGGAAGTCTTTTGCAAGTGTGCTTGAGAATTTGGAAGTCTCTTGGAAGAGTCCTTGAGCAATTGTAATCTAGTGAGATTATAGTGAAATCTCTTAAAAGTGCAAGGGGACTGGACTACTCCTGTTTTGTGGAAGGAAACAGTATAAATTGTTATCTCTCTCTCTCTCTCTCTCTCTCTCTCTATATATATATATATATATATATCTTTGTGTTCTTTTTTATCCGCTGCGTTCAGACTTTGAGTCAAGACTCTGAACCCATCGTACTCAGACCAGTATTAAACACTCCAAAAGAATTCAAAAAAGCCAATATAATTCAACACCCATATTCTTATGTTTTTCTCACCTTTAGTTGGTATCAAAGAACGATCGTACTCAACCACTTAACCAACTTCATCTTCTTTTGCGACCTCACCGAACTACAAATCCATAATTTCTCTCACTCTTCTTTGCCGGAGCAGAATTTATGTTACACGGAGGAGAAGCAGTGCAACGACGTCGTAAAATGTCGCAGCTGATTCGAATGAAGTTAAGGATGAAGAACCAAGCCTTTTCTCTTGTTTTCAAAGAAAGTTTGATGGTGGTGGTGGTGAAAAGAGTGAGAATGTACAGAGGTTGAAGACAAAGTGAAAAAGATATAGTGTAGGAAGACTATAATAAAGATCAATGTTCCTCTCTAATCTAATGGTTAAAACTTAATAATAACTTGTGCATGATACACAAATTTATGTCTTGTGTAGCCTAAATGCCACCGAGAGTATCAGAGAGTTGTCACAAAAATTATTTAAAAATGGTTGTTCAAATATCATTTCTCTTGAAAAAAAACATGAGTATTAAAAAAGTTATTGGGTGATAAAGTCATCACAAATAGCTTGACCAAAAAAAAAGTCATCACAAATAGATATATTTAATGTTAAATTCCATATTTCAAGAGTATTAATAATATTAAAAAAAACTTAACCTTAATTTATTGATTTTTGCAGCAATGGCTTGAGTGAAAGTCATAAATTATATGCCATAGTCTAAGCCAAGAACATACTGAAATTCGAATTTTGAATTTTAGGGAAAAACAATAGAAAATAGCGATCAACGGAGAAAGAGAGCGGGGGGGGGGGGGGCAACGACAGATCACAGAGACGGGCGACGAGGTGAGGTGGGGGAGAAGGAGAGGGACAAAAGACGAGGAAAAGGAAAGGCATGTGTATAGTCTAAAAAAGAATAATAAATGCATTTAAAAATTGAATTAAATATGTTTTTGGTCCCTATAAATATGTCAACTTTTTGTTTTAGTCCCTCTAAAAAATTTCTTCAACTTTTAGTTCCTCAAAAAAATTCCTTCTTCACTTTTAGTCTCTCCTTAAACTAAACTTATATGTAGAATTTAATAAAATTTTGCAGAAAAATTCATAATATTATAAGGATTTCTCAAAAAAATTAAAGTTTTCTAACAAAAAATCAATTTAATGTTAATTTTTATATTTTTTACGGTTAAAAATTCATATTTAATTTATGTTTTATTAAAAAATACTATTTTTTTTTTGAATTTTTTTTACAATATTCTACACATTTCTGCACAATTTCATTAAAAAAAATATAGGAACTAGAAATGATGATTTTAGGATCCTTGTATGATTCCTAAAAATGTCATTAAAAATAGGGATCAAAAGTAGTGATTGAAAATTTTATAGGAACTAGAAGTTGATGAAAAATTTTAAAGAGACAAAAACGTAAAGTTGGTATATTTATAAAGACCAAAAACATATTTAACCCTTACAAATTTGTAGATAATTAATAGACAAACTTCTTTTTTAAGTAATCCGGAGTAGTTTTTTTTTTTAAGGAAGCAAAAGTGATAGTTGAAAAATTAATATACATATGTTAAAAAGTTAAAAAGTTAACACACATACGTTAACTTTTCAACTACCATTTATTTATCATTTCGGAATGAATAAGCTACAACCCAAAAAATTTCTTACCCCTTTTTTTAGGAAGCAAAAGTGATAGTGAAAGGTTAATGTACATATATGGTTAAAAATTGAATACACTTACGTAAACTTTTCAACGATACCTTTTTACCTATCATTTAGGAGGGAATATGCTACAACCCACATTTTTTTCTCACCACTTTCTCTCTTTTCAATTTATTTTCACAACCAATCACAAAATAGACGCAAAATCAAAGAATCTTACTTGAAGACACATCAACAGAAGAAGTCAACAAACAAGTGTTAGCATGCTCATGGAAACCATGTCTTAGGAAATTGACTTGCTCATTAATATGAGACTCACAATACCAAAAATCAATAAATGGGTCAAGTCAATGAGAGAATGGATATGGGCATTTAACTAGGAACACTAATTTTTAGACGTGCTCTTTACTCGTTTTTATGGTAGGGACACTCCAATAAATTCTTAACAAAAACAAAAGTTGATCAAGGCACTTTCATTGTTTGCTGAAAAGCTAGTTTAAGTCTTCCAAGTCTTCCAAAAGAACATGACAATTTCCATGTAAAATGTGAAGTCAATTGTTACTCAACCAAGTCAACACATAATCCATTTATGTTTAAAAGAGGAAAAAAAAACTTGATCATTCTTTTTCCAAAATTGATGCATAATAATCCACTTGGGTTGGCCTAGTGGTATTCGCTTGGGACCTGGGAGTATGCTCGTCTTCAAGGTTTCAAGTTCGATTCTCTCTGGTGTCAATTTAAGTGGGCTAATTGATGCACAATATTTACAAACTTAGGGGGAAATCATGTGACATAGGCATAGGACATGCAAAGTATTACATGATGATAGCAAATTTTAATAATTTGCAGGGAGCGGGAAATCATGTGACATAGGCATAGGACATGTAAAGTCTAATTGTCATAAATTTTAGGTACCAAACCTTGAAAAGATTTTTAAAATGAAAATTGCATTTTGGTACCCTTAAAGCAATATATCCAAATTCTAAGCAAAGTGGATGTATTGCAGACACAAGTTCATGTAGATATGCATCTCAGTCGTCAAATAAAGATCGAACAACTCGTATTTCAAGTTGTATTGTAAATTTGATTTTGCGAAAGACAAAATATGAGCCGGTCAAGACCGGCTATTTGCAATGACTGCAGAGAATCCAAGTTCAATTCTCTGATGACAACCTATGAAACACAGATACGGACACCGGACACGACACAGACACTGACACGCCGACACCGCTAATAATTTGAAAAAATTACATAATTCAAGGTAATTACAAGTATCGGTGTTGTGTTGATATCGGACACGTGTAGACACGCCTAATCCGAGGAGTGTCCGTGCTTCATAGATGAAGCACAGTAGCACCCTGATTCCAACCGATCATTTTATAATATGATAATAATAACTGCATATGAAGATATACACAAGACAGAATGAACAACAATACTGGAAAAAGAAATATAAATTCAAAACTAATCAAAATGAGAGCTGAGAAGCAATTGAATTAAAGTTAAATCAGTAAGCAACCGAAGAGGTTGGAATGTGTATAACTTATCCAATAAAATCCAAATTCCATGCCACTATTAGGCAAGTTGATGGTTCATGCAAACCCGATTATAAGGTACAAAAGCTTGCCCAAAAGGCATAAAAAACCACTTTTCCCTCCAATATGGTTTCGAAAATTGGATAAACAGAGGTTACTGTCGAATTTCAAAATCTTATCAGGCTTATCTATCTGAGTATCCCTCTCTAAAGAATGACCCTATGAATCATTCAAAACAGTTTGTACCAAAATTTAAAAGAAACGCCTACACATTCAGAGTCAGCCACTTTCTCTTCTGCAGTTACCAGGCAACAAGTACTTGTATCTATCGGCATTATTTAACAAAAATGCTGGAAGATGCACTGCTGAATAAGAACGAGGAATCGGTCCTAGTTTTCCGATGATCTCCTTAAATGTATACTCTTCAGGAAGCATGTCGAATAAGTCAGCACCTTTGCATATCACCTTCTGAATCCGGTCAGGGTTTAAGTAATGAGGGAATCGCACTCGATCATAATGGCTGTAAGCTTTCATCTTAAATACAAATTCACTGATATGACGGAAACAGAAACTGCAGTGCCAGCCAGCATCCGACAGCAGTAGATCAGACTGTCTATAGTGTGCATACCTTGTCTTGTCGGTCTGGTATCTATGGATTGACCCTCTCCAGCTTTTGTTGTCGAGGAAAAACTCGAAAGAGTACAAGTAATTCCTCAGTTGTAGATGAAGAATCGGAGGGATATCGTCACACCACCTCAAGAGATTAATTGTGTGTGCACTGGGAATCTCATCCACATCAGACATTATCAAAAGGTCGTCATCTTCAATCCCTGCTATCCTCAGAAGCTGATCCAACACAACTCTTTGATGTGCCTCCTCGATAAACGGATTTTCCTTTCTCCTGAATCTTCCACCGATTGTTCCATATGTTAGTCGCGGCTCGACAAACTTGAACTTGTCCCTATTGCTTGCGAAAATCAACGGTTTGACAAATCCTGTAAACGTTGAGTTTGATTCCAGAAGTATGTACTGTGAAACATAAGGATACATTTCTTTCCATCGAATAGTAAGCATATCCACTTCATTGTTAAACAAAACAGCATCAAAGACTCGTCTCGGCGATTCACGAATTCCCCACCCATGAAGTTTGCACAGAGATTCCATCGACACGTTCTCGTGATAATAGTGAGGGATTTCATGAAACGGCTTCGGCGGAGATTCCCACAATGGTCTCAGAAAGTATGAGATTTTCTGCCCGTGCAAATAGATGAATAAGCCGCCTACTGGGATGATCACAAACATAAATATGTAGGTCTTGAAGTCCAATCCTCGCAAAATACACCTGAGTCGTGACATGCTCAGCGCTGCAGGTGTTCCCTGCTGCATAGAAAACCAAAAATCTCTTAAGACACAATCACAGCATAATCATCAAAATTTCTTTAACCTACTACATGCTTAATTTCACAAAATGACATCAAATTGTATCAAACAAACAAACCAACTTCATCTGCATGAAGTCAAATTAAACACATAACCCAACCACAGAAACTGGTTCCAAAAACTACATTTTGTAAATTATTTTATAATCTACAAATAAAAATACAAATGGGGGATAATCAAGAAACTGGGATTCATAATAGCATACACAGACATCAAAATTCAAATAAAACAATCATTCTGCAAAACATGTTACATAGACAAAAGGGTTTGTTTAAAAGGCAAAACAAAAGGGTAAAAGAACCAAAATTTTCAAATTGAAAACCCTAATTCTAATGCCACAAAAAAACATACAATTCAATCCTAATAGGTTAAAAAACTTGAAGAAAAAAAAAAACCATAATGGCCTATCAATCAATCAAAGGATAAACCCATCAATATTCTCTAAATTCAAAACAAAAATAGAAAAATAACCAAACATCAATACAGAGAGATAAAGGGATAAACTTTTCACACACCCAGAAAAAAATCAATTCAAATTTGAAATAAAAACAAAAAAAAAAAACCAACAAATTTGGAAAAAAAATTAAACTTTTCACAAAACCCAGAAAAAAAAATTGAAAAAAACTCAAGTTCCAGTTTTGCATTGGCAACAAAACCCAACCACACAAAAACCCATGAAAACAATAACAAAAACAAAAAAAAAAATCATTTTTTTAGTACAGTAGAAAACAAATTAAACAAAAACAATAAAGAAATAGGAAAAAAAAAGAACCTGGCCACAAACATCATCGCAGATATCATCAGTTTTCTTTGAATTATAGTACTCCTCAGACATGGTGAAGAAGAAGAAGAACAAAAAAAGTTTGTGTCTTTTTTTGTGTGTGTGCGCGTGGGGGTTATATATAAAAAAAATGATGAAAAAAGGGTAAAAAGAAAAGTTAAGAATTTGGGTTATGTGATGAATAAAAACCCTGTGGCAAAAAAGAAAAAGAAAAAAGAAAAAAGAAAAACCCAATATAAGTATAAGGAAAGAAAATATTTTTGGTTTTGAGGCTATAAATGATAATGAATTTAGAAGGGTAAGTGTAATTTGTAACGCCAATTATAGCCGTTTGGTGTGGGTTTGTCGCACTTTAAGCATAGGATAGGAGGGTCTTTTATTTCCCTAGATATTTGATTTTGGTGACTATACGATTGACTCATAGACCCATTTCATTTTAATCAATGAATGGTACCCACATATATATAACCCCCTTCCATCACTATTAATCGTAGGAAAATGATAACAAGTGTCTTAAGGGCATTTGTTAAGAAGTTTAAAAATGAAGTTTTGTCTTGAAAATGATGCATTCAAGACATTAAAAATTTAAAAAGTAACATTTTCTACATAAAATTTATAAATTATTTTTATTTTTAAATTTTTAACCATTATCCTAAGGGCGTCGATTAGCAAGACCCTTAATTATAATATAATAGAATAATCATACACCTTTCCGAAAAAAATCATATAATTTGTCATATTTATTTAATAAATAAAAAAATTGGTTCTGTTTATAAGAAAAAAATCAAAACTTTTAAAGTGTTATTTATTGGGTAAAAAAAATTTTAACTTTTATTTAATGTCTGTTTTTTTTTTAAATTAGTGAGTATACTTAAAAAGAATTTTATGAAAGTATATATGTCAAAACATTCAAACAATGCAATATGGTCTTGATTTTGTTTTTCTTCGTATTATATTAGGATTGCAAAAAGGTTCAACCCGCTCCGCAACGTCAATAATCCGTCTAAAAGGGGACGGAGCGGGGCACCTTACTTGTGGTGGGTTCAAAATCACAACCCATCCCGCTAAAAATGGTGGAGTTAAGCGGATCAATTCGGCGGATCAAACCCATTTTGTCATCCCTAATATTATAAGATCGGATGGAGTACATATTTTGCATATCTACATTTAAACACCGTTGTTTTAAAAATCGGATTGGTCATCAACCTGGTCAAAGTAGTGGGTCAATAAGTCTTTGATCGATTAAACACTTGTCGAACCGCATGTAAAATTCGGATTGAATAAGATGACTTGGTCGTATCTCGCGGGTTGCATAAAGTTTTTATCTTTGTATTAAACAAGATGACTCGCCTATACAATAGACCATAACACTAATAAAATTTAAAAATATCATCAGAGAAATTATGATGATTTCTCAAATTTGTTCTTTAAAATTAAGTCCTTCGATTATGGCATAATTATCTTGTCAAACACATAAATTAATATATATATATATATATATATATATATATTGATCGTACCTGCTTAGAAGAATGACATATGGTGTAGTTGTTTTGGGTGTTTGGAAGCTCTGAAACAGTTGGGGGGGGGGGGATTTATGGTTGAATAGAATCGTACCAATGGGGACAACATAAAGTCCCATTATATATATATATATATATATATATATATATATATATATATATATATATATATATATATATATATATATAGTGTGTGTGTGTGTGACTTGAAAGCACCATTGTAGGGCATACTGTGGCATTCGACGAAATTGTAACCGCCGAGCGGGATTCGTGGCACGTGAGGGGGAGACGTTACCATTCGGTTTGAATCGGTCTTCCTAGGTGCTATGAGCACTCTCCTCCCCACCCCTCGCAGAGAGAGGATGTGTAATGAGTAGATGACCAAATAATATGTTGGCATGTTTTATTGGGCTTGTATTGGAAATGGGCATTGTCATTTGCTCGATCCACAACAATAGCCCCCCAAATTGTTACTATCAAATAAGAGTGATGACTTCGAGCAAAATAGTTCGTGTTAGGTCGAACTTTATGCTAATAGAATTGTGCCCTGGTTGTATGCCTCTGATGTGCTGGATGATGACTCAACATGTCCATTTTACAGTTGTGCTACTTTTCTTCATGGTTGTGGATTGAAGAAATGTATGTGTGGTATCTCTCTACCTTGTCTGTATGGCCTCAGTTTGTTTTTGCCAAAAATAAATCCAAAGGGGGAGATTGTTGGGTATTTGAGTATTGACTTCATTGTTGCTAAAACAAATACTCATGTATGATGTTGGATACGATGTTCTAACATCTTGGCATGGTTCAATGTGCCATGTTTATGTGGCTTAGTTTACGTAAGCTTTATCTTATTAAGGAAACCACGCCTTATTTCTTGTTCACCATGTAAAGTATTTTTGTCCAGAATCAGCTGGGTGATTTGTTTCTAAAATATAGACAATATTTTAGGATCTTTGGTGGTGTTTTTTGGAGGTTCCTAAAGATGATCCTACTTTTTAGAAGTTGTTATATTTGTTACTATTTTTTACGTGAGATCACTAAAGATTTTATTCATGTGACTTGTGGTCCAAGAGCTTGTGTTTCCAGAAGAAATGTATTTTTCAGATGGATATTTTTATTTGTGAAATATATTTTCAAAAGAGATTTTGTAAGATATATTTATGAAGAATATTTGTTTCAATATATTTCTGAAAAGAATATTTGATTCAAATATATGTGTTTCTGGAAGAAAGATAATTTTCAGATTGATATTTTTATTTGTGAAATATATTTTCAAAAGAGATTTTGGAAGATATATTTATGAAGAATATTTGTTTGAATATATTTCTGAAAAAGAATATTTGATACAAATGTATCTTTAGCCTATGACGAAAAAACTCATGCTGCTAAATGGCTTTATAAGGAAGACTCAGACTCTAGTTTTATTTACCAATTCAATAGTATTAAATTGAGTCTTTTAGGGTTTCGATTGTGCTTTATTTGTGAGCCTCTCTTTGTATCACCTTGATGCATTCAACAGGACCTTTTGTTGAGTTGTAATAGATCAAAACACTCATTGTTTTATATAAGAGTCATTATTAGGGTTTTGTGTCCTAGTTATTTGTGTGTTCTTCTCTTGTATTGTTTGTGATGCAAGTCTAGCATTGTTCGTTATTTGTGAGCCTTTTTTGTATCACATTGGTACATGTTAAGGACTGTTTATTGAGTTATAACTCGTTTTCTACACCAAAGCTTTGAAGCAAGGTTGTAGTTTGTGTTTGAAGGTAACTTCAACATTTTGTGTTTAAATCTGATAATCACAGGGGCTGTGATTGATTGTAGTATAGTGAGATGGGATCTCAGATCTAGGAGTTCCTAGGTTGAAGTCAATACGGGTAGGTCCTAGGTCTAGAGTTGTAAGCGAGGAGTTTGCTGATAACTTAAAATAAGGACTACTGTAGTGGATTTCCTTCCTGGCTTGGTAGCCCCCATATTTAGGTGAGTTGTGCCGAAATGGGTTAACAAACCAACTGCGCCTTTTACTTTACTGTCTTTTATATTTTCCTTGTTCTGTTTGTTTTCTGCTAGCTCGATGTTGAAACATCTTACTCAACATTTTGTTTGTGGTTGATGTTGAAACATCGTATAAAACATCTGAAAGCTAGCCTGCCTGAATTTCAATTGGTATCAGAGCAGGCACCCTACCTGATTTTGGGTGAGCTCTAGGGAAGATAAATTTTGGACTCATGGACAGCTCAGCTTCAAGGAAGGAGGTATTTGACATATATATATATATATATATATATATATGTGTGTGTGTGTGTGTGTGTGTGTGTGTGTGTGTGTGTGTGTGTGTGTGTGTGTATGCCTATTAAAGGGGAGTATTACCTGAGGGAGAGTAATATGTTTTACTGATCTGCCATTGATGTGGAGCATTATTTTTAACTAGCCTGATGATGTCATGATGCTAGTTTATGTGATTGATGTATGGATGGATGTGGGTGTCTTGTGCTTCTGGTGTACTGATGTCTTACCAGATGTTCTGACATCCTATTGTGAGAATTTATTTTTCTCTGAAGTTGGTTGCTTATGAGAGTTCATATCTCTTTGTTTTATTTTGTGGGAGTTTATTTCTCCCTTGGTTTTTCTGTGAGGCTGGGTTCTATCTCTATTCTTTTGTGTATGCCTCTGATGTTCTCGGAGATGTTCCAATGTTTCTTGTGCATTATTTTTGAAGATATTCTTTTGAAGTAATGCTGAAGTTTGTTACCTTCTTTCAAGATGAGTTCTTGTGTTTAAATGAAAGAAGATATGATTGTATCCCTCTAGTTTGTTGTATGATCTTAGATTGTTCTATTCAAGACATAATCAAATCTCTTTGTTCTGTGAGAATCAAAATTGTGTGTCACAATCTACTGCTGGATATAAGTACTCAGCAGCTGGTGGCAGTTGTTCTAACCTTGTGTGGATGAAGGAAATGATAAAAGACTATATATTTGAACAAGATGTTCCAACATTGTGTTGGGTCAATTTGAGTACAATTGATATTCTCAAGAATATTATCCTAAATAGTTGGACGCTAGCCCTTGAAAGAAAGCTCGTGAAGGAGTTTCTGGTGAATATCTCTAATGATTGTGACATTCCTCTTAGCAAGGAGTACCAAAAAATCTATGTTATAAGAGAATGTGTCTACTTCTCTCCCAACACCAACAACAAGTTTCCTGGGGTTGAAGAGACTAATATTCCTGAGCTAGAGGTGACTGATGATCAGGTGTGCAAGGAGATAACTGCCAATCAGGTCAAAGTGTGGCCTAAGAAGAAAAAGATTTCCTCTGGCAAATTGTCTGTGAAATATACTATTCTCAACAGAATTGTTGCAGCAAACTGGGTCCCTACCAATCATTCCTCTGATATTGCCACAAGGTTGGGTAAGTTTATTTATGTTGTAGGTTCTAAGACTAAAATGAATTTTGGTGCTTATATCATTGAACAAACTATTAAGTCTGCCGAAACTGTGTTAAGTTCCCCATAACTTTTCCTACCTTGTTGTGTAGTATTATCTTAGACCAGCACCCTAGTATTAAGACTGTCAATGTTATTGCTAAGAAGAGGGAATCTCCTCTCACATTGCACTGTAAGTTTTTTGGTGCGGATCATGTTCCAGACATTGTTGGAACATCTGGAAATGCTCCTAATGAAGATTGTTGGAGTATTTTATGGAGATAGATTGTTGGAGGTATTATTTTTCTATTCTGCCATTTCTGCATTTATTTTGCATGGTAGTATTATCTTTGTGTCCATTCTGGAACATTCATGTTTTCTTGATTCTGTGTTGATGTGCCAGATGATGTTGATGCATCTCATCTGTCTAATTTTTGTTTCTCCTCTTGAAGTTTTCCTGTAGCATGTCCTTGGTCTGTAATCCTTATGGTATTTTGTACGTTAATGGGTCTTCTGGTTCTATGCACTTATTTGACGATATGATATTCTGCTAGCTTTTGGTCTTCTGGTACCTCCTAATGAGTATATGCATGAAGAATTTATGTTGGCATATTTTGTGGCTAAAAAGGGGGAGTAAATGGTATGTTTGTTTTTCTTTTTATGCCTATTTCTGTTATTGCATTTATTTTGCTATTATTCTGGCATGATTGTTGATGTTGACACTGATGTTGCAACATCTTGTTGCTCTAGGAAAATCTTTTAGTCTCAGTATTTTCTTTTGTGTATGTTCTCTGCTGAATGTTCTGTTGAATGTTGGAACATGTATGTATGACAGTGTAGTATGTTGTGTTGAATGTTTTCTGAGAAGGTTCTAATGAAAGTTGGATCGTTGAATAGTTGGCCCTGAAGTATTTCTTTATTTAAGCATTAGGAGTTTTGGGTTTCAAGATTTCCTTAATATGCATGTGTTCAGGGGAGTAGTGGAATACTATTGTTAGTAGACACTTATAGGTTGTTATATTGAGGGGAGTGATATTGTGACGTGTGCTTGAAAATGTTCAAGTTATTTGGCAGGATGTGAAGTAAGATATTGAAACATCTAAATGTCAGCACTCTGTAGGTATGGGAAATTTTTATACCCGTTTATCTAAATGTCAGCACCCATTTATCATACCCATGGATACCTGTTTAGCTATACATCCCGTGTCCATGAAGGATTTTACCCACGGGTACCCGTGGGCATCGGTATTTTTGCCACCCCTAGTTGAGAGATAAAAGAGTTCACAATGGTTTGAGGAACACATTGTATTATTTTCACTCGAGCTGTTGTAATTCTCTTTTATCCTAGATCATGCAACGCAATATGTGTTTTGAGTGTTTTGTAGTGAGAAACCATGTAAATCGACAAATCAAGAAATCATGTGAAGAATCAAGGATGTGAAGATTGAAGTCAATTGTTCTTGTAAGGTTTTTTAAGACAATACAAAGTGAAGCAAATTCATTTCATGTTCCTAGTAGTTTCCAAACAGAAGAACGATCCAAAATGGGAGAAAAACAGAAGATTTCACACCGCAGGGGCTGCCTCAGGTGCTATTTCCACCCCTGTAAGCGCCTGGTTGCAGGCAGGAATTGCCTGCAGCTTGTGTTTCCAAGTTGGTTCGGTGCAAAAAGCCCAATTTTCTTCTCTTAAATCTTAAGTAATCATTTGCTATAAATAGAGACCCTTGCACTCATTCAGAAGACATACGGTTCAAGACAAGGGTCACACATCGAGCTTTAGGGAAGGATTTGTTCCTTCTTTTGCTCTCCCTAGGGTATATTTTTCTATGTTTTTGTTATGATGTATGTTGTCATGTGTCGATGTAAGCCTTATAAGCCAATAGTTTATGTTAAACTTATGCTATGTATCATGACTTTTATTATTAAATAAAATATGGCATTATTTATCTTTCATTGTTGTAAGATTAATAAATTCCCTAGAATAGATAGTTCATGTGATGGAATATTAAGATTGACTTAATCATGAGATTACATTGACAAAAATGACGTTATTCTTTAAAGTATTTGTAATCAAGCTTTAATATAAATCGGGATAATAATAAAGCGTAAAGACTATGATGTATGTAGACTGATGACCACATCTCATGTGTCGTGAATGTGAGATATTAAGTCTTTACATAGGTCTAAATATTAGGTAGACTGATGACCACATCTCATGGGTCATGTAGACTGATGACCACATCCCATGGTTATTAGAAGCTTAAAAATTTCTTACGTTATTCTTGGTATGTTTTTCGGTCATTTTTAGTAGGTTCTACATCCAGGATAAAAGAGTATTAGAGTAATTGTTTATGATTTCGGGACATTTGTAATGTTTTCTATATTTGACTCTGTAATTCTATTCTTTCTGAAACATGGCAACGTTAGGGTGGTTTGATGTAATTCACGAAGAAATCATGCAAATTGGCAAAACAAGACATCTAAAGATTTGTGAAGACCTTGGGAAGATGAAAGAGTGAAGATTCAAGAGGTCCCAGAAGACGTTATAAAGGGAGGAATTCTATTCTCAAGTTCCAAGACATCTTATATGGTAGCAAATACCCAAAAAGACGAAGAAATTGACGTTTCGGAGCCCGGACAATACTCACATGTCCATGGCACATAGTTTTGTGCGCCTAGGAACATGATGAGGCGCCTGACACATGTTTCTAGGTGTATGGCACCTGAAACTCTACACACATTCGCCTGACACATGGTTCTAGACGCTTGGCGCCTGTTCCTTGCGAGCCAAGGCGTTGTTTTGCGACTTTTTGGTGAAAAATCCCGGTATTTTAGCCCAAGTTTAGGTGGAAACTCTCCCTATAAATACCGCATTCCTCATTCATTAAATTTCATTCATATCGAAGCAGTCCAAAAGGAATGCAAGCACTATGAGCTTCAAGGGAGGAGTTTCTCTCCTCACTCCAAGTATTTATAGGTTATCTTTTATTTCTTTTGTAATTTGTCTTTAGTTACCATGTGTAACTAAATCTTTTTAGGCTAGGGTTCTAAGATGATCCTCTATTCTGGTTGTTGTATAATTTATTTAATTTAACGTCTTTATTTAGTTATTTCTCTTTATGCTATGTAGTTTTTACAGTCGTGCGTTAGATTTGTCTCCTATGAAGCATAACCCTAACTTAAGCACTAAGGGAGGTGACCTTACCTAATATTGATGTATATATGTCTAATCAGGAAGTAATTAATTAGTAACTAGGGAAACATGCCGAAATAGAGCAGAACCCTGAGAGAAAGGTACTTAGGCAGTTGACATACCGAATATTGATGTATATCTTCCATAATCAGGAAGTAACTAGTTAGTAATTAAGGAAACATTTGACTTCACGACTTAAATCAGCCCAACAACTTAACTATTCTTTCACCTTGAAAGGTAGATGCTGATATGGCTGCCCGTTTATAGAACTACCAAGAGGGAGAGTGTTCTATGTGATTCTAAGATTCATAGATGAACGGACATTTAAGAACATTAGGACTACACTGATCAGAATTTAGGAAAGCTAATTTAAGTTTATGTTTCAATTACCTCTAAGAGAGTAAGACCCCACACGTACATCTGTGTGATCAGCAGGTGCATTTCGACAGCTGGAGGGGAATAAGCTCATATCTCTGAGAGAGTAAGGCCCCACGTACCTACCTCATGTGATCAGAAGGTGCAACTTGACATCTGATAGGTAGTAAAACCCCCCACAAACTCATCTCTTAAATAGATAACAGTGCATAACATGAATAACACTTGACTGTTACGTAATTCCAACAATTAAATATAGGGGATTCAAATAGTCCTAACCGCTGCTAACATTCTGCAATCAAAACAGGTAAACTTTGATTTGTCGCAAACATATTAACTTTGCAAAACTCTAAACACTTATCTCTTATTTTATTTTATTGATCCCAAATAAGTAACGTTAATTTTTTGGTTGAAATGACAATCCCTGTGGATACGATACTTAACTTATCACTTTAATACTTGGTAAACAATTTGGCACACTTGACTAAATCCGACCATCTAAATACTTAGAAGATATTCTTACTTTCAACCACTTACAATTTGAAGCCTTTCTAGATTCGAAATGGATGTCGTGTTGGAACAAGGGTGTTCAACAATACCACTTTTGAGTTTTGATGATAACAAGGTATTAAAAATTGTAAATTGGATATGCTAATATTTGTTTAAGTATGCAGGATCTTAATCAAGATTTCAATCTTAGTAAGTATTCTGTTTGAACATTTTGAGAGCAAAATCCAGAGAAGCTTGTTGCTTGTGATTCTGAAGATCAAGAGAGTCTGAAAAATCATCAGAAGCTGTTTCAAGAAGTCCTGAAGACTAAGAGAATCTGAAGTTAAAATGAGTCTGAAGATGATCAGAACCTGAAGTTCAAGAGAGTCTGAAGATCATCAGAACCTGAAGATCAAGAGAGTCTGAAGATCATCAGAAACTGAGGTGCTACATTATGTCTGAAGCCTACAAACTGAAGATCTGTTTAGAAGGATTTCTAAAGGCATTTCGATGCATAAGAAACATTCATTTGGAGTAACGGCTAACTTCAAAGTCAACTTAAGCGTGGGATGCTCAACGACAAAGAATGCAGACTAGGACAGAGTACTTGTGTACGAACTCTGTTTCCACTACTCCACTACCTCGTACAGTTTGGCAAATGTGTCTACCGGTATTTAGCTTCAAAAGGAATGAGATTCAAAATATGCATTTGAAGGACTATTACCATATCAAGCAACAGATCAACAACTATTGATCAAACTTCCATAATTCTCTTGATATGCTGGATTGTCTCAACGTCTCTTTCCAACGCCTATATAAAGGATAAAAGACTTGAAGAATATGTTGGACTCTACAACTGAAAAACTACGCTATCAAGCTATTGTATTCTATCTGAGTCAAAATAGAAACACATCAACAACTTAGCAAATTCTTACAAACTGTGTATTCTAGAATTTCTAAGTTTATCAGAAAAACAGAGTCTGTCTTTGTTTATGTTATTGGAATTCATTTGATTGTTTGTCAAGTGTTTCCAACTCTATTCAATTTTCTGTAAATTGTGTCAGAAGTCTTTTGCTTGTGTGCTTGAGCAAAGAAGTCTCTTAGTTGTGTCTTTGAGCATTGGAAGTCTCTTGCCTACATGCTTGAGCATTTGGAAGTCTCTTACTGTGTGTTTGAGCAACTTGTAATTGATATTACATTTTAGTTAAACTCTCCTTGGAAGTGCAATGGGGACAGGACTACTTCCGGTTTGTGGAAGGAACCTGTATAATTGTTTGTGTTCTCTCTTTCTCTTTATCTCTTGTTTATTTCCGCTGCAATAGACTCTGGTCTTCCATCAGGTTCTGAATCCATTCAGACTCTGATCCTAGAAAACAGATTCTTACTCTTTAAGAGTTACGAAAAAGTAAACACAATTCAACCCCCCCTTCTTGTGTTTTTCTCACCTTCAGTTGGTATCAGAGCTCCGGCTCTGTTGTCACAGCACTTAACCGTGTAACAAAGAAGATCCAGAGAAAAACATGTCTTCCAGTGAACCTTCTACTTCTGGTGCTAATTATGGTGCTGTTATACCATATGACTATGGATCCAATAACAGCAGTAAGAAAGACGATTTTTGGAAAATTTCAAAGTTTAATGGTGATCCTGAAGAATTTTCTTGGTGGAAAACCAACTTCTATAGCTATGTCATGGATCTTGATGAAGAACTCTGGGACATACTTGAAGATGGTATTGGTGATTTACAACTTGATGACGAAGGTGCTGCCATTGACCGTAAACTTCACACTGCTGCTCAGAAGAAGATCTACAAGAAACATCATATCATCAGAGGAGCTCTTGTCACTGCTATTCCTAAGTCCGAATACATGAAGATGAGTGACAAATCTACTGCTAAAGCCATATTTGCTTCTCTTTGTGCAAACTATGAAGGGAGCAAGAAGGTCAGGGAAGCTAAAGCTCTTTTATTGGTTCATCAGTATGAATTATTCAGGATGAAGGAGGATGAAAGCATTGAGCAGATATACTCAAGATTTCATACTCTAGTATCTGGACTTCAGATACTAAAGAAGAGTTATATAGCTTCTGACCATGTCAACAAGATACTAAGGAGTTTACCCTCTAGGTGGCGACCAAAGGTTACTGCAATTGAGGAAGCTAAGGATTTAAACACTTTGAGTGTTGAACATCTTGTCAGTTCTCTCAAAGTTCATGAGTTAAGTCTCAATGAACATGAATCTGCAAGAAAGTCTAAAACCATTGCTTTAAAATCAAATGGAAGATCCTCAAAGGCTCTCAAAGTTGAAGAGTCTGAAAATGAATCTTCTGCTTCTGAAAGCTCTGAGGAAGATCCTGATGTTGCTAAAGAAATGGCTATGCTTTCAAGCAGAATGCAATACCTTGCTAAAAAGAACAAGAAGTTTCTGAGTAAGAGCAGTGGTAAGGGTTTCAAGAAGGAAGAACAAAAAGGTTGCTTCAACTGCAAGAAGCCTGGGCACTTTATTGCTGATTGTCCAGAGTTGCAGAAAGAGAAATCCAAATCAAAAAGGCCAACCTTCAAGTCAAGCAAGTTTAAGAAGCAAATCAAGAAAAGTCTAATGGCTACCTGGGAAGATATTGATAATGAGTCAAGGTCTGAAGAAGATGATGCTGATGGTGAAGCTAATGTAGCTGTTGGATTAATGGCTACAACTGAATCAGTAAAAGAAGCACCTGAGGCAGAATCAGATGCAGACTCTGAAAGTGAGACTGAGGTATGTCTAAAAGGACATGAAAGGCAGAAGGCCTGGTACCTGGACAGTGGCTGCTCGCGACACATGACAGGAGAAAAGTCTATGTTCCTAACCCTAACCATGAAAGAGGGAGGAACTGTGGGATTTGGGGGAAACCAGACTGGCAAAATCATTGGTACTAGAACCATTGGTAACTCTCTAATCTCTATTAGTAATGTGTGGTTTGTTGATGGACTTAGACATAACCTATTGAGCATAAGTTAATTGTGTGATAGTGGCTATGATGTTTTGTTTAATAAGAACAACTGCACTGTTGTCAACAAGGATGATCAATCCATAGTCTTCAAGGGAAAGAGAAGAAACAATGTCTACAAAATAAAATTCTCTGAACTGACTGATCAGAAGGTAGTTTGCCTTTTGTCAATGGGTGATAAGAAATGGTTGTGGCATAGACGGTTGGGACATGCAAACTGGAGGTTAATCTCTAAGCTTAGCAAGTTGCAACTAGTCAAAGACTTACCAGACATTGACTATCATTCAGATGACCTTTGGTGTAAACTGATATTGATAGGTACAGAATTGACCTTTCATGTTTACACCAATGGTCAATTCTGTACCTATCAATATCAGTTTTCATTTCAAATTCGGGAAAGGTTGTGCTGAAATTCATAAATATTCACTGTGACCTACGTGCAGTAATATGACCATAACTCAAGTTCTATAAATCATTTAGAAGTCAAATTAATGGCATTAAAACGCTAACATCCATACCTACAACTTCCGTGTTTACACCTAAGACTAATTCTGTACCTATCAATCCCAGTTTTCATTTCAAATTCGGAAATGGTTGTGCTGAAATTCATAAGTGTTCACTGTGACCTACACGCATTAATTTGACCATAACTCAAGTTCTATAAATCATTTAGAAGTCAAACCAACGACATTAAAAATCTAACATCCATACCTACAACTTTCGTGTTTACACCTAAAGCTAATTCAAAAAATAAACGGGTGAAAAGTGAGTGTTTTTCCAGTTTTGGCTTTCAGAAAATCGGTGGCCGAATTCGCTTACGGGAAAGAACAATTTTCACTCCAAAAAGCCAATTTTTGATCCCTTAATCACCCAAAATGATTTACAATGATGTTTACAGGTCAAATAGGTAATATAGAAATCAAAACAACATAGGAACATGCATCAAACAACACAATTCATCTCATTTTATCAATTAACATAAACTTTCTAACCCTAATTCAAGAACACAACAATTCATCAAATTTCAGAATTTTATACTATGATTATTGAAGGAAATCCCACCCTTACCTTAAGAAAATTGGAGCAGCAGCCTCTTGGTTCTTCACTTCTAGTTTTCTCCCTTTTCTCCCAAAACTCTGAAATGTACGTTCTGTACAATTCTAAACCTATTTCCCCCTTTTAAACCTCTATTTCTTTTATTTTATCTTATTCCCTCACAACTTTATCTAATTCTAAAACAAACCCACAACTTATTATTTGTTTTATTTTCAAATCTTATTTTATTAAACAATAAAATAAGTCTCAACCTTCATAAAATCACATAACTCATATAAATCACATAATATTTCAAATATCACTTAAATTCACACAAAATCATATAAATATTACCTATACTATATAAAATAATTTAAATAATTAAAACGGGCGTTACATGCTCAACGACAAAGAATGCAGAATAGGACAGAGTACTTGTGTACGAACTCTGTTTCCACTACTCCACTACCTCGTACAGTTTGGCAACTGTGTCTACCGGTATTTAGCTTCAAAAGGAATGGTGTAACACCTCGTTTTCCCCAACTTTAAAATAGCATAGATTAATCAGAGTTTTTCAACGTAAACGGAATGTCACACTTCTTTTCATAAAATCATAAATGGAATAAAGAAAATCCTTTAATACATCGCAGCGGAAATATTTCAACTTTTCAAAACAATCTTTGGCACAAGAGCCTCAACACAAAATCTCATAAATTTAGTTCATCAACATGTTCATAAAACAATACGTAAGGAATAGAAAGCGACAACAAAATTCCCATCCCGTTACGTATCAGAGCACCTAAGACACACGCGAGAGATACCTCACACGACCGCAACTATTCTTGGTTACCTGCAAGTTACCCATAGGGAAGGTAACATTTTCAAGCAGAAGGGGTGAGATTTCACAAAACAATAATAATAAGCATATAATTCAACAATTATATTTAACAGCATAACTTCGTCATCATAATATCACAACAACAGTCAAGTAACGTCTTAATCAACATCATAATCAACATCATAATTTCAACGTAATAGTTTGACTTGACAATGCAACCTCGACTCGACTTATGCAACTTAGACATCTTAATCATGCATGTGGTACCATATTGAGTATAAATATACTCCTAGGGCATAAGCCCTCGTCGCTATTGAGCATAAAAATACTCCTAGAGCATAAGCTCTCGTCGCTATTGAGCAAAAGCTCCTAGGGCATGAGCCCTCGTCTCTGGATGAATATGCATGGACTCAACTTCTTAAATCTTAGACATCTCAAATGAACTCCAATAATTTGGATTATAACATCATAAATCTTATAACGACACATGCAGTTTTTAATTAATAACAACATGGCAGCAGTCAACATCTCAAACATAGTAAAATCGTAAACATTCACATACATCATCTCTTATAATTCAAAGAAAGCATATACAAATGTATAGGTCACTATAACAAATCAAGCATCAGTTAACAGCTCTACATGTCGTCTTAATATTTCAGTACTTAATTCTAATCCGGGGGTAATCTCATAACTAATCGTGCAACAAGAGTCGCATTATTCTAAAAGGTAGTCTGATACAGAACTACTCGCTATGGCGAGTGGGATCTCTCGCCTCGCGAACCATCAGGGATTACTCGCTACAGCGAGTTGAACTGCTCGCCTTGCGAGCCATCACAGGTAGCTCGCTATGGCGAGTTGGGTTGCTCACTTCACAAGCCTTCTCAAGGGTTGCTCGCTATAGCGAGTGGATTGCTCGCCTCGCGAGACTTCCAGGGTTTGCTCGCTATGGCGAGTGGATTGCTCGCCTCGCGAGCCTTCTAGGGGAGCACTCGCCGTGGCGAGTTGATTACTTGTTGTGGCGAGCGATGACAGAACAGTTACGGGGTTACGAGGGTTTTCACCCAAAACCCCAAATTTCATCCAATTCCTTCCCAATTTCGACTATAATGATGTTTAAGGATTACCCTATGGTCTATAAACAATTTTCTACAACATTGGTACAGTTTCTCATCATCTAATCATCAATTTAACACTTTTGACCTAGTTCTCAAATCCTCAATTCTCATGAATTAAACCTAGAATTTGTTAACTATAATCATGAATTACATGCTCTAATGAAATTGTAATGATAGGCTCACCCTTACCTTAAGAAAATTGAGCAGCAGCCTCTCTGGTTCTTCTCTTCTGTTTTCTCCCTTTTTCTCCCAAAACTCTGAATTGTACGTTCTGACAGTTTCTAACCTAGGTTTTCCCTTTTAAATCATTTTTTGTTTTATTTTATCTTATTTCCTCACAACTCTATCTAATTCTAAAACAAACCCAAAACTTAACATTTATTTTATTTTCAAATCTTATTTTATTAAACAATAAAATAAGTCACAACACTTCATAAAATCACATAATATCTTATATATCACTTAATTCACACAAAATCATATAAATATTCTCCATACTATATAAAATAATTTAAATAATTAAAGCGGGCGTTACAAATGGGACTCAAAATATGCATTTGAAGGACTATTACCATATCAAGCAACAGATCAACAACTATTGATCAAGCTTCCAGAATTCTCTTGATGTGCTGGATTGTCTCAACGTCTCTTTCCAACGCCTATATAAAGGATAGAAAACTTGAAGAATATGTTGGACTCTACAACTGAAAAACTACGCTATCAAGCTATTGTATTCTATCTGAGTCAAACCAGAAACACATCAACAACTTAGCAAATTCTTACAAACTGTGTATTCTAGAATTTCTAAGTTTATCAGAAAAACAGAGTCTGTCTTTGTTTATGTTAATGGAACACATTTGATTGTTTGTCAAGTGTTTCCAACTCTATTCAATTTTCTGTAAATTTTGTCAGAAGTCTCTTGCTTGTGTGCTTGAGCAAAGAAGTCTCTTAGTTGTGTCTTTGAGCATTGGAAGTCTCTTGCCTGCGTGCTTGAGCATTTGGAAGTCTCTTACTGTGTGTTTAAGCAACTTGTAATTGATATTACATTTTAGTGAAACTCTCCTTGGAAGTGCAAGGGGGACAGGTCTACTTCCGATTTGTGGAAGGAACCTGTATAATTGCGTGTGTTCTCTCTTTCTCTTTATCTCTTGTTTATTTTCGCTGCAACAGACTCTGGTCTTCCATCAGGTTCTGAATCCATTCAGACTCTGATCCTGGAAAACAGATTCTTACTCTTCAAGAGTTACGAAAAAGTAAACACAATTCAACCCCCCCTTCTTGTGTTTTTCTCACCTTCATGTCGAACCCTCACAATTCGAGTGACCACTTTATCATCCTTCCAACTATGTCTGGTTGAAACAAAATTTGCCTAATGGGTTGGTCTGTTCGTACAATTATGAGTGTGAATGGGACCATTTCTATGTTTTGGTACCTTATCTCCAACCTTTTCAAGGCTTTACTCATGAAATACGTAGGACTCTTCCCTTCTTCTATTTCCCTAATTAAGGTGGCACTAACGACCTCAGAGGATAAAGATAGATAGATATAAAGTGTCTCACCTTGCTTTGGATACAATATGAGTAGTGGTCGAGGAAGCGTCTCTTTGAGATGTTTAAGAGCAGATTCGCGCTACTCGCTCCATCCATTCGAAGGCATCTTTGTTTTGCAAGAGTTTGAAGAATGAAATGGTGTGTTGCGCAGACTTTGCGACAAAGCGCGAAAGCACGGTCGTCATTCCATTAAGGGTTTGGACGCACTTTTTAGAAGTGGGAGTTGGATATTCAGCAAACACTCGACATTTGTCTGGGTTAGTCTCCATCCCTTATTCTGTAAGGTATAACCATAAGAACTTCTCTACTCAAACTTTGAAAGTATTTTTCGAGGTTGACTCTCATGTTAATTTATCGGGCATGCTTGAAGACATTTTGAGATGGATGGTATGATAAACCTATTGTTAGATTTTACAATCATATCATCCATTGTTTGTCTTCCATGCTGACCCGGTTAAGACCCATGCAAAGGTAGGAAATTTTAGACGTCACTTGCGTCGATTCGGTGGCTAGACAAGAAGTGTGCCTTCGTTGATCGAGGCGTGGTTCAACTACTTTTTATGGGTATAATAAGTTCTAGCTGCATCAGTCCTTGTTATTTTTCATCCTCCTCATAAATTAGAGGAAATTAGCCGAATTTTGGCTTTTTCCTAAAATGCTTATCAGAAAATGCAAATTTTTGCAATCAAATCATTTAGTTATCTGATGTTTTAAAGTTATAAATGATGGACCAATCAGTAAGAACCTAGTAACTGTATCAAAGATTATGAATGTTCTTACAAGAAAACTTGAAAGAAAAGAAACAAATAGGGGCTCATAGGTCATTCTTTTTACCTAAAGTTAAACTTTTCTCTCATAAGAACTATAGAGATACATGTTTCCCTTTCAAATTTTCATCAAATTTGGACTTCATTTATGATGTGAGATCCTTTTTTATTTCTAATCATTTTATTTTAGTAAGTTTGGGTGAAGCCATTAGTAGCTTCCTTGTTGATTGTATGACTTCTTAAATAGTAGTCAAGGTGGTGTCTGACATTTGGTACTTCATTTTTAGCAATTTTAGGTCTCCTGATGATTCAATTGTTAATAGATTTATTGTTCACCATTAGGAAGTTGAACTTGTTGGTATTCTACTATACCTTTTCTTTAAATGTTACCATAAGTTATGAGTAGCCCCATGGATGGGAGGTTGTGTCTTTAAATCCTTGGAGCTCGAACCCCATTTAAAATGTGAGGTTTTTGCAATATAATTGTAATTTTCTAAGCAAGTCGACGTGCATTATATTGCAAGAGCTTCCCTAATCACTTAAGACCCCCTTGACCTTAGAGTTTTCAATGCACACTCATATTAGGAGCAGGATATGATGGTTTGAAAATCTGCTAGAAAAATCCTCGTCATAAAAACTAGTAGTTATTGATCATGTTCACATTGTGGAATGAACCCCACTCACACACACACACACACACACACTACAAATAGAGGTTGTTGATGACAAGGTTTAGCATAGCCTCCTTCGGTAGCCATCACGACCAAAAGGTATTTTTTTTCAGCGAGGCCTTCTTATGGTCGACCTCGATAGTTGGATTCCCGATCAAATTCTTCATTGGCTATATAAGGGGGTGTATTCATTCAATCACGTAACATGATTTCTATGAAATAATTTAAGGGGGTGTATTCAATTAATCTCCTCGTAAATTATCAGTGCTCACAAATTTATTTGGTATGAGTCTATCAGTTTGACCTTTTTCTTTAACCTTTGTGGTGTTAACTTTTTCTTCATATAAAATGTAATTTTTTGCTAAGGTTGGAATCTCATTGAATGATGGGTCTTCCTTTAGTGCGACCTTATGGTGGAACATTGACCCCTCTCAAAATCCTAGTTTGAGTAAGAATGATTCCATCCGATCATCTGCCCCCTAAACTATCACAACTTCTTTAGCGAATCAATCAATCCTTGGACAACAGTTGTGAAGGATGCAATTAAGTTAGGCTTTTAAACTAGACGATGACTAATTTTTTCAAAGTGGGCACAAATAATTGCCACTTTACTAGTGTATATTAACCCATGTCTTATAAAATTATTAGAATGGTATTTACATTCTTCCAACGATTGTTATTGTAGATTAACCCTTCATACCTTTCCATGGTAGGTTGTTTTGAAAGGATCGAGGAATGGATTTTCTTTTGATTCTTCTAGTGAACAATCCATTATTGAATCAATTTACTTCATGGTCGGGAAATTCTAGGGATGCGCGCTTTTTTAGATTTCTTCTTAGGGGAGGAGCGACGAGGTGTTTTACTGATAGAGTCTTAAGTTGGGGAGGAAATCCCTCTTCCCCTACCACCACCATCGTGAGGAGGCACTGAATTATCATTTATGCCTACTTTGCATCGTTCAGAGTGACGACAAGATGCACGACCACACTTTTGTGTGGTATGGATCTCCTTGCGTATGGAGTTCCTTTTGTTGGTCGATATGGCAAGGTAATATGCACTAGAGGGGGTCAATAGTGTTTAAAAAATTTATCGAGTTTGTAGCAAAAGCTATTTGAAGAAAAACGATTTACGACTTATTGGATTTTTGCAAGGTTCAATGGCTCTGACAAACTTATTAAAACTATGCACAAATGATAAGATTCACTTGGAATTGAGAGATTCTAAGAAATCTTAACACGGTTTATTATTAATAAAATTCACACAAGTTACAAATCAAGTACAATCTCAAACCAAACCTAAGAGCAATTAATCAATTATACTAATAAACAAAATTGTGCAAGAGTTTGATAAATTGAAAATATATTGAAACTAAGTGTGATCCAAAGAAAAGTAAGATAAAGCCAATTCAAAGAACAAATTCAAGTTTAATGGTATAAACCTAGATCACACTCAAATCCAAGCGATCAAATACACAATTAATCAAAATTAAAGAGGATAGAGAAGAAAGAAGACACCGATATTTATAGTAGTTCACCCTTTCATCCTCCCTTCGGCCTACGTCTACTCTTTTCGATGCAAAACATCTCCACCGAGGACTTCCACTAGAATGATAATGTTTGATTACATCGTGATTACTAGAATTCCTTGAAACTACCCTAGTTATTCAATTCCTATGCAATCACTCCCCCAATAAACTTTGAAATTGGTGTTTCTTGATGTCTTCAAATCTTCAATCACCCGTGCAACCCTTGAATTTCTTCACTCGAACTCTTAGATGCTCCATCTGGCAATTAGAACCCTTTGAACACAAGAACTATAGAAAGAAGCCCCAATACCCTTGGAGGTGGAATGAGATTATTCACTTCACTTTAGAACCTTCATTACTCAATCAACTTACTTGAATGAACCAACTTACAATCCCTATAGAACTCTAGCAATCTATGACTCAAAGATCAAAGTGATTATAAGAAAAAATGTTTAATCTTGAAGAATGATGAACAATGAGGTTTGGAGTGAGGTTTGGAGACTCTAGGGAGAATAGATCCAAATAATTCAATGAATTGGGTGTCACGAGGAAGTGACTGTGTATAGAAAAGGGTGGCAAGAGCAAAATTTCAGCCAAAAATAACATAGTGAATATATGATTCGATTTAGACAGCTAAAAGACAAGCCATTTGAGCTATGAAGATTGATACACATCAGACCATATCTGAATCGATTCAACATAGGTCAGAAAGTTTCCATGATATGATTCAGATAATTTTGAATCGATTCAGAGATGATAATATTTAAAACTTCATGAAACGATTCACCCCAAGTCAAAGACTTCTGATGATATGATTCAAGATTATTTGAATCGATTCAAAATCCTGGAATGAAGCTTTTACATGCAAGAAAGGTATGCAAGACACTAAGAATACATACGACACAATGTGGCATGGATTGTTAGGTGCTTTAACATGATTTTATGCTATATTACCTAGACAAAAAATAAACAACATCTAAGAGTCCTAATGAACATCATCAAAACATAAACATAAGGAAATGCCAGCTTCACCTTTCTCTTTATTTTTGTGTTTATAACGGTGATCTCCATGGCGAGGGGAGCTATGACGTTTGCGGTGTTTCAAGGTGTAATCATGGACAAACTTCTCGGTCACTTCAAGTAGAGTGCGCTCATGTTGTATGTTTTGTAAAGGAGTGTGGGGTGTGATGACAATCGGGCAAGATTAACAGGTTTTCCACCCTAGGCAATTGTTAATTTTGTTTGCCCAAAAATTTTGATTGTGGCTTAATCAGTTGATACAAACAATGTATGGTGCAATTTTGCGTGGAATCGTTAACCTCTTCGGCGCATCGATGTTCATATGATTTGATCGCACTGATAGGTGGTGGCACTCACCCTTCCGTCAAATTATGGTCACATCGTAATTGTCATAAAAAGGATCATCATCGATTGAGAAAGGATTGGTGTTGGTGTGTTGCGCTGCAATGGAGAGGTTCTGACGACGATGCATTTAAAGTCTAAAACCAGTAGCTGCCTTAGTTTTGGTAACGATTCCAACCATTGTTTGCTATAGTTAGAAGATAAAGAAGATTCTAGAAACGAAGTTATGAGAATTTCGTTGCCACAAACTGTGTCATTTTTCTTACCGAAGAACAGAAGATTCGACCGAAGTAGTTGTGGCGAAGCTTCAGTGATAACTTGTGAAAGTATTTTAGAAACTAGTTTAAAAAAACGGTACTATGACATGATTTGATTAGATACATATAAATATTTTACATCATCAACACATATAAATTAATTTAAAAACACAATAAACATGCATTTTTATTTGTGAAAATCCATTCAAGTTTGGTTCTAACAATCTAGTTTGCTTTCTAAAATATGCAACGGATTACATAAAATATTTTACATTAATGTCTATTATGAAGAAGACAAAGCTTGTGAATTGTGATGATGAGCTCAGCACCAATGCATCATAGTACTCATAACTACGGATGACAGCACATCATATGCATGTTTGCTTTCTTGTGTACTTTTCAAAGAATGCTTATGTGCGTCGCCACACATTCTTCTTTATCAACGACAAATAATTAGGGAATGTTTCCAAAAAATTACAATAAGCTTGAAAAATATATTCTAAAGACTTAAGAGTCAACGATTTGGATAGGTTTGTTCATCAAATAGTGTAAAAGATAACTAAAGATCTGTAGTTTGTGAAGACCACAAAAAATATTATAAGTTTTTGTAGCTGGACCTTCAATTTTTTTCTTGACTACTCCTCGATCTTACACCCACCATTTTCGGATTGATTTATTTGTCAATTTCACTTTCAGTAAAACAACTTGGAAGAAATGCCAAAAAGACAAAAACAAAAAACAACTTCAAGATGAGACTTTTCAAGGGCTTAGCACACCAAGAGAGCTTATTTGTTTTAAACTCTGATATTTGTACAACTATTTTATGATAATTTTTTGATAACTCTTTTATATTCAGGTTATGTTTTTATTCTCCTCTCTCTCTATTATTTTTGACCAATGAAAAGAGAGAGAAAAAGAAGTTGTTAGAAAAATTGTCTCAAATGGTTGTTCAAATATCACCACCTTTTTAATTTTAGAAGCTCAAAAGCCGAATTTAGAAATCCTTGCTTTGAGATGATGTATTATATGTTTCAGATCGGATTTTGGTCCATACAACAGACTAATTCAACATGCTTATCAACTCAATACATTGTCGTAGGAAGGATCGTGGAAGGTCACAGGTATGCCCTACCACACAGAATGATCCCGATCGTTGAACCGTTCTCTACCTGACTCTCGCATCCGTTGCAGAATTTCACGAAATCATTTACGTTGAGCTCGTCTATATAAGTGTGGCTCCGCGTCACACCTTAAGTATGGACACATTTTTATACGCATCTATCCCGAGTTCACATATTAACTTGAACATCATAGCAATTACATGATTTGCATGTTTCTTTCCCACCATCGACGAAAGTCTCCAACGCACCAAAGCTCTTCCACCATTGAATCATACCGTCACCAGCACGAGGGTTGAGATCACATCATCCTAGTTTTGTTCCCGTATAAATCACTATATTTTGGTTTGCAACCTGCGGGGGAGTAGTATTTGGGTGTTTTTTTATAAAAAAAATGGAGGAATTTTTTTTATAAAGAACATTTAAAATTCCATAAAAAAAATGATTACGACTCTATTTGGTAAAAAATAATGGATAACTAATAAAGTAACTTATAGCATATTGCTTATAAACTAGCTTATAGTTGATAATAGATAAGCTAATTGCTTATATTTTGTCTAAAAATAAGAAGCTAATTACTTATTGAATTTGTAGTGTTTGATAAAATTCGTGATTGAAATAGTTTATAAATATGAAATGACATAAAAAATATTTAATTAATATTTTTCAATTAAAATTACAAAGATAAAATTGAGATGAAAAGTGATAAGCTATGCTATAACAATTAATGATTGCAAGGCTAATTCCTCTAAAAAAAACATTCTTAAAAAAAAAAAAACACCAAGGCTAGTATCTCCATATTGGATTCATCACATATAAATAATGAATTAATTAGATGGACATTGTTCGGGACTTAAGTCAAACAAGAAATCAAGAAAATTAAAGATCCTCAATAGCTGGTGGTATGTTTGTTACACCTGGAATCTTCCAATCTTTTAGGCTTTCTTCTATTTTTATTCCCACATATCCTATTGTATACTATATAAATAGGTTTGCCATTTGATGTATAAAGAAATCAAAAGGAAAAAGTGGATGTTTATTTTTGGTTTGTAGAAGGAATCTGCACATGCATATGAATCTGTCGAGATTAATCATTTAAGCTTTGTGAAGCTCAAATGTTCGACAAACTATTTCTAAAAAAATTTAACACTGCAAACGTTTTTTAAGAGTTTTAACGTTGTTGTATGCTTATGACTGAATTTGAACCCACGACATTGATTAAGACATACGCCATCGCTTCTAAATATTCTTCGCTAGAATAAGCATATTTTAAATGGCATGGGAGACGGGTGAATCAAGGTTGATTGATAGGACATGCATAATCCAATTAATAATGTTATTTTACTACCTTTTTTTTTTAAAGAATGTTCCGTTATTACTTATGTACTTATGTTTTGGCTTCAAACAAGATTCCGAATATAAAAATAATATTCGCTTAGTTGTTTATAGAAACCATGATACACACAAAACATTATACACTTTCCGAATTTAAAATTTAATTTATTTTTCTAATACCATCAGGCCAACCAAGTGGGTTTATGAGTGGATAATTTTGTATTTTTAAATTTTTTTAAGAAGCTAAACTAACCCACCTAACTCATCTAAATTGACACCAAAGAGAATCGAACATGGAACCTCGAAAAGGAACATACTCCTATATCCCAAGTCAATAAGGTCAATCCAAATAAGTCTTTAAATGAAAGGCACAAGGTATCAAATTTAATTGAAAGGCACCGCAAAGAAGATTTTTCATTTTAGGATTAAAATAATGAATTCCGTGGCTTTGATAGGTTCTTCACATAATTGAAAAGAGATCGCATAGTAGCATGACTTATGACGATAAACTAGTTGACAAATGACAAAAAGGCAACATTTATTCCATTAAAAAATAAAAGGAAAATATAACTTGGGCCCTAAGGGCACAAGATAAAGATCTTAAAATAGAATTAAATAATAAATATTACATTGAAAAAATAAGTTTTTAAGATTTTAAAGTTATGAATGTACAATTTCTAAGATGAAATTTTTACATTTAGTTTCTTATCTTGTACCCACAAGTTAACAATACCCAGCATAAAAATAAGAAAGAAAAAGTTGATGACATTTTCCCTTAACAAATTTAGCTACTAAAACTTGGAAAAGGAGTCCTTTGGAGTAATAGCTACCCCAACCACAAAATTTAAAGTTAAAAACATGGAGACACATTTGTATGCTTCTTTTTAAACTAATTTTTTTTTTAAATTAGCTACTAGAACTTAGTTTTTTTTTTGAACAGGCAAAAATGGAATATATATTAACAACTATAAAATCGCATCTTTAGTATAAAATGTGTCAAAAATTACGATTAAAGTTCACAAACAGATTACAAATCGAAACCTAATAAGGCTATCCAATGCTTAGACAAACGAGCAGACAAGTTAACCAGTTATGAGTCCCTAAGACATATATAACATTAGCTGCTTTTCATCCACCGATACAAGTAAATTAGCTACTAGAACTTAGTTTTGATTTGATTCTTTTGTAGAAACCATGACTACTCTTCTATAATTTTTTAAGGGAAAAAACTTGTATTCGTTAAAAATATCATGTTCTGCATCATTAGTGAATAATCCTCCCACCATCTATGATGGGTTTAAGAAGCTACTCAATCAATTGCAACATCCTAATGAACACAGAATTAGAAAATTAATAAAAGAGACCAGATAAAGTCCTCTACTTATTTTATTGTTTTTTGGTTAAATTGTGCCATGGTTTGTATAAGAAAAGAATATTGCCATTCTCCTTATTTATCCAAAAACAAGAAAACATGTTGGACCACATACATGTTCCTAATGTAAAAATAAGTCCTGCTTCCATTCATATTTTATATCACTAGAATGATTTTTATTATTTATCTTTTATAATTAGTTTTTGTAAATTACACAAACAATATTGTTTTTTTTTAAGTAGAAATACTATTTAGTTGATTTCGTGATAGAGAATTGTAAAGTTTACATTGCAAGAACCTCTGGCAGATTGTTTTTAGACAATTTCGTAACACATCCTATTAGCTTCTCGAACGCCTTATAATATTTCAGATTGTATGTTATGAAAGGTGTAAAAACATATTAAAAACACCCTCGAACCCCCTACAATTTTACTGATTTCATAGTTCTAACTATGTCTCGAGGGTGGGAAAAGAATTTGCCTATTTTTTTTATGGGTTTGAGCATAATCTCTTATAGCAGGAAGAAGCCCAAATAAAGAAATTAGGCCTATTGTCTTTGTGCTTCAGAGTTTCTTATCCCACCTCCAATTTTCTCGCATATCTATTTGGATTAAAAAATTCAAAAAATATGGTTTGTTTGGAGGGTTTTTGAGGGTGTTTTAAGTTTTTAGGATTATATAATATAAAATCTATAGAACACGCGAAAAACCAACAGATAAGAAAATGGTCTTTTTTATGTTTTTGTGAATGATGACAATAATTGTCTAGCTACAAAATAATGAGACTTTTCACCCGTAAATTGATGATGACACATCACTTAATGCTGAGAAACACATGTAAAAGATCAAAATGCCTTTCGGCAGTTAACTGTCGAGGTTTTCCTTTATACAGAATCAGAAAACCAGAAACGTATCATTTGGTTTCTTTTTCAAAAAATCTCCAACTTTTCTTCAATTATCACCAAAGCCAAGTACACGAATTGAAAGCAAATCATCCCCAAATTATCACAAGTTGCATTAATCTTTGTGATCATAATGTTAGTTTGTTTGGGTTAATTTTTAAAAAAAATTAAAGTAGTTTGCATGTGGTTAGGGTTGATGTTGAAATTGATATTTTGATAGATTGCATGTGTTGTTTAGATGTTATAGATAATGTGGTTTTTGAATGGGGCCAAATGAACATAATTTGTATATGTTTGACACTTTGCACATAGAGTGTTTAATAAAATGCCTCAATGACAATTATATTGATTATTTAGTTAGTTTAGGTTATGGAAATGATGAAAATGATGTTTAATTATAGTTTGATAAAGCGTATATTGATTATTGATTATTTAGTTAGTTTAGGTTATGAGAATTATATTGAATGATGTTTAGGTTATGATGGAAATGATGCACATAAATTATATTGAATGAACGTTTATGTTTAGTTTATGTTATGTTTAGTTGATAGTGTGTTTGATAATGTTTAGGATGAATGTGAATGTGGTTGAATGTTTATGTTTAGGTTTAATGTGTTTGATTATTTACGTATATGATGAATGATTTTAATTTATGAAACTTTGGTGTAGATATGTCTGATCAGAACCAAGGGCAGCAGATTGACCCATCTAGGATGATTGGCGGTAGACGTACTATGACACAAAGCGCGAGGCAGCAAAGGCAAAGGCAAAACACGCACATTTCAAAGAGGGGAAGAGGTAAATGTGGTTGAAGGGCGGATGGTGAAGGGACTTCTCAGGCTACACAGCCTGAACAGTCGCAGGTGGATGACCCGACCCAGATGGAGTACCTGAATTTTCAGGATCAAGTACACCACGATGTGACTGATGGTGGATACGACAACCAGCATATTCAGGATGATGTTGTGTCTACTGGGATGGACCACGGTGACATTGTCTTCAAGACAGCCCCAACGACGTTACCATTGGAGGCTCCCTTTCTTGGAGGACCGGAAGATACATCTTTGCTTCACTCTTATGTGAACCATGTGGCATTGCGGCTATGATATAATTCAAGTAACGTAAGTGTTCTTTTTAATTGTCTAAAATTATCACATGTTTTAATTTTTCTTAATATGTGATTTTGTTTAATTATTATATCAACTTATATATGTGTTTTTGTTTAATTATTTTATTTATGTTTTAAAATTGGTGCGTGCAATTTAAATTTAAAATGACGCGCGTAATATAAATTGAAATTACACGTGCGTGCCAATTTAAATGTACTAATTTTGTTATGTGTTTTTTTAAGTTTTAAATGTGTTTTGTCTTAAATTAAAAATATGTGCGGCAATTAAATTTTGTTTATTTAAATGTTTACATTGTTTAGGTTATTTAAATTAAAAAAATACGTGCGGCAATTTAAATTTTGTTTACATTGTTTATTTATGTTTTAAATGTATTTTTATTATTTCAAGTTCGTAAGGTGTGTAACACCCTATTTCTAATAAGCGGTAAAACGCGCGAACATACAAATATATTCTAGAAATAGATGCTACGCCAACAGCAAATTTCAAAGTTCACAAGTATAAATTATCATGGTTCATAAACATAGCAGCGGAATACATCAAACAGATAGACATCATCTCCAATCTCATGATAATAAATACATAATCTCATCCTCAAACATCGGATATAAAATAATCATGACATATCTCCTCGAATCAACATAAGATAAATAAAATTCAACATGTGATAAATAAAATTCAACACATAGACGCTATCCTAGATCAGAGCCCTAATCTAGACGCGCGCAAAAGAAAAAGAGGAACCCTGCTCCTCAGCAACATCAAGCAACAAACTACTAATCCTGCACTCCATCTACCCGTCCGCACAGAAAGGTAGGTGGTAAACCACTGAGTGTTAGCATTACATCAACATAATCCGTAAAACAAACAATCAAGAATATCATGTGTAATGAATACTAAATAGTTTAAACATCTTCACATATACAATCACACGATATCCCAATATCATTCCAATTCATCAATTCAATTCACCAAACAAATGCATTAATCTCAATTCAATTCACCAAACAAATTCACATGAACCAAGTACATTAATCACCTATCACAACTCAATTCAATTCACCAACAAATGTATGCAATATTCTAGACTCCTCTAGATGCATGTGGTACCAAGTCTCCTCAAGATCGTCACCTCCGATGCAACAAAAACATCGTATGTAAGGTTTCACACCCCGCCTTACATTGGACATAAGTCCGTCATCAAACAATGAATGCATGAACATATGACTCGACTCAATGCATATGTTCATACAACGGTCACCTCATCAATCAACATGCATATAACATTATGCAATCATCACCAAACCAATGCATATACAATTATGCAATCATCACCAAATAGTGCATATACAATTATGCAATCATCACCAAAACAATGCATATACAATTATGCAAATCATCACCATCATTCAACAAGTATGCATACACTGACATACAATCAACATATATGTATTCACCATCATTTGAATATTCAAACAACACATGTGCATTCAACAATTTCATCTCATTTGCATACTTCTTCACAATCATACATGTCTTTCACAAATTCGGATAACGGGGACACATATACCATAACAAGATATATCCCATTATCAACATCTATCATTCATTCACAAGTCTCCATTAAATCATATAAAATCAGTCACAAAAGGTTTGCCAAACAATTGGTCTTTAAGCCAAGTTTTCACAAAGTTCTACTCATAATTCATAACTTTGAAAATAATTGAAGTAATGAATCAAAATCAACCAAACAAGGTTAATCGCCTAAGCCATGTATACTCTTAGGTCACAAATGTGTGCCGTATAGATTACATAAGCCTTTCATCGGCCAATTACGGTTTATAGTGCCAATCCGACAATTTTAGCATAAAAACAAGGTAATTGAACACAAATAAAGAAAACCATGTTGGAACAAAGGTGTTCAGCAATACCACGTTTTGAGTTTTGATGATAACAAGGTATTAAAAAGTTGTCAGTTGGATATTGCTAATATTTGTTTAAGTATGCAGGATATCAATTAAGATTTATATCTTAGAAAGTATTCTGTTTGAACAAAGTTAAAGAGCAAAAAATCCAGAGAAGCTTGTTGCTTGTGATTCTGTGCCAAAGAGAGTCTGAAGACTGCATCGAAGAAAGTCTGAAGACTGTACCGAAGAGAGTCTGAAGACTGCATCGAAGAGAGTCTGAAGACTGTACCGAAGAGAGTCTGAAAGACTGTATCAGAGTCTGAAGACCATCAGAATCTGAAAACCAAGAGAGTCTGAAGATTATCAGAAGCATAGTGCTACAGTGAGTCTGAAGCCACAAATTTGATAATCTGCTAACAAGGATCTCTACTGCATTGCGATGCAAAAGAAACTCTCAAATGGAGTAACGGCTAGCTTCAAAGTCAACTTGAGCGTGGGAAGCACAAAGACAAGAATGCAGGCCAGTACAGAGTATGTTGGAACAAAGGTGTTCAGCAATACCACGTTTTGAGTTTTGATGATAACAAGGTATTAAAAAGTTGTCAATTGGATATTGCTAATATTTGTTTAAGTATGCAGGATATCAATTAAGATTTGTATCTTAGAAAGCATTATGTTTGAACAATGTTAAAGAGCAATAAATCCATAGAAGCTTGTTGCTTGTGATTCTGTTTCAAAGAGAGTCTGAAGACTGTGCTGAAGAGAGTCTGAAGACTGTATCGAAGAGAGTCTGAAGACTGTGCTGAAGAGAGTCTGAAGACTGTATCGAAAAGAGTCTGAAGACTGTATCAGAGTCTGAAGACCATCAGAATCTGAGAACCTAGAGAGTCTGAAGATTATCAGAAGCTTAGTACTACAGTGAGTCTGAAGCCACAAATTTGATGATCTGCTAACAGTGATCTCTACTGCATTGCTATGCACAAAGAAACTCTAATGGAGTAACGGCTAGCTTCTAAGTCAACTTGAGCGTGGGAAGCACAAAGACAAAGATTGCAGGCCAGTACAGAGTACGTTGTACGAACTCTGTTTCCACTACTCCACTACCACGTACAGTTTGGCAACTGTGTCTACCGGTATTAATCCTCAAAGGGAATGGAATTCAAATGATGCTATTGAAGGACTATTACCAAATCAAGCAACAGATCAACAGTCATTGATCAAGCTTCAGAAATCATCCTGATGCGCTGGATGACTCAACGTCTCTTTCCTACGCCTATATAAAGGATAGAAGACTTGAAGAATTGTTGGACTCCATAACTTAGAAAAACTACATTGCGCTGCTTTCGTATTCAACTGAGTCTTAACACAAGCACATCATTAACTTAGATTCTTACAAACTGAGTATTCTAGAATCTCTAAGTTTCACAGAAAAACAGAGTCTGTCTTTTGTGTAAAACAGAGTCTGTCTTTGTTGTAATTGAAACACATTTTGATTGTTATCAAGTGTTTCAACTGTATTCAATTTTCTGTAATTGTGTAAAAGTCTCTTGCTTTTGTGCTTGAGCAAAGGAAGTCTCTTGGCTGCGTCCTTGAGCAAAGGAAGTCTCTTGGCTGCGTCCTTCAGCATAGGAAGTCTCTTAGTTGTGTCTTTGAGCAAGGAAGTCTCTCGCCTGTGTGCTTGAGCAAGGAAGTCTCATACTGTGTGTTTGAGCAACTTGTAATTTGATATTACATTTTAGTGAACTCTCCTTGGAAGTACAAGGGGGACAGGACTACTTCCGGTTTGTGGAAGGAACCTGTATAATTGCTTGTGTTCTCTGTTCTCTCTTTATCTCTTGATTATTCCGCTGCAATCAGAACCTAATCTCCTATCAGACTCTGATCTCATTCAGACTCTGAGTTTAAAGGAATTAGATTCTCACTCTTCAAGAGTTGCAAAAAGAAAACACAATTCAACCCCCCCCTTCTTGTGTTTTTCTCACCTTTAGAGTACGTTGTATGAATTTTGTTTCCACTACTCCACTACCTCGTACAGTTTGGCAACTGTGTCTACCGGTATTAATCTTCAAAGGGAATGGAATTCAAATTATGCAATTGAAGGACTATTACCAAATCAAGAAACAGATCAACAATCATTGATCAAGCTTCAAAAATCATCCTGATGTGCTGGATGACTCAACGTCTCTTTCCTACGCCTATATAAAGGATAGAAGACTTGAAAAATTGTTGGACTCTACAACTTGAAAATTACATTGCGCTACTTTCGTATTCAACTGAGTCTTAACAAAAGCACATCATCAACTTAGATTCTTACAAACTGAGTATTCTAGAATTTCTAAGTTTCACAGAAAAACAGAGTCTGTCTTTTGTGTAAAACAGAGTTTGTCTTTGTTGTAATTGAAACACATTTTGATTGTTGTCAAGTGTTTCAACTCTATTCAATTTTCTGTAATTGTGTAAGAAGTCTTTTGCTTTTGTGCTTAAGCAAAGGAAGTCTCTTGGCTGCGTCCATTGAGCAAGGAAGTCTCTTAGTTGTGTCTTTGAGCAAGGAAGTCTCTCGCCTGTGAGCTGGAGCAAGGAAGTCTCATACTGTGTGTTTGAGCAACTTGTAATTTGATATTACATTTTAGTGAACTCTCCTTGGAAGTACAAGGGGGACAGGACTACTTCCGGTTTGTGGAAGGAACCTGTATAATTGCTTGTGTTCTCTCTTCTCTCAATCTCTTGATTATTCCGCTGCATCAGAACCTAATCTCTCATCAGACTCTGATCCCATTCAGACTCTGAGTTTAAGGAAATTAGATTCTCACTCTTCAAGAGTTGCGAAAAGCAAACACAATTCAACCCCCCCCCCCCCCCTTCTTGTGTTTTTCTCACCTTCAGTTGGTATCAGAGCTTCGGCTCTGTTGTCTTAGCACTTAACCGTGTAACAGAAAAGATCCAGAGAAAAACATGTCTTCCAGTAAACCGTCTTCTTCTGGTGGTACTTCCGGTGCTGCTATACCATATGACTATGGATCCAATAACAGCAGTAAAAAGGCTGATTATGGAAAAATTCCTAAGTTCAATGGTGATCCTGAAGAATTTTTTTGGTGGAAAACCAACTTCTATAGTTATGTCATGGGTCTTGATGAAGAACTCTGGGACATACTTGAAGATGGTGTTGGTGACTTACAACTTGATGACGAAGGTGCTGCCATTGACCGCAAACTTCACACTGCTGGTCAAAAGAAAATCTATAAGAAACATCATATCATCAGAGGGGCTCTTGTCACTGCTATTCCTAAAACGGAATACATGAAGATGAGTGACAAATCTACTGCTAGAGCCATGTTTGCTTCTCTCTGTGCTAACTACGAAGGAAGCAAAAAGGTAAGGGAAGCTAAAGCTCTTCTGTTAGTTCATCAGTATGAACTATTTAAGATGAAAGAGGATGAAAGTATTGAGCAGATGTACTCAAGATTTCAAACTCTAGTATCTGGTCTTCAGATACTGAAGAAGAGTTATATAGCTTCTGATCATGTTAGCAAGATTTTAAGGAGCTTACCCTCTAGATGGAGACCAAAGGTCACTGCAATTGAGGAGGCTAAAGATTTAAACACTTTAAGTGTTGAAGATCTTGTAAGCTCACTCAAGGTTCAGGAGTTAAGTCTCAATGAACATGATTCTCAAGAAAGTCCAAAACCATTGCCTTAAAATCAAAAGGAAGGTCTTCAAAGGCTCTCAAGGTTGAAGAGTCTGAAAATGAGTCTTCAGCTTCTGAAAGCTCAGAGGAGGATCAGAAAGGTTGCTTCAACTGCAAGAAAACTGGACATTTTATTGCTGAGTGTCCAGAACTGTAGAAGGATAAATCCAAGTCAAAGAGGCCAACCTTCAAGTCAAGCAAGTTTAAGAAGCAGATCAAGAAAAGTCTGATGGCCACCTGGGAAGATCTTGATAATGAGTCAGGGTCTGAGGATGATGATGCTGATGGTGAAGCCAATGTAGCTGTTGGACTAATGGCTACAACTGAATCTGTTAAATAGACACCTGAGGCAGAATCAGATGCAGACTCTGAAAATGAAACAGAGGTATATTCTGAACTCACAAGATCTGAACTTGTAGAATCTGTCAAAGAGCTTCTTGGTCATTTTAAAGCTAAGACCATTGAGTTGAAGAAAGTCAAACAACAGCTTGATAAGCTGTCAAAAAGACATAATTCAACTTTGTTGGAATTAGAAGATTTAAAAGAAGAAAATATCTCTTTATTGATCAAGAAGTGTAGCTGTAAATACTTAAGTGAGCAAGATGTTGCTCTGCAAGAATTTATTGCTACTGGAATTGACAGATCAAGGGTTGCATCCATGATCTATAGCACGTATCAGAACAGAGGACAGGGTCTTGGATTCATTGGAGGAAACTCAAATGAAATGACTCTGAAACCTGGTTCTGATGGAGCCAGAGAGGCGTTGAAAAATCACTTTGTAAGAGAGTCTGACGAAGTCAACACATTGACTCATTCAGAACCTACAACTTCTACTTCTAAGATTCTGGCTAAGTCAAAATCTCAGAATGTTAAGTCAAAGGGTCTGGAAAAATTTGAACCCAAAGCTTTAAAGTCTCAGACTCTGAAACATTCAAAGTCTGATAAACAGACTCTGAAAAAGCCAGAGTCTGAAAAACTAAAGCCTAAGTTTCAAAGAAGAGAAACTGTGAAAGGCAAGTTGAAACCTAAACCAAACGGTTCCAAACCCAAGGTATGGGAGAAAACATTGCCAATGACTTCAAGACGTAACTTACGAAAGGAGTTCAATGGTTCTAAGACTAACCAAAAAGGACCCATGAGAATATGGGTACCTAAGTCTGAAATTATTGATGCTGCAGGTATGTCTAAAAGGACTAGAAAAGCACAAGGCTTGGTACCTGGACAGTGGTTGCTCGCGTCACATGACGGGAGAAAGGTCAATGTTCCTAACCCTAACCATGAAAGAAGGAGGAACTGTGGGATTTGGAGGAAACCAGACTGGCAAAATCATTGGTACTGGAACCATTGGTAACTCTCTGATCTCAATTAGCAATGTGTGGTTCGTTGATGGACTGAGACATAACCTACTAAGCATAAGTCAATTATGTGACAGTGGTTATGATGTATTGTTTAATAAGAACAACTGCACAGTGGTTAACAAGGATGATCAGTCCATAGTCTTCAAGGGAAAACGAAGAAACAATGTATACAAGATAAAATTCTCAGAACTGACTAATCAGAAGGTAATGTGCCTTCTGTCAATGGGTGATAAGAAGTGGCTGTGGCATAGACGTTTGAGACATGCTAACTGGAGATTAATCTCTAAGCTTAGCAAGTTGCAACTTGTCAAAGGCCTACCAGACATTGACTATCACTCAGATGCTCTTTGCGGAGCATGTCAGAAAAGGAAAATTGTCAAGAGTCCCTTCAAGCCGAAAGAGATTGTTTCTACTTCCAGACCCTTGGAGTTACTTCATATTGACTTATTTGGACCAGTTAGCACTGCATCCTTATATGGAAGTAAATATGGACTAGTTATTGTTGATGACTACAGCAGATGGTGTTGGGTTAAATTTCTGAAAACTAAAGATGATTCATATTCTGTGTTTAGTAAATTCTGCATCCAAATTCAATCAGAGAAGGAAATGAAAATCTTGAAAGTCAGAAGTGATCATGGAGGAGAATTTGAAAATGAACCGTTTGAGGTTTTCTGTGAAAAACATGGAATTATTCATGAATTCTCTGCACCTAGAACTCCACAACAAAATGGAGTCGTAGAGAGAAAGAACAGAACCTTACAAGAGATGGCTAGAACCATGATCCATGAGAACAATCTGGCTAAGCATTTTTGGGCAGAAGCAGTAAACACAGCTTGTTATGTTCAGAACAGAATCTATATTAGACCTCTGTTGAACAAAACAGCTTATGAACTCTTTAAAGGAAGAAAACCCAACATATCTTATTTTCATCAGTTCGGATGTACGTGTTATGTCCTGAACAACAAAGTCTACCTAAAGAAATTTGATGCCAAAGCTCAAAAGGGAATCTTTTTAGGTTACTCTGAACGCTCTAAGGCATACAGGCTGTATAATTCAGAAACACAATGTGTGGAAGAATCTATGCATGTCAGATTCGATGACAAAGTGCCTGGAAGTGAAACTCCAGTGCAAGATGAAAGTCATGCAGAATCTCAAGATTCTGATGATAATTCAGGATCTGATTAGATTCCAGAATCTGAAGATACTTCAGAAGCTGGAACAGCCCCTGAAGTTCCTAATGAAGAAGCTTCTGATGAAGCTCAAGATGGTTCTTTGCAAGCTAGTCAATCCAAACAATCTTTCAAATACAAGTCTTCACATCCAGAAGATCAGATCATTGGCAATAAAGAAAGTCCTATGAGAACAAGATCGCATTTCAGACAAGAAGAGTCTGCTTTAGGATTATTATCTGTTATTGAGCCAACATCTGTTGAAGAAGCTCTTGGAGATGAAGGATGGATTCTGGCAATGCAAGAAGAACTGAATCAATTCAAAAGGAATGAAGTATGGGATCTAGTAGCTAAGCATGATCATAAGAACATCATTGGAACCAAGTGGGTGTTCAGAAATAAGCTTAGTGAACAAGGAGAAGTAATCAGAAACAAGGCCAGACTTGTTGCGCAGGGCTACAGTCAACAAGAAGGCATTGATTACACAGAAACGTTTGCTCCAGTTGCAAGATTGGAAGCAATCAGGTTATTTCTTTCCTATGCAGTTAATCACAACATAACCCTGTATCAAATGGACTTTAAGAGTGCATTTCTTAATGGTGTCATCTCTGAAGAAGTATATGTCAAACAACCTTCTGGCTTTGAAGATTTAAAGCATCCAGAGCATGTTTATAAATTAAAGAAATCACTCTATGGCTTGAAACAAGCTCCCAGAGCTTGGTATGAAAGACTAAGTAATTTCTTAATTCAAAACAACTTTGAACGAGGACAAGTTGACACTACTCTATTCATAAAGACTCTGAAGAAAGACATTCTTATAGTTCAGATTTATGTTAATGATATCATTTTTGGTTCTACAAATAGTTCACTTTGCAAAGAGTTTTCAAATGTAATGCAGGATGAGTTTGAAATAAGCATGATGGGAGAATTGAAGTTCTTTCTTGGAATTCAAATCAACCAATGCAAAGATGGAGTCTACGTTCATCAGTCCAAGTATACGAAAGAGCTTCTGAAGAAGTTTAATCTTGAGGACTGCAAAGAAATGAATACTCCAATGCATCCAACCTACACTCTGAGCAAAGAAGATCAAGGAACCAAAGTTGATCAGAAGCTGTATAGAGGTATGATTGGTTCTTTGTTATACCTAACTGCATCCAGACCAGATATTTTATACAGTGTATGTTTGTGTGCAAGGTTTCAATCAGATCCTAGATAGTCTCACTTTACTGCTGTTAAGAGAATCTTTAGATATCTGAAAGGAACTACTAATCTTGGACTTCTTTACAAGAAATCCTCTGACTACAAGCTAGTTGGATTCTGTGATGCTGACTATGCTGGAGACAGGATTGAAAGAAAATCTACCAGTGGCAATTGTCAATTCTTGGGAGAGAATCTGATATCCTGGGCTAGCAAAAGGCAAGCAACCATTGCTTTGTCTACAGCAGAAGCAGAATACATCTCAGCTGCTAGTTGTTATACACAGCTACTCTGGATGAAACATCAGCTTGAGGACTATCAAATAACTGAAAACCATATTCCAATTTATTGTGATAATACGGCAGCTATATGTTTGTCTAAGAATCCAATTCTGCATTCAAGAGCAAAGCACATTAAGATTAAACATCATTTTATAAGAGACTATGTTCAAAAGGGAATTTTAGATATTCAATTCATTGATACTGATCATCAATGGGCTGATATATTTACAAAACCCTTATCTGTTGAAAGATTTAATTTCATAAAGAAAAATATGAACATGTGATATGTCTCTGGGTAATATGCGCCTCTGAAAACAGAATTCAGACTCTGAAAATATTCAGAAGCTATTTGGGAATCAGACTCTCTTTTGGAGACTCTGATGAAAGCTTCTGATAAACTATTCAGACTTTGGTAAGGAATCTTTAGACTCTCAGAAGCTCGTATTAGTGGAAGCATGATTGTTGAGTTTAGTAACACCTGCCCCACTATGGTGACAGTTACTTTACAGTTTCTCAGACGTGGCCTGTCTGTATTGGGTAAGAACTCAAAGGGCAATGATTTCATTACGTTAAACAAGTTACCTTCGCTTTGTCCCAATACGTTTACGGCTGCATGCTATATGTATTTATTGTTTGTGTTTGTTTGTCCCCTACTCTTTCCAAACAGTTTTCAAACTTTTTCTCTATAAATACATAACACACACAACTCACTTCTCTTTTCACTCTTTGATTTTCTCTCTGAACAAATTTCTTGTTTTCAATACTTTGCAAAACTTTTTGTTCTCAAATCAAACATTTAGAAACCCCTTAATGGCAAGTGATCACATCCAATCTGGTGTTATAATCAAGTCCGGAAGGTCCTATGTTATCAAACCCAGAACAATGAACATCATCAAGGAGACTCTGGAAATTCAAGTTGAATCTCCAGTTGATTTTGGTTCTCTCAATCGTCATGGAGTTGACGTTACTCCTCATTTCTTATCACAAAGAATGATGAGATACTTTGGTATGTTGAATGGACCAACATATCAGGAGCTTGTTAGAGATTTTTGGGTTAGGCCAGAAGTCTACGACAAAGCTGAAGCTACTTTGGAAGAGACAGTTGCTATCTCAAACAACCCCAGTCTTGCTGGCAAGAACAGAGACCAAATGGGTTTAAAACGTACAATGGTCTTGAAATAAGGTCTGCTGTGATGGGAATACCAATTATTATCACTGAAGAGGTGGTAGCCAGGGCTTGTCAAATGGAGAGCGCTGGTAAATTTCAGTGGAATGTCAAAAAGAAAAGTGAATGGGCTGTTATATGCAACAAGTTGTTATTTGAAGGGAGACCCTCAAATAAATTGGTGGATATGCATCCTGAGCATAGGGTGCTTCTGAAGATTATACTGGACAGTATGCTTCAGAAAGGAGGAGGAACAGACACACTGTCTGTGGATCACAAAGTTCTTCTTTATTTTCTTATCAACAAAATAAAGATCAACTTCCCCAGATATGTGATGCACCACATGTGTTGGGCCATCAAGAAGAGTCAATCAGAAACCAGGAGGCAAGTTCCTTTTGGAAGATTAATATTTGAGATTCTGTATCAAGGAGGCCTCTTGAAGGTCTTATCAGAATCTGGTGTGGTATCAGATATTCATCTAGGAATTGTGACCGGAAGAGTCATTAATGGCAAGACTCTGCAGTACATGAATATTGTCAAGAGATTCAACCCCTCTAAGCATGATATGAGGGAATCCTATGTACAATCTGATTTGATGATGGACTTCCCTCCCATATCCAAAGAAGATAATCCTGAAGTTCTTGCAATATTTGTGGTGGATTACTTCAAGGAAACTGGTAGAATAATCAACTATTCTGCCATTCCTGAGACTGCTGGAGGAGGACCTCTTAAGGTCAAAGGTAAAAGGACCAAGGAAGTGGTTCTCAAGGAAGAGGAAGAGAAGCAGGAGCCTCTCAAGAAAAAGATCAAATCTACTGCTCTTCCTGGAGTGAAAATTGGTTCTCCTAAGACTTTAACTCCTATGTCTTCATCAACATCATCTGCACTTCGTGAAATTAAGGATAGGATTAAAGAAACCAAGGATGAAAAGAAAGCCAAGGATGAGAAGAAGGCTAAGAAAGATGAGAAGAAAGCGAAGAAAGGCAAGGCTGACAGAGATTTTGACAGAATGGCTCAAGATATTGCTGACTACCTTGATGCTGACTCTGAAGGTGAAGAGAGTCAGATCAAGAAGAGAAAGGTGGATGTGATTCCTGTGGCTAGGGATGTAGCACAGAAGATAGGTACTTCTGTATCTATGATTGAGGATGAACATGTTGCTGGCAAGGCAATGGCAGCAGAAGTAGTGGCTGAAGAATTAAAGGAAGAGATTGTCAAGGAAGCTGCTAAGTTGCTTGCTTCTGCTCTTAAACAGAAGAATCCTTTAGCAACTGCAGAAGCTGAGTTATCAGAATCTACTATGTCTGATCACTATGCCTCTCCAGAAGCTGGCATTGGCACCTCTGGCAACATAGCATATAGCTCATCTTCATCTTTGAATCAAGAGTCAGAATCAGATTCAGAATCTGACAACAAACCTTTAAGCCAAATTCTTCCATCCCTCAAAAATTCATCTCCCTCACCAATCAAACCCATATCATCCCATAACCCACTTGACCCTGCAGTAGTTGATTAAGTTGATTCAACTATGGATAGAGTAATTCAAGACACAATCACAGTGTCTATGAATCTTCTTGCTGACCATCCTGCTCAACCTTCATTTCTCAAACCACTTCAGGTAATTCAACCTTCTAAAAAACCTGAAGTACCCATTCAATCCAAACAGCCATCCCCCCAAACTGAAACCATTTGTGTAGACTCTCCAGACACTCTAGATTCACTTGAAAAACATCTAGGAGGAGAACTACCAAAAACCCCTGCAAAATCCAAAATAACAAAAGCTACTTCATCTGTCTCCAAACCAGACCCTGTACCTGAACCTACAGAAAATCTGACTTTAGCTTCTGTTGAACCTTCAGAACCTGTTGTTGAACCAGCTTCTGAAAATCTGGAACAAGCTTCTGATATCGTATCAGAAACTGTAACAGAATGTAGAGCTGAGACCAGAAGAGTTTCCCAACCTCCTTGTGACCCCATAACCTATTTCCCAGGTTTTGAAACTTTTCTAGCCTTGAGAGCTTCTCTACCCTCAACCTATGAACCTCAAATTGACTTATTTGATTCAAGCAAGATAGATGAGTTCTATGCTTCTTCATGCAATAAGCTCAAAGGTGTTATTGAGCAAAGGTTTGTGACAATCCTCAATGTGAGCTATGAGGACAAGTTCTCTTCAGTGAAGACTGAGTTCTTGGAATTTATCACCAAAATTCAGAAGACTGCTGCCAGGGAGCAAGCACTTGTCACTGCCAAGCATGTTGAAGAAGTCAAGCGGGCTGAGAAAGCTGTTATCTTGGAAAAAGCTCCGATTCTAAGGATTAGAGATACACCCTTATTTGATGAAGATCAGTATATTCCTAGAGAATCAGTGGCTTATAATTCTTTGAAGAGGAGACTGTATAGAGTTCAAGAAGAAGCAAGACAAGAAAGGGAAGCGCATTTGCGAAGAACTGAGGCTCTGGAAGAGATGGTAAAGAAACAGCAAGAGGATCTCCAGAAATTGATGGATCATCTTGCCAAACAAAACCAACCTTAGTTTAATTTCGTTTTGTTTTATTTTTGTAATTCTTGTTTGCTATCTTCTGAACTTGTTTTTGCTTACAATTTATACAAGTTGTTTTTGATTATATTTGCATTCTATTTTTTTATGCTATGAATCTTCTATGTTTTCCCTCTGAATCTCATTCTTCCTTAAAACATGTTTACACCCTTACCTTAAGCCATTTAAAAAGGGGGAGGAACTTGTTCTAAAACCTTTTTTTTTGTTGATGACAAAGGGGGGAGAAGGGAAATTATTTATGTCAGGGAGAAGGGAAAATTTTCTAAATTTACATTGCATGTAATACGTAAAAGTTAAAGGGAAATCTGTGAAAGGTGCTTAATTAGACTCTGAGCCCCTGTTTTAGAATCAGTTCTCTAAATTCATTTATTATTCTGAGAATAAATTTGATTGCTTGTGAAAGTGAATTTAATTAACCTGGATAGAACTTAAGAGGAGCTTACAAACCTCAACTTAAGAACTATCAGACTCAGGGGGAGTCAGAGCTTACAAACATCAGACTCTGAGCTTACAAACCTCAGAACCCTTTAAGTCAACTTGTTAATTAGATTAACAACAATTGACCTTTTAAACACTAATGTTTGTCATCATCAAAAAGGGGGAGATTGTTGGAACAAAGGTGTTCAGCAATACCACGTTTTGAGTTTTGATGATAACAAGGTATTAAAAAGTTGTCAATTGGATATTGCTAATATTTGTTTAAGTATGCAGGATATCAATTAAGATTTATATCTTAGAAAATACTTTGTTTGAACAAAGTTAAAGAGCAAAAAATCCAGAGAAGCTTGTTGCTTGTGATTCTGTGCCAAAGAGAGTCTGAAGACTGCATCGAAGAAAGTCTGAAGACTGTACCGAAGAGAGTCTGAAGACTGCATCGAAGAGAGTCTGAAGACTGCATCGAAGAGAGTCTGAAGACTGTACCGAAGAGAGTCTGAAAGACTGTATCAGAGTCTGAAGACCATCAGAATCTGAAAACCAAGAGAGTCTGAAGATTATCAGAAGCATAGTGCTACAGTGATTCTGAAGCCACAAATTTGATAATCTGCTAACAAGGATCTCTACTGCATTGCGATGCAAAAGAAACTCTCAAATGGAGTAACGGCTAGCTTCAAAGTCAACTTGAGCGTGGGAAGCACAAAGACAAGAATGCAGTCCAGTACAGAGTACGTTGTACGAATTCTGTTTCCACTACTCCACTACCTCGTACAGTTTGGCAACTGTGTCTACCGGTATTAATCTTCAAAGGGAATGGAATTCAAATTATGCAATTGAAGGACTATTACCAAATCAAGCAACAGATCAACAGTCATTGATCAAGCTTCAGAAATCATCCTGATGTGCTGGATGACTCAACGTCTCTTTCCTACGCCTATATAAAGGATAGAAGACTTGAAAAGTTGTTGGACTCTACAACTTGAAAATTACATTGCGCTGCTTTCGTATTCAACTGAGTCTTAACAAAAGCACATCATCAACTTAGATTCTTACAAACTGAGTATTCTAGAATTTCTAAGTTTCACAGAAAAACAGAGTCTGTCTTTTGTGTAAAACAGAGTCTGTCTTTGTTGTAATTGAAACACATTTTGATTGTTGTCAAGTGTTTCAACTCTATTCAATTTTCTGTAATTGTGTAAGAAGTCTCTTGCTTTTGTGCTTGAGCAAAGGAAGTCTCTTGGCTGCGCCCATTGAGCAAGGAAGTCCCTTAGTTGTGTCTTTGAGCAAGGAAGTCTCTCGCCTGTGAGCTTGAGCAAGGTAGTCTCATACTGTGTGTTTGAGCAACTTGTAATTTGATATTACATTTTAGTGAACTCTCCTTGGAAGTACAAGGGGGACAGGACTACTTCCGGTTTGTGGAAGGAACCTGTATAATTGCTTGTGTTCTCTCTTCTCTCTATCTCTTGATTATTCCGCTGCATCAGAACCTAATCTCTCATCAGACTCTGATCCCATTCAGACTCTGAGTTTAAGGAAATTAGATTCTCACTCTTCAAGAGCTGCAAAAAGCAAACACAATTCAACCCCCCCCCCCCCTTCTTGTGTTTTTCTCACCTTCAAACCAAGTGTAAACCAGGTTGGAAACAAGCTATGACACTCAAGGAGCTTAATTATACATTGATTGAATAGAGTTAGGTGTTTGGAATCCATTGGCATGCTTAAAAATACACAAAACCATAAGAAAACTAGGTTTCGGGGTTCTGCAGAACTGACATGGTCGCGTCATCAGGACACACGGTCGTGTCGTCCCTTACAGGAGACTTTGACACGGTCGTGTCATCTAGACACACGGTCATGTCACCTCAACAGTACAGCAAAATGCATTTTTGCGTTTTCGCGCATAAAATCTTGTTTTCGAATCCGATTTCGATTCCGTTATCGCCAATGCATCCCTAACACTTAGACCATACGTACTACACTTGAAAACTTGACATTTCAACATTAAAACGACTTAATCAACCTCATCCCAAAATCATTTTCCATAACCACAAAAAATCACTTCATTTTTCAAGACGCTTAAACACCGACTTTCCACATGAAAATCCCGTTTTCTCCCAAACGACTTGACTAACGCAACTATAACATGAAAACAGAAATTATACTAGTTCTAACTCATCCAACAACATCAAAAACTCATTTAACAACCTCATATATCAAAATTTCATTTTGGTCCTTCACATGAACAACTTAACTCAAACTTCACAATACAAACCACAACTTCACAAAATGGAATACCCATAGTGTGATTCAACAACAACAACATATCCAATTCCACAACAACCTTATTTAAACATGATTTCATCACAATCAACAACAACAACTCTAGTTCATAGCAATTTGAACAAAAATCAACAAAGTATCATATAACCATAATTCAAGCATGTAAAATCAACAACAACAACATGTTTAGCATCAATTTCACATACCCAAAATTAACATTAAAATAGGAGTACGAATTTATAGAATCAAATTCAATTAATCAAATCATGAAAATGGGTAGAAATGAAAATCGAAGAATTATGTGTGAAGACTATCCCTCTTACCTCCAACACTAAGAATCCTAGCTCAAGCTTCAATTTGGCTCCTAGATTCAATTTCCCCTTTAGCTTCAACCTTCTCCTCTTGCTCCTCTTCCTAGCCTCTAGTTCTCTACTCTTTGTGTTTTGTGTGAATGACAAAGTTTAACCCTATTTTCTCAAGGTTATGGGTCAAATATTCACAAACCCTTAATGGGCCTAACCCATACTAACTAATTGGCTCAAATCTAATTACACCACACCGCTAACTCTAACTCACTAACGGTAATTAACTAGAAACCTCGGTCCTAATTAATTATATCGACAACTTAACCTCGTACAATTAATAACGGTTCTAACTAGAACACAAAAATAACTATTGTCATAAGGTTACTAAATTACCCTTCCTCATAAAAGACTAAAATACCCTTAAGTCTAAATGACCAAAATACCCTCCTAATACGTAAACCCATGAAAATGCACACAGACATGAATGAATACACATAAAACAATTAAAACCAAACAATCACAAAAATCAGGCTGTTACAAGGTGCGTGTTGTAAAACCGATTAATCATGAAGCTAAAATTTTGAATCTACGACGTCCAAACAGTAATACTGATTAGTTTTGGGGTCCGCTTAAGGAGAGCGGGTTACATGATTTGGTTTATCTGGGCTACACCACTGTGCCACATGCATTGCTGATGACTCTATGCGAGAGGTGGCATCCCGAGACCAGCATTTTTCACTTGCCCTTAGGGGAGATGACCATTACTTTGTATGATGTCGCATGTCTCATCCATCTTCCGATTGAAGGGCGATTGTCGGAGTGAGGGAGCGTCACTGTTGATGAGACATTTGGGTATGGCGGAGAAGGTTGCAGAGAAAACTTGCAATGACGAGTATGGTAATTACATTAGTTATTCGATGTTGAGGGAGTTATATATGAGTTACCTTGATAAGGCTACCAGATTGGCGAAAGCAGAGGATCCAGCGGTGGAGGAGGAGCTACAGAGGGTTAGTGTAACACCCCGTTTTCCCAAAGTAGAAATTTCTTGATAAATAATCAGAGTTTCTCAATAAACGGAATGCTACATTTCTACAAAATCTCAAAATAGAATAACTAACGATTTATCCTTCGTAAATAATAATCATAAAAGGTTCAAACTTCGCAGTGGATGAAAATTCAAGTTAACAAAATAGTTTTGGCACGCAGGCCTCATCAAAACTTCTCAACATAAATCCAACTGAAACTTAATAATATTAAAATCATAATCAATACGTAAGGAATAGAAGATAGTTATAAGGGTTCCCATCCCATTACGTATGAGAGCACCTAAGGACACAGTGAGGGTAGCCACTCACAACAGCAAACAGCAGCTAAAGCTTAATCACCTGCAAGTTACTCATTTGAAGAGCAACATTTCCAAGCAGAAGAGGTGGGATTCACAAAACAATGGCATTAAACATATAATTCAATAATTATATTTAACAACATAGACATCAAATACATTCGCAACAAACAATCATATAACATCTTAATTAACATCATAATCATCATCATAATTTAGCATCTTAGTTAAACTTAATAGTTCGACTCGACAATGCAACTTCAACTCGACTTATGCAACTTAGACATCTTATTCATGCATGTGGTACCAATCTAGGGCATAAGCCCTCGTCGCTATTGAGTATAAATATACTCCTAGGGCATAAGCCCTCGTCGTTGTTGAGAATAAAAATACTCCTAGAGCATAAGCTCTCGTCTCTGTTGAGCAAAAGCTCCTAGGGCATGAGCCCTCGTCTCTGAATGAATATGCATGGACTCAACTTCTTAAACCTTAGACATCTCAAATAAACTCCAATAATTTGGTTTACAACTCATAACCATAGGACGACACATTCCTCTTTTAATCAATAATATATAGTAGCATGGCAGCACATCAAATAGTCCAGGATATAATCATATCATAAATAATCGCACATTTCGTCACTTATAGTCAAAAGAGAACATACACAAATGTATATGTCACTACTAACAAAATCAAACATTTAAATAATAGCTTACAGGTCATCTTCATTATTGCAGCAATGCTTAACTCTAACTCAGGGGTCATCTCATGACAATTTGTGCGACAAGAGTCGCATAATTCTAAGAAGGCATTCTGATACAGAACTGCTCGCTATGGCGAGTGGGATCTCTCGCCTTGCGAGCCATAAGAGGTCACTCGCTGTGGCGAGTTGGGTTGCTCGCCCTGCGAGCCATCAAGGGTCACTCGCTATGGCGAGTTGGGCTGCTCGCCTTGCGAGCATCAGGGTGCTACTCGCTATGGCGAGTGGGGTTGCTCGCCTCGCGAGCCATCTAAGGGTTACTCGCTATGGCGAGTGGGTTTCTCGCCTCGCGAGCTGTTGAAGAGCACTCGCCGTGGCGAGTTGATTGCTCACTGTGGCGAGCGATGACAGAACAGTTACGGGGTTACGACAATTTTCACCCAAAACCCCAATTTTGATCATATTCCTCCCCAATTTCGACTATAATGATGTTTAAGGGTTACCCTATGGTCTGTAAACAGTTTTCTACAACTATGGTACTGTTTCTCATCATCTAATCATCAATTCATTACTTTTTGACCTAATTCTCAATTTCTAATTTCTCATGAATTACTCCTAAAATCTGTTAACTGTAATCATGAATCACAAGTTTAATGGAATTGTAATGCTAGGCTCACCCTTACCTTAAGAAAATTGAGCAGCAGCCTCTCTGGTTCTGCTCTTCTGTTTTCTCCCTTTTTCTCCCAAATTCTGAATTGTACGTTCTGACCGTTTCTAAACCTAGGTTTTCCCCTTTTTATGTTTTCTAACTAATTTATCTTATTTCACTTATTCCCTCACAACTCTATCTAATTCTAAAACAATCCCACAACTTAATATTTATTTTATTTTCAAATCTTATTTTATTAAACAATAAAATAATTCACTTAATAAAATCACACATATCACATAAATCATATAAATCACTTAAATCACATAAAATCATATAAATATTTTATATACTATATAAAATAATTTAAATAATCAAAACGGGTGTTACAGTTAGGACTGCTTGTGTGAAGTGTTATCAAAACGGGCGTTAATTTAAATAATTTAAATAACTTAAATCACATCATGCAAATTCGAAAGGTGCGGCGGCAAACCTACTCGATACGCCACTGTTCCAATTCTCTCTGATATATGATACGGACCAATAAACTTCGGAGTTAACTTCTTTGACTTCAATGCACGACCCACACCGGTCATGGGAGTAACTCTTAGGAATACATGATCTCCCTCTTGGAACTCAAGGTCTTTCCTACGCTTATCATGATAACTCTTTTGTTGACTCTTCGACGCTTTCATCTTTTCTTGAATCATTTTTACCTTCTCTGTAGTCTGTTGAACAATTTATGGTCCTAAAACCACATTCTCACTGACTCAAACCAACACAACGGAGTTCTACATCTCCGACCATACAAAGCCTCGAAAGGTGCCATTCCGATACTTGAATGATAACTGTTATTGTACGTGAACTCTATCAACGGAAGATGACTATCCCAAGTTCCTTCTTGCTCAAGTACAAAAACTCTCAGCAAATATTCTAATGACTGAGTCGTTCTTTCCGACTGACCATCTGTCTGCGGATGATACGCCGAACTCAACTTCAACTTAGAACCTAAAGCCTCTTGCAAGCTCTTCCAAAATCTAGAAATAAACCTATCTGATACGATGCTCGAAGGAACACCATGCAGCTTCACTATTTCTCGAATATAAATCTCCGCCAATTGAGCTATAGGAAAACTGATGTTAATCGGAATAAAATGAGCCGACTTCGTCAATCTATCAACAATCACCCAAATGGCGTCAATCCCTTTAGGTGTATTCGGAAAGCTCGTCACAAAATCCATGGATATACTATCCCATTTCCACTCTGGCACATCTAAAGGTGTCATCAATCCAGCAGGTTTCTGATGTTCCACTTTCGACTTCTGACAAATCAAACAAGAATACACAAACTGTGCCACATCACGTTTCAATCCAGACCACCAAAAAAACTTCTTCAAATCATGGTACATTTTCGTAGCTCCCGGGTGAATACTCAAGCTACTCCTATGACTCTCTTCAAGAATCATCTTCTTCATCTCGTCATCATCTGGAATACAAATCCTACCACGAAACCTCAACACACCTTGATCATCGACCTTAAAGTCACTCTCTTCAGTCTGATTACTTGCAACCAACAAGTCCACAAGCTTAACATCTACTTTTGGCGCTTCTTTAATATTCCTCAAGAAATCACTATCAATCTTCAGCATTCCCAGCTTTACACTCTGAGGTGACCATTCACAAACTAAACTCAAATCTCTAAACTATTCCAGCAACTCAAACTCTTTAGCCATCATAGCGGACATATGTAAAGTCTTCCTACTTAAGGCATCTACAACAACATTAGCTTTACCTGGATGATAATTCAACCCAAAGTCATAATCTTTCAATAATTCCAGCCACCTTCGCTGTCTCATATTTCTGATCAAACAAATACTTCAAGCTCTTGTGATCGCTGAACACTTCAAATATCGAACCATACAAGTAATGTCTCGAAATCTTAAGCACAAATATCACTGCAGCTAATTCAAGATCATGAGTAGGATAGTTTCGTTCATGAATTCTCAACTATCTCGATGCATAAGCAACCACTTTACTATCTTGCATAAGCACACCACCTAAACCCAATTTGGACGCATCACAATACACAACAAAAGGTTCATCGGACTTCGGCAAAATCAAAACTGGAGCCGTCGTCAGACGCTTCTTCAATTCATTAAAACTGTTCTCACAATGAACATCCCACACGAAAGCTTTACCTTTGCAGGTCAACTGCATTAACGGAAGTGCCAACTTAGAAAATCCTTCTATAAACCTTCTATAATAACCAGCTAATCCCAAAAAGCTTCTAATTTCTGTAACCGACTTAGGAGTCTCCCATTGCGATACTACATCAACTTTAGACGGATCAACTGCAATACCATTACCGGAAATAACATGGCCAAGAAAACTCACCTCATTCAACCAAAATTCACACTTTGATAATTTCACATAAAGCTTTTTCTCCTTCAGCACTGGCAAGACTATACTCAAATGTTCAGCATGTTCTTCCTCAGACTTGGAGTAAATCAAAATATCATCAATGAATACTACCACGAAACAATCCAAAAATGCATGGAAGATGCGATTCATATATTCCATAAACACACCAGGTGCATTCGTAACACCGAAAGGCATCACTTTATACTCATAATGTCCATAACGTGTCCTAAAGGCTGTCTTCTGCATATCTTCATCCTTTACTTTAATCTGGTGATAACCCGATCTCAAATCAATCTTGCTAAACACGCGTGCACCCACTAACTGGTCCATCAAGTCATCAATTCTTGGAAGTGGATACCTATTCTTTATAGTTACTTTATTCAACCGTCGGTGATCAATGCACAACCTCATACTACCGTCTTTCTTCTTCACTAGTAATACCGGCGCTCCCCAAGGTGATACACTTGGTCTAACAAATTTCTTGTCAAGTAAATCTTCCAGCTGCTTCTTCAACTCAGCCAACTCAGAAGCTGACATGTGATAAGGGGTCATAGACACAGGGTTCGTTCCCGGAATAAGATCAATTGAAAATTCGACTTCTCTTTCTGGAGGCACATCAGGGATTTCATCAGGAAAAACCTCTGGAAATCACATACCACTTTCTACTTATCAATCATCGTTTGGTTCTCAATAGATAAAGATGCCATCAAGGAAAACATCAACATTCCATCACGTTCTAGCTGCTTCAGTTGTTTAGTTGATAAAAACTCTGCTCCACTTTCTTCTTCATCAGAAGAGAAATACACCGACTTGCGAAAACAATTAATATGGACATGGTTGTACTCTAACCAATTCATACCAAGGATTACATCCATACCACTCAAAGGTAAACAAACCAAATCAATTTCAAAATCACGATCATACATAAACAAAGGACATCTTAAACACACAAGAGAAGTAGTCACCGAACCCTTAGCTGGAGTTTCGACAACCATTTCCCCATTCATATTTGACATAGTAAGACCCAACTTAGAAACACAATCAATAGCAATAAAACAATGTGTAGCATCAGTATCAATAATAGCAATTAAAGGAGTACTATCATAATAACAAGTACCTCTGATCAAACGATCCTCATTCTCTGTCTATGTGCCAGTCAAAGCAAAAACTCTCCCAGTAGTCTGAGCCTTCTTAGGCTTCTTGCATTGTGAACCAATATGACCTTCTTCATTACAGTTAAAGCACACAACATCATCATATTTGCATGCCGAAGTAGCATGTCCTTTCTTACCGCAACGGTAACACCGCTTCACATCTCAAGTACAAGCATTACTCTTGTGGCCTTTTTCACCACAGTTATAGCAGACAATCTCAGCAGGAGCATCTTTCTTCTGAGGTCTCCTCTCATCATTAACTCTTTGTTTGCCCTTGTCAGCAGGGGCACTATAGGGCTTATGACGACTCTGTTGACCTTTATTCTTCCTCTCATTCACAACCTTGTAATGAGCTTTAGTATCCTCCTCATAAATTCTGCAACTACTCACCAGCTCAGAAAAGTTACGAATCTTCTGGTAACCAATTGCCCTCTTAATATCAGCACGTAAGCCATTTTCAAACTTGATGCACTTAGAAAACTCAGCAGTCTCAACAGTATAATGTGGATAAAATTTAGCCAGCTCCACAAACTTAGCAGCATACTCAGTCACCGACATGTTTCCCTGTTTCAGCTCCAGGAACTCAATCTCCTTCTTCCCGCGAACATCTTCCGGAAAGTAACGGTTCAGGAACTCTCTCCTAAACACAGTCCAAGTAACAACAACACCTCCATTCTCTAAGACCGGTTGGGCATTCACCCACCAGTCATCAGCTTCTTCTGCCAACATGTGCGTGCCAAAGCGCACCATCTGAATGTCTGTACATTGCATAACTCTGAAGATCCTCTCGACCTCCTTAAGCCACGTCTGAGCTGTTGGAACAAAGGTGTTCAGCAATACCACGTTTTGAATTTTGATGATAACAAGGTATTAAAAATTGTCAATTGGATATGCTAATATTTGTTTAAGTATGCATGATATTAATCAAGATTTATATCTTAGAAAGTATTCTGTTTGAACATTTTGAGAGCAAAGATCTAGAGAAGCTTGTAACTTGTGATTCTGACTATCGAAGAAGAGTCTGAAGACTGTATCGAAGAGAGTCTGAAGACTGTATCGAAGAAGAATCTGAAGACTGTATCGAAGAGAGTCTTAAGACTGTATCGAAGAAGAATCTGAAGACTATATCGAAGAGAATCTGAAGACTGTGTCGAAGAGAGTCTGAAGACTATCAGAACCTGAAGACCAAGAGAATCTGAAGATCATCAGAAGCTGGAATGCTACAGTGAGTCTGAAGCCTGCAATCTGAAGATCTGCTTAGAAGGATTTCTAAAGGCATTACGATGCACAAGAAACTCTCATTTGGAGTAACGGCTAGCTTCAAAGTCAACTTGAGAGTGGGATGCTTAACGACAAAGAATGCAGAATAGTACAGAGTACGTGTGTACGAACTCTGTTTCCACTACTCCACTACCTCGTACAGTTTGGCAACTGTGTCTACCGGTATTAAGTTTCAAAAGGAATGGAATTCAAAATATGCATTTGAAGGACTATTACCATATCAAGCAACAGATCAACAACCATTGATCAAGCTTCCAGAATCATCCTGGTGTGCTGGATAACTCAACGTCTCTTTCCAACGCCTATATAAAGGATAGAAGACTTGAATAATTGTTGGACTCTACAACTAAAAACCTACGCTGCTTAGCTATCGTATTCAAACTGAGTCTTAACAGAAAAACATCAACAACTTAGATTATTCTTACAAACTGAGTATTCTAGAATTTCTAAGTTAAGCAGAAAAACAGAGTCTGTCTTTGTTTAAAACAGAGTCTGTCTTTGTTTTGTAATTGGAACACGTTTGATTGTTTATCAAGTGTTTCAACTCTATTCAATTTTCTGTAAATTGTGTCAGAAGTATCTTGCTTGTGTGCTTGAGCAAAGAAGTCTCTTGGCTGCGTCCTTGAGCAAAGAAGTCACTTAGTTGTGTCTTTGAGTATTGGAACTCTTGCCTGCGTGCTTGAGCATTGGAAGTCACTTATTGTGTGTTTTAGCAACATGTAATAGATATTACATTTTAGTGGAACTCTCCTTGGAAGTGCAATGGGGACAGGACTACTTCCGGTTTGTGGAAGGAACCTATATAATTGCTTGTGTTCTCTCTTCTCTCTATCTCTTGTTTATTTCCGCTGCAATAGAATCTGATCTCCCATCAGACTCTGATCTCATTCAGACTCTGATCCTACGGAATTAGATTCTCACTCTTCAAGAGTTGCGAAAAGCTAACACAATTCAACCCCTCCCCCTTCTTGTGTTTTTCTCACCTTCAGTTGGTATCAGAGCTCCAGCTCTGTTGTCATAACACTTAACCATGTGACAGAAAAGATCCAGAGAAAAACGTGTCTTCCAGTGAACCTTCTTCTTCTGGTGCTGCTTCTGGTACTGCTATACCATATGACTATGGATCCAATAACAGCAGTAAGAAAGCTGATTATGGAAAAATTCCAAAGTTCAATGGTAATCCTGAAGAATTTTCTTGGTGGAAAACCAACTTCTACAGCTATGGCATGGGTCTTGATGAAGAACTCTGGGACATACTTGAAGATGGTGTTGGTGACTTACAACTTGATGACGAAGGTGCTGCCATTGACCGTAAACTTCACACTGCTGCTCAAAAGAAGATCTACAAGAAACATCATATCATCAGAGGAGCTCTTGTCACTGCTATTCCTAAATCTGAATACATGAAGATTAGTGACAAATCTACTGCTAGAGCCATGTTTGCTTCTCTTTGTGCAAACTATGAAGGGAGCAAAAAGGTCAGGGAAGCTAAAGCTCTTCTATTAGTTCATCAGTATGAATTATTCAAGATGAAAGAGGATGAAAGTATTGAGCAGATGTACTCAAGATTTAAAACTCTAGTATCTGGACTTCAGATACTAAAGAAGAGTTACATAGCTTCTGACCATGTTAGCAAGATCCTAAGGAGCTTACCCTCTAGATGGAGACCAAAGGTTACTGCAATTGAGGAAGCTAAAGATTTAAACACATTAAGTGTTGAAGATCTTGTAAGCTCTCTCAAAGTTCATGAGTTAAGTCTCAATGAACATGAATTTGCAAGAAAGTCTAAAACCATTGCTTTAAAATCAAAGGAAAGATCCTCAAAAGCTCTCAAGGTTGAAGAGTCTGAAAATGAATCTTCAGCTTCTGAAAGCTCTGAGGAAGATCCTGATGTTGCTAAAGAAATGGCTATGCTTTCAAGCAGAATGCAATACCTTGCTAAAAAGAACAAGAGGTTTCTGAGCAAGAGCAGTGGGAAGGGTTTCAAAAAGGAGGAACAGAAAGGTTGCTTCAACTGCAAGAAGCCTGGGCACTTTATTGCTGATTGTCCAGAGTTGCAGAAAGAGAAATCCAAGTCAAAAAGGCCTACCTTCAAGTCAAGCAAGTTTAAGAAGAAAATCAAGAAAAGTCTGATGGCTACCTGGGAAGATCTTGATAATGAGTCAGGGTCTGAAGATGATGATGCTGATGGTGAAGCTAATGTAGCTGTTGGATTAATGGCTACAACTGAATTTGTAAAGGAGACACCTGAGGCAGAATCAGATGCAGACTCTGAAAGTGAAACAGAGGTATTTTCTGAACTAACAAGATCTGAATTAGTAGATTCTGTCAAAGAACTTCTTGGTCATTTTAAAGCTAAAACCACTGAGTTGAAGAAAGTCAAACAACAGCTTGATAAGCTGTCAAAAAGGCATAATTCAACTCTGTTGGAGTTAGAAAGTTTAAAAGAAGAAAATGATACTTTATTGATCAAGAAGTGTAGTTGTAAATATTTGAGTGAGCAAGATATTGCTTTACAAGAATTTATTGCTACTGGAATTGACAGATCTAGGGTTGCATCCATGATCTATAGCACATATCAGAACAGAGGACAGGTCTTGGATTCATTGGAGGTAGCTCAAATGAAGTGATTCTGAAACCTGGTCCTGATGGCGCCAGAGAAGCATTGAAAAATCACTTTGTAAGTGAGTCTGATGAAGTCAACACAGTGACTCATTCAGAACCTAAAACTTCAAGTTCTAAAGTTTTGACTAAGTCAAAATTTCAGAATGCAAAATCAAAAGTTCTGAAAAACTTTGAACCTAAGGCTTCAATGATTCAGACTCTAAAACATTCAGAGTCTGATAAACGGACTTTGAAGAAGCCAGAGTCTAAAAACCAAAAGCCTAAGTTTCAAAGAAGAGAAATTGTGAAAGGTAAGTTGAATCCTAAACTGAACGGTTCTAAACCCAAGGTGTGGAGGAAAATAATGCCAATGACTTCAAGACACACCTTACGAAAGGAATTCAATGGTTCAAGGACTAACCCAAGAGGACCCATGAGAATATGGGTACCTAAGCCTGAAATTGTTGATGGTGCATGTATGTCTAAAAGGACTAGAAAAGCAGAAGGCTTGGTACCTAGCCACTAGTTGCTCGCGACACATGACGGGAGAAAAGTCTATGTTGCTAACCCTAACCATGAAAGAGGGAGGAACTGTGGGATTTGGAGGAAACCAGACTGGCAAAATCATTGGTATTGGAACCATTGGTAACTCTCTTATCTCTATTAGTAATGTGTGGTTTGTTGATGGGCTTAGACATAACCTACTGAGCATAAGTCAATTATGCGATAGTGGTTATGATGTTTTGTTTAATAAGAACAACTGCACTGTGGTTAACAAGGATGATCAATCCATAGTCTTCAAGGGAAAGAGAAGAAACAATGTCTACAAGATAAAGTTCTCTGAACTGACTGATCAGAAGGTAGTTTGCCTTTTGTAAATGGGTGATAAGAAATGGTTGTGGCATAGACGGTTGGGACACGCAAACTGGAGGTTAATCTCTAAGCTTAGCAAGTTGCAACTAGTCAAAGGCTTACCAGACATTGAATATCATTCAGATGCTCTTTGCGGAGCATGTCAGAAAGGGAAAATTGTCAAGAGTTCCTTTAAACCGAAAGAAATTGTTTCTACATCCAGACCCTTGGAGTTACTTCACATTGATTTATTTGGACCAGTTAGCACTGCATCCTTATATGGAAGTAAGTATGGACTAGTCATTGTTGATGATTACAGCAGATGGAGTTGGGTTAAGTTTCTGATAAATAAAGATGACTCATATTCTGTTTTTAGTAAATTCTGCATCCAAATTCAATCTAAAAATGAATTGAAAATTTTGAAAGTCAGAAGTGATCATGGAGGAGAATTTGAAAATGAGCCTTTTGAGGTTTTCTGTGAAAAACATGGAATTATTCATGAATTATCTGCACCTAGAACTCCACAACAAAATGGAGTTGTAGAGAGAAAGAACAGAACCTTACAAGAAATGGCTAGAACCATGATCCATGAGAACAGTCTGGCTAAACATTTTTGGGCAGAAGCAGTAAACACAACATGTTATGTTCAGAACAGAATCTATATCAGACCTCTGTTGAACAAAACAGCATATGAACTCTTTAAAGGAAGGAAACCTAACATATCTTATTTTCATCAGTTCGGATGTACATGTTATATCCTGAACAATAAAGTCTATCTAAAGAAATTGGATGCCAAAGCTCAGAAGGGAATCTTCTTAGGTTACTCTGAACGATCTAATGCATACAGACTGTATAATTCAGAAACACAATGTGTTGAAGAATCTATGCATGTCAGATTTGATGACAAAGTGCCTGGAAGTGAAACTCCAGAGCAAGATGAAAGTTGCGCAGGATCTCAAGATTCTGATATCAACTCAGAATCTGATCAGATGCCAGAATCTGAAGATACTTCAGAAGCTGGAGCATCCCCTGAAGTTCCTAATGAAGAAGCTTCTGAAGAAGCTCAAGATGGTTCTCAGCAAGCTAGTCAATCTAAACATTCATTCAAATACAAGTCTTCATATTCTGAGGATCAAATTATTGGCAATAAAGATAGTCCTAGAAGAACTAGATCGTATTTCAGACACGAAGAGTCTGCTTTGGGATTATTATCTGTTATTGAACGAACCACTATTGAAGAGGCACTTGGAGATGAAGGATGGATTCTAGCAATGCAAGATGAACTTAATCAATTCAAAAGGAATGAAGTGTGGGATCTAGTAGCTAAGCCTGAACACAAAAACATTATTAGAACTACATGGGTGTTCAGAAATAAGCTTAGTGAACAAGGAGAAGAAATCAGAAACAAGGCCAGACTTGTTGCGCAGGGCTACAGTCAACAAGAAGGCATTGATTACACAGAAACATTTGCTCTAGTTGCAAGATTGGAAGCAATCGGGTTACTTCTTTCCTATGTAGTGAATCACAACATAATCTTGTATCAAATGGACGTTAAGAGTGCGTTTCTTAATGGTGTCATTTCTGAAGAAGTCTATGTCAAACAACCTCCTGGCTTTGAAGATTTAAAACATCCAGAGCATGTTTATAAATTGAAGAAATCACTATATGGCTTGAAACAGGCTCCGAGAGCTTGGTATGAAAGACTGAGTAATTTCTTAATTCAAAATGACTTTGAACGAGGGCAAGTTGACACTACACTATTCAGAAAGACTCTGAAGAAAGACATTCTTATTGTTCAGATTTATGTTGATGATATCATTTTTGGTTCAACTAATAGTTCACTTTGCAAAGAGTTTTCCAAAGTAATGCAGGATGAATTTGAAATGAGCATGATGGGACAATTGAAGTTCTTTCTAGGAATTCAAATCAACCAATGCAAAGATGGAGTCTATGTTCATCAGTCCAAATACACGAAAGAGCTCCTGAAGAAGTTCAATCTTGAGGACTGCAAAGAAATGAACACTCCAATGCATCCAACCTGCACTCTGAGCAAAGAAGATCAAGGAACCAAAGTTGATCAAAAGCTGTATAGAGGTATGATTGGTTCTTTGTTATACCTAACTGCATCCAGACCAGATATTTTATTCAGTGTATGTCTGTGTGCAAGGTTTCAATCAGATCCTAGAGAGTCTCACTTGACAGATGTTAAGAGAATCTTTAGATATCTGAAAGGAACTACTAATCTTGGACTTCTGTATAAGAAATCCTCTGCTATAAGCTAGTTGGGTTCTGTGACGCTGACTATGCTAGAGACAGGATTGAAAGAAAATCAACCAGTGGCAATTGTCAATTTTTGGGAGAGAATCTGATATCCTGTGCTAGTAAGAGGCAATCAACTATTGCTTTGTCTACAACAGAAGCAGAATACATCTCAGCTGCTAATTGTTGTACACAGCTACTCTGGATGAAACATCAGCTTGAGGATTATCAAATAACTGAAAACTGTATCCCAATTTATTGTGATAATACAGCAGCTATATGTTTATCTAAGAATCCAATTCTGCATTCAAGAGCAAAGCACATTGAGATTAAACAGTATTTTATAAGAGACTTGAGAGAGAAGCTCATCTGAGAAGAACTGAATCTTTGGAAGAGATTGTTAAGAAGCAGCAAGAGGATCTCCAGAAATTGATGGATCACCTTGCCAAACAAACCAACCTTAGTTGCATTTTTTTTGTTTTGCTTGTAACTTGATTCTGTTGTTTTCCATTATCTTCTGAACCTTCTTTCTAAGATTATTCAAGTTTTTACTTCATCTATGTGCCTCTGATATATATTTTGCATTGAATCTTATATGTTTTTCGCTCTGAATCTTGTTTTTCATTTTCCTTAAAAAAAAAAATTACCCTCACTTGAAGTCATTTAAAAAGGGGGAGAAACTTGTTTCTAAACCTTTTTGTTGATGACAAAAGGGGGAGAAGGAGAAAGATTAGTGAGTTTTACAAACTGTATGGAAAAAGATTTGTGAGTTCTATGTAAAGTAAAAAGGAAATTTGCGAAAGGTACTTAGTTAGATTCTGAGCCCCCATTAAAAGAATTTGTTCTCTAATTCGTCTATTATTCTGAGATTTGATTCAACTGTTTGCGTAACTTGAATTTAATTAACTTGGATAGAACTTAGGGGGAGCTTACAAACCTCAACTTAAGAACTATCAGACTCAGGGGGAGTCAGAGCTTACAAACCTCAGACCCCTTAAGTCAACCTGTTAATTAGATTAACAACAATTGACCTTTTAAATACTGATGTTTGTCATCATCAAAAAGGGGGAGATTGTTGGAACAAAGGTGTTCAGCAATACCACGTTTTGAGTTTTGATGATAACAAGGTATTAAAAATTATCAATTGGATATGCTAATATTTGTTTATGTATGCAGGATATTAATCAAGATTTATATCTTAGAAAGTATTCTGTTTGAACATTTTGAGAGCAAAGATCTAGAGAAGCTTGTTGCTTGTGATTCTGACTATCGAAGAAGAGTCTAAAGATTGTATCGAAGAGAGTCTGAAGACTGTATCGAAGAAGAATCTGAAGACTGTATCGAAGAGAGTCTGAAGATCATGAGAAGCTGGAATGCTACAGTGAGTCTGAAGCCTGCAATCTGAAGATCTGCTTAGAAAAATTTCTAAAGGCATTACGATGCACAAGAAACTCTCATTTGGAGTAACGGCTAGCTTCAAAGTCAACTTGAGCGTGGGATGCTCAACGACAAAGAATGCAGAATAGTACAGAATACGTGTGTACGAACTCTGTTTCCACTACTCCACTACCTCGTACAGTTTGGCAACTATGTCTACCGATATTAAGCTTCAAAAGGAATGGAATTCAAAATATGCATTTGAAAGACTATTACCATATCAAGCAACAGATCAACAGCTATTGATCAAGCTTCCAGAATCATTCTGATGTGCTGGATGACTCAACGTCTCTTTCCATCGCCTATATAAAGGATAGAAGACTTGAAGAATCGTTGGACTGTAAAACTGAAAAACTACGCTGCTAAGCTATCGTATTCAAACTGAGTCTTAACAGAAACACATCAACAACTTAGATTATTCTTACAAACTGAGTATTCTAGAATTTCTAAGTTAAGCAGAAAAACAGAGTTTGTCTTTGTTTAAAACAGAGTATGTATTTGTTTTGTAATTGGAACACGTTTGATTGTTTATCAAGTGTTTCAACTCTATTCAATTTTCTGTAAATTGTGTCAGAAGTCTCTTGCTTGTGTGCTTGAGCAAAGAAGTCTCTTGGCTGCGTCCTTGAGCAAAGAAGTCTCTTAGTTGTGTCTTTGAGCATTGGAAGTCTCTTGCCTGCGTGATTGAGCATTGGAAGTCTCTTATTGTGTGTTTAAGCAACTTGTAATAGATATTACATTTTAGTGGAACTCTCCTTGGAAGTGCAAGTGGGACAGGACAACTTCCGGTTTGTGGAAGGAACCTGTATAATTGCTTGTGTTCTCTCTTCTCTCTATCTCTTATTTATTTCCGCTGCAACAGAATCTGATCTCCCATCAGACTCTGATCCTACGGAATTAGATTCTCACTCTTCAAGAGTTGCGAAAAGCTAACACAATTCAACCCCCCCCCCCCCCCCCCCTTCTTGTGTTTTTCTCACCTTCATGAGCGCCATCAGGGTCATATCTTCCCTTGAAAGTAGGTGGATGGTTCCTCAGAAAAGTTTCCAACATTTTCACTCCATCATTACCACCAGCATTCTGTTGTTGCCCCACAGCTTGAGCCATTGCTTGTAATCCAGCAGCAAGAGCAGCATCATTCCTTCCAGCCATCTCAGTTCACTACATAACGAGAACAGGTTAGGAGAATTCATAACAGAATTAAACTAACACTCGACACAAACGACTCAATCTACTTGGCCGGACGGACCGACCTGCTCTGATACCAACTGTAACACCCGGTTTTCCCAAAGTAAAAATTTCTTGATAAATAATCAGAGTTTCTCAATAAACGGAATGCTACATTTCTAAAAAATCTCAAAATAGAATAACTAACGATTTATCCTTCGTAAATAATAATCATAAAAGGTTCAAACTTCGCAGCGGATGAAAATTCAAGTTAACAAAATAGTTTTGGCACGCAGGCCTCATCAAAACTTCTCAACATAAATCCAACTGAAACTTAATAATATTAAAATCATAATCAATATGTAAGGAATAGAAGATAGTTATAAGGGTTCCCATCCCGTTACGTATCAGAGCACCTAAGGACACAGTGAGGGTAGCCACTCACAACAGCAAACAGCAGCTAAAGCTTAATCACCTGCAAGTTACTTATATGAAGAGCAACATTTCCAAGCAGAAGGGGTGAGATTCACAAAACAATGGCATTAAACATATAATTCAATAATTATATTTAACAACATAGACATCAAATACATTCACAACAAACAATCATATAACATCTTAATTAACATCATAATCATCATCATAATTTAGCATCTTAGTTAAACTTAATAGTTCGACTCGACAATGCAACTTCAACTCGACTTATGCAACTTAGACATCTAATTCATGCATGTGGTACCAATCTAGGGCATAAGCCCTCGTCGCTATTGAGTATAAATATACTCCTAGGGCATAAGCCCTCGTCGCTGTTGAGCATAAAAATACTCCTAGAGCATAAGCTCTCGTCTCTGTTGAGCAAAAGCTCCTAGGGCATGAGCCCTCGTCTCTGAAAGAATATGCATGGACTCAACTTCTTAAACCTTAGACATCTCAAATAAACTCCAATAATTTGGTTTACAACTCATAACCATAGGACGAAACATTCCTCTTTTAATCAATAATATATAGTAGCATGGCAGCACATCAAATAGTCCAGGATATAATCATATCATAAATAATCGCACATTTCGTCACTTATAGGTCAAAAGAGAACATACACAAATGTATATGTCACTACTAACAAAATCAAACATTTAAATAATAGCTTACAGGTCATCTTCATTATTGCAGCAATGCTTAACTCTAACTCAGGGGTCATCTCATGACAATTTGTGCAACAAGAGTCGCATAATTCTAAGAAGGCATTCTGATATAGAACTGCTCGCTATGGCGAGTGGGATCTCTCGCCTTGCGAGCCATCAGAGGTCACTCGCTGTGGCGAGTTGAGTTGCTCGCCTTGCGAGCCATCAAGGGTCACTCGATATGGCGAGTTGGGCTGCTCGCCTTGCGAGCATCAGGGTGCTACTCGCTATGGCGAGTGGGGTTGCTTGCCTCGCGAGCCATCTAAGGGTTACTCGCTATGGCGAGTGGGTTTCTCGCCTCGCGAGCTGTTGAAGAGCACTCGCCGTAGCGAGTTGATTGCTCGATGTGGCGAGCGATGACAGAACAGTTACGGGGTTACGACAATTTTCACCCAAAACCCCAATTTTCATCATATTCCTCCCCAATTTCGACTATAATGATGTTTAAGGGTTACCCTATGGTCTGTAAACAGTTTTCTACAACTATGGTACTGTTTCTCATCATCTAATCATCAATTCATCACTTTTTAACCTAATTCTCAATTTCTAATTTCTCATGAATTACTCCTAAAATCTGTTTACTGTAATCATGAATCACAAGTTTAATGGAATTGTAATGCTAGGCTCACCCTTACCTTAAGAAAATTGAGCAGCAACCTCTCTGGTTCTTCTCTTCTGTTTTCTCCCTTTTTTTCCCAAATTCTGAATTGTACGTTCTGACCGTTTCTAAACCTAGGTTTTCCCCCTTTTTATGTTTTCTAACTAATTTATCTTATTTCACTTATTCCCTCACAACTCTATCTAATTCTAAAACAACCCCACAACTTAATATTTATTTTATTTTCAAATCTTATTTTATTAAACAATAAAATAAGTCACTTAATAAAATCACACATATCACATAAATCATATAAATCACTTAAATCACATAAAATCATATAAATATTCTTTATACTATATAAAATAATTTAAATAATCAAAACGAGCGTTACAGTTAGGACTGCTTGTGTGAAGTGTTATCTCTGGATCATGTTGGATGCTTGTTGTTTGGTGATAAAAGCAACAAACGCATTAAGTTGATCTATTTGACGACCATGGAGGACGGCTACGCGGGGATGCGTAATTATTCTTGGGGAGGGATGACACTAGCATACCTATACCACTTTTAGTCGAGGCCTGTTTGCTTGGAGATAGAGCTCTTGGGGTAGCGTGACACTACTCACTGTAAGAAATTGTCACAACCTTAACCTTTATTTTTATGTTAGACTTTACGTGCATAATAACTTATATACATGTGATTTGTTTGATTTGTGCATGGATGGTTTTTGACACATTTTCCTAACTTTTTCAGTGTTGATCCAAACACCGACTATATTGAAAACTATTCGGTTGCAGCGAAGTGGATGTTACATAAGGGTCATGGAGAGGGGGTGACGTATCACTCATTGCTTGATAATTTGCAGTTTGATAACGCATGCTAGAGGCTGTACGAGGAGCACAAGGAGATCCAGGGTTTTGAGAAGATTTTCTGGTATTCAGGTTAGATTATGTGCGGTGTTGTGAGGGTGTATCGTCACTTGCCTGAGAGGGTTTTGCGGAAGTACGGATACGTCCAGAGCGTCCCTAGACATCAGACCGATGTTGTAGAGTTGCGACCGCTTCAGATTGTGCAGGCATTCCTTCACTTTCGCACTCACACGCTTAAGGAGCCCGATTGGGGTGAGCCAACAGGAGAGCAGACATGGCGAGTGAGGGATGGCTATGTGTTATGGTACACTAGAGTGTCTCACCCTCTGATTTTTCCACCTCTTTTAGGAGATCTTCCGAGGCCAGCAAATGAAGAGCATATCATTGCACAACGGTGGGAGCGGTACGAGACGGGAAGCTCGCCTGATACCTATGACATGGTTAGTGGCGTTGTTGCCTACGCTGATGAGCAGATGGGTCAGGCGGAGGTCATGAGCCCTCAACAGTAGTTTCAGGGCATGAGCCATGTTAGGGAGAAGAACGCGCCGATATTGACCAGGAGGCGAGGACAGAGGTCGAGGAGGCGGCAACACCAGCATCAGCAGGACTAGGACCAGCAGTAGGATTTAAATGTGTTAATGTTTAGGAGTTGTTTTTAGTTTTCTTTACACTTGTATGTTTTATGACATTTGTTAGTTTCCGTTTATTTTAGTTTCATGACATTTGTATTGTATTTGGAATTTTTAATGATGTTTGTTTATTAAATGATATTGTTACCTTTGCGATTTGGTATTGAAACAAGTTTCTGTTTTGGTTAAAAACACATAACACAATGTGTTAAAAACACATTATAGGTTATCAGGTTCTGGTTCTGTTTCTGCATTAGCATCAGGACGCATCGGCAGTTAACTGCCGAGGAAAAAGGGAACCAGCTACAGTTAACTGCTGAATTTTCCTCGACAGTTAATTGTAGCCGGTTCCCTTTTTCCTCGACAGTTAACTGCCGAAGGACATTTCGGTCTTTTACATGTATTTTTCAGCCTTATGTGATGTGTCATCAACAATTTTCTTGTTACCCTCACCTTTAGACTTTTCAGCCACAATCTTACATTTTCTCAAATTGACAAATCAAAATTAAATTTGTCTTTCTTCGTTTTTGTGTGGTATCTGTGTTTGATCTCACGTGATGACAACAACAATCTCCTTTTGTTTCTTGTGTAAGAAATATTTAGAAATTCTATAATTTGTTTTAAGATTTTTTAAACATGTCCATTCCAGTGTCTTTTATTTCAAAGTTTTCATTCCCATTACCACTAAAAAAACAAACATTTAAGTTGATTATTGGTGGGATGATATTCCTTATTTTATTAGAGAAGACTTATTTAAAACTATGTTTAAGGTATATATATTTAAAAATATATGGTAAAGGTCCTCGTCCTTCAATATCATGATCGGATTGTTGACTGGGTTAGATCATGAATAAAAAGAAAATATAAATGTACCATAAATAAATATAGAGGAATATTAAATAGTGTCCTTAAAACATTGATTAAGAGAACAAAAATTTATGTTTTGAAAAATGGTAAAAAATAATTGAAGAAGAAAAAAAAATGGTAAATTCAACTTTTAAAATGTTGAAAAAGTTGAAATTTTTCTTTTTTAGAAAAAAAAAAAAGTTGAAATATTGTTTCTAATGTAAAACTACTTTTTTTATTTTATTAACAAATGCCCTTAAAACATTGATTTAAAACATTTGTTAGCATAACTCATAAATATATCAGTTACAATTCATTTTCTAAAAATTGGTCCACAGTCCAAACCGGCGTGACCGTTTGGTTATGATTCAGCTAGTCCAACAGATTGAATCATGGTTGAACAGGATAATGTATAAATAATAAATACAGTGCTAAATTTTACAGGTAATTCTTCAGAATAATAACTAATATTAAAGTATATATAATATATTCATAAGCCCATAACAAATACACATAATAAATCCATGCGTTAAATTTTATTTTACAAAAGAGACATAGCATTTCATTAATAATCAAAGCTGGATACACGTAAGTATATCAATAAAAAGATGCAAGATTATGAACAACTTCATTGTCTTGTGTTTTAATGAACTCAACATAAGAGTTTCTAAAATGAGAAGAGAAAGTATGTCTACAATCTCTAACAGTAGCGTCAAAATTAGACGCATCTAACTTGTTGCTATTAACACTATCTACCACTTGTTTGAAATCTAACTCGAATACCACATTATTAAGTTTTAAATCTCTTACCCACTTCATAGCATTATTCTCCAATATCGACATCAAGAATAAGAGAAATTTACTCAATTTTTGCTAGTACAAATTGGCCTATCATCCGGTTTACACACCAATACCCACTTTATTGCGAGATCTTGAAGAAGAGGCGTCAACATTACCTTTATCTCGTCGTATAGGTCTTGTCGAAGCTGCATTATGCACACCACAGCTCTTGTGGCAGTTTCATTTCTCCAGATAACATCATTCTTTTCTTCCATATTGCCCATATAGTGCAAGCAAACAAACCTTTGTCGTTTGCACTCAAAGTCTGCATGATATCAAAGATATTATTAACAACAGAAGAACTATGATTCAAGACCTGAAGTATAAAATTCCAAAAACAAGCCTTTGCCAACACTGAATACTATTTTGACAAGAGAAAAATAAATGCGTACTATCTTCGACACCTGTATCGCAACACACACAATTATTTGGGCTATTGACTCCTCGATCATAAAGCCTATCTCTTGTGGGCAATTACCAAAGACCATTCTTAACCAACCCTAATATTTTTCTCATTCAACTAATAATAGGGTTCGTTACAAGTTGCTAAGTCGAAAAATATACAAAGTTGTTATTTAGTTCAATAAAAATATAGTGACGGGACAAATCTCCAGACGAACAAACTAACATTTTTTTCCGGCTTAACAATTATTAGGTAGTGAGAATTCTTAACCATTCAACGGAAAGGTTGTGATGGCTGCATTTTCCTTTACGATTGTTCTTAAAAGCTCTAATTTTATCTTCTTATTTTGACGCTCTCAGGATTTAACCATCCGGGTCGAATTAGCTCGGATTGACCAATCCAAAGATCTAAAAATCCTAAAAAAATCTAAGTATTGGGTGGAATTAACTCCAATTTTATCTTCTTATTAAGTCACTAGACCTTAGAAGTCTAAAATTGCTATAACATTTCTGGTAGGTATTGGGTGGAATTGACAGGGTAACTTCTGATGCAGTCCGTTATTTTAACATACAGTTATTTAGGAGCAGTTAGCAGTTTCTATAATATGCAGTATTTGTATTGATTAGGAGAAGTTGGGCAGTATATGGAGAGAGAGAGAGAGAGAGAGAGAGATTTCAATCTATAATACTATTTCTCTTGTTTCTCTTTAAATCTATAATACTATTTCTCTTTAATTCAGGTTCCTATCAATGTTCAATATGTGTCGGTTCGTGATGGTGTCAGCAACTGACAGTTGCCGGCCACTGTACATGCCTTCAATCAAAAGAGTCGGTGATACGGTGGTTAAAACAAAATAAACAATTTGAAAATTTAACCTAAGAAAGGAGTATTCGATTTGAGTTCCATTATATTGACACCGTTATATCTTTCACCAAACAGAAGTCTTAATTTCCATTTTCAGAAGATAAAATAAAATAAAAGAATAACATAAAATCACAAGAATATGAATTGTAGCAATGAGCAGAAGATAACACAAGAATAACATACGAGCGAGGGTAGAGATTCTCCTTAATCATCTTCAAGTGTCGACAAGACAACCTCGCTCACATCTGCAAATTACACGACAACCCAATAGCTCAAATGAAACTCAAAAAATAAAATAGAACGTTAGATAATAAATAAATAAATAAATAAAGGTTAAATGTTGGGTATGCCTTATCATGAAAGCTGGAAGATTTGGAGTGTTCACTGGACCTTGTGCGTTTATCAATAGAAGTTGATGAAATCACTTGCTCTCTGTCACTTGTCAAATGGTTAGTATACATCTTCATGACAAAGAAACAGTGTGGAACCATTTCGTCGGTAAGCACCATAAATATTTTCAGAACAAGAACGGTTGAACAATATGTGTACATTCGTTTATGCTTGAATCAAGTAATTTAGATCATAACTCACTTCCTCGCCTTTTTAGCTAATAATGAAATAATCAAATCTTTGTCAAATGCAATTAAGTGGCAACAAGGCTCCACCCCGGAGCTTTCTCGAGTTTCTCTTCTTTCATCATCTTCCTCAATCTCGAAACCTCCTGCCATTGTCCAGCCTCTGCATACATATTCGACAAAGAAACGTGAACTCCATGATTATGAGGATCTAGAGTAAGAATTTGTTTCACAACTCTTTCAGCAACCTCGGTGTTTCCGTTATTCTTGCTAGCTGCCAACAAAGCTCCCAAAATAACCACATCAGGTTTCCATGGCATCTCTTTTATCATTTCCTCTGCCTCTAGCAACTTACCCCCTCTCCCAAGAAGATCAACCATGCACCCATAATGCTCAATCGTCGGCTCAATTCCACACACAACCTTCATCGAACAAAAAATCTTGCGGCCGACATCAATCAAACCTGCATGACAACAAGCAGATAAAACCCCAACAAATGTGACAGCATTAGGAACAACAATCTCCTCCTTCTCCATACACTCAAACAAACCAAGAGCATCTTCAACATGTCCATGAGAAGCCAGACCACAAATCATAGCATTCCAAGTAACAACATTCTTCTCAGGCATTTCATTAAACAACTTCCTCGCCATCAAAATATCCCCATTCTTCGCATACATATAAACCAACGCGGTCCCAAGAATAACTCCCACTTCAACCCCTTTCACTCTCATAAACTCATGAATCCTTACCCCAAGCTCAAGACAACCTGACCGAGCACAAACCGACAACACCGAAGCCAAAGTAGCACCATTAGGCTCAAACCCAACAACAACCATCCTCTCAAAAAGATCCAAAGCCTCATTATAACAACAATTCTGACCATACCCACAAATCATCGTGGTCCAAAGACTCAAATTTTTCATCGGCATTTCATCAAACACGTAATGTGCATCAACCAAATCACCACAAACAGAATAACAACGAACCAAACCATTCCCCACATGACAGTCAAAACACAACCCGAATTTCACCACATGTGCATGAACCTGTTTACAATGTGGCAAAACATTTGATAGCGAAGAACAAGCTTTGAGGAGAAAAGGGAAAGTGTGTTTACCAGGGATAACACCGTGTCTACGCATTTGGACGTAGATGGAGAGAGAAATGTGGGGTTGTTGTTGTTGTTGATGAGCACGGATGAGAGTGTTCCACATGAATGAATTGGGTTTGTGTAAGGAGGAGAAGATTCTAGAAGCGTGTTCGAGGTTACCGAAATTGGAAAGAGCAAAAGAGGAGAATAAACGGCTTGCGGCGAATTGGTCGTTGATGCGGGATGTGATGATCATTTGAGCGTGGATTTGTCTGAGGTGTTGTATGGTGGTGGATTTGTCGGCGAGAATCGCTAAGGTAGGAGGGTTTTGATTTGGAGGTGGAGATGGAAGAGTTGATAAGGTTCTTTGAAGCCACGACGGTGTTGAGAGGGAGACGGTGGTTGGGGTGCGATGGTTGACGAAGGATGGCAGTTTTGGCGGCAACATTTGAATGAGTTCTTCTGCCTCCTCACAGGATCGCGCTTCAGTGAGTGACTTAAAGCTCCAAAGTCATGTGACTTTGGACTCTTGTAAGCCATTAGATTAATCCTACACTACATGCTTTGCCATGTGTCCATTTTATTTATGAAAAAAAGAAACTGCATTTCCATCTCTTGCACTGCTTCTAGTATACACTCTCCATCAGCCAAAATATAATCACCGGAACACCACCGCCATCATTGGAGTTTCCGATGGTAAAAACCCACCAAACCAAATTTAAAACCAACAGTACAACGTTGACAAAGCAAAGATCGGCGTCGGCGAGGAGAATCGGGTCTATGAGATGGAAGAAGTGAGGATGGAGCGAAGTGTGGTGGCGACTCGAGATATAGGTGGCCGTCGGAGTACAAGACTGAGATCTGGTGGTGACTGGCTGGGAGGGAGAAGACAATTTTCTGTCATTTATAATTCTTTCTGTTTTTAATTTTTTTTCAATAAAACGAAAAAAAAAAAGAAAAAAAACGAGTGGTACTATATCGCACGACACTCTAATTACACGACTCGTGCACGACAATGTTTTTTTCCTTAATTTGCTTCTAATTTCATCATAAATGTGTTTTTGCTTTTTATATATTAAATTAATAGAACAACACTTAGATATAGGTACACCGTTCACCTCTAAGGGAAAAGTGAATTTTTTTGGCATTTGAGTCAAAACTAGCACATAATTTATATAAATATATACTATATCATAGGATTGATATAGAGTAGCTCTTAATCATTATCCTTAAGAAAAATAGTTAAAAATTTCAAATTTATAGCATAAAAATATAACAATTTATTGAATATCTACCTATATTTTTTAGCATATTGAATATTTACCTTTTTGAAAGAAGTTATTGTTGTACCCTCGTGTTCAATGTGGCAATATACATGGAGGTTCATGCTGAGGAAGAAGTCATATAGTTAGAAAAAGATTAATCATTTAAAAAAGAAAGAAATATGTTGTCGTGCAACATGCACGAAAAATTATGTCATGCTCTTAATCATTATCCAAAAAAAAAGAGGAAGAAAAGAACAACGACAAGAGGCGGCGGATGGTGGTTGAAATGGTGGGGTGGGTTCAGTGGATGGCGGAACATAGAATTTTAGAGAGCCTGGGCAAAAATTATAGAGGCAAGAATTGTTGTGCGCGCATGTGTGAAAATATTGAGTTTGCCAAAAAAAAAAATTAAATATGTTAATGGACTATTGGATTGGACGAAATAGAAAGAAAGTATCGATTGAGCCCGGACGAATGTCCAGGGTCACCAGACGAGTGAGGTGTAGAAGAGTGAAGAAGAAAGGAACGCGCAGCTTTGCATTTATGTTTTGTTTGGATTTACACACACTTCTTGCATTTGTTTGTTTTAAAATTAGGTATGCCACATGTCACTAACTGATTGGTTGAATGGTAGGTGCCATTGGCGCCTTAAAGGCACTGAAGTGGTGCCCTCGGACACATTTGTTAGTGGCGGTGGAGTGTTATGCAAAGATTTGAACCCACGCACTCAATGTTGGTTACTTCCACTACATGATATTTAATATTAAACTCTTTTTTTTTGTAAGATTTAAATGTGTCATTGATCCCTGCACTTTCATCCAATTTTGGTATTGATCCCTGCACCTTTTTTGTTTGACATTGGTCCATGCACTTTGTAAAAAATTTGACATTGTCCTTCTGTTAAGTCTAAGTTAAAAAAATAAATCAAAACTAACGGTGTGTCACGTGGATCAATCATTACACACCACATGGCACACTAAAAGACAAAATTTTCAAAATATATTCAAAAGTTTTGGTATTAATCCCTGCACTTCAACACTTTTTGATATTGATCCTTGCACTTTGGTATTAGTCTTGAACCCTTAATTTTTTTTATTTTTAATTTTTCAATATCGTTCAATGATATTATTATGTTTATTTTCTTCATTATTTTTATTGAAAATAATTCTAAAAATACCCGCTTAAAAAAATTATAATAAATAATCTTTTTAAGTTGAAATCGCCAATATGGATTCTTCAATAATAAAGAATCACCTTTAAAGTTTAAATCACCATTATTTGTGGAATATGACATTGGTCGGTCGTATGGTTAGTAGGCAAACACAACAATACAAAAAGGGAAAAAATTAAAAAATATGTAGTGAGAATGGTTAGCCGTTAAACATGTAAATTTAAAATGATGGTCATGTTGTATTTTTGAGTTATTATTAAATATTTAAGGATTTATTTATTAAAAAGAATCATTTTCAGAGTAAAATACATTTTCCTACATTAAGAGAACCTTAATTTATCTCCCTTTTCCATCTTATGTTAAAATATACATTATCTTTCCTTGTAAAGTAAATATATATGAAAAAATATACCCCTTAATGATAATTAAATTTAAATATTTTGTTATTGATTTGAATATTTTTAGAATATAACATATAATTTTAATTAGCTTATTTCATCAATTTCAATAATTTGTCTAATATTTCCCGTGAACATAGCTCAGCTAGCAGCAGGGACATCATAGTTAGAGAAAAATGCAATAAGATTTCAGCTTAATTTTCATTAAAAAGGATTTTTTATTTACTTTTTAGAATTATTCTCAATAAAAATAATGAACAAAATAATAATAAAACATAATAATATTATTGAAATATTTAAAAAAAAGAAAAAGAAAAAGAAAAAAAAGGTTCAAGGACTAATACCAAAGTGTTGGGACCAATAACAAAATGTGTTGAAAGTGTAAGGACTAATAATGAATTAAATACTTGAAATATTTTAATTCTGAAAATTTTGTCTTTTAGTGTGCCACGTGACGTGTCCTGATTGGTCCATGTGGCACACCGTTAGTTTTAATTTTTTTTTTAACTTAGACTTAACATAAGGACTAAAGCCAAAAAAAATTCAAAGTGCAAGGACCAATGCCAAACAAAAAAAAGCGCAAGGACCAATACCAAAATTCGGTGAAAGTGCAGGGACTAATAACACATTTAAGCAAAAAAAAACAATTAATCCCTCTTAATATATATATATATATATATATATATATATTTATGTTAAAGATTTTTGATTAACCCTGATCTCGCTTCTGATTAACCTTTCTTTCCTTCCACTAACATACTCATACTTATTGTATTTCAATAATTTATAACTACTCCACTATTTATAATTGTAACATCTCAAACAACTTTCTTGACTTGGACCAATTTTGGGATGAATGTCCTTTCGGGAAGTTTTTCAAAAGGCGTGCGAGTGAGGACAAAATAAGTTGAAAAGACTCGCGTTGGTTTGTTGGGTCAGTTGGCAATCCTGAAAGCAGTATGACATGTTACAAGTGGTATTAAAGCATTTTTCCAGTACGATGTGGTTTAGGGACGAACCAAGCGGAAGTTGGTGGGTTTTAACGACTCCACTTCTTGGTCATGTAATGCTCGAGTCTGATGAGGGCGGGGAGTGGTACGGCTCCTGGCAGCTTCTATGTTAAATAGTCTTGACTATTAGAATATAATACCCTACCTCCTTTTTACAAGGCTCGTTCTATGGTTGTCCTAGAAGAGACGGCACTGGCTAAATGCTCACAACATGTGACCGATAACTCTGTTTTCACGGCTTCTCAAGAAAACAATAATCTTGTCACTCCCGCTGCTCCTCACATATACACCAACCTCCCTAACAACAACAACTACAACTCAGGTGGTCGCGGCAACCATGGCGGTTCCGGCAACAACAACCGTGGTGGAAGGAACCGAGGTTGAGGTTCTAGTAAAAATTATCAGTTACAAATTTAAAAAGCCCACTAAAAAAATCAATTTTCTAGGCCCAAGCCCAAAAATCCAAACCCTAAAGTCAATTTACCCTATGTTACGTTTTCTCTATATAAGACGCCGCTGCATCTAATTTTTCTCCATTCCTTGGTTTATGTATTCTACTTTTCTTATCCATTTTATAAATCTTTTTTTCTTGTTTCTCCTTATTGACGTCAAAATCGGGCATGAGATATTCTTGATGATAACTTGAGAAAACATTTTATGTGTTTGATTTCAAGTCAAGCCAGATCGTCCTCTCAATCAATCATAATTTTTATGAGCATTGACGAGGAGGAAAATGAACAAGACGATGGCGACGATCTTTTCAAAATAAGCATAAATTTCTAGCTATCAAATCGACGACGTACCAAAGGTGTGCAATCAACACTATATCCTCAATTTGATTTATATCTATTTTTCATTATATAAATTGATAATGAGTTATAACTAACTCAAATATGATTAGTCGAAAAAATTTATGATAATTTTCTAACATTTCTATATAACAAAGAACTCTAACAAAAAATTGCTGCAAAGATTTGAACCCACAACATGTTGGTTACTTCTAAGCATATTGACCACTTCATTTGTTATTTTTGTGATATCATTCGGCTTCCACTACATTTTATCCAATATTAAACTTCCTTTTCAAAAAACCAATTTATCCATTTTTCTTTCTTTTTTTCAAACGGTTTTGAACCCTTTTTTCTTCTTTCTCCTTCACGATCTAATCCCATAAATCGGTTGTTTTCATCCAACTTATGATATGAACACACTTGATGGAACATACCTTAAACTAACTCCTGTTGTACCCTCCCTTTATTTTTTAATATTTGGATATGCTTCAGCCCCGTCCTATTTTGTTATTATTTTTATGTTATTCTATATGAACTCGAACTTCAGTAATTTGAATTATAAATTTTTCAGGGCTCTCCAATTAATTTATTATAGCCATGAACAAATCTGAGAAAAAAATTGTCATATGGGTATTAACTTTCTCTTGATACTTCGCACATGTTTGTTATTTCTCTTCATACTTTGCAAAGTTTCTTTGTAAGAGCAACAATGTCATTAACACAATAATAGGCAATTCCACTTTATGTATATCCACATATGTCTTGAAAAATGAAAATGTAGGTGACTTTACAGGTTTTTATAGTTGAATCACTTGATATGTTTTTCATATTAACTTTATACAGTAACTTTTTTTTTTCTTTCCGTTGATGTGTATTTTGAACTATTTAAATTAGCTCATTGTTTAAATTTTGCTCATTATAAAAATTTTGTATGATGAGTTTTAACTTCGTTGCGCTTTGCTCACTATAGTCTTTAATGAAATGTTATACATAACACATTTAAACATGTCGACGACTAATAATATAGTCAATATGATACTTATATATGAAAATCGAAACAAACATGTACACCGCACTGGTCGGAGTCTAATGTTATGTAAATGTAAACGTAGAAAAAATTTACACTGCTAAGCTGTTACTTCTTCCGTCTCATTTTAATTATAATTATTTTTTAATTATTTTTCTTATTTTAAAATAATTGTTATTTTAGAATGTCAATTTATTATTTTTTGAACTACTCCTTACGTATTAAAATATGTGTTTTTTGCTTTGTCTTAAATTATTTATCCCATTTATAATATCAATACAACATTTTTTATCTTCCACTAACATACTCATATTTATTGTATTTCAATAATTTATAACTACTCCACTATTTATAATTGTAACTTCTCATACGACTTTCTTGACTTAGACAAATTTTGGGATGAATGTCCTTCTGGAATTTTTTTTGGAAGACCTGCAAGTGAGGACAAAATAAGTTAAAAAGACTCGTGTTGGTTTGTCGGATCAATCGGCAATCCTGAAAGCAGTATGAGATGTTACAGGTGGTATTAGAGCACTTTCCCACTACAATGTGGTTCAAGGACGGACCAAGCGGAAGTTGGTGGGCTTTTAATGACTCCGCTTGTTGGGCATGTAACGCTCGAGGCTAATGAGGGCGGGGAGTGGTCCGACTCCTGGCACATCGGAATGAGAAGGATCCAGAAGCCATGCAGATATGAGACAACATGGATGAAGGAAGACTTATAAAAATTGTTTGGTAATATCTACATCAACAAAATACGTCTTCTTTTCGGTAGCCCAATCCATAAGAACCCCGTAGTTAAGTGTGTTTGACTTGATGCAATTTTCGGATGAGTGATCTTCTGAAAAGTTTTTCAAAAAACATGTGAGTGAAGACAAAACACACTAAAAAAGACTCGTGTTGGTTTGTGGGGTCGGTCAAAAATCCTGAAATAGTCTGAGATGTTACTATAATTAGTAAGAGTGTTTTAGTTAATAATATAAGTATCTCTTTTATTATTAATTGTATATATTAAAGTAACTGGAAAAAAAATTACATTTGAGGATAAAATTATCCAACTAAAACCACATTAAAAATACCAAAATAACAATTAAAAAACATATTTCAGTTTTTTTTTTTTTTTTTGTAATTTTAATATAAAGGTTGATAATCCCTTCTGATTTTGAACTTTTAAGTTTTACCAATATAATTAGATCTTTGACACAAAAGATGTTTGTATTGATAGAATATTAATGGAAGATATCAATATCAAAAATTAATTTTTGATATCATAAGACTATGTTTGCCTGATTATTTAGCCGTAATCACATAGTTAACGATTGGTGTAGAATTTGACGCCACAAGTTAGCTTGGGCGAACGCAGTGGTGTACAGTATGTCCACATTTGAGCAATGAATCATCATCGCAAATAGAGTGAACAACATACATTAGAGTCAAGACAACGAAGTGGCGGAAAGAATTACCATACCCATTTCATTACAGTTGTGGTTGTCACTTCCTTTACGTCAATCCGTAGCTAACTTTCAACTTTAAGCCCAAATAATAATATCATCACGCTAGATTACACAATCCGCATTCCATTTATCTCTTTCTCATCATCGCTTCTTACAATACAATTCTATTTCCATGGCTTCTGTTTCTTTCTTTTCTCAGCCACTCGCTCTCGATAGAGCCCGATTCGGTGGTGGCAGTTCAAAGATCCGGTTCATTCGGGTTCACAACAATCACAAACCAGCTGGATTAACTGTTTCTAGAGCTGCTTCTTCTTCTGCTGTTGCTTTAGCCTTTCGTGACCTTGAGGCGGATGATTTTCGTCATCCTCTTGATAAACAGGTTTTACTCGCGTAACTGAATTAACTAATTCCATTTTGTATCATCAATCCAAACATGTCCTTAGCTCTCATGCAACTTTTGGGAATTGAGAGATGATTCTAGCTTGAACCGTTGAATTTTTAGTTAGGTAGCTTTTTCTAATTAGCAACATCCGACACTTCAGATTAAAGGTGTGTTTGGTGTCTCAGTGTCGTGTTTGTGTTCGAGATGACACAACACAACACCAACATATGTATGTAGTTATATTTAATCATTTTCATTTTCTTAAAGCATCGTATATGTATGTGTCAGAATAGTGTTTCAATGTTATGTGTTTATGTTAGCGGTTTCTAGATTTTTGTTCTTACGGGAGTACGAATACTTTGTTGCTTGATTTTGTTTTTCATTTACAGAATACGCAGATGCTGAAAGCGATTCCAGGATTGAAACATGTGGGAAAAGCTCTTCTAGGTATTGAACATTTGCAGTTTACCTTTCAACTGTAACAAATAGCTGATCACTTGATCAAGTTAATAACATGAGTTTTGACTTTTAAGCCATTGCTCGTTTAATAGCTGATAGTGGAACTGTTCCTTTTTCATTTTAGGTTAGCTGATTATTATAAATTCATAGAAATAAGAGGATGTTTTAATTTCATGACTGGTGTTAACAAGGTTTAATTACAAAAATTATGGATAAATATGGCAGATGTGGCTGCAATTGTGGTTGCATCAAGACATCAACAACCTTGATGCCACGGTCGCAACCACAGCCATGGAAATGTATCGCTAAAATATTGTAAGTTTACGAGTCGTGCATGGGGGATATATGACTTGCATGCAGAAAGAGAAGTTAACAGCATTATTGTACGCCACAGTAGCCAATTGGCAATTTAAGTGAGCTAGAACCGATAAAGTATTGATGCGGAATGCGCGCAACACAAATGAACATAATACTTATTTATGTAATAGGAATTGGTGACATGTCAATCTTCTATTGACTCGGTACACACAAGTCGGAAACACCAGGCTCATACAAGAATTAGTCGAGAGAACCCGTGCTCAGCACATGTTGCTGGAAATAAATTTAATGCGAAGTTAACACGTGGTGCGGCCCAGATTTCCTAACTGTTTTATTAATAATAAAGATGTTTTTAAGAGAGAAATTTTGTTCATGTATCATTGCTTAATAAATTTCCATCATCTTCTAGGTAAAAAGTAATTTCAGTTTAGATGTTTGTCATGAGACAAACTCATATTTAGGCCTTTTTACTGGGACGGGGTACTCCCGTCCCAAAATTTTTAGCAGGATAGAAGTGAAAAAGTTATTATTGAAATTGTGAGTTATATCCGGGAAATACCACTCCTATTCAATATTTTAAAAAATAAAACTTGCACATTGTATGCAAATAATATTACTTTCATGCTAAAAATCAAATGCCAGCCCTATATGGGATATACTTCTTCATACTTATTTACGGATCATGCAAGATGTATGTGCTATATTTAGGTGGAGGCACGAGATGTTTGTATTTGTTGTATTTATTTTAATTTAATAGCAAGGATTTGCTGTTTGTTCATGATGTTGTGTGACATGATTGCACCATGGTTATTGTTTTCCATTTATAAAAGCTTTGTTCATCTGAAATATTCAGCTGGATATCGGGCTGAAGACACATCTTTTATATGCTGCACTATTTGTGAATTTTTGCTGCTTATATGCTTGCTTTCAGATCCTAGTGGGAAAATTGCTTTGTTGCTGTTGTATATGCACACTTTCAAATGCATAGATTTTGATCCAGTTACTCAGGTTATGACATGGTCCCCTTTATATGAGTTGCAGGAACTGTAACTGAGCAGGTCATGCACCTTGAGAACATAGGGACATCCGTCCTTGTCTCCAAAAATCAGGTATCTTTAACAGTCAGTGAAATAAAATTTCTTCAATGTGTGATCAATAAAGAAATTGCATTCATGTAATGTAATAGATAAAAATATACCTGTGTTGAATAGTATTCAACCCACATCCTAGTCGAAGTTCTGTGTTTTTTATGTTAAAATCCACTCTTACTATATGAAAAGGGATAACGATATGTTCATGATAAAATGTGCATGCGTTTATCTTTATAAACAAGTGCAGATATTTCCATGTATAACAGTATGTGATGTAAAAACCTGTGCCACAGATTGACAGCCTAAAATAGTCTGTGTGAACTCCATTTTCTTTTATGTTATTTCCTCAAATGAAGAATAAGTGTTGATCCCATTGCGAATGTATTTCTATATACAATGTGCACCAGTGAATTAACTTGTTACCAACTTAGTAACGGTTGCTCTGATTAAACATATGAAAGCTGATTAGTATGTTCACTTCACATTTTACCATTTCTGTCATTTCCGCTCAGTTTAGCTGTATGGCATGATGTCACCTGTAAATCATGTGACAAAACCATCCAGTTACTTCTGTGTTTATGCCACCTTATGTCACCTCATTGAACTAACTAATGTTGCGTTGTTGTGATATCAGCTTTCTGATCTTCACAACTTAATGGCGGAAGCTGCAGAAATATTAAATGTCAATGCCCCTGATCTATATGTTCGTCAAAGTCCTGTGCCAAATGCATATACATTAGCTATAAGTGGTAAACGGCCATTTGTCATTATTCATACTAGCCTAGTGGAGCTCCTGACAAGAGCTGAATTGCAGGTTCTAATATATTTGTAGTTCTTTTTAATTTTCTACCTGATTTCTTAACTAGTATAACATCCAAGAAGTTTTCTCCCCATTCTTCACAATAAACAAGCAATAAGTTTGAGGAGTTAAACTTTGACGTGAATGATGTTGGATATGGGAATCATTTACACAAGAAATACATTTTTCATTTCAAACTTTCCTTATCAATTTGTTAGTCAAACCCTATTTGGATTTTATATTCATTGTTCTGGTTTAAAAATACTATTGACTTGCCGTCAATTTACTCTTAACAGGCTGTTTTGGCTCATGAGTTGGGTCACCTAAAATGTGATCATGGTGTGTGGCTTACATACGCAAATATTCTAACTCTTGGAGCCTATACTGTACCTGGTAGGTGATATAAGGCACATGGTTATAAGTTATAAATTATTCTGAAGTTTTTAATTATGTTGGATGTTCACCGTTTTGTCTGACACCTATGGATTGAACTGGGAAAGAAATCCATGTTACTCATACCGCATAATGACCATAAAGATCTCTCTATAATGTCTTAATCCTTGTTTTCATCTTTGAAAATGTTGTTTATCTATACCTACATATAAATGGGATACTAAGTTTTGGTGGAACAATTTTTTCTTTCATTTAAACTATTCTATGTACAATTTTGTCCTTCTTTACCCAATCAAATAACTGGTTTTTCTTAGATAATCACATAAAATTGTATAACTTCCATTATTTTTATCGATAAAAGTGAACAGACGAGCACATTAGTGCCATTCTGTATGCAACTTTTAATAATTTATTCATATCTGACGCCAGCTATTCCAGTTCGTTTAATGTTGATGAGAAATAACAGTTTTTTATAGTCTGTTCTACGGAATTATTCTTTCATAATTAATTACGTCCATTTGTTTTAGGCATTGGAGGTTTGATAGCTCAGACTCTGGAAGAGCAGATATTCCGCTGGCTTCGAGCAGCTGAGTTAACTTGTGATCGTGCAGCTCTTCTTGTTGCTCAAGACCCTAGGGTATGCCGATATCAAAATTCATAATTTATCTGTAGATTGGTTTAAGCAGAATTTCTGTATCATTTGTTGGTGTAATTATTAAGTATATGTTTTCCAACCCTACAAGAGGTTGTCATCTCTGTCCTCATGAAACTAGCCGGTGGATGCCCGTCTTTGGCTGATCAACTAAATGTCGATGCATTCCTGGAGCAAGCTCGCTCTTATGAAAAAGCTGCTTCCAGCGCTGTTGGATGGTACATAAGGTTTGTAGAAGTAACTAGTAAACTCTGTAGTCTGCAATTGATATTAAAGTTGAATTGCAACTTTTTCATTTAGAAGCTGAATTTTTCTTTTGATTAGGAATGCTCAAACAAGCCAACTTTCGCATCCTCTGCCTGTTCTACGTGCTAGTGAAATTGATGAATGGTCAAGAAGTTCAGCTTATAAATCTCTTTTGAAACGTGGAGTACCTATTCGATCACTCCAACAACAAAAATTCTAGCAGTGCCCACATTATTCTAAATGCCCAACAGTTCAATGTTCTTCATGGTTAGTTTCTTAAAGCTCTGCAATTTCTGTTTTATGTTTCTATGCTTCATCTAAGTCAGCATTGCTAGTACATTAGACAATAATCATTCATCAGTTTGTACAAGTGATAAAGTATAATACATGTTTGAACTTGTAGATAGTGCATCTAAGTATAAAAAGAATGTAGTCTATTTCCCATCAGTAGCAGTAATATTACAGTTTCTAACTTGATAGAAATCCGAACTTACGAGAAACAGAAATTATATTACATTTGCCGTCTTGTTGCTAGTGTCTTGTTTGGGTTGTACACAATCCTTAAGAGAATGATTAGTTGTATTGATTTTAATCATAAAATGAATTTTATTTACTAAAACACCTTATTTGTAGTTAGTGAAGTAGTTAGAGAGTTAAGATACAATAGACATGGTTATATAAGTAGAAAAAGTAATTAATGCTTCATTGTAAATATAAAGAGACAAATAATTTGAGACATGTAAATATTGCAAATGAGACACTTATAAGTTATAATGAGATGGAAGAAGTATTGATTGAAAACTCCTGTAACCCAAAGCAAAAGCTCCTCAGATATGAGACATTTCTCTCTCTGCCCAACCTCAGGTCTCAACAAAAAGTTAGCGAATGAATCCCCCTTGCTATCCTTCCTTAGTATAACTACCTTTCCCATCTCACAGATTGGCCACATAAGCAATTTTAACTAATTCTCTATGAAAATTGCTTTTCCCACTTCACACAATGCTAAGAAACATGTTTAACCTCAAATTCCATCGGTAGTTAGCTACAGCCGGTTAAAATCCAGCGGCAGTTAACTGCCGTTGGAGAGTTAAACTTGTTATTTCATGGTGTTTCTTAGCATTGTTTAAAGTGGGAAAAACTTTGTTCATTCTCTATTACTCTAAGAAAAACTAATTCTCTATTCGCCCCTTTTGTTAACAACTTTGTACTTGGTTCAGGGAATACTTAAGAAGTTTGCCTGCGATGTAGTTCTTAAAAAACTCTGCCTTTTCCTTCGATATAATATGCTGTTAATTTGTTTGATATCCATTACCATTATCAGGACTTGATACCCATTTCATTTCTCACTAATTTTTTATTTTTCTCTTTACAAAACATGTAGTGCAATGTAGAAATGGTGAAAGGTCCAGGAAAGCATTAAGTTTTATTTATTATGGATCTGCAGCTGCTGCAAAACTATTACCTCATGCCGTGGATCAGTAAATCTATACCTGTATATTCATTTTCATTGTTATTATATTAATCAAGCTGTAAGTAGAATTTTGATGATAAGAGGGATTATTTCTAGAAATTCAGTCCCTTTGAAACCAAAAATTACTTGTATATTCTAGATATTAACCGACAAGTTAGAAACTCATCTATGTAAATTTCATGATTGAAAGATTTAAATGATGTACCCTGTATATACATTGTATGAATAATTTTGTAATATTTATTTTGGTTAGAAGTAAGTTAAATATCAAGTACCTAAATGAAGTAAATTTAATGGTAGAATTAGTTTTTTTTTTTTAAATAAGCTCAATTATGGCTTTTATTTAAAATTTAGAATTTATTTAAGAGACAAATAATGTCATAATTTGTTTTTGACACAATTAAATATTTGAAGTCCATGGTATAAAACGACTGAGAAATATCGAGAGAGAGATGTAAACCATCATATGCAAGCGGAGGTGAATTTCATGTGATAAAAATGTACTGGTCAAAGTATAGGAAAAACTTGATCGTACAACAGTATGATCATTGATGTTGTACGAGACAGAATGTTGAACACCAATCTACTATCATGGAAGTAAGATTAGCGTAGTGTAAAGGCGAGAATGCTATATATGTTGGATGTATAAAGATACTAGACAAAATAAGATTATGAAGGATAGTATTAGAGATAGAGTGTGATAGCAACTATTCTAGAAACCATGATTAAATAGATTCCATCATTAAATAGTTTAATGGTGAGATCATACATCTTAAATATAGAAAAATAGAGAATCCTAAGTTTGAATCTGTCTCAACATATTAAATGTTCTTGCAACTACCAATTGAGTTGTACTTACTGTATAAATTGCATAGTATTAAAAGTAGATTATTGTGGATAAATTAATAGTTATAGGCAAAGAAAGGCCAAGAACAACTAAATAAGAAACCATCAGGAAAGATATAGCATTATGACGCCTAGTGGAGAAATGAACATGCTTTTTCAAAAAAGAAAGAATGAACATAGACACAAAAGCAGTCAGGTACGTACGAGGTTCTTGTGTGGATATATAGTCACCAAGTGAACAAACACAACAAAACCGGTGAGATACAAGGTTGCTTTTTCTGATTAATACAAATTAATTAACTAAAACTGGTACCAAATTAAAGACTAATCAGAAAAGGACAAAGATAGCATATGGTAAGTGAAGAAACAAAAAAAAAAAACAGAACCAATGGTAAGGAATTCAAGTGGCTAACATGTCAGCAGAATACAAATGCTCCACGTGTCTATCATATATGTTTGAATGGGACCCACCATGGTCATCCTCCACTCATGTCACATGTTATAAATTTCATGTACAATTATAAGCTATGGTTGTAATTTGCCACCATCTTCAAATCGAACAATGCCAGGAATTACAGGTCCTTCAGATTATTCTAAAGAACCTATTCGTTACCCCTCTCTTCAAATTAACTCCAAGGTAAGCTCAAATTCCATTTTCATTATTTATTGACAAATTTATTTCCTTTTTTTATAACCATATACTATATACATTGCTATTTATATCGAGTTTCAAATTATTTTAACGTATCGGTCAATGGTGGGTTACCTATGAAAGTGGTCTACCGCAGAACTTGCCTTAACCTGAGTATACACAATTGTAATATAATAAGCTTTTACTTTGAAGCTTGTAATGTGTGCATGCATTTTACACATAGATATACAGAAATAATAATAATAATAATAATGTTGAGATGGCACCTTACTGGATTCATTTCGGGGAGATTGAACTAGCACGAAGGTTCTTCTCCGTTGTTATATTCGACGTTGTGTCGAGCTTAGGATGAGTGCCTGGTTTTTTTCCTAAGTACAAAAAATAACAGTTGTGGCAACTTCACATTTTTGCAAGGCAGTGATGACTTAGTATAGTTTCGTCGGCCATGAGTATAGCTATAGCCTATATGACACTAATGTTTCCATGTTTACGGTTAGTAATAGTTCATGACTTCGAAATTTTTGTAAAACTTACTAAATAATCGATATAACTTGATATTTATGTAAAATATTTGTTCACTGTATCAATATTAAAATTCAAATTGTATATGGTTCAAATGGTTCTTGAATTGACCCTGTGATATATATTTAATTAACATTTTGCATATTTTCTCAGAAATGTTTTCAGATATCTGTTTCTCAAGTCCAATTTACTGTTTCTCCCCAGGAACCTTTCAATGCCGAGCCACCACAATCAGCCTTGATTTCGGCATATTTGACTCCTGCAGATTTATTCTACAAGAGAAATCATGGCCCTATACCGATAGTTGATGACATCGAAAAGTATTACGTTGATCTTGCGAAATTATACTTCTTTGGTCACTGGTGTTCCCTGTAGACAAATTTTAACTTCTTTTCTTATGACATGTTTGGCAGAGCAGATACTGTGTGTCAGTATCTGGATTGATAGAAAACCCCAAACAACTTTTTATGGAAGATATCAGGTAGGTGCTGGATTAGGAATCTCAGCTAAATTTTCGAATATCAACAACTAATGGTATCATGCACTTCCTCCGTTTCATTTTATTTGTTCTATAAAGAATGAATTCATCTTAAGAAAATCATTAACTAAACTCAATTCTAAGGTAAAATATTTTTTTAAATAAAATTCTGTTATTAAAGGCCTTGTTAGAAATAAAGTTATTGATTTATTTACAAATAAAGGCCTTGTTAGAAAAATATGATTAATACTTTTTCGATACTGTAAAGTGACAAATAATTTGAGACAAACCGACGAAGTAATTATTACTACTTCGTTAGGCCCTTGGGGTGCCGTATTTCAAACAGAAAACTCACGCTGATATTTGATTACAGGATGCTTCCCAAGTACAATGTCACTGCCACACTACAGGTTTGTTGGATATAAGTTCATACTAATTTCTATCAAATGATTTAGAGTTGCATGGAAGAAGAACTACATTGTTTTGGTTTTGTGTGTACTGTTCCATCCAGAAACTGAACTTGATTTTCCTTCTGTCGGGTTTCAGTGTGCTGGAAATAGAAGAACTGCTATGAGCAAGACTAAAACAGTTAAGGGAGTTGGCTGGGGTGTGTCTGCTATTGGAAATGGTTAGTATGTACATTTTTTGGGACACTGACGACTCAAACATCTTTTGATTCTTTTAAAAACAGCCTATGAAAATATGAATAATTCCATAAAATTTTATTATTCCTGGCATGGTTTTAGATTGCGTTTGCAATTGTAGGGGAAGCTTTATATTACAGTAAAATGAGAGAAATGTGGCTACAATTGCAATTGTGATGTCATTGCGGAGACCTCTAAAATTGTTTTATTACGATTGCAATTGCGATTGCAGACCACAGTTTAGAACTATGATTCTCTGAGCTTTTCTATCAAATTTTGTCAGATAAAGTATTTTTGTTTGGTTTTATACAATATTAGTATTACAATTATATTGTTTATTTGTTCGCATATTTCTGCTCAACTTTGAAAAAGTTTAGGTCTGAAATATAACATTGAATGTGTGTGTCAACCTATAATCGTTGATTGAATATATTATTCTCTCAGCTGTTTGGGGTGGTGCTAAATTGAGTGATGTTCTTGAGCTTGTTGGAATACCAAAGTCGACGAGTACTACTGAATTCGGAGGAAAATATGTCGAATTTGTAAGCATTGATCAGTGTAAGGTAATGTCTACACGTTGTAACTGTAATTCAGAGATTCAGATCATTTCATGTTTTTTTTTTTTTATTTCATCCATGAACATGACTTTGTTGTTTTGGTAAATCGCAAAAAAGTATAGGAGGAAAATGGAGGTCCATACAAGGCATCAATTACCCTCAGTCAAGCTACAAATCCTGAAGCCGATGTTCTACTTGCTTACGAGATGAATGGAGAAGTAAGTGATTATCTCCATGTTTTGCATTTTGTCCATTTCAATGTTTTATATCTTGGCTTTCAATACTATCTTTATGAAACAATAAAAAAAATTATGTGCTATGGTTCATTCCATGAACATGTCACCATTCAACTCGGCTAAAACTTTAGGACCAATGCAGTGCATTCTTATCCTTTCTCTTTGGTTTCTCTTGCTAATTGTAAAGTTTAATTTTTATATGTACATTTTCCCCCTTGGTTAAAACCTAATTATTCGTAGCTTGTTCTTAACTGTCGCGCATAAACCCTGAACCCTAATCAAATTACGTATAACATTCATTACCTATAAAGTTACCCGTTAGAAAATGGGTTCCCAAAGAGTTTATGAATGAACTAAGATAGAAGCATACGAAGAAAATGTAATAAATAAAAGTTTCTTCAACCATAAATGCTTCAAACCTTTATCTATTTTTCTTCACGATTTATTTTTCTTTCCATTTTTCTTTCAGCTCTTATTTGCAATTTGCAGGGTTATTTTCTTTTTTATTTAATTTTGTTTGTTCCATTGGAGATTGTGGCATAGTGTGATATTATATTAATCTGATATTGTAATCTCAGTTTAATATCTTGTTTCTTTCCGTTAGCCTCTTAATAGGGATCATGGTTACCCATTACGTGTGGTTGTTCCTGGCGTTATTGGAGCTCGGTCTGTTAAATGGCTGGAAGCTATCAATATCATAGCAGAAGAATGCCAGGTCTGATATGTTATGTAAAGTTGTTCTGAAATAGCTAAAAAAGACTTGTTTTCACAATGTCCCAGAATTGTAACATTATCATGTATCAGGGGTTTTTCGTGCAAAAAGACTACAAAATGTTTCCTCCATCGGTAAATTGGGATAACATTGATTGGTCATCTAGAAGACCTCAAATGGATTTTCCTGTTCAGGTATCCCCATCATCTAAACTTTGAAGAAAGAAAAACAAAATACTCAATATCCCTTAAGCAAGTCACATACACTTACAGTGTTACATGCTGCGCTAAGTTTTTCAACTAATGCTTTTGATTTCACTTTGGCAGTGTGTTATATGTTCTGTAGAAGATAAGACCACAATTCCGCCGGGAAAGGTTAGTTTGTGCAATAACAGGTTTGGAGGTGTAAATCAAGTAATTTTTAAATTGATTGAATAAATAAATGATTGATATTACATGCACAATAAATAACAAGTGCATTGAAATATCGACTTTTGATTTTCTAATTAATGGCTGTCATTATTAAATTACTCTTTATTAAAGTAGGGAAATCTGCACGAGTGAGAATATCAAATGGTTGATATTTCAAACATTTCGAGCATCCATAACTTATTATGCACGTGCATATAATATCAACCATTGATTTTTTTTTTCATGAATGGTTGATAATACTTACATTAGAGGATCCATATCCCAAATTTACGTATTTGATTTCTTATCTTGATCTTATTTTATATGGCGGCATGCACATTTCGAACTCTGACCATTTTTTCAAGTGCAAACTGTGGCCAGTATGTTGCATTAACTTTAGAATTGATGTCTCCAAATCTAAGAGTTGAGAGATGTATTTGCTTTCAACTTTTTTTTTAATATTTTAGGAAAGTCATCGATACTTGCGTTGATTTCCATATTATGCCTTAGAAATGAACTGAAATTCTAATTCTTACATGATTCCTGCACCTCAGGTAAAAATTAGTGGATATGCAGCATCAGGTGGTGGCAGAGGCATTGAGAGAGTGGATGTGTCTGTTGATGGAGGAAAGAGTTGGATGGAAGCCTCAAGGTTTCAAAAAAGTGGCATTCCTTATACAGCAGATGATGATGACAACAGTGACAAATGGGCATGGGTGCTTTTTGAGGTCACAGCTGAAATTCAACAAAGCACTGAGATTATTGCCAAAGCGGTATGCAACATTTATTCCGCTAAGTTTTATGTTATCATGCAGAAACACCATGTTTAATATCGAACTCACACCCTCTTGATGAGGAGCACCTTCAGTTTCCACTACGATACATGCGAAACACTTAATAATATATGCATAATATAGTACTAATACTAAACCTGAGGGGAGCCAAGGCTACCATGGGCTACCAAGAAGATCCGCCCCTGGATGTGGCAAAATAATAGATTTATCATTGGATATCGATGTCAAGCTGGTTTACACCGACTATCCTTTTAATATAAAAAAAATCCTTAAAAACTTAAATTAAATATCTTAGTCGAGGGAGGAATTGAACGGGAGGCTAGAGATTTGGAGGCAAGCCTTAGAAGCGTATGGTTTCCGCCTGAGTAGAAGCAAGACAAAGTATATGGAATGTAACTTCAGCAAAAGGAGAAGTAGGTCTACCTTGGAGGTGAAAGTTGGAGATCACACCATACTCCAAGTTACACGGTTTAAATATCTTGGGTCCATAGTACAAAACGACGGAGAAATAGAAGCAGATGCAACTCATCGTATTCAAGCTGGATGGTTGAAATGGAGAAAAGCCTCGGGTCTTTTATGCGATAAGAAAGTACCACTTACGTTGAAAGGAAAGTTCTATAGGACAACAATCAGACCAACGATGTTGTATGGTATGGTGTGTTGGGCGGTTAAGAGCCAACATGAGAATCAAGCAAGTGTAGCGAGATAAGGATGTTGCGCTGGATTAGTGGTAAGACGAGACGGGATAGGATTAAAAATGAAACCATTGGAGAGAGAGTGGGGGAAGCACCTATAGTAAAAAAGTTGGTAGAAATAGGCTTAGATGGTTTGGACATGTAGAGAGAAGACCCGTAGATGCCGTTAGAGAATTTGTATACTGTTAGAGAAACATCGTAAAAGTAAGAAATAATCTAATGAATACTTTGGGGTGATTTGCAGGTGGATTCAGCAGGAAATGTTCAACCTGAAAAGGTTGAAGATATTTGGAACTTGAGAGGTATATTAAACACTTCATGGCATCGGATACAACTTCAAGTCACTGATTCTAACCTTTAAAAGTTGTTCGTCTAAAGCCTATAAAAACAATAAGGGCACTACCTTTTGCTCACATGTTTTTCAAAAAATCACACATGTTTGGCAATTGTATTTCAAGTCAATAATTTGTGTAGAAGTACATTTTATTCTAAATATTCGAAAGAGGTTGTTTCCATTCCACATTGGATGTATTTGGTGGAGGTATTGCAGAGGTCTATCTCAAAATATGTGTCTATATATACAGGCATGGTTATTTAAATCTCATACACATTTCACCAAAGCCTGTTGAGCTTAAAATTTGAATAATGTACGTGCAACTTTACCGAGTAAGCGCGATGACAATGTCAAAAAAGAACTACGCAAACATCCAATTGAATTTCATTAAACAAACAAAATGCTTGTTTATAGCTTTATTACACATATCAATCACTTTATTAAATCTCCAAACCGCCGGTCCTAAAGGTACCAACAGTCAAATTTTGATTTTCAAGGTATAAACTGCACAAAATTCATCTAGAGTCTAGACATTATTATATCTTTAGTTACGGGCGTGTGACGACAAGAGCAAAACAGAACCAGTTTAGATGCATCCAAACTTTCAATGGTTACAACATACATCTCTTTGGCCTTCAGGAGCTTCAGAGTTATATGCCTTGACGGGTGCAGATCCTCTCAAGCGAAAAATCTGTCCAGTTAATCCACGCCCTAGATGTTTTTTGTTGCAGGCAGAAGTGTGTTTAAAAAAAGCAATGAATGGTTAAGATTCCCACTGGATCTCCTACAATGAATATTTCACGGGAGAAAATCATGTCCCGGAGTTCATGGATTGTAAAAGCTATAGCTATTGCGGGGACTGACCTAACAGAAAGGGAATTTTCTTGGTCTAATGTCAGAAACTACCTAAAAAATCTCAAACTAGAATGAGATTCCTTATGTTGAGGATCCATCCTTTTTTTTTTTTTTAATCAGCATATATTGATACAGCCTAGCACAAGAAGTGCAAAAAGGCTAACAAAAACAACAGGAACCAAAGCCAAACGCACACAGAACCGAGTCCCTTGGGCAAACAGAACAGAAACAGCAAAATGAAAGGAGAAAAACAAACTACCGAAAGATACACGCCCTATAACAAAGCGAACAGCACCAAGGAACGGAAAAAACAGACCCCTAGCAGGTCTAAAATCAGCACCCTTCATCTCCCATCCATCCTTTGTTGAGTTAGCAACCTACCCACTTTGTAAAGCTTTTCCAGATACTTTTACTAAACCCGTTAAAAATTACAGGAACTTAATGCTATATATGAGCAGGGTTGACAATTTACACAGCAAATACACAAGACATGGTCCCTCTTGAGACATGGTGCAGTGTGTTTGTAGCATTATGCCTTATACTTGGTCAGAATGTGTTGGATTGAATCCTATAGAAAATGAAGTTTTTTCACTTACAGAATACGACACAAACTTCATTTTCAATTGATGCATCTAAAGAAGCATCTTAACAAATAATAACAATAAAAAATAATAATGATATGCATTGCTATCACATTGTAAAGCTTTCCAATACAACAAATCCACCATTATCCGTTCTATGTATTTGGTAGCACATGGAACAAAGATTTTACCTGCATAAAATTTTGGAAATCCTCTACAAGAGCATATATAAATTTAGATCATAATCACAAGGTGGTTAATATTAACTAAAGTTTTGAACCACAGTTACAAATGTTAGACAACATTCAAAACAAAACATGATAGAAATTAGAACCCTACCATACAACATCATGGTTAGTTAAACATCAAAAGACAATTTAAAGTGCAAGGGAATCCTCCATGAAAGAACCATCATTACCCTCAAACAAAACAAAAAAAGATCACTAAACTGCTTCACTTCTTCTGCTCTTCATCATCAAAGACAAAGAGTTCAGATTTCATATTGTCCGGCCACCAACTTGGACGAGGAAAAACAATACCGGAACGCTTTAAAGTTTCAAACACAGTAAGACCATCATCTAGTACTTTACTAGAGTTCTCCTTAAGAACTTTCACTACATCAAAAGCAGTAAGGCTTTCTTTCCCCTCACACAATCCACTTGCAATTCCTTTCTCCATAAAACATCGGATCGAGTCTGGAAACAAATCCAGCACCGGACCGTAACGCAAATCAGAAACTTCTTTAACCTCAGCACTTGACCTGGTGTGCCCCTCAGTCAAGTTAACACTTCCAGAACCTTCTCCAATCTCATGACTTGACTTGTTCCCACCAGCATTTTCCTCTGGGACAGAGTTTTTGTCCATTGGAATATCTCTGCAAGAATCATCGGCATTCACATTCACAGGCAGAAAATCTTGTCCAAACCCTAATTTCAATTTTTTCACTTGCAACTCTTTCGAAAACTCTGAATCGAAATTATCTATAATATCCAACAACTCCGAAATTTCAGAAGGATCAACTAACACCTGGGACCCAGCAGAGTGAGGAACAGCATTGACGTCGGAAGAGTGAAGTGAGGCTTGCTCCGGCGGAGTATTAAAGGCGTCTTGGGGGTTGTTCTGGGTGTCGGGAGCAGAGAGAATGACGACGGAAGCGGAGGAGGGTGGGATATCGGAGTTAACCTGAGATGGCATGGTGGTGGTAATGGTGGTGGTGGTTGAGTTTCTCTGATGAATGGGGTGTGACTTTTGAGTGTTGTAAAGGTGTCTTCTTGGGAAATGGAAACACATAAATTCTTCTTCTTACCAAGACTTCGTACCAATATAAAAAACTATTTTCCCTCTATTTTCCCTCTTTTTAAAATATTATACTATTATTTTTTTTTTTTTTTATATTAAGATGTTTATCACATTTCATTTATAAGCAACATTTTCCATGTCCATTATTTTTATTGTGCTAAGATTTTTAATTTATGAATGATTGTTATTAGGAAATTTTGATTAGAATTAATTTGATTTTGTTAGAATTTGAAAACAACTATTTATATTTTTTACTTTTAATCAAAATCATAATTTTATATAAATTTTTTTATATAAAAATATCGTTTAATGTAAATACTACTATATTTGATTTTTTAAACAATATCCCGTATTGTCTAAACAATATCTATACTATATCCCCTAGAAAAAGGACATAGCTCTAAACAATCACTACCACAGGCAATCCAGCGAACCCACGTGAAGGCACGAAACCGAATTGAAAAAAATGTAGAGTGAGCATTCAGAGCTTCTAAAAGATGCATGGATCGACTGCCAACACAGAATCGACCCAAGATCCAACAACTCCCTTCTGAACAAAGCAAGCTAAAAGCCCTTTCATGCTAAACCAACCATTTACGAACCGAAGGACGCATAGGTCTTGTTATCATAGTCCACCAACGATGCAAACAACCTCGGCAGATAATATCCTTTATGTACGATAAACAACAGCTATCGTCAACACGGAGTGTCTACACACCTAATCCTTTCGAGCATATCAGGATAGAACCAGAACCCATCTCAAACCTGGAAAAAATCCGGTTCGAGATTTACGAACCATCAATCAAATCAAACCACCACCATCTTCCACTTCCTGTAAACAAAACAAAAGGAACAACAACAACACACAAAACTTCAACCACCTTAACGAAACAACCCACAAAACAACAACGGGAGTACCAACGAAAACGAATAGAAAACACACTAACAACAAAAAGTTAATAGAGAACCAAACCCACCGCAACCTGCATCAAAGGAGAGGAACCAATATGAACAACAACAACAAGCTAGCACAGACCCACAAACAAACAAAAACCCATCCAAAGAAAGGACCGACACCGAAGCAAAACGACCCAACCTCTACGACATAAACCACGAACCAAAACCAGATCAACCACTACCTTGTGAACGGCGTCGAAACGACAACGAGAACCAAGGAAAAGCGACGAAGTCGGAGATAGAAAGGGTTCAAACGAAAAGAAAGGGGAGGATCAGTGGTGCGGAGAAGGGATCTCGTCGCACCACCATACAAAACAGGCTACATCAGAGAGAAAAATCCTTGGATTTTGAGGGAGAAGATACGTTGGTTTTAAGGTTGAAGAGAAAGGTTAGAGAGAAATTTCTAGATAGAGAAAATTCTAGAGGAGGGTAAAACGAACTTGCAAGATACTACCACTTGAAATGATTATTGTTGGTGTCATTAAAAAAATAAGAATTTATATTATACATTTCTTTTATATACGGTGGTGGGGCCTCATATAGCTTTGCGTGGGCTTGTGCCCCCACTAAGTTCATGACTTCATGCACGCGCACACACACACACTAATACACATTATTTATTTATGAGAAATGATATTTGAATAACTATTTTATGATAATTTTTATGACAATTTTTTCTCTTATATTCACATTGTAGTTTTACTTTCTCTCTCCATTGCTTTTGTCTTTATGTCAAATGTTACATTTCTTTGTATATTTTGGTTGTCCAATAAGTTTTCTCAAAAAGTAGTTGCTCAAATAACATTCATCTTATTTATTTATTATATTTACTCAAACAAAAGTTATCAACCTTCCGTACAAATGTTATGGGACCTGTTAAATAAAAACGTCTGACTCTGCATCTCTCAACATCTTCTGTTGGAACAAAATATGTTTAACATTACCCTTTGAGAGTTTTGATGATAACAAGGTATTAAAAATTGTCAATTGGATATGCTAATATCTGTTGAAGTGTACAGGACCATAGACAAAAATTTGACATCTTAAAAAGGTTCTGAAAGAACAAAAGAGAGCTAAGGAATCAACAAAAAGGAAGCTTGAAGCATCTGAAGAGAAGTGCTCCTGAAGTTAAGTGCTCATGAAGTGATGACGTGATCAGAAGCAAGTTCGTCAGAAGCATCTCATCAGAAGCTGAAGATCACCAGAAGCTGAAGTTCATCAGGAGATGCAAGACTTAAAGCTTCAAAGGTTGTTCAATGGAATTAATCTCGTCTAAGCATTGCAGAAGACCAGAAGAATGAAGCAACAACTATTTTGTAAGGATTTGAAAGCATTGAATGCTTGTTCTTTAAAGAGCGTTAACAAAGTACAATTGTACGAAGTGTACAACCACTACTCTGTTTTTGTCTCTGCTACTAGACAAGAAAAACAGCTCTGCCTGCAACAATGTTCCTTCACATTTGGAATGGATTTGAAATTGATCCTTTATAGGAAAATAACCATATAAGGCAAAAGATCATTAGTGATTGATCAAAGTTTCAAACGACTCTATTTTGAAGTGTTGGCAACTCAACGTCTCTTTCACACCTCTATATAAAGGAGTGAAGACTTAGAGAATAGCAAGGACTCAACAACAATTTACAAGTGTCAAAACTCTGCTGAAATTGTTCTGCATTCAAAGGTTCACTTAGAATTTCTTAACAACTTTCATATCTTAGAAATTCTAGAGTCGTAAAGAGTTTGTATCTGATTTGTATTGTGAACACCACTGATTGTATATCAAGTGTTCAACCTCAAACATTTTTCTTTGTAATTCTGTTTGAATAGAAGTCTCTTGCAGTTGTGCTTGAGCATAAGAAGTCTCTTGATTGTGTTCAGGAGCATAGAAAATCTCTTGCAGTTGTGCTTGAGTAATTTGAAGTCTCTTGCTTATTTTAGCAGTGAGCATTTGTAATCAGATATTACATTTTAGTGAACTTTCCTTGGAAGTGCAAGGGAGACATGACTACTTCCGGTTTGTGGAAGGAACCTGTATAATTTCTTTGTGTCTTTCTTCTCTCTCTCTCTCTCTGTTTATCCGTTGCGTATAGTTCTGAACATCACTTTAGAAGTAGAATTCTATTTGCTTCTGATCAGTGTTTTCAGCTTAGGAGAAAACGAAGAAATAGCTAACACAATTCAACCCCCCTTCTTGTGTTTTTCTCACCTTCAATTGGTATCTAGAGCTTTGGTCTGTTGTCTTAACACTTAACAGTGTAATAGAAAAAGATCTGAGAAAAACATGTCTGGTGAAGCCTCTGGTTCTGGATCTGGATCTGGGAACAACAATGCTGTTCCATATGATTATGGTAACAACAAGAAATCTGACTCTGGAAAAGTTCCTAAGTTCAATGGAGATCCTGAAGAATTTTCTTGGTGGAAAACCAACTTCTATAGTTATGTCATGGGTTTAGATGAAGAACTATGAGACATACTTGAAGATGGTGTTGGTGACTTGGTCCTTGATGAAGAAAGAGCTGCTATTGATAGAAAGAAACATACTCCTACTCAGAAGAAACTCTACAAGAAGCATCATACTATCAGAGGAGCACTTGTCACTACTATACCTAAAACAGAGTATATGAAGATGAGTGACAAATCCACTGCTAAGGCAATTTTTGCTTCTCTTTGTGCAAACTATGAAGGCAGCAAGAAAGTCAGGGAAGCAAAAGCTCTTATGCTTGTTCATCAGTATGAGTTGTTCAAGATGAAGGATGATGAAACTATTGAGGAAATATACTCAAGGTTTCAAACCCTAGTCTCTGGATTACAAATACTGAAGAAGAGTTATGTTGCTTCTGATCATGTTAGCAAGATACTAAGAAGCTTGTCTGCTAGATGGAGACCTAAGGTTACCACTATTGAGGAAGCTAAAGATTTAAACACTTTAAGTATTGAAGATCTTGTCAGCTCTCTCAAGGTTCATGAGATAAGTCTAAATGAATATGAGCCTGCTAAGAAGAGTAAATCTATTTCTCTACCATCTAAAGAAAAGTCATCAAAAGCTCTTAAAGTTATTGAATCTGAAGAAGAGTCACCTGATGAAGGCTCTGATGAAGATCCTACTGAGAAGATGGCTATGCTTTCCAACAAGCTTGAGTATCTGGCAAAGAAGAACAAGAAGTTTCTGAGTAAGATAGGTGGTTACAAGAGCTTCAATCAGAAGGGATGCTTCAACTGTAAGAAGCCTGGACATTTCATTGCTGATTGCCCTGATCTTCAGAAGGAGAAATCACAGGATAAGTCAAAGAAGTCAAGTTTCAACTTAAGGAAATTCAGAAAGCAGATTAAGAAAAGTTTAATGGCAACCTAGGAAGATTTAGATAGTGAATCTAGGTCTGAAAAGGAAGAAGCTGGAGATGAAATAAATGTAGTTGTGGGGTTAGTGGCAATTGTGACTTTAGAAGCAGAACCTGATTCAGATTCTGAAGATGAAAAAGAGATATGTCTAAGAGCAAAGGAAAAGCAAAAATCATGGTACCTAGACAGCGGTTGCTCAAGGCATATGACAGGAGAGAAGTCTATGTTCATCACCCTCACAATGAAAGAAGGAGGAAATGTGAAGTTTGGAGGCAACCATTCTGGCAAGATCATTGGTACATGAACTATTGGTAACTCCTCTATTAATAATGTGTGGTTGGTAGATGGTCTTGAACATAACCTTTTGAGTTTCAGTCAGTTTTGTGACAATGGTTATGATGTAATGTTTGAAAAGACTAACTGCACAATAATCAACAAAGATAACAAATCCATAATATTCAAGGGAAAGAGGATAGAGAATGTCTATAAAATTAACTTCATTGAACTGGTTGATCATAAGGTAATTTGTCTTATGTCAGTGAATGATAAGAAATGGATGTGGCACAGAAGGTTGGGACATGCTAACTGGAGATTAATCTCTAAGCTTAGTAATTTACAACTTGTCAAAGACATACCTGACATTGATTATCATTCAGATGCACTCTGTGGTGCATGCCAGAAAGGGAAGATTATGAAATCATCTTTTAAAACAAAAGACATTGTCTCAACCTCCAGACCCTTAGAATTACTTCATATTGATTTATTTGGACCAGTTAACACTGCATCCTTATGTGGAAGTAAAAATGGACTAGTCATTGTTGATGATTACAGTAGATGGACTTGGGTGAAATTCCTGAGAAGTAAAGATAATGCTTATGATGTATTTAGTAACTTCTGCACTAAAATACAGTCTGAAAAAGAAATGAAAATTTTAAAAGTTAGAAGTGATCATGGTGGAGAATTTGAAAATGAGCCATTTGATTTTTTTGTGAAAAACATGGAATTGTCCATGAATTCTCTTCTCCTAGAAATCCACAGCAAAATGAGGTTGTAGAAAGAAAGAATAGAACTTTACAAGAAATGGCTAGAACCATGATTCATGAAAATAATTTGGCTAAACATTTCTGAGCAGAAGCAGTGAATACAACATGTTATGTCCAAAATAGAGTCTATATTAGACCTATCTTGAAAAAAACAGCATATGAACTCTTTAAGGGAAGAAGACCCAATATCTCTTACTTTCATCAATTTGGATGTACCTGTTACATTCTAAATAACAAGCTCTACCTAAAGAAATTTGATGCCAAGGCCCAAAGAGGAATCTTTTTAGGTTACTCTGAAAGGTCAAAGGCATACAAAGTGTATAATTCAGAAACACTTTGTGTTGAAGAATCAATGCACATTAAATTTGATAACAAAGATCCTGGAAATAAAACTCCAGAGAAAGTTGAAAGTTTTGCAGATATAAAGGTTCCTGAAGATACTCCAGAACCTGATCAGATTTTTGAATCTGAAGAAAGTCCAGAAGCTGAACCAATTTCAGAAGCTCAAGATGAAGTAGCTTCTGATGTAACTCATGATGGCTCTCAGCAAGCTAATCAGTCCAAGAATACATTCAAGTACAAGTCTTCACATCCTAAGGATCAAATCATTAGGAACAAAGAAAGTCATAGAAGAACAAGATCATATTTCAGACAAGAAGAGTCTATGATAGGATTGTTATCAGTGATTGAACCTGCTACAGTTGATGAAGCACTTTCAGATGATGAATGGATATTAGCTATGCAAGAAGAGCTTAATTAGTTTCAACGGAATGATGTATGAGATCTAGTACCCAAACCTCAACAGAAGAACATTATTGGAACAAAATGGGTATTCAGAAACAAGCTGAATGAATAAGGTGAAGTAGTCAGAAATAAAGCAAGACTTGTTGCACAAGGTTATAGTCAACAAGAAGGCATTGACTACACTGAAACATTTGCTCCAATTGCAAGATTGGAAGCAATCAGGTTACTTCTATCCTATGCAGTTAATCATGACATAATATTATATCGAATGGATGTTAAGAGTGCATTTCTCAATGGTGTCATAGAAGAAGAAGTGTATGTCAAGAAACCTCCTGGTTTTGAGGATCTTAAGCATCCTGACCATGTTTATAAACTTAAGAAATCACTATATGGTTTGAAACAAGCTCCCAGAGCTTGGTATGATAGACTAAGTAATTTCTTGATTAAAAATGATTTTAAAAGAGGTCAAGTTGACACAACACTCTTCAGAAGGACTCTTGAGAAAAATATTCTTGTTGTGCAGATATATGTTGATGATATAATATTTGGTTCTACTAATGCATCTCTTTGCAAGGAATTTTCTAAGTTAATGCAGGAGGAATTTGAAATGAGCATGATGGGATAATTGAAGTTCTTCCTTGGAATTCAATTTAATCAATGCAAAGATGAAGTGTATATTCATCAAACAATGTACACTAAGAAGCTTCTGAAGAAGTTCAAGCTAGAAGACTGTAAAGGGATGAACACTCCAATGCACCCAACCTGCATCTTAAGCAAGGAAGATACTGGATCAAAGGTAGATCAGAAGCTGTATAGAGGTATGATTGGTTCTTTGTTATACCTCACTGCATCTTGGCCAGATATTTTGTTCAGTATATGCTTGTGTGCAAGATTCCAGTCAGATCCTAGAGAATCTCATTTAACAGCTGTTAAGAGAATCTTCAGGTATCTGAAAGGAACATCAAATCTTGGACTCCTCTATAGGAAATCCTTAGATTATAAGTTGCTTGGATTATGTGATGCTGACTATGCTGGAGATAGGATTAAAACAAAGTCAACCAGTGGCAACTGCCAGCTTCTGGATGATAATTTGATATCTTGGCTAGCAAAAGACAAGCAACTATTGCTATGTCTATAGGAGAAGCAGAATACATCTCAGCTGCAAGTTGTTGTACACAACTACTATGGATGAAACATCAGTTGGAAGATTATCAGATTAATGCTAACAATATTCCCATCTTTTGTGATAATACTGCTGTTATTTGTTTGTCAAAGAATCCAATTCTACATTCAAGAGCCAAACATATTGAAATCAAACACCACTTTATTAGAGACTATTTACAAAAAGGAATTTTAGATATACAATTCATTGATACTGAACATCAATGGGCTGATATATTTACTAAGCCTTTAACAGTGGAAATATTTGATTTTATTAAGAAAAATTTGAACATGCACTTTGTGTCTGATTAAATCTGCTTGCTCCTGAATAGGAAGTTAGGTCCTAAAGTTTGTTCAGAAGCTATGGTCCATCAGAAGCTCTTAACTGTGATCCTGAGGAAAATGTGCTTCTGAATATGACATCAACACCTGAACTCCAGTAGCTGGATTTTATGCTTATGAAAAGCAAAGCTAGTGGAAACATTGAAAGTTACTTTTTAGTAACACCTGTCCCACTAACTTAGTAGTTACTCTGAGAAACTCTGACGTGGCTTAAAGGTATTGGTGTATAACGTAAGTGGGCTATGATGATTTTAAGCTTTGAATGTACTATCTCGCGCCCCCTATGTCATTAATGCTGTGTCTGTTTGTCCCCTACTGAATTGCAAACGTTTTACTCAAAACACTTAGACAAATCACACACTATTCACTTCACTACATACACTTTCTTCTTTTAACTATGTTCTCTGCAAGTAAGTTCGTCTTTTTCAATCAAACCCTAAAGCCTTAAACTTTCTTCAACATCAATGGCATCCTCAAGTTCAGTTCATGAAACATCATTATGCATGCAAGAAGCACCTGCCTATGAAATCAAAGGGAGGACTATGTCCCTAGAAGAATGGGATCTTAAGATTCAGACTGAGAATCCGATGGACTTCACGTCTTTAGCTCATCATGGGTGTGACATTAGAAGCTACTACGAAGCACAAGGTCTCATGGATTATTTCAGTATGTTGAATGGACCAACATACAAGACTCTAATAAGGCATTTCTGGGTTAGAGCGCATGTGTACGACAGGAAGGCTGCTCAGTTGGAAGAAACAGAGAAGATTTTGATTGATCCTACGTTGGAAGGAAAATCTAGAGAAGAAATGGGTTTGGAACCTTTTACTTGTACAGAAATCAGGTCAAGCATCATGGGCATCCCTGTTTTCATATCAGAAGATATAATTTCGTTTGTTCTTAGAAGACCTTCTAAAGGTACTTACAAAGGTGGAATTGGGAAGAGCAAGACCAACCTTTGGAACAAAATTGTAAATCAATCAATGTTCAACAGCAACAAGAAAGGTGCCTACAGTGATTTGAGCATAGAGAAGAAAATGCTCCTGAAGATTCAAAATGAAAATCTACTACCAAAATGTGGTGGTAGTGATCAATCATCATTGGAGCATAAAATTTTCCTTCACTTCTTCATCACGAAGGAAAAAGCAAATGTGCCCAAGTACATTTTCAGGCATATGATTAAAGAGCTTAGGGAAAGCCAGGACAATAGAAGGTGCTGGGTTCCTTATGGAAGGCTGATTTCAGAGATTCTTCATCAAGGAGGGATCCTGAAAGCTCTCAGTAATGTCAACTTCTTCACTTATGAACAGTTGGATACTGAGACAGGGATAATCATTAATGGAAGAACACTCAGGAACATGAACCTTATTGAGAAGGAGGTTTATACAAAGCTCAACACAGATGTACTTGCAAAAAGTACGAGTAGTGAATACTAGGGTTTTCTCTGTCTATTAGGGTTTAGACTGATTATTGGATGCCTTGAGAATGCTCTCAAGGGTTGTATTTATAGCCTGCTGGGGGCTTGGGTTTCGGTGGCTTGGCCTCCAAGCCATAGGGGTATTTTAGTATATTTGGCGAAGTCTAGACGTTTCTAGAAGCCACTTGAGGCGGCGTCCTGAAGAGGACGCGCCCTGGGCCTTAGAGCTCTTCTGGAGGGCGCTAAGGCCTCTTGGAGGGTCTAAAGGCCCTTTTAGAGGTCTTTAAGACTCCTAGGAATATTATGACGGTCCATAGCCCAACAAGCACGAGTCTTGGGACAAGGCGAAGTCATTTATATCTTTGTAAGCGTAGGAGTCCTTAGGAAGGATCTTCCTAGCCGATTAGGAAATTATTGTGACGGTCCATAGCCCAACAAGCACGAGTCTTGGGACAAGGCGAAGTGATTTGAGCTATACCGAAATTTCCTCATAATTTTGCTGATTTGTTTGATAGTTCTTAAGGGTATACGTATTATCCTTGCGTCGTAGATCCCGGCCGTACTAATAGAAGTTTGTTTCATATGGGACTATCCGCCTAGTCTCTCCCGTGTAGGTTTTAGGATAAGGCGTGATGGTTCATACGATGAAATGCTTCTTGCCTCGCCCGCCTGAGGGGCGGGATAGATGTTTTTTAAATATTGGCGAGGATTCTGCGTCCCCTAAGTAGATCGGACGACATAGATTCCTCGACCTTTCAGTAGTCGTGACGTGTCGGCATCCTAGCTTCTCCTGTACGCGCCTCTTCATTTATTGATGGAAAAGCGCGTTTTTCGAGGCAGTTCTAACTCTTCTGTTCTATAAAGTCTTCCTTCGACTTGTCTAAACCTCAGTTTTTTGCTCTTGCTACTTCTCCTGTTTCTTCTGCTTCCGGTTTTCGCGCAGCCATTTCCTCCGGATTTCAGTTTTCGGCTCATCGACTTTCTTCAGGTAACCCTTATTCCTCTTCCCTTTACTTTTTTCGAACTAGTTTTTTTTAGGTTCTTTAGCGATGGTAGTTATTAGGGACTGTGATGAACAAGGTAGAGAGACCGTTCCCTCTGATCCTAGAGAGCTTAACAAGTTAAGGATGGCCTGTTTAAAACATGCAACCCGTCCTTATGGTGTCATAGATTGGGATGTCTACGTTCATAGTCTTCTAGGTGAAAACATGACAGATGATTCGTCTGAGAGTGATAGTAGTAGCGACAACAGTTCCGATAGTGATTGCATTTTACTCTGTTCTACTTCAGGTTTGAATCGGAGTCGGAAGATTTGCATTTTTAGACCTCCCTTAGTAAATCGAAAAGACGAGGTTAACACGGGTGTAGCGATGAAGTTTTTCGCACAAGAAGTATCTAGTGTGACCTCGTTGTATACAAGAGATGGGGCGATCAACTTTATAAAGAGTGAGATGGACATCTCTTTGACGGGCCACAAAGAGGATGTGGAACTGCTTCATTGTGAAGAGGGCGAGAGGGTAGAGCTGTCAAAACGGGCGGCCCGACCCGTTTAGAGCTGTCCCTAACGGGCTTCGGGCTTTATCGGGCCGGGCCAAAAAGCCCGGTTGAAAAACGGGCTTGAAAATATACTACCCGAGCCCGGCCCTCCACGGGCCGCGGGCTAACGGGCCACGGCCCGTATTAAAAATTACATTTTTTTTATAAAAAAAATACTATAAAACACTCCTATAATTTTTTTATAAATGATATATTTAATATGTTTAAATAATGTCTAGCACAAAAATAAATTTGAAACATTTTCGTACACATGTCGTAAACTAAAACGGCAAGGAAAACAATTTTAAATAAATTATATATGTTGTGATTATAAATATTTATATATATTTGATATTTAAAATTATAAATAACGAAACAAGTAAATATAATTTTATATTATATTTATATTTGTGTTAATTCATTGAATTTTCACTTTTATTTTTTACTTTGATAATCAACTAAGTAAATAATTATTTGAAAAATGTATATAATTTATAGGATTTTTTTTGTTATGCGGGCTAACGGGCTACCCGCGGCCCGTTCGGGCTAGCCCTAACGGGTACCGGGCTTTTTAGGGCCGGGCTAAAAAGCCCTATTAAAAATCAAGCTCAATATTTAAGGCCCAAGCACTATAATTAATCGGGCTAAACGGCCCGGCCCATTTTGACAGCTCTACGAGAGGGTGTGTTCACGGTCTTTGGCGGGCGAGGAATACTTTATGTACGCGGCGGTTCTCGAAGAGTTCGGAGTGAAGCTTCCACTTAGCGCTTTTGAGATGGACGTGTTGAAGCTGATGAACGTGGCGCCCTCTCAGATTCGCCTGAATAGCTGGGCGTTCATTCGTGGCTTTGAGATACTTTGTAGGGCGTTAGGTTTTGAGCCCTTGGTTGGTCCCTTCTTCTACTTTTATGGGACCAAAGACGTCAATAGGGGAACGTGGATGACCATTTGTGCTCATCCTAGGAAAAAGCTGTTTCCGCCGTATGCTTCAAACTTCAAGAAGGATTGGAAGGATACCTTTGTTAAGGTAAAGGGGGGGCCCCATTGCTCCGTGGCCTCTGTTTTGGTGGATGGGCGACCTAAATTTCCTTTGGTTTGGACTGCTGCTCATGCTGCTGTTATGGGTTATAACTTTGATAAGTTGTCGTCCTATGAACAAGGGATTGTTTGTTTCTTGGAGAAGATGTTGCATTCGGATATCCATGAGCTTCTGAATAAAGAAGGGGATTCGAAAGATTTGGATAACTATCTGTGTGAGTGAATTGAATTGTCCGTTTCTCTTTATGAGTTTTTCATTTTATATTATGACATGCTTCTTATTTTTGAATTGTTTGTCCTTCTTTCAGAATCTAAGATGCCGCCTCTTACTCCCGCGGAGAGAAAGAAGTACCTTGCCGAACTTAAGGCAAAAAAGACTGCGGAAGGCTATATAAGCAGTGACCCCGCCGGTGTACAGCATCGACGAGTAAAAAGGAAAGAGCCGGCGTCTAAAACATCGATGATAGAGGGTGAGCAGGTGGATATTCCTGCTACTGAAGGAATCATTGTGGAGGCTTTGGAGTCTCCCAAAAGGAAGAAAGGGAAGACCGGTCGGAGCGAAGTGCAACGCCTTCCCTCCACAGAAGCGGCGAGTGCGGCGACTACCGCTCTAAACGAGAGGGTGGTATAGTCCTTTTGGCACAAGGACTTCAATTTCCAGAAGTAGGCGTTTTTCTTTTATTTTCTCCTGTTTTTTCTTTCTTCTTGCTTTGGTTCTGACTTTATGATTTTCTTTTGATTTTCAGGTACATGGAAGAAAACTTCCCTTTCTGCCAAGTTGACGTCGAAGCTGGCATGAAGAGCAAGTTTGGCGACCTAGTTATGGACGCCGGTGAATCCGCCCTCCGGATCTTGATGCTTAACCATACCGTGGAGAAAAGGTATAGCAATCTGGAGAGAAGATGTAAAGAAGCTGCTGAGAATGCGGAGAAGTGGAAACACCAGGCTACTGGGTTGCAGACCCGCCTTGGTGAGGACTTGGAGTCGAAACAAATGGCGGAAAACTCGGCGAGAGCTTTTGAAGCCAAAACTGCTGAAGCCATTACTGAGCTTGAAGCTGTCAAGTTGGAGCGGGATGCTTTCAAGGAGAAAAACCTCAATCTTGAAGGAGAGGTCGAAGAGTGTAAAAGCGCTCTTATGGAATACTTTGATGACGGATTTGAGTGGGCCCGTGCGCAAGCCGCGCATTTTTATCCTGAAGGGAACTTTCCAAATATGGATGCAGGCAAAGTTATCGTTGATGGGCAGCTTATAGATGAAGAATGACCTCAACCATAGTATTTTTAGGCTACCCAGCGTGGCGTTATGTCGTTTTTACTTCTTTTCTGGGCGACCCTGCGTGGCGTCTTGTTTTGCTTAAACTGAGGGCGACCTTTTATGTTGCTCTGTTGACACTTTGAAGGTGATCCTTTCTGGATCATCTCTTTATATTACGTTTATAGCTTTTTGCTTTGTTTTTACCTGGCTTTTTATTTACGTTATTGGCTTTCGTATTTCTTGATTCTTTGACCTTCGTTAGTTGACTTGCTCAGACATGTTTAGGCAACGCTAATGCTACGTTTTGAATTTGCCCGTTCATCTTGAGCGATATCCGTTTTGCTCTGAAGTTTGTGCTATCGGCCGGCCTAAATTGAGCCGTTGTTGACTTTAGGATTGTCGCGTCGTGGAGATTTATACTTAACCATCGTGGGTTATAAGATTGCGCAACGTGGCGACTTACATTCAGCCGTCGTGGGCTTTAAGATTGCGCGTTGTGGCGACTTACATTCAGCCATTGTGGGCTTTAAGATTGCGCGTCGTGGCGACTTACATTCAGCCGTCGTGGGCTTTAAGATTTAGCGGCAAGCTTTGCTGCTTCGAAATGTTTGCTATCACCATGGTGTTTCGTTCTCCTTGGTACTGATGAAAAATATAACAATATAAACAACAGAAAAGTAAGTAACGAAAATGAGTCATCACACATTTTTTTGAAGAGGATAGGGTGCCTCATTAAAAACCCCTGCCCTTGCAGGCGAAAAAAGTGCTACCCTATCCCTTTTTATTAGATAAATAATAGAAAAAAATAGCATATAGCTTGTCTGGTTAGAAGAAAAAATACAAAACATGAAAATAAAAGATGGCCTATAAGGCTCTAACTATAATAGTGACGTAGGTTGACCACATTCCAGGTTCGTGGCACTGCTTCCCCATTCATTTCTTCTAATTTATAGGCTCCGTGGGGGAACTTCTCTCTGATCTTGTAAGGACCTTCCCAATTTGGGAGCAGCTTTCCAATTCTAGTTGGGGCGACAACCTTTTTCAGAACGAAGTCGCCTACCTTCATTTCTCTGGGAATGACTCTAGAATTGTATCGGTGGGCTGCTCTCTGCTTGGCAGCGAACTCTCTAATGTGAGCTTGCTTTCTGACTTCATCGATCATGTCCAAGCTACATTGTACACATACTTCGTTTGCTTCTCGCAATAAATTTAGTTGACAAGTTCAAATAGAATATAGACGAGATAACAAAATTTTGATGAAAACCTGCAAAATCATTTGTTAATTTCCTTGAACTATTTGAGAGTTACCTTCTTTAGAAAGGTTATCTCGCCTCCATGTAGGAGTGTCATTCTCGACTGGGAGCATCGCATCTGTGCCATAGACCATTGTGAATGGTGCTTCCTTGGTTGTAGAGTGCGGTGTTGTGTGATAAGACCAAACGCCAACTGTATTTGCAAAAAGTACGAGTAGTGAATACTATGGTTTTCTCTGTCTATTAGGGTTTAGACTGATTATTGGATGCCTTGAGAATGCTCTCAAGGGTTGTATTTATAGCCTGCTGTGGGCTTGGGTTTCGGTGGCTTGGTCTCCAAGCCATAGGGATATTTTAGTATATTTGGCGAAGTCTAGACGTTTCTAGAAGCCACTTGAGGCGGCGTGCACATGGGAACGCTTCCTCACCACTAATGTCATCACTGGTAGGGTCTCTACCCTCTCTGTGGGCAGCATAAAGAGGAAGTTCGAGGAGCTGTTAAGCGTCAACCATCTGGTCCATCTCGGTCAAAAATTTGGAGGGCGACCACCTTTGGACTTCTACGACCACGAACTGCCTGGAGGATCACCAAACTCGGCTGTACCGCTGCTTGTTCAAGCCGGTATGACCAATTTTGATGTCAGAAGAGTCCTGATAGACACATGGGCCTCTTGTGACATAATGTACACCGGGCTGTTCAAGACCCTCCAACTGACGGAGAATAACCTTGCCTCCTACATTGGAACCGAACTCTACGGGGTCAACGACTTTTCCACCAAACCCTAAGGTTACATGGAACTTCTCGCATCCTTTGGGGAAGGTGACGGGAAGAAGACAATAAAGATCCCATTCCTGGTGATCGGCTGTACCTCCCTTTATAACTGCATCATTGGGAGGACTGAACTGGCGCAACTTGGGGCCGCATGCTCAACTGTGTACTTGAAACTCAAGTACCATGCGAATAATAGCACCATAGCTACCCTGCACGGCGACATCGGGGCTGTTCAAAGATGCTTCCTGCGGGCAAATAAACTCCAGAACCCGGTTTCCCTATCTGAACAGTCCTCCAAGAATGAGGGGAAAACTACTGCGAGCCTTCTGGAATCCAATCTGATCGAGCTCGACATGCGCTTCACCAAATCTTAGTGGAAAGAGCTGAAGAAGGAAAAGAAGGACCCACTCAACATGGAAATCCTTCGGCCAATTCCAAATGGAGACTTCGAGTTAACCCCCTTTGGGGACGACCCAACAAAATGCTTCAAACTCGGGAAGGGAATCCCAGAGCTCGCTCGTGCTAAGCTAATAGCCTGTCTGAGGGAGAATGCTGATCTCTTCGCATGAAGCGCATCCAACATGCCCGACATCGACCCTAGCATCGCCTGTCACCAACTTACTGTTAGTGCTAGTGCTAGTGTTGTAGCTCAACGACGTAGGAAGCAGTCTCCAGAATAAGCGGAGTCTGCTGAAAAGTTGCCTTCGGCCAATTCCAAACGGAGACTTCGAGTTAACCCCCTTTGGGGACGACCCAACAAAATGCTTCAAACTCGGGAAGGGAATCCCAGAGCTCGCTCGTGCTCAGCTAATAGCCTGTCTGAGGGAGAATGCTGATCTCTTCGCATGAAGCACATCCAACATGCCCGACATCGACCCTAGCGTCGCCTGTCACCAACTTACTGTTAGTCCTAGTGCTAGCGTTGTAGCTCAACGACGTAGGAAGCAGTCTCCAGAATAAGCGGAGTCTGCTGAAAAGTTGTAAAAGACCTCCTAGAGGCAAATTTCATTTCTGAGGCAAAGTATACAACTTGGCTCTCAAACGTTGTACTTGTTAAAAAATCTAATGGAAAATGGCGTATATGTGTTGACTATACCGATCTCAATAGGGCTTTCCCTAAAGATGCATATCCTCTTCCTAATATAGATAAACTAGTTGATAATTCATCTGGATATAAACTCTTATCATTCATGGATGCCTATTCTGGGTACAACCAGATACCCATGGCTAAAGATGACGAAGAAAAAACTGCATTCATGACCGAATCAGGGAACTAATACTATCGCGTAATTCCCTTCAGGCTAAGAAACGCAGGCGCCACTTATCAACATATGATGAACAAGGTATATAACAAAGAGCTTATGGGCGATATTCTCGAGGTATACATGGACGACATGATCGTGAAATCCAAAGAGGAAATCGATTACGCCGCTCTTCTCAAAAGAGTATTTGAACAAATTAGAAAATACAACATGAGCTTAAATCCAGAGAAATGCACGTTTGGGTTACAAGCGGGTAAATTCCTTGGTTTCTATCTAATAGAGCAAGGAATCGAGGCTAATCCTAACAAATGCCGAGCATTTACGGAACTCTCCACTCCCAAAACGAAAAAGTGCATCCAAATGCTCAACGGAATGCTAACCTCATTCTCTCGTTTCGTCGTCAAATCCACTCAATACGCATTATCTTTCTTCAAACTCTTGAGATAGGAAACAACGTTCGAATGGACAGACAAATACGAAAATGCACTCAAGCACCTTAAAAACGCACTATCTCAACCACCTGTGTTGTCTAGACTAGACGTAGGTGAAACATGTACCTTTATCTCTCTGTCTCCTCTGAAGCGGTCATCGTTGTCCTTATCGGAGAGACACTAGAGGGGAAGAAACGTACATATTTCACTAGTAAAGCTTTTCTAGGAACCGAAATGAGGTACCAAAAAATTGAAAAGGTAGCTCTCGCCTTGGTAACTGCTGCTCGAAGGTTAAGACAATACTTCTTGGCACATACTATCATCGTCAAAACCGATCAACCCATAAGAAATTTTTTGGGTCGCCCCGATGGCGCCGGAAGGATGATGAAATGGTCGCTCAAATTATCAGATTTCGACATACACTATGAATCACGAAAGACACTAAAGGCACATGCTTTTGCTGACTTCGTAGCCGAGATGACTTTCCTAACTGAGGAAAAGGAAGAGGGAATATGGACCATCTTCGTTGATGTATAATCCAATTCCAAAGGAAGCGGTGCAGGCATTATCATTGAAAACGGTGAGGGAATCATGATCGAACTGTCCTTAGGACTGTCCTTTGCAATGACTAACAACACTGTAGAATATGAAGCTTTCCTGGCAGGATTACGAGTCGCCAAAGACATGGGAGCCAAAAGAGTTAAAATCTGCACGGATTCGCAACTCGTAGCCTCCCAAGTCACTGGTGAATACCAAGTCCGAGAGGAACATCTGCAAAAAATATGTCCAGCTGGTGCAAGCCAAAATGAAGGTGTTCGACTATGTAGACGTAGTGCATGTTCCCCACGAACAAAACGCCAGGGCGGATATGCTCTCTAAACTAGCTAGCACGCGAACAAAAAATGGGAACAAAACCTTAATTCAAGAAGTCCTTACAGAACCAAGCGTTCAAAGCCAAAAACCTCGCCTCCACGAAATCAATGCAATTTTTGAAATCCAAGATTGGCGAAGACCAATAATCCGCTATACCACTAGCGGAGAACTTCCTTCGGATCCCTACAAAATAACAAAGCTAAAATGAAGAGCCTACTCATTCACTTTAGTGGAAGGAACCCTGTACAAAAGAGGTTTCTACATTCCGCTAATCAAGTGCCTTAGACCAAATGAGGCCCAAGAAGCCTTAGCCGAAACCCACAATGGCATATGCGGGCAACACCTTGGTACTAAAGCCCTCACCAAAAAGGTCTTAAGAGCAAGATACTTCTGGCCCACCATGCTTTAAAACGCAATAGACTACGTTACTATGTGTGATAAGTGCCAAAGACATGCAGACATGCATATTGCTCCACCGGCCAAACTCACCTCACTAACCTCTCCTTGGCCGTTTGCATGGTGGGGAATTGACCTCCTAGGACCATTTCCCAAAGCTGACGGACAACTTAAATACTTAGTTGTGGCAGCAGATTACTCTACAAAATGGATCGAAGTTGAACCTCTAGCGAAGATTACAGCAAAAAATGTGCTCCGATTCTTTATAAGATACATCTTAGCAAGATTCGGAATCCCAGCACTCGTAGTCTCCGACAACAAACCTCAGTTCACCAATCCCAAGTTTCAAGACTACCTAAGAAAATTAAACATAAAGCAAAGCTTCAACTCTGTCGAACATCCTCAAGCTAAAGGTGCCGCCGAAGCAGCCAACAGAGTAATCTTATGCGGAATACGAAGAAGGCTCGACGAAACCAAAACTAGTTGGACTAAGGAACTTCATAAAGTCCCCTAGGATTACCGAACAACACCTCACTCTGCGACGGGTGAGTCTCCCTTCTGACTCACGTACATAACAAAAGCGATCATCCCCACTGAGGCAAACAAACTCAGCTAGTGGACAAGTGCCGATACAGACTTTGAAACCAACGCAGAGAACCTGCGCGAGGAACTTGAATTCATCGAGGAGATCATAAGTGAAGTTTCCCTAAGGGAAATAACACTTAAACAGAAAATAGCTGCCCAACATAACAAAAGGGTGATCAAACAAGAATTCAAAGTCGATGACCTCGTCTTACGAAGAAATCAGAAAGGATCTGAGGAAGGGTAATTCGCTGCCAACTGGGAAGGACCCTACAAAATTATGATGAAAACCGGGACGGGGGCCTACGAAAGGGCCTATTCCTGGAACTTGGAACGCCAGAAAACTTAAGAGGTACTATACCTAAAAGTTAACCCAGCAAACAGATCACACACATGTAGCTCAAAAACGAGCACTCACAACGCTCTCATAAACGAGCACTCACAACGGAATAAGAAATTCATGCCACTCTAATTCCAAAATTAATACAAAGGACTCATGAAGTCTAAACAAACAGATTCATTAGCTCCTCAGTATGCTCGCTCACAACTACAACATCACTGCTCGACATTTTTAGGCAGAAACCCATCTCGCGATGGGTGATTCACATCTTGGGGGCTTTGAACTTAAAATTATTTTTCATTCATCCACCGTTATCTGTTTAGAACATAACTCCGAACACTCATTCAGATAAACAACTCTTGGATGTGAAAAACTTCTAACATAAAATACCCAGCATAAAAGTTAGAACTATCATGCTCGGATCCCCTCACACATCAGCGCATAAGTGTTTAATTTAAACAAACAAAACAAACACTTGGGGGAGTAATAGCACACCTTTAACTCACAAAACAATGAATCAAAGGTCTTGAATAGGCAGGCATGATCAGCAGCAAGCTCCCAGTCATCCCTTCATTTCAAACAGTAAAGCAACGGTTGTCGGGGGGCAGACCCTCACCGCCGCCATATCAAACCTACTTTTGATTCATTGCTCAGATTTATCATAAGCAAAAATCCTACGAAACATACATCTAAGTTAGGGAAAATGCGAGCAACTAGATCGTTATTCTTAAACATACAAGGATAAAGGTCACTCTAAAAACACTTAGGATTTATAGACAAATTCTACCGAAAAAAGACTCACGCAACAAGCACTCGGTTTGCACATCATACCTGAAAATAATTTTTTTTTTCCGAGCAAAATATGATAAAGAGACGAGTAAAGTGAAACGCCATAAACCAAAATATTACATTAAATTTTGGTGCTAACCATGAAGGGCACACATTGTCTTTGGCACCCAGGCTGGTCATTGCAAAAAATAAAATTGTTCAGCAAAAAACAATAAAAATTACATGGTCGTATAGGCTGTAACATCATCCTCATCCCTAGGAGTCACGATCACCACTTCCTCATTGAAGTTCAGGATATGCACTTCCTTAGTGTTCAACTCGACTCTGGGATTCGCGATCTTCAGCTGATCGATGGCGTTGTCAAAACTTTGGCGGGAAGAGCCTACCAAACCCTTCTCTAATTCTGCAATCCTGTCCGCAAGGCCATAACAACTTAAGCCATGGAGATCTTCAGGATCGTTGGGCCTAGGACCAGTAGCATTCTGAAGCATGGCTTCATGCTGCAGCTTCTCCTGAACCAACTTTCTCCGAGCTTCCTTCACTTGAGCTAGGATCCTACGATCCTTATCAATGGTGGCGAGCTTGATTTTGACATCGGCCAGATCCTTATCAAGCTTCTCCTTCTTAGCCAGCGCCTTGTCCCTCTCCTTGGCTACCGCATCCAGACGGACCATCCCTTCGGTCGAGGAATTGTTCAGGACCCCGACAATTTCTACGACTTTCATCGCGTCGACGATCCCCTTAGTCATCGCCTGGCTCATACCAGCGACCCTTAAGTCATTGATCACTTTCAGCTCAGGGTCACTCAAAAGGATATACGACTGAGGACCAAATTTGTTAGTCTTCAACCAGACATTGGGTAGCTCAAACAACTCCCCATCTCTAGCAGGATTGCCACTCAAAGCAGCCTGAACTTGCTTACCCTTGTTCAACTGGACCAATTTTTTCCTTTTAAAAGGGACTTCCTCTTCCTCGATATGATCATCTGTCACCTTCATGGGTAACTAAGATTTTGCAGTTTGCTCCATTCGAGAAATCCCAAGTATAAAAATTCTTGTAAATAATCAGAGTATACACAATATTCAGGATGTCACATTTCATAAAAATCTTTAAAATAAAAAGAATGATAATTCTTCATCATAATTATATTCAAACGTAGCAGCGGAATCATAATCGTCTCAAAATCTTTAAAGTAATTAGTTCTTGGCACAAGGCCTCATAAGCATCTCAAAATTCAAAGGTAAGTCGTAAACATCATAGTTAGTTCAACATGATACATAAAGGAATAAAATTCAATAAAAACCCCATCCCGTTACATATCAGAGCATTTCCTACGACACCACAAGGACCTCTCACATCGTCGAACCTAAGCTTGGTCACCTGCACTTGCCCACAAGGCGGCAATTCCAACAGAAGGGGTGAGATTCACAACAATTATATTAACATATAATTCAAACATTTATGCTTAACGTCAACAACAACAACAATCATCGCATATAACGGAAACATCTCAAACATCTACATATAATAGGTCATCTTTAAACATCTTCACATAACAAATCATCTCATAACGTCTTAGGCACGAGACTCGACAAATGCAACTCTAACATCTTAAACATCATGCATGTGGTACCAATATTTAAGCTTAAAATCATCTTAAAACATCATTACATATTGTAATTCAGGTTGTAAAACATCTCTAGCACTATCCAAAAATCTACCCTCAAAGTCTCGCTCGAAACAGAGTTATAAAACTCAAGTTATAGTGGTCTGAGACCACATTACTCGCTATGGCGAGTGGTTCTGCTCGCCTCGCGAGTTGCTACTTAAGCATACTGTTACTTCTCGCTACGGCGAGTGGTTCTTCTCGCCTCGCGTGCATCAAAGGGGCGCTCGCCACAGCGAGTTGAGTTGCTCGCCTCGCGAGTGAAGTTGTTCTGCTCGCCACGGCGAGCTATCGCAGAACAGGGTACGAGTTCGCTCAATCTCTCGCCAAAACTCGTCCAATCTCTCATGCTATGGCTCTAATCTTTCAGAATTATGATCCTAGTGATTAACCTAGGTTCTGTAACACGTTTCTACATCAAATTGCGTCATTCTATTATCAATTCATCAAAACCACGAAAACCCTAACTTAAGAACTCACTCTAAACTCTTCCCAATCTCTTAGTTAATCATAAACAGATGAATTACAGTAATATAATTGAAGCTAGGCTCACCCTTACCTGGTATGTGTGCAGAATTGGGGTTCCCTCTTCTCTGGCCACTTTTCTCCCTTTTTGCAAAAGTCTGTAATACGTACTGACTCCTTCTCTAAACCTAATTCCTTTTATACCTCTTTCTAATCTCACTTATCCCCAAAACCCTATCTTATTATAAAAACAACCCCATCTCTCAAAATTATTGTTATTATAACACATCTTAATTTTCATATAAAAATATATATATTAGCATCACATATCTTATTTTATTAAACAATAAAATAAACATCACATTTAATATGGTTTCATACGGCACAATCATCATCAAAATCATATAATATATCATAATATACTATATACTCTAATAAAATATTTAAATAAATAAAGTGGGCGTTACACCTTGGTTTACACACACTTTATCTTATTAAGGAATCCACACCTTATTTCTTGTTGGTCAAGTAACGTTCTTTTTGTCCAGAATCAGCTGTGAGATTTGTTTTAAAAGTATTGACTTTATTTTAGGAAACTTTTGATGTGTATGATTTGTTCCTAAAGATGTTCCGACATTTTAAGAGTTGCTTTATTTGTTACTAATTCTTGTTATGTGGATCAACTTGAGGATCTACATTGTTCTGAAGCCCAACAAGAATATTTAGCCCATGTTGCTTCAGTATATATACAAGACTACAAGACCTAATTCATTATTCAAGCTGTCATTAAAGAAATAGCTTTTTAGGGTTTTGAGTCTTTGTTATTTGTGAGCCTTTCTTGTATCACCTTGATACATGTTAAAGACTGTGTTTTATTGAGTTATAAGTTGTTACTACTCATAAGCTTTGAAACACGGAGGTAGTTTATGTTTGAAGGTAACTTCACCTTATTGAGTTGTAATCTAATAATCACAGGGGCTGCGATTGATTGAGAGGAAGTGAGATGGGATCTCAGATCTAGAAGTTCCTAGGTTGAATTCAAGATGGATAGGTCCTAGGTCTAGAGTTGTAAACTTGAAGTTTTCTGAGAACTTAGAATAAGGACTACACTAGTGGATTTACTTCCTGGTTTGGTAGCCCTCAGAGTAGGTGTATTTGTCACCAAACTGGGTTAACAATCCTTCTGTGCTTATTATTTTCTTGTCTTTTACTTTTACGTATTATGTTTGTTAATTTTTAGCACGATGTTTAAATATTAAACTCAACATCCATATTTGTGTGTCTGGTGTTGGAACATCGTGTAACGCCCCCTTTTTATTTAATTATTTTTAGTTAATATTTGAATACTTTTACATGATTTTATATTTGATTTTATATTTGATAAGTGATAATATGTTTGTTATTTTGTTTAGAAATATATTTGTTATAAATATCTTTGTTATTTTGTTTAGAAATATATTTGTTATAAATATATTTGATATTTGTTATGGAAGTAATTTATATATATTTTTAAATAGAATATTAAGTTGTGGGGCTGTTTTTGAATTAGTTAGAATTATGAGGGAATAAGTGGAATAGGATAAAACAAATAGAAGAGGTATAAAAGGTAAAACCTAGGTTTAGGAACAGACAGTACGTACAATCAGTTTTGGGAGAAAAAGGGAGAAAACTAGAAGTGGAGAACCAAGAGGCTGCTGCTCCAATTTTATTAAGGTAAGGGTGGGGTTTCCTTCAATAATCATAGTATATAATTCTGAAATTTGATGAATTGTTGTGTTCTTGAATTAGGGTTAGAAAGTTTATGTTAATTGATAAAATGAGATGAATTGTGTTGTTTGATGCATGTTCCTATGTTGTTTTGATTTCTATATTGCCTATTTGACCTGTAAACATCATTGTAAATCATTTTGGGTGACTAAGGGATCAAAAATTGGGTTTTTGGAGTGAAAACTGTTCTTTCCCGTAAGCGAATTCGGCCACCGATTTTCTGAAAGCCAAAACTGGAAAAACACTCACTTTTCCCCCGTTTCTGTTTTGAATTAGCTTTAGGTGTAAACACAAAAGTTGTAGGTATGGATGTTAGATTTTTAATGTCGTTGGTTTGACATCTAAATGATTTATAGAACTTGAGTTATGGTCATATTACTGCACGTAGGTCACAGTGAATATTTATGAATTTCAGCACAACCATTCCCGAATTTGAAATGAAAACTGGGATTGATAGGTACAGAATTGGTCTTAGGTGTAAACACGACAGTTGTAGGTATGGATGTTATCTTTTTATTGCCGTTGGTTTGACTTCTAAATGATTTATAGAACTTGAGTTATGGTCATATTACTGCACGTAGGTCACCGTGAATATTTATGAATTTCAGCACAACCTTTCCCGAATTTGAAATGAAAACCGATATTGATAGATATAGAATTGGCCTTTGGTATAAACACGAAAGTTGTAGATAATTGTGTTAGCTGTCCGTTGGCTTTGGTTTGACTTGAAAATGATTTTTGGTGTTTGATTTATGATGAAAATACTCCAAGGAGGCTTTAGTGAATTATTATATGAATGTATATGTTGATGATAATATATGGTGTTTTCCCTGATTGCTGAATTAGTATATAAATGTATATGTTGATGAATATGATGTTATATGATGTGTTCATGGTTGATGAATTATTATATGAATGTATAAGATGTTACATGATGTTGTTCATGGTTGATGAATTATTACATGAGTGTATATGTTGATGAATATGTTGTTTCATGATGTTGTTCATAATTGATGAATTGTTGTTGTTAATACGATGTTATATGATATTGTCTATGACTGATGAATTATGATATTATGATGCGAAGTCGTTGTCGTTGTCATTGCCACTGTTGTCGTCAATGTCGTTAAAGTTGCAAGTGTTAGTCTAAGTTGTCTGAGTTGTAAGTGGTTGTTCCAAAGTATTGGAGTCTTATAAGTTGTTGACGTTGTCTATGTTGTAAGTTGTTGAGTCCATGCATATTCATTTCAGTTGGGGGCTTGATGCCCTGTGAGTTTGTACTCTACACGTTGGGGGCTTGATGCCCTGGAGCTTTAGCTCATTTGCGATGAGGGCTTGACGCCCTGGAAGTATATTAATACTTATCACGTTGAGGGCTTGACGCCCTGGGTTGGTACCACATGCATGAATAAGATGTCTAAGTTGCATTGTCGAGTTGAAGTTGCGTAGTCGATGTCGAAGTTGCCGAGTTGTCTAAAGTTGTCAAGTTGTCTAAGTTGTCGAGTTGATAATTATCAATGAATCGTTAATGAAGAGTTATATGTTGTTGTTTATGTTGTTTATGTGAAGTATCATTAAAGATGATTTGAAGTTGATTGTTGTTTATGTTGTTTATATTGTTATATGAAGTATTATTAAAGATGAACTACGTGGTTATTTGTATTACTAATTGATGTTGTTATGATGATTACATAATGTAGTTTATGAGTTGTTAAAGAAGTACTATATGAAGACTTATTAAGATTAATTGATGATGTCCATGTTGTTAAATGCATTTGATGAATTATATGCTTATTATTATTGTTTGTGAAATCTCACCCCTTCTGTTGGAATTGCTGCCTTGTGGGCAAGTGCAGGTGATCAAGCTTAGGTACGACGATGTGAGAGGTCCTTGTGGTGTCGTAGGAAATGCTCTGATATGTAACGGGATGGGGTTTTATTGAATTCTATTCCTTATGTATCATGTTGAACTAATTATGATGTCTACGATCTATCTTTGAATTTTTGAGATGCCTGTGAGGCCTTTGTGCCAAGAACTAATTCCTTTAAGGATTTTTGAATTATGATTCCGCTGCAAAGTTTTTGAAAAGATTTAAGTTAATGAATTTTGAAGGATAAAGAATTATTATTCTTTTTATTTTAAGGATTTTTATGATGTGTAACATCCCATTTGTATTATACTCTGATAATTATGTATGAATTTTTATGTTGGAAATTTGGGGTGTTACACATCGCATAGAACATCTTAAAGGTAACATGCTAGAATTTCAATTGGCATCCGAGCAGGCACCCTTCCTGTTTTAGGGTGAGCTCCAGGGAAGATACTTTTTAGCATTATGGATAAGGAAGAATGATTTGTGAACATACCACCTCTGTTGGATGGTTCCAACTATGATTATTGGAAATCACGTATGAGTGCTTTCCTCAAATCCATTGATAGAAGGACTTGGAAAGCCTTCCTGAGAGGTTGGGAATATCCAGTGGTTCTTGACAAAGATGGAAACAAGACAACTATTTTGAAACAAGAAAAAGAGTGGTCCACTGATGAAGATGAATTGGCTCTTGGAAACTCCAAAGCTTTGAATGCATTGTTCAATAGGGTAGACAAAAATATGTTCAGATTGATCAAGCAATGCACTGTGGCTAAGGATGCTTGGGAAAAGTTCATCCAAAGTGAAAAGTTCAAGAATTCAACTGCTTACTACAAAATTTGAAAATCTTAAAATGATGGAGGATGAGAACATACAGGATTATCACTTGAACATTCTTGATATTGCTAATTCATTTGATTCACTTGGAGAGAAGATTTCTGATGAAGAACTGATTAGGAAAATTCTTAGATCTCTACCTAAGAGATTTGATATGAAAGTAACAACTATTGAAGAAGCCCATGACATCTCAAGTTTGAAGGTTGATGAGTTGATAGGATCACTTCAGAACTTTGAAATAACTATCAATGATAAGACTGATAAGAAAGGCAAAGGCATTGCTTTTCTTTCAAATGATGATGAAGAGACACAAAGAGATCATGAGGATGATGAAACCTTATCAGAGGCTATTGTGCTACTTGAGAGACAGTTTAAGAGGATTTTGAAACAAGTTGATAGAAGACCCAAGGCAGATGGTCAGAACATCAGGTTCAACATTGATAATACACCAGGTAATGTAAAGAAAGTGAGAACTGATGAGAAGAACATTCAACCAAAAGGGGTCAAATGTCATGAATGTGAAGGATATGGTCACATCAGAACAAAATGTCCCACATTCCTCAAGAGACAAAAGAAAAGCTTGGCTGTCTATTGGTCTGATGAAGATGACTCAGAAGGAGAAGTGGAGAGTGAATCTGCTAAACATATTGTTGGAACAAGGGTGTTCAGCAATACCACTTTTAAGTTTTGATGATAACAAGGTATTAAAAATTATCAATTGGATATGCTAATATTTGTTTAAGTGCGCATGATCTAAATCAATATTTCAATCTTAGAAAGTATTATGTTAGAACAAATTAAGAGCAAAATTCCTGAGAAGCTTGTTGCTTGTGATTCTGAAGTACTAGAGAGTCTGAAGAATCATCAGAAGCTGTTTCAAGAGGTCCTGAAGACTCAGAGAATCTGAAGTTCCGAAAAGAGTCTGAAGTTCTGAAGAAAGTCTGAAAGCTCATCAGAGTCTGAAATTCATCAGAGTGTGAAGTGCTACAGAGAGTCTGAAGACTGCAAATTGAAAATTTGCTTAGAAGGATTTCTGAAGGCATTTCGATGCATAAGAATCGTTCATTTGGAGAAACGGCTAGCTTCAAAGTCAACTTGAGCATGGGATGTTCAACGACAAGAATGCAAAATAGGACAAAGTACCTTTGTACGAACTCTGTTTCCACTACTCCACTACCTCGTACATTTGGCAGCTATGTCTACCGGTAATTCGCTTCAAAAGGAATGGGATTCAAAATTTGTATATGAAGGACTCTTACCATATCAAGCAACAAATCAACAACTATTGATCAAGCTTCTAGAATACTCTGTGATGTGCTGGATTGTCTTAACGTCTCTTTTCAACGCCTATATAAAGGATAGAAGACTTGAAGAATATGTTGGACTCTACAACTGAAAAACTACGCTATCAAGCTATTGTATTCTCTCTGAGTCAAGACAAAAACACATCAACAACTTAGCAAATTCTTACAAACTGTACATCTTAGAATTTCTAAGTTAATCAGAAAACAGAGTCTCTTTGTTTTGTTATTGGAACACATTTGATTGTTTATCAAGTGTTCTAACTCTATTCAATTTTCTGTAAATTGTGTCAGAAGTCTCTTGGTTGTGTCCTTGAGCAAAGAAGTCTCTTAGTTGTGTCTTTGAGCATTGGAAGTCTCTTGTCTGCGTGCTTTAGCATTGGAAGTCTCTTACTGTGTGTTTGAGCAACTTGTAATTGTTAACTACATTTTCGTGGAACTCTCCTTGGAAGTGCAAAGGGGACATGACTACTTCCGGTTTGTGGAAGGAACCTGTATAATTGCTTATGTTCTCTCTTTCCTTTATCTCTTTATTATTTCCGCTGCAACAGACTCTGGTCTTCCATCAGGTTCTGAACTCATTCAGACTCTGGTCCTGGAAAACAGATTCTCACTCTTCAAGAGTTGCGAAAAAGTAAACACAACAACCTTCATTCCAACAAGAAACAATTCATATAGGCTCTCCTGATACCCTAGATTCTCTTGAGAAACACCTAGGAGGAGAATTGCCTAAAACCCCTGCAAAATCCAAAACAACCAAGAGTGCAGAATCTGTATCACAACCATAATTTGTAACCCAACCAGAACCTGTAATTGAAAAGGAACCAGTGTCTGAGACTCTGGAGCAAGACTCTGATGTCATTCCTGACCCAGAACTTGTAACAAAATCTGTTGCAGAGGCTGCTTCTAAATCAGTTGCTGAACCACTTCAACAACCTCAAATCATACCTACTGAAACCTTACAAACAACCATAACTTATGAACCATCCACTTCTACTGAGCCAACCCAAAATCAAATAGTTCCCAACCCTTTTGATTCGTTGAGAATAGATGAGTTTTATAGAATGTCAAGCTCAAAGCTCAAGGAAATTATTGAGCTAAGATTTGTTCCAATCCTCAATGTCAGTTATGAGGATCAATACTCTGCTATGAAGAATGAGTTCCTGGACTTTGTCACTAAGATTCAGAAAGTGGCAGTAAAGGAACAAGCTGTCATTCTTGCTAAGCACATGGAAAAAAATCAAAAGAGCTGAGGAAGAAAAGGCTAAGAAGAAGGCTCCTGTTCTGGCATTGGATAATAAACCGTATTTTGAATCTGATCAATATAATCACAAGGAGTCAATGGTGTTTGAGACCTTGAAGAAGAAGCTACATAAGGTTCAAGAGGAAGCTAGAATTGAAAGAGAAGCTCATCTTAAGAGAACAAAAGCTCTTGAGGAAATTGTCAAGAAACAAGCTGAGGATCTGAAGAAACTGATGGATCTTATTGCCAAACAAAACCAGTCTTAGTTGCACACCTAGTTTTCTTGTGTTTTGTTTTGCTTGTATTTTACTACTTCTGTTTATTTTCTTCTGAACTTTAAATTCTTTAATGAATATCAGCTTCTGAATCTTTGCTTCTGGATAGTTTTTAACTTTTGTTTGTTTGTGCTTCTGATACATCTTGATATATTTATTTGAGTACTTCTGAAGTCTAACTATCTTATCGTTTTTAGAATCTGTTTATTTGGTTTTATTAAACTCTTGTGTTTTAAAACAGACTCTAACAAGTTTTTTCTCTGAATCTTCTCTTCTCATTTTCTCTAAAATTGTTTTTTTCCTCAATTGGAGTCTTGTAAAAAGGGGGATAAACTTGTCTTTAAACCTTTTTGTTAATGACAAAAGGGGGAGAAAGAACATTAAGTATAATACTTTATTCATGCTAAGTCTGAAGAAAAGGGAAGTTGCGATAGGTACTTTGTTAGATTCTGAGCCCCTTAAATTAAATTTTCGCAATTTAATTTAAGAGAATCTTCTCTCATATCTTATCTTTTATTCATTGTGAGATTTGATTATGATATTTTTGTTAAAAATGAATTTAATTAACCTGGATAGGACTTAGGGGGAGCTTAGAAACCTCACCTTAAAGAATATTAGACTCAGTGGGAGTCAGAGCTTACAAACCTCAGACTCTGAGCTTACAAACTTCAGACCCTTTAGTCAACTTATTAATTAGATTAACAACAATTGACCTTTTAAATAATTATGTTTGTCATCATCAAAAAGGGGGAGATTGTTGGAACAAGGGTGTTCAGCAATACCACTTTTAAGTTTTGATGATAACAAGGTATTAAAAATTGTCAATTGGATATGCTAATATTTGTTTAAGTGTGCAGTATATAAATCAAGATTTCAATCTTAGAAAGTATTCTATTAGAACAAATTAAGAGCAAAATTCCTGAGAAGCTTGTTGCTTGTGATTCTGAAGTACTAGAGAGTATGAAGAATCATCAGAAGCTGTTTCGAGAGGCCCTGAAGACTCAGAGAATCTGAAGTTCCGAAGAGAGTCTGAAGTTCTGAAGAAAGTCTAAAAGCTCATCATAGTTTGAAGTTCATCAGTGTCTGAAGTGCTCTAGAGAGTCTGAAGACTGCAAATTGAAGATTTTCTTAGAAGGATTTCTGAAGGCATTTCGATGCATAAGAAACGTTCATTTGGAGTAACAACTAGCTTCAAAGTCAACTTGAGTATGGGATGCCCAACGACAAGAATGCAGAATAGGACAAGGTAGCTTTGTATGAACTCTGTTTCCACTACTCCACTACCTCGTACATTTGGCAGCTGTGTCTACTGGTAATTCGCTTCAAAAGGAATGAGATTCAAAATCTGTATTTGAAGGACTCTTACCATATCAAGCTATTGTATTCTCTCTGAGTCAAGCCAAAAACACATCAACAACTTAGCAAATTCTTACAAACTGTACATCTTAGAATTTCTAAGTTAATCAGAAAACAGAGTCTCTTTGTTTTGTTATTGGAACACATTTGATTGTTTATCAAGTGTTCTAACTCTATTCAATTTTCTGTAAATTGTGTCAGAAGTCTCTTGGTTGTTTCCTTGAGCAAAGAAGTCTCTTAGTTGTGTCTTTGAGCATTGGAAGTCTCTTGTCTGCGTGCTTGAGCATTGGAAGTCTCTTACTGTGTGTTTGAGCAACTTGTAATTGTTAATTACATTTTAGTGGAACTCTCCTTGGAAGTGCAAAGGGGACATGACTACTTCCGGTTTGTGGAAGGAACCTGTATAATTGCTTATGTTCTCTCTTTCCTTTATCTCTTTATTATTTCCGCTGCAACAGATTCTGGTCTTCCATCAGGTTCTGAACTCATTCAGACTCTGGTCCTGGAAAACAGATTCTCACTCTTCAAGAGTTGCGAAATAGTAAACACAACAACCTTCATTCCAACAAGAAACAATTCATATAGGCTCTCCTGATACCCTAGATTCTCTTGAGAAACACCTAGGAGGAGAATTGCCTAAAACCCCTGCAAAATCCAAAACAACCAAGACTGCAGAATCTGTATCACAACTAAAATCTGTAACCCAACCAGAACCTGTAATTGAAAAGGAACTAGTGTCTGAGACTCTGGAGCAAGACTCTGATGTCATTCCTGACCCAGAACTTGTAACAGAATCTGTTGCAGAGGCTGCTTCTGAATCAGTTGCTGAACCACTTCAACAACCTCAAATCATACCTACTGAAACCTTACAAACAACCATAACTTATGAACCATCCACTTCTACTGAGCCAACCCAAAATCAAATACTTGCCAACCCTTTTGATTCGTTGAGAATAGATGAGTTTTATAGAATGTCAAGCTCAAAGCTCAAGGAAATTATTGAGCTAAGATTTGTTCCGATCCTCAATGTCAGTTATGAGGATCAATACTCTGCTTTGAAGAATGAGTTCCTGGACTATGTCACTAAGATTCAGAAAGTGGCAGTAAAGGAACAAGCTGTCATTCTTGCTAAGCACATGGAAGAAATCAAAAGAGATGAGGAAGAAAAGGCTAAGAAGAAGGCTCCTGTTCTGGCATTGGATAATAAACCGTATTTTGAATCTGATCAATATAATCACAAGGAGTCAATGGTGTTTGAGACCTTGAAGAAGAAGCTACATAAGGTTCAAGAGGAAGCTAGAATTGAAAGAGAAGCTCATCTTAAGAGAACAAAAGCTCTTGAGGAAATTGTCAAGAAACAAGCTGAGGATCTGAAGAAACTGATGGATCTTATTGCCAAACAAAACCAGTCTTAGTTGCACACCTAGTTTTCTTGTGTTTTGTTTTGCTTGTATTTTACTACTTCTGTTTATTTTCTTCTGAACTTTAAATTCTTTAATGAATATCAGCTTCTGAATCTTTGCTTCTGGATAGTTTTTAACTTTTGTTTGTTTGTGCTTCTGATACATCTTGATATATTTATTTGAGTACTTCTGAAGTCTAACTATCTTATCGTTTTTAGAATCTGTTTATTTGGTTTTATTAAACTCTTGTGTTTTAAAACAGACTCTAACAAGTTTTTTCTCTGAATCTTCTCTTCTCATTTTCTCTAAAATTGTTTTTTTCCTCAATTGGAGTCTTGTAAAAAGGGGGATAAACTTGTCTTTAAACCTTTTTGTTAATGACAAAAGGGGGAGAAAGAACATTAAGTATAATACTTTATTCATGCTAAGTCTGAAGAAAAGGGAAGTTGCGATAGGTACTTTGTTAGATTCTGAGCCCCTTAAATTAAATTTTCGCAATTTAATTTAAGAGAATCTTCTCTCATATCTTATCTTTTATTCATTGTGAGATTTGATTATGATATTTTTGTTAAAAATGAATTTAATTAACCTGGATAGGACTTAGGGGGAGCTTAGAAACCTCACCTTAAAGAATATTAGACTCAGTGGGAGTCAGAGCTTACAAACCTCAGACTCTGAGCTTACAAACTTCAGACCCTTTAGTCAACTTATTAATTAGATTAACAACAATTGACCTTTTAAATAATTATGTTTGTCATCATCAAAAAGGGGGAGATTGTTGGAACAAGGGTGTTCAGCAATACCACTTTTAAGTTTTGATGATAACAAGGTATTAAAAATTGTCAATTGGATATGCTAATATTTGTTTAAGTGTGCAGTATATAAATCAAGATTTCAATCTTAGAAAGTATTCTATTAGAACAAATTAAGAGCAAAATTCCTGAGAAGCTTGTTGCTTGTGATTCTGAAGTACTAGAGAGTATGAAGAATCATCAGAAGCTGTTTCGAGAGGCCCTGAAGACTCAGAGAATCTGAAGTTCCGAAGAGAGTCTGAAGTTCTGAAGAAAGTCTAAAAGCTCATCATAGTTTGAAGTTCATCAGTGTCTGAAGTGCTCTAGAGAGTCTGAAGACTGCAAATTGAAGATTTTCTTAGAAGGATTTCTGAAGGCATTTCGATGCATAAGAAACGTTCATTTGGAGTAACAACTAGCTTCAAAGTCAACTTGAGTATGGGATGCCCAACGACAAGAATGCAGAATAGGACAAGGTAGCTTTGTATGAACTCTGTTTCCACTACTCCACTACCTCGTACATTTGGCAGCTGTGTCTACTGGTAATTCGCTTCAAAAGGAATGAGATTCAAAATCTGTATTTGAAGGACTCTTACCATATCAAGCTATTGTATTCTCTCTGAGTCAAGCCAAAAACACATCAACAACTTAGCAAATTCTTACAAACTGTACATCTTAGAATTTCTAAGTTAATCAGAAAACAGAGTCTCTTTGTTTTGTTATTGGAACACATTTGATTGTTTATCAAGTGTTCTAACTCTATTCAATTTTCTGTAAATTGTGTCAGAAGTCTCTTGGTTGTTTCCTTGAGCAAAGAAGTCTCTTAGTTGTGTCTTTGAGCATTGGAAGTCTCTTGTCTGCGTGCTTGAGCATTGGAAGTCTCTTACTGTGTGTTTGAGCAACTTGTAATTGTTAATTACATTTTAGTGGAACTCTCCTTGGAAGTGCAAAGGGGACATGACTACTTCCGGTTTGTGGAAGGAACCTGTATAATTGCTTATGTTCTCTCTTTCCTTTATCTCTTTATTATTTCCGCTGCAACAGATTCTGGTCTTCCATCAGGTTCTGAACTCATTCAGACTCTGGTCCTGGAAAACAGATTCTCACTCTTCAAGAGTTGCGAAATAGTAAACACAACAACCTTCATTCCAACAAGAAACAATTCATATAGGCTCTCCTGATACCCTAGATTCTCTTGAGAAACACCTAGGAGGAGAATTGCCTAAAACCCCTGCAAAATCCAAAACAACCAAGACTGCAGAATCTGTATCACAACTAAAATCTGTAACCCAACCAGAACCTGTAATTGAAAAGGAACTAGTGTCTGAGACTCTGGAGCAAGACTCTGATGTCATTCCTGACCCAGAACTTGTAACAGAATCTGTTGCAGAGGCTGCTTCTGAATCAGTTGCTGAACCACTTCAACAACCTCAAATCATACCTACTGAAACCTTACAAACAACCATAACTTATGAACCATCCACTTCTACTGAGCCAACCCAAAATCAAATACTTGCCAACCCTTTTGATTCGTTGAGAATAGATGAGTTTTATAGAATGTCAAGCTCAAAGCTCAAGGAAATTATTGAGCTAAGATTTGTTCCGATCCTCAATGTCAGTTATGAGGATCAATACTCTGCTTTGAAGAATGAGTTCCTGGACTATGTCACTAAGATTCAGAAAGTGGCAGTAAAGGAACAAGCTGTCATTCTTGCTAAGCACATGGAAGAAATCAAAAGAGATGAGGAAGAAAAGGCTAAGAAGAAGGCTCCTGTTCTGGCATTGGATAATAAACCGTATTTTGAATCTGATCAATATAATCACAAGGAGTCAATGGTGTTTGAGACCTTGAAGAAGAAGCTACATAAGGTTCAAGAGGAAGCTAGAATTGAAAGAGAAGCTCATCTTAAGAGAACAAAAGCTCTTGAGGAAATTGTCAAGAAACAAGCTGAGGATCTGAAGAAACTGATGGATCTTATTGCCAAACAAAACCAGTCTTAGTTGCACACCTAGTTTTCTTGTGTTTTGTTTTGCTTGTATTTTACTACTTCTGTTTATTTTCTTCTGAACTTTAAATTCTTTAATGAATATCAGCTTCTGAATCTTTGCTTCTGGATAGTTTTTAACTTTTGTTTGTTTGTGCTTCTGATACATCTTGATATATTTATTTGAGTACTTCTGAAGTCTAACTATCTTATCGTTTTTAGAATCTGTTTATTTGGTTTTATTAAACTCTTGTGTTTTAAAACAGACTCTAACAAGTTTTTTCTCTGAATCTTCTCTTCTCATTTTCTCTAAAATTGTTTTTTTCCTCAATTGGAGTCTTGTAAAAAGGGGGATAAACTTGTCTTTAAACCTTTTTGTTAATGACAAAAGGGGGAGAAAGAACATTAAGTATAATACTTTATTCATGCTAAGTCTGAAGAAAAGGGAAGTTGCGATAGGTACTTTGTTAGATTCTGAGCCCCTTAAATTAAATTTTCGCAATTTAATTTAAGAGAATCTTCTCTCATATCTTATCTTTTATTCATTGTGAGATTTGATTATGATATTTTTGTTAAAAATGAATTTAATTAACCTGGATAGGACTTAGGGGGAGCTTAGAAACCTCACCTTAAAGAATATTAGACTCAGTGGGAGTCAGAGCTTACAAACCTCAGACTCTGAGCTTACAAACTTCAGACCCTTTAGTCAACTTATTAATTAGATTAACAACAATTGACCTTTTAAATAATTATGTTTGTCATCATCAAAAAGGGGGAGATTGTTGGAACAAGGGTGTTCAGCAATACCACTTTTAAGTTTTGATGATAACAAGGTATTAAAAATTGTCAATTGGATATGCTAATATTTGTTTAAGTGTGCAGTATATAAATCAAGATTTCAATCTTAGAAAGTATTCTATTAGAACAAATTAAGAGCAAAATTCCTGAGAAGCTTGTTGCTTGTGATTCTGAAGTACTAGAGAGTATGAAGAATCATCAGAAGCTGTTTCGAGAGGCCCTGAAGACTCAGAGAATCTGAAGTTCCGAAGAGAGTCTGAAGTTCTGAAGAAAGTCTAAAAGCTCATCATAGTTTGAAGTTCATCAGTGTCTGAAGTGCTCTAGAGAGTCTGAAGACTGCAAATTGAAGATTTTCTTAGAAGGATTTCTGAAGGCATTTCGATGCATAAGAAACGTTCATTTGGAGTAACAACTAGCTTCAAAGTCAACTTGAGTATGGGATGCCCAACGACAAGAATGCAGAATAGGACAAGGTAGCTTTGTATGAACTCTGTTTCCACTACTCCACTACCTCCTACATTTGGCAGCTGTGTCTACTGGTAATTCGCTTCAAAAGGAATGGGATTCAAAATCTGTATTTGAAAGACTCTTACCATATCAAGCAACAAATCAACAACTATTGATCAAGCTTCTAGAATACTCTGTGATGTGCTGGATTGTCTTAACGTCTCTTTTCAACGCCTATATAAAGGATAGAAGACTTGAAGAATATGTTGGACTCTACAACTGAAAAACTACGCTATCAATCTATTGTATTCTCTCTGAGTCAAGCCAAAAACACATCAACAACTTAGCAAATTCTTACAAACTGTCATCTTAGAATTTCTAAGTTAATCAGAAAACAGAGTCTCTTTGTTTTGTTATTGGAACACATTTGATTGTTTATCAAGTGTTCTAACTCTATTCAATTTTCTGTAAATTGTGTCAGAAGTCTCTTGGTTGTGTCCTTGAGCAAAGAAGTCTCTTAGTTGTGTCTTTTAGCATTGGAAGTCTCTTGTCTGCGTGCTTGAGAATTGGAAGTCTCTTACTGTGTGTTTGAGCAACTTGTAATTGTTAATTACATTTTAGTGGAACTCTCCTTGGAAGTGCAAAGGGGACATGACTACTTCCGGTTTGTGGAAGAAACCTGTATAATTGCTTGTGTTCTCTCTTTCGTTTATCTCTTTATTATTTCCGCTGCAACAAACTCTGGTCTTTCATCAGGTTCTGAACTCATTCAGACTCTGGTCCTGGAAAACAGATTCTCACTCTTCAAGAGTTGCGAAAAAGTAAACACAATTCAGCCCCCCCTTCTTGTGTTTTTAACACCTTCACATATAACTTTCATGACGGGTAGAGTTATGTCAGATACTGAATCATGTGATAGAAAACTAAGTTATAAAGAGTTAGCCTCCTCTTACAAAGATTTGTTTTCCAGAAGTACAGATGGATGCCAATTGCTTGAGAAACAGGAGAATACCATCAGTCAACTGCAGGTTGAAAGGATTGATCAGCTTCCGAAAATTTATGAATTCAATAATAAGGTAACTCAACTGAACTCTCAACTGGAGCATGTGAAAAATCAGGATAGAATGATGACCAAATGAACTAATATTCTGGAGGAAATCCTAGAAGGCCAGATAAAGCCATTCTGTAGCAGGAAGGGTCATATAAAGCCATTATGTTTCAAGTTGTATGGATATTCTAAGCAATCTCAGCAAAAACCACCTGAACCAGAAGTGAGTAATGTAAAGAAGGAATGGATACCTAAATGTGATAATGTTGAGTTAATAGCTCATACCTCTCTAAGAACATTATCTAAGGAAGATTGGTACTTTGACAGTGGCTGCTCTAGACACATGACTGAAGTTGATAAATATTTTGAAGATTTGAGACCATATGCTAGCATCTATGTTACTTTTGGTGATGGAGCTAAAGGGAAAATTCTAGGAATTGCTAACTTGATCAAAGATGGATTATCTAGACTTGACAATGTGCTATTAGTTAAAGGGTTAACTGCCAACTTGATTAGCATAAGTCAACTATGTGATCAAGGAATGAAAGTAAATTTTAGCAAGCCAAAATGTAAGATTACTGATAAGAAAGGAGAAGTGCATATGAGAGGTACTATGTCTAAGGACAAGTTTTACTTGTGGGTACCTCAAAAAGAAGCACACTTGTCCACTTGTCTTGTGAGTAAAGAAGAAGAGGTTAAACTGTGGCACCAAAAACTTGGCCACTTAAACCTGAGAGGGATGAAGAAAGCCATTCCAGCAGAAGCAATCAGGGGATTGCCTGAACTCAAAATTGTTGAAGACAACATATGTGGTGTGAAGGTGAGAAAAACACAAGAAGGGGGGGGGGGGGGGTTGAATTATGATAGCTTTTTCGCAACTCTTGAAGAGTCAGAATCTGTTTTCCAGGATCAGAGTCTGAATGGATTCAGAACCTGATGGAAGATCAGAGTCTGTTGCAGCGGAAATAAACAAGAGATAAAGGAAAGAGAGAACACAAGCAATTATACAGGTTCCTTCCACAAACCGGAAGTAGTCTTGTCCCCCTTGCACTTCCAAGGAGAGTTCCACTAAATCGTAATTAACAATTACAAGTTGCTCAAACACACAGTAAGAGACTTCCAATGCTCAAAGACACAACTAAGAGACTTCTTTGCTCAAGGACACAACCAAGAGACTTCTTACACAATTTACAGAAAATTGAATAGAGTTAGAACACTTTGATAAACAATAAAATATGTTCCAATTACAAAACAAAGAGAGACTCTGTTTTTCTGATAAACTTAGAAATTCTAGGATACATAGTTTGTAAGAATTTGCTAAGTTGTTGATGTGTTTCTGGCTTGACTCAGAGAGAATACAATAGCTTGATAGCGTAGTTTTTCAGTTGTAGAGTCCAACATATTCTTTAATTCTTCTATCCTTTATATATGCGTTGGAAAGAGACGTTGAGACAATCCACCATATCACAGAGTCTTCTGGAAGCTTGATCAATAGCTGTTGATATGTTGCTTGATATGGTAATTGTCCTTCAAATGCATATTTTGAATCCCATTCCTTTTGAAGCGAAATACCAGTAGACACAGTTGCCAAACTGTACGAGGTAGTGGAGTAGTGGAAATAGAGTTCGTACAAAAGTACTCTGTCCTATTTCGCATTCTTTGTCGTTGAGCATCCCATGCTCAAGTTGACTTTGAAGCTAGCCGTTACTCCAAATGAATGTTTCTTATGCATCGAAATGCCTTCAGAAATCCTTCTAAGCAAATCTTCAATTTGCAGTCTTCAGACTCACTGTAGCAGTTCAGATTCTGATGATCTTCAGACTCTCTTCAGAACTTCAGATTCTGACGAACTTCAGACTCTCTTCAGAACTTCAGACTCTCTTCAGAACTTCAGATTCTCTGAGTCTTCAGGACCTCTCAAAACAGCTTCTGATGATTCTTCAGACTCTCTAGTACTTCAGAATCACAAGCAACAAGCTTATCTGGAATCTTGCTCTTAATTTGTTCTGACATAATACTTTCTAATATTGAAATCTTGATTAAGATCCTGCACACTTAAACAAATATTAGCAAATCCAATTGACAATTTTTAATACTTTGTTATCATCAAAACTCAAAAGTGGTATTGCTGAACACCCTTGTTCCAACAATCTCCCCCTTTTTGATGATGATAAACATAAGTGTTTAAAAGGTCAATTGTTGTTAATCTAATTAACAAGTTGACTAAAGGGTCTGAGGTTTGTAAGCTCAGAGTCTGAGGTTTGTAAGCTCTGACTCCCCCTGAGTCTGATAGTCTTTAAGGTGAGGTTTGTAAGCTCCCCCTAAGTCCTATCCATTTTAATTAAATTCTTTTTTAGCACAAAAAACATAATCAAATCTCACAAAGAATAAACAATAGGTTATGAGAGAAGATTCTCTTAAATTAAATTGCGAAGAATTTAATTTAAGGGTCTCAGAATCTAACGAAGTACCTATCGCAAACTTGCCTTTTCTTCAGACTTTGCATGAATAAATTATCAAAAATACTTACTGTTCTTTCTCCCCCTTTTGTTATTAACAAAAGGGTTTAAAGACAAGTTTCTCCCCATTTTTACAAGACTCCAATTGAGGGAAAACATTTTTAGAGAAAATGAGAAAAGAAGATTCAGAGCAAAAACTTATTAGAGGCTGTTTTAAAACACAAGAGCTATAAACAAAACAGATTCTAAAAACGATAAGATAGTTAGACTTCAGAAGTACTCAAATAAATATATCAAGATATATCAGGAGCACAAATAAACAGAAGTTAAAAATTATCCAGAAGCAAAGATTCAAAAGCTGGTATTCATAAAAGAGTAAAAGTTCAGAAGCAACATAATATAAGCAGATAAAAGTACAAGCAAAACAAAAACTCAAGAAACTAGGTGTGCAACTAAGGCTGGTTTTGTTTGACAATGTGATCCATCAATTTCTTCAGATCCTCTGCTTGTTTCTTGACTATGTCCTTAAGAGCTTATGTTCTCTTAAGATGAACTTCTCTTTCAGCTCTAGCTTCTTCTTGAAACTTATGTAGCTTCTTCTTCAAGGTCTCATACACCATTGACTCTCTTGGATTGTATTGATCAGTTTCAAAGAATGGTTTATTATCCAATGCCAGAATAGGAGCCTTGATCTTAGCCTATTCTTCCTCAGCTTTCTTGATTTCTTCCATGTGCTTAGCAAGAACAACAACTTGTTCTTTTGCTGCAGCCTTTTAAATTTTAGTGACAAAGTCCACAAATTCATTCTTCACAGTAGAGAATTTATCCTCATAACTGACATTGAGGATTTGAACAAATCTTAGCTCAATAATTTCCTTGAGCTTTAAGCTTGACATTCTATAAAACTCATATATTCTCAACGAATCAAAGAGGTTGGGAATTATTTGAGTTTGGGTTGGCTCAAAGGAAGTGGATGGTTCAGATGTTATGGCTGTTTGTAAGGTTTCTGAAGTTATGGTTTGAGGTTGTTGAAGAGGTTCAACAACTGATTCAGAAACAACCTCCGTAACAGATTCTGTTACAAGTTCTGGGTCAGGAATGACATCAGATTCTTGCATCAGAGTCTCAGACACTGGTTCCTTTTCTGTTATAGTTTCTGGTTCATTTGTAGATTCTGGTTGAGTTTCTGATTCTGGTTGAGGTACATATTCTGGTTGTGATACAGATTTTGTAGTCTTGGTTAATTTGGATTTAGCAGGGGTCTTAGGCAATTCTCCTCCTAGATGTTTCTCAAGAGAATCTAGGGTATCTGGAGAGCCTATTTGAGTTGTTTCTTGTTGGAAAGAAGGTTGAGGAGATTGGATGGGTTCTTCAGGTTCTTCAGTAGGCTGAATTACCTGAAGTGGTTTAAGAAAAGATGGTTGAGCAGGATGGTCAGGTGGAAGAATTTGTGATATGGCGATAGCTTCTTGAACAGTTCGTTCCATAGTAGTATAAACATATTTCATTGTTTGTGGATCAAGTGGCTCATAGGATGTGGATGGTTTGATTGGTGAGGGGGTCATTTTGCGAAGAGATAGAATGGCTCTGCTGAGGGGGATATTATTTGATTCAATTTCAGATGAGGATGGTGACTCTTGATTCGTTGAAGAAAAAGGTGAGCCATTAGAAAGATTACCTGAGACATTAACTTCTGTAGAAGCTGGTTGTTCAGAAGCAATATACAAGGCAGATCCTGGTTGGTCAGCTTCTGCAAGGTTAGCAGGTCCTTTCTGCTTCAGAGCTGCTGCAAGCAACTTAGCGGCTTCCTTTACAGTCTCATCTCTTAGTCCCTCAGTCACAACTTCTTCTGCCATAGCCTTGCCAGCAGCATGTTCATCTTCCACCATAGATACTGAAGTACCTATCTTCTGTGCTAGATCCTCAGCCACAGGAACAACTTTCTTCCTTTTCTTGATCTGACTTTCTTCTTCAGCAAACTCAGCATCAAGAAACTCTTTAACTTCCTTCTCAAGCCTCTTCTGATTCCTATTGCCTTTTCCTCTCTTAGCTTTCTTCTCATTCTTTGTCTTCTTCTCATCCTTAGCTTTCTGTTCATCCTTGGTTTTCTTATATGCATGAGAAGCAGATTGAGGCACATGAGCTATGGTCTCAGAAGCACCAATAGTCACTCCTGGTAGAGCTGTTGACTTAGACTTCTTCTTCTTCTTAGGAGGTTCTTACTTCTCTTCCAGATTCTGTTAAGACCTTCAGGAGTCCTCCTTGATACAGAATCTCAGAAAGCAATCTCCCATAAGGAACTTGTCTTCTGGATTTGCTTTGGCCTTCCTTGATAGCCCAACACATGTGGTGCATCACATATCTTGGAAAATTGATCTTTTTCTTGTTGATCAAAAAGAACAGAAGCACCTTGTGATCAACAGAGAGAGTGTCTGTACCTCCACCTTTCCGAAGCATACTGTCTAAGATGATCTTCAGAAGCACCCTATGATCTGGGTGCATGCCCACCAACTTATTTGAAGGTCTTCCATCAAATAAGAGTTTATTGCAGATGTTCGTCCATTCACTCTTCTTGTCAATATTCCATTGAAATTTTCCAAGGTTGGTCACACTGCAAGCCTTGGCAACAATTTCTTCATTGATGAGGATTGGAATCCCCATTACTGTTGATCTCACTTCTAAACCATTGTAAGGTTTCAGACCCATTTGCTCTCTGGTTTTACCAACAAGTGAGAGGTCGTTCATGATTGCAACAGTTTCTTCTATAGTAGCTTCATTCCTGTTGTAGACTTTTGCTCTCACCCAGAGATCTCTAACTAGTTCCTGATATGTTGGTCCATTCAACATACCAAAATAACTCATCATTCCTTGTGCTAGAAAATGTGTTGAAACGTCAATACCATGCTTCAACAAAGATCCAAAATCTACTGGAGATTCAACTTGAACTTCCAGAGTTTCTTTGATGATGTTCATCGTTCTGGGTTTGATGACATAGGATTGTCCAGTTTTGATGATCACACCAGATTGAATTAGTTCACTTGCCATTTTAGGGTTCTAGGTTTGAGTTTGAGAAAAGAGTTTTTCAGAGACTAAAAACGAGAGAGAATAGTTCAGAAAAAAAACCAAAGTGTGGAAAGTGAAGTGGGTTGTGGGTGATTGCTATTTATAAGGAAAGTTGAAAACGGTTGAAATGAGAAAGGGGACAAACAAACATAAGCATTTAAGACAAATAAGCATGCATCCGTAAAAGTGTTGGGAAGACGCGATAGTTACTTGTTAAAAGGAATAAAATCATTGCCCTTTGAGTTTCTACCCAATACAAGCAGACCACGTCTGAGAACCTAAAAAGTAACTGTAAACATAGTGAGACAGGTGTTACTGAACTCAACAGTCATCCTTCCACTAATACGAGCTTCTTCAGAGTCTAAGTTTCCTTAACAAAGTCTGAGTGTCTTCAGAAGCTTATATTCCTCAGAGTCTCTAAGAGAGAGTCTGACACTCAATTAACTTCTGAGCAACTTTCAGAGTTTGAATTCTGTCTTCAGGAGCACACATTACACAGAGACATATCACATGTTCAAATTTTTCTTTATAAAATCAAATCTCTCAATAGTTAAAGGTTTAGTAAATATATCAGCCCATTGATGATCAGTATCAATGAATTGAATATCTAAAATTCCTTTTTGAACATAGTCTCTAATAAAATGATGTTAAATCTCAATGTGCTTTGCTCTTGAATGCAGAATTGGATTCTTAGATAAACATATAGCAGCTGTATTATCACAATAAATTGGGATACAATTTTCAGTTATTTGATAATCCTCAAGCTGATGTTTCATCCAGAGTAGTTGTGTACAACAACTAGCAGCTGAGATGTATTCTGCTTCTGCTGTTGAGAAAGCAATAGTTGCTTGCCTCTTTCTAGCCCAGGATATCAAATTTTCTCCCAGAAATTGACAATTGCCACTGGTTGATTTTCTCTCAATCTTGTCTCCAGCATAGTCAGCATCACAGAATCCAACTAGCTTATAATCTGAAGATTTCTTATACTGAAGTCCAAGATTAGTAGTTCCTTTCAGATATCTAAAGATTCTCTTAACAACAGTTAAGTGAGACTCTTTAGGATCTGATTGGAACCTTGCACACAAACATACACTGAATAAAATATCTGGTCTAGATGCAGTTAGGTATAACAAAGAACCTATCATACCTCTATACAGCTTCTGATCAACTTTGGTTCCTTGATCTTCTTTGCTCAGAGTGCAGGTTGGATGCATTGGAGTGTTCATTTCCTTGCAGTCCTTAAGATTGAACTTCTTCAGGAGCTCTTTAGTGAATTTGGACTGATGAGCATAGACTCCATCTTTACATTGGTTGATTTGAATTCCCAAAAAGAACTTCAATTCTCCCATCATGCTCATTTCAAATTCATCCTGCATTGCCTTAGAGAACTCTTTACAAAGTGAACCATTAGTTGCACCAAAAATAATATCATCAACATAAATCTGAACTATATGAATGTCCTTCTTCAGAGTCTTTCTTAATAGTGTAATGTCAACTTTTCCTCTTTCAAAATCATTTTGAATTAAGAAATTACTCAGTCGTTCATACCAAGCTCTGGGAGCCTGTTTCAAGCCATATAGTGATTTCTTCAGTTAATAAACATGTTCAGGATGTTTCAGATCCTCAAAACCAGGAGGTTGTTTGACATACACTTCTTCAGTAATGACACCATTAAGAAAGGCACTTTTAACATCCATTTGATACAAGATTATGTTGTGATTCACTGCGTAGGAAAGAAGTAACCTGATTGCTTCCAATCTTGCAACTGGAGCAAATGTTTCAGTGTAATCAATGCCTTCTTGCTGACTGTAGCCTTGAGCAACAAGTTTGGCTTTGTTTCTGATTACTTTTCCTTGTGCACTAAGCTTGTTTCTGAACACCCATTTGGTTCCAACAATGTTCTTGTGCTCAGGCTTAGCTACTAGATCCCATACATCATTCCTTTTGAATTGATTAAGTTCATCTTGCATTGCCAGAATCCATCCTTCATCTCCAAGTGCTTCTTCAACAGAGGTTGGTTCAACAATAGATAATAATCCCAAAGCAGACTCTTCTTGTCTGAAAAGTGATCTAGTTCTTCTGGGACTATCTTTGTTGCCAATGATTTGATCCTCAGGATGCGAAGACTTGTATTTGAATGTATGTTTGGATTGATTTGCTTGCTAAGAACCATCTTGAGCTTCTTCAGAAGCTTCTTCATTAGGAACTTCAGGGGATACTACAGCTTCTGAAGTATCTTCAAATTCTTGAATCTGATCAGATTCTGAGTTGTCATCAGAATCTTGAGAACCTGCAAAACTTTCATCTTGCTCTGGAGTTTCACTTCCAAGCATTTTGTCATCAAATTTGACATGCATAGATTCTTCAACACATTGTATTTCTGAATTATACAGTCTGTATGCCTTAGATCTTTCAGAGTAACCTAAGAAGATTCCCTTATGAGCTTTGGCATCAAATTTCTTTAGATAGATTTTATTGTTCAGAATATAACATGTACATTCAAACTGATGAAAGTAAGATATGTTAGGTTTCCTGCCTTTAAAGAGTTCATATGTTGTTTTGTTCAGCAAGGGTCTGATGTAGATCCTGTTCTGAACATAACATGTTGTGTTTACTGCTTCTGCCCAAAAATGTTTAGCCAGATTGTTCTCATGGATCATGGTTCTTGCCATTTCTTGTAAGGTTCTGTTCTTTCTCTCTACAACCCCATTTTGTTGTGGAGTTCTAGGAGCAGATAATTCATGGATAATTCCATGTTTTTCACTGAAAAGCTCAAATGGCTCATTTTCAAATTCTCCTCCATGATCACTTCTACTTTTAATATTTTCAATTCTTTTTCAGATTGTATTTGGATGCAGAATTTCCTAAACACAGAATATGAATCATCTTTAGTTTTCAGAAACTTAACCCAACTCCATCTACTGTAATCATCAACAATGACTAATCCATATTTGCTTCCATATAAGGATGCAATACTCACTGGTCCAAATAAGTCAATGTGAAGTAGTTCCAAGGGTCTGGAGGTAGAAACAATTTCTTTTGGTTTAAAAGAGATTTTAACAATTTTCCCTTTCTGACATTCTCCACAAAGAGCATCTGAATGATAGTCAATGTCTGGTAAGCCTTTGACTAATTGCAACTTGCTGAGCTTAGAGATTAACCTCCAATTTGCATGTCCCAACCGTCTGTGCCACAACCATTTCTTATCACCCATTGACAAAAGGCAAACTACCTTCTGATCAGTCAGTTCAGAGAATTTTATATTGTAGACATTGTTTCTTCTCTTTCCCTTGAAAACTATGGATTGATCATCCTTGTTGACTACTGTGCAGTTGTTCTTATTAAACAAAATATCATAACCACTATCACACAATTGACTTATGCTCAGTAGGTTATGTCTAAGTCCATCTACAAACCACACATTACCAGACCTTCTGCCTTTCTTGCCCTTTTAGACATACCTGCAACATCAACAATTTCAGACTTAGGTGCCCATATCTTTATGGGTCCTCTTGGGTTAGTCTTTAAACCATTGAATCTTCTTTGTGTTGTGTGTCTTGAAGTCCTTGGTATTGTTTTCCTCCAAACTTTAGGTTTAGAACCATTTAGTTTAGGATCCAACTTACCTTTCACAGTTTCTCTTCTTTGAAACTTAGGCTTTTGTTTTTCAGACTCTAGTTTCTTCAGAGTCTGTTTACCAGAATCTGATTTCTTCAGAATCTGAATCCTTGAAGCCTTAGGTTCAAAGTTGTTCAGTACCTTTGGCTTTAGCTTCTGTGGTTTTGACTTAGTCATTACTTTAGAACTTGAAGCTTTAGGTCCTGACTGAGCCACTGTGTTGACTTCATCAGACTTACTCACAAAATGACTTTTCAATGCTTCTCTGGCGCCATCAGGACCAGGTTTCAGGATCACTTCATTTGAGTTGCCTCCAATGAATCCAAGACCTTGTCCTCTGTTCTGATGTGTGTTATAGATCATAGATACTACCCTGGATCTATCAATTCCAATAGCAATAAATTCTTGTAGAGCAACATCCTGCTCACTCAAGTATTTACACCTACACTTCTTGATCAGTAAAGAGTCATTTTCTTCCTTTAAACTGTCCAACTCCAACAAAGTTGAGTCATGCTTTTTCAACAGCTTATCAAACTGTTGTTTGACTTTCTTCAACTCAGTGGATTTGGTCTCATAGCGACTAAGAAGTTCTTTGATAGAATCAACTAATTCAGATCTTGTGAGCTTAGAAAATACCTCAGTCTCACTCTCAGAGTCTGTGTCTGATTCTGCATCAGGTGCTTCTTCAACTAGTTCAGTTGTAGTCATTAATCCAACAACTACATTAGCTTCACCACCAACATCATCTTCTTCAGACCCTAACTCATTATCAAGATCCTCCCAGGTAGCCATCAGACTTTCCTTGATTTGCTTCTTAAACTTGCTTGACTTGAAGGTTGACCTTTTTGTCTTGGATTTCTCTTTCTGCAACTTTGGACAATCAGCAATAAAGTGCCCAGGTTTCTTGCAGTTGAAGCAACCTTTTTGTTCTTCCTTCTTGAAACCCTTACCACTGTTCTTACTCAAAAACTTCTTGTTCTTCTTGGCCAGGTACTGCATTCTTCTTGAAAGCATAGCCATTTCTTTAGCAACATCAGGATTCTCCTCAGAGCTTTCAGAAGAAGAAGATTCATTTTCAGACTCTTCAACTTTGAGAGCCTTTGAGGATCTTCCCTTTGATTTTAAAGCAATGGTTTTAGACATTCTTTCAAATTCATGTTCATTGAGACTTAACTCATGAACTTTGAGAGAACTAACAAGATCTTCAACACTCAGGGTGTTTAAATCTTTAGCTTCCTCAATTGCAGTAACCTTTGGTCTCCATCTAGAGGGTAAGCTCCTCAGTATCTTGCTAACATGGTCAGAAGCTATATAACTCTTTTTCAGTATCTGAAGTCCTGATACTAGAGTTGGAAACCTTGAGTACATCTGCTTAATGCTTTCATCCTCCTTCATCTTGAATAACTCATACTAATGAACCAATAAAAGAGCTTTAGCTTCCCTGACCTTCTTGCTCCCTTCATAGTTTGCACAAAGAGAAGCAAACATGGCTTTAGCAGTAGATTTGTCACTCATCTTCATGTACTCAGACTTAGGAATAGCAGTGACAAGAGCTCCTCTGATGATATTATGTTTCTTGTAGCTCTTCTTCTGAGCAGCAGTGTGAAGCTTACGGTCAATGGCAGCACCTTCGTCATCAAGTTGTAAGTCACCAACACCATCTTCTAGTATGTCCCAAAGTTCTTCATCAAGACCCATAACATACCTATAGAAGTTGGAATTTTCCCATAATCAGCTTTCTTACTGTTGTTATTGGATCCATAGTCATATGGTATAGCAGCACCAGAAGTAGAAAGTTCACTAGAAGACATGTTTTTCTCTGGATCTTTTCTGTTACACGGTTAAGTGCTATGACAACAAAGTCGGAGCTCTGATACCAACTGAAGATGAGAAAAACACAAGAAGGAGGGGGGGGGGGGGGGGGTTGAATTGTGTTAGCTTTTTCGCAAGTCTTGAAGAGTGAGAATCTGTTTTCCAGGATCAGAGTCTGAATGGATTCAAAACCTGATGGAAGATCAGAGTCTGTTGCAGCGAAAATAAACAAGAGATAAAGGAAAGAGAGAACACAAGCAATTATACAGGTTCCTTCCACAAACCGGAAGTAGTCCTGTCCCCCTTGCACTTCCAAGGAGAGTTCCACTAAAATATAATTAACAATTACAAGTTGCTCAAACACACAGTAAGAGACTTCAAATGCTCAAGCACGCAGGCAAGAGACTTCCAATGCTCAAAGACACAACTAAGAGACTTCTTTGCTCAAGGACACACCCAAGAAACTTCTTACACAATTTATAGAAAATTGAATAGAGTTAGAACACTTTGATAAACATTCAAATATGTTCCAATTACAAAACAAAGAGAGACTGTGTTTTTCTGATAAACTTAGAATTCTAGGATACACAGTTTGTAAGAATTTGCTAAGTTGCTGATGTTTTTCTGGCTTGACTCAGAGAGAATACAATAGCTTGATAGCGTAGTTTTTCAGTTGTAGAGTCCAACATATTCTTCAAGTCTTCTATCCTTTATATAGGCGTTGGAAAGAGACGTTGAGACAATCCAGCACATCACAGAGTCTTCTGGAAGCTTGATCAATAGTTGTTGATCTGTTGCTTGATATGGTAATTGTCCTTCAAATGCATATTTTGAATCCCATTCCTTTTGAAGCGAAATACCGGTAGACACAGTTGCCAAACTGTACGAGGTAGTGGAGTAGTGGAAACAGAGTTCGTACAAAAGTACTCTGTCCTATTCTGCATTCTTTGTCGTTGAGCATCCCATGCTCAAGTTGACTTTGAAGCTAGCCTTTACTCCAAATGAATGTTTCTTATGCATCGAAATGCCTTTAGAAATCCTTCTAAGCAAATCTTCAATTTGCAGTCTTCAGACTCTCTTCAGAACTTCATATTCTTACGAACTTCAGACTCTCTTCAGAACTTCAGACGCTCTTCAAAACTTCAGATTCTCTAAGTCTTCAGGACCTCTCGAAACAGCTTCTGATGATTTTTCAGACTCTCTAGTACTTCAGAATCACAAGCAACAAGCTTATCTGGAATCTTGCTCTTAATATGTTCTGACAGAATACTTTCTAAGATTGAAATCTTGATTAAGATCCTGCAGACTTAAACAAATATTAGCAAATCCAATTGACAATTTTTAATACCTTGTTATCATCAAAACTCAAAAGTGGTATTGCTGAACACCCTTGTTCCAACATGGTGAATGTCAGATCGATAAACAAACTAGGATGTCTCATCCGAGGTTGGAACATTAGCTAATATCCAAGGTTCTTGAACTTCTGCACATGGATTTGATGGGACCTATGCAAGTCGAAAGCATTAGGGGAAAGAGGTATGCGTTTATGGTTGTTGATTATTTCCAAGGTTTACTTGGGTGAATTTCATTAGGGAGAAATCAAATACCTTTGAAGTGTTCAAAGATTTGTGCACACAACTGCAAAGAGAAAAAGATGATGTCATTGTAAGGATCTAAAGTGATCATTGGACATAATTTGAAAATGCAAAGTTCAATGAATTATGCTCTTGTGAAGGAATCAAACATGAATTTCCTTCCCATGTAACACCTCAACAAAATGGTGTGGTGGAAAGAAAGAACATAACTCTACAAGAATCAGCCAGAGTTATGCTTCATGCAAGACATATACCTTATCATTTTTGGGTTGAAGCTATGAATACAACCTGTCATGTACACAATAGGGTTACTCTAAGGGTTGACACCACAACAACCTTATATGCGATATGGAAAGGGAGAAAACTTATTGTCAAATATTTTCATGTTTTTGGAAGCAAGTGTTACATATTGGCAGATAGAGAACATAGAAGGAAAATGGACCCCAAGAGTGATGAGGGGATGTTTCTTGGATACTCAACAAATAGCAGAGCATACAGAGTATTCAGTTCTAGAACTAAAGATGTTATGGAATCCATCAATGTTGTGATAGATGATATTCCTGTAGACAGAGTTCCTGATGTTGAACAAGATGTTGAAACATCTGTTCAAGAAACAAATGCACCTATCCATGTGAGTTATTCTGAGTCTGAGAAAGGAGAAATTGAGAAGGCTGAGCAAGATCATGTGTCAACAAGTAAAGGTCATTCCATTAGAATTTAGAAGAACCATCCTCAATGTGAATTCGTTGCAAAATCACACCAATAAAATACTTGATGTGTGAATCAAGTAATAATCAAGCAACCAATACAAGTGGGTAACAAATATAATCACAAGCAAAAGTAGAAAACAACGAGAGAAAGAAAGAGATAACACAAAAGAATTTGTTTACCCAGTTTGGACCAAAACTAACCTAGTATGGGGGAGATAGCAGCCCTCCGTTCCACTATAATGATGAGTAACTTTACAAAAGAGATATAAATGGGTTACAAGAATAAGTCTCCCACCTAATTCTACCCAGAGTCCCAATCTCTTTCCGTAACCCAGAGACTCAATCCTAATAGTGTTTCCCAAGGTGAATCAACCCCAACCCTAGTGTTTGTAAAAGCAAACTCTATACAAACTCTAGTTTTGTGTTGCCTCCCACACCCTTGTTCTTAGCCCCCTCTATCTCCTTCTCTCAAGGTTTACACTAATACAAGGTCTATGTTTATAGTAAAAGTATCCCTAAAAAAACTGGAACAAATCTAGGCCCGAAAATACGTTTATGTTTTTTGCTGATTCGCAAAGGTGGCCACCAAAAATTTACGTGACAAAAGGCTGCAAAATCGGCTATCGATTTTTCTTCTTCGGCCACCGAATTGGAACATCCAGAAAGTCAATTTTGAGTCACTTTCACAACAATCTCCACCTTGACTCTAAATTAGCGATGATTCCAATTTAACATCAACCACCATGCTGCTCTTTCCCTTGCTTCGCACTACACCATGTAGCTCCACAAGTTTACACCTTACCTCTTCAACCATTGGAATGCCTTCTGCCTTTTGAATATTCTTACATCCAACTACGCTAGGAATTTTAGGTAGCTCCACAAGTACACACCATAACCCCTTCAGCCTGGGACATCTCCCACTTCCTTGAAGATCTCCTTGCATCCAATCACCCTTGGTTTTTTTAGGGTAATCTCTCAAGCTGTGCTATACATTCTTCTACCTCTGGAATGCATTCCGTCTTCATGAAGAAATCCCTTGCTCACCACTAGAGCATAGCACCCAAAGTCATAGTGGTACCATTCCCGGTGTGTTCAACTCCACTTCAAGCTGAGCTTTCTACCTCTCAGTTAGCAAATGTGTACATCCCACTATGTCTTCCACCTTGAAACTCCACCTCATAGGTAGATCATGAGTATTCTTACCACCGCCTCTTCGGGCTGATGTTGAGTGTTTAACGTCTCTCTAGACGACCACCGCTCTACAAGGCATCACTCCTAAGGTGAGAAACATCACCTTCTTCATCCTCCAAACAACACACCACCAAAACACCTGCATCCTTATAACCCTCAGAGACAGTATTCTCCAAGTCATCAAGGATTTCGCAAGTTGCTCCATGATGGCCTTTGACTATACAATCTTGAATGAGTAAAGTTGTTGCTTTAGGAATTTCCGATTAGCCAAAGACTTTGTCATATACAAATATTTGAACTTTGACCATATCGATGCCGCAGTTGGTTCCTTCACGACTTCTCTCAAAAATTTATACCCGAGGCACAAGACAGTGGCACTCCTAGCCTTGTCCACCATCTCAGTCTTCTCTGCTCGTGACATGGCGACTGGTAGCACACCTTCACCCTTCAAAGCTTTCTCACACTTTTGCTGTATTAACACCACTTCCATCTTTACCTTCCATAACCCAAAATTGTTATCTCCAGTAAATTTCTCAATATCCAACTTCGAACCCATGGTACTAGATTTTCCTTTGATCCTTGCCCCACGGTGGGCGCCAATTGTTGTGAATTCGATGAAAAATAACACCAATAAATACTTGATGTGTGGAGCAAGTAATAATCAAGAAACCAATACAAGTGGGTAATAGTTATAATCACAAGCAAAATTAGAAAACAATGAGAGAAAGAAAGAGAGAACACAAAAGAACTTGCTTACCCAGTTCGGTCCAAAACTGACTTAGTCTAGGGGAGAGAGCACCCCTCTGTTCCACTATAATGATGAGTAACTTTATAAAAGAGATATCAATAGGTTACAAGAATAAGTCTCCCACCTAATTCTACCCAAAGTCCCAATCTCTTCCTGTAATCAAGAGACTCAATCCTAATAATGTTTCCCAATGTGAATCAATCCCAACCCTAGTGTTTGTTGCCAAGAGCAAACTCTATACAAACCCTAGTTTTGTGTTGCCTCCCAAACCCTTGTTTTCATGCCCCTCTATCTCCCTCTATCAAGGTTTACACTAATACAAGGTCTATATTTATAGTAAAAGCATCCCTAAAAAAACTGGAACAAATCGAGGCCTAAAAATACGTCTCTGTTTTTTGCTGATTCGCAAATTCGGCCACCGAACTCCTCCATTCGGCCACCGAAAATTTATGTGACAAATGGCTGCAAAACACACTGCAAAATCGGCCACCGACTTTGCTTCTTTGGCCATCAAATTTGAACATCCAAAAAGTTAATTTTGAGTCACTTTCACAACAAAGATCTTATTATTGGGAATCTTGATTAAGGGATCACAACTCGGATATTCAAGGAAGTAATTTCCAATTCTTGTTTTGTGTCCAAATTTGAACCTAAGAATGTTAAAAGCTATCACTGATGAATTCTGGATTGAAGCAATGCAAGAGGAATTGAATCAGTTCAATAGAAGTGAAGTGTGGGATTTGGTTCCAAGACCAGAAGGCATAAATGTAATTGGAACAAAATGGATCTATAAAAATAAGTCTGATGAAAATGGAACTGTGACCAGGAACAAGGCTAGACTAGTTGCTCAGGGTTATACTCAATTTGAAGGACTTGACTTTGATGAAACCTTTGCCCTTGTTGCTAGATTGGAATCCATAAGGTTACTTTTGGGAGTGGCATGTATTCTTAAATTCAAACTGTTTCAGATGGATGTAAAGAGTGCCTTCCTAAATGGTTAATTACATGAAGAAATCTATGTTGAACAACCAAAGGGGTTTATAGATCCTAACTTTCCTAATCATGTCTACAAGTTAAAGAAAGCTTTGTATGGGTTGAAACAAGCACCTAAGACATGGTATGAATGAATCACTGAGTTTATGGTAAATCAAGGTTACAGAAAAGGAGGATCAGACAAGACTTTGTTTGTGAAGGATGGTAATGAAAACTAATGATAGCACAAATTTATGTTGATGACATTGTTTTTGGTGGGATGTCGAACGAGTCTTGTGGGTGAGATGACCTACTTTCTTGGTCTTCAAGTCAAGCAAATGGAAGACACAATCTTCATTTCTAAGAGTAAATATGCCAAAAATATAGTGAAGAAGTTTGGTATGGATAATGGTAGTCATAAAAGAACTTCAACAGCTACTCATTTGAAGTTGTCCAAAGATGAAAATGGTGTTGTTGTTTATCAAAGCATGTATAGAAGCATGATTGGAAGTCTGTTGTATCTTACTGCAAGCAGACCTAACATAACCTTTGCAGTAAAGGTGTGTGCAAGATACCAAGCTAAACCGAAAATGAGTCACCTCACTCAAGTAAAGAGAATCTTGAAGTACATTAATAGCACCAGTGACTATTGATTTTTTGTACTCTCACAATGAGAATTCTATGTTAATTGGTTACTGTGATGCTAACTGGGCAGGTAGTGCTGATGAGTCAATATTTAGTGATTTTAATATAATATTTAAGTCTGTTTTATTTAGATTTGATTTCGTTTTATTTAATATTATTTCCTTTTAGAATTATTTTACTTCAATTGCAAGATATTTAATTTCAGGAACAAATATTCAAAAGATTCAGTCTTGGAGCAAAAGAAAGAAGATTCAGAGCTGATTCGGGCAAGAAAATACGAAGATTCGGCACAAAAATATATTTCCCTAAGTCAGAGGCTTGGCACGGCCCGTGCCACCAGCCACATGGCCGTGCCAACCCCTCAGAATACTCTTTTGCTGCTTTTGCTTACCGGACAAGCTACCTATTAGTTTATTTCTGACCTAAAAGCCCGTGGTTTCTTGTGGAACATTCTAGTGATGTATTTTCTTAGGGCTTAAGTCATTGTAAACTATAAATAGAGTAGCTAGCTATCACAACAAATCATCTTTTGTTCTTAAAATTCAATAGTGACAATTGTTTTTCTTAATAAAAGTTCTTTCTTTTATTTTCTTATTATTTTAGGTTCTTCTTCTTCTCTTCTATGTCTACTTTAACCATGAGTGAGTAGACTCTTCTTTGTCTTGGGATTGTTGGATAAGTCTTAATGACATAATCCTAACAAACCAAACCTTAAACCCTAATTTTATATAAATCTACTTTCTAATCTAATTTCACCGTTTTTATAATGAATTAACAATTACCCAACTCATAAAGCAAACGCGGAGGTTTAGTAATTGTTAATTCATCATCTCAAATATCAATTCATAAAGCGAACGCGGAGCTTTGATATTGGAACAAATGAAATTAGACAAGGATTGCGAAGCACTATAATAGCCTAGAAAACCTTGAGACATATAAAGTTTCGTTCTTCAAGGATTATAATAGCAACCAACCATAAGAATAGGCTTGGTTGCTAGAGGAACACACTCAATGACTTCGACAAAAGCTTTGATACGCTTAAGAGAAACTTGTCTTTAGAAAGTAGATTCAATGTAAAATTAACGGTTTAGGGTTTGTTTGTGAAGGACTTGTTATTAAGGTGGACCAATAAATCCCAAGGCGCCTTTTATTATTATTTTTATTCATTAAAAATCAAACCTTTTTCAACTGAACTTTCTTCTAATTCTCTTCTAAAAAGTTAATTAAATTGAACAACTCCCTGTCGGAACGATACTCTCTTTTTACTACTTCGGTAGAACCAAGTTTTTGGCGCCGCTGCCGGGGAGTTAACTAATTTGGTTAACTTTTTCTTAGTGATTAAAATCTTTCTTTTTCTTTTTCTTTTATTTCTTTCTTCTTTCTTTTACTGTTAACTTCTTGAGTCCTTTTTCTTTTATGCAAAGAACTAAAAGCCTTGGTGAATTCGTTCCTGAGATCGAAAGATATTTGCATAAAAGAAAGAAAAACTCACAAAAAGATATTACTATGGCTGAACGATCCCTCAAGGATTATGCAACACCATCTACCGATGAGCCACAAGCCATTATTGTGTACCCAACAGTTGAGGGTAACAACTTTGAGATTAAACCTGCACTACTCAACTTGGTGCAACAAAATCAGTTTTCTGGATCACCCGCTGAGGATCCAACTCTCCATATCTCAACCTTTTTAAGACTCAGCGAAACCCTAAAAGCAAACCAAGAAGCCTTTAGGCTACACCTCTTCCCGTTCTTCTTAAGAGATAGAGCTAGTGCTTGGTTCCACTCATTAGAGGTTGGTTCCATTACCTCATGGGGTCAAATGAGGAAAGCATTCCTTGCCCGATTTTTTCCCCCCTCTAAAACTGCTGAGCTTAGAGACCAAATCACCTGGTTCAACCAAATGGATGAGGAATCTCTTTATGATGCATGGGAGCGTTTCAAAGAAATGCTCAGACTTTGTCCCCACCACGGCTTAGAGAAATGGCTTATAGTTCATACTTTTTATAATGGTTTATCATACACCACAAAAATGACTGTTGATGCAGCTGCAGGTGGAGCTCTAATGAACAAAAGCTATACAGAGGCATACGCTTTGATTGAAGACATGGCCCAAAACCACTACCAATGGACTAATGAAAGGGCCATCACCGCTTCTGCACCCTCTAAAAAAGAGACAGGTATGTACGAAGTCTCTAACTTTGATCATCTTGCTGCAAAGGTTGATGCACTAACCCAAAAATTTGAAAAATTAAGTGTTAATGCTATGACACCTGCTTCCGTATCCCCTCCTTGTGAAATTTGTGGTGTGTTTGGTCATATTGGTGTTGATTGCCAGCTAGGTAGTGCTATTAACGATGTTAAGCAATTAAAGTATGCTCAATATAACCAAGGGATGAGGCAAAACCAAAACTTTTATAAAAATCCTCAAAATTCCTATGGACAAGTAGCACCACCTGGCTATGCAAACAACCAGAGAATCACTTAGAGATTAAGTTTTGAAATTTTAATGGAAGGCTATGTCATGAACCAATCTAAACAGCTCCAAGAGCTCAAAAACCAAACTGGAATTCTGAATGATTCCCTTTCCAAACTCAATAGTAAAGTAAACTCTACTGCTGTTCATGCTAAAATGCTTGAAACTCAAATCTCCCAAGTGGCCCAACAAGTGGCTACATCTTCTCAAACACCGGGAGTCTTTCCTGGTCAAACCGAAACCAACCCAAAGCCCATATTAATGGTATTTTTCTTGGGGGTAGTAAGTTAGAAGATACTAGTACTAAGGCTAAAGACACTAAGGGAGAGAGTGTTAAGATTCTAGGTGAGAGAACTATGATAGAAAATGAGATTCTGCTTGATAAAAACAAAACTCCTTCCCTATCGAGGCTTGCTGAGCCTAACTTGGAAGCACAATTCAATAAGTTTGTCAATATACTTAAGAAAATTTGCATTAAAATTCCCTTTGCTAAAGCTTTGTCTCGAATGCCTCTATATGCTACGTTTTTAAAGGAAATTTTTTTAAAGAAAAGAACTATAGAGCATAATGAGACAATAGCTTTAACTAGGGAAAGTAGTGCAATAATTAAGAAGCCACCTCCTAAGCATAAAGATCCAGGTAGTTTTGCCATCCCTTGTGAGATAGGAAGTGAAACCATAGATAGAGCCATGTGCGACTTAGGAGCTAGTATTAGCCTCTTGCCTTTATCCCTCTTTAAGAGGACGGGAATAGGAGAATTGAAACCTACCGAGATGACCTTGAAGTTAGCTGATCGTTCTACTATCCAACCAGTTGGATTTGTTGAGGACATCCCCGTCTAGATAGAAGGGATATACATCCCGACTGATTTTATAGTTATTGACATTGAAGAGGACTATGATGTCCCTATTCTTTTAGGAAGACCTTTCCTCGCTACTGCGGGAGCTATCATAGATGTCAAGAACGGAAGGATTGTTTTTCAAGTAGGTAATAAGATGATATGATTCGAGTTGGAGAATGTTATGAAAGATCCCGCTGTTTATTCTTGTTGCATGATTAAAGGTCATAATGTGAAAGAATGCTTCCTAGCATCATCTACATAACATGATCTCTTTGATCCTTTCTAAGGATACTTTCTAACAGTCAAGCCAATGACCCTAAACGAGCGCTTCGTGGGAGGCAACCTACGTATTTAATCGCTTTTATTTTGTTTGTTTTTCGTTGTTTTAAGTTGTTCAAGTAAGATTCAAGAAAATGAAAAAAAATTGAGCCTAGAATGCCCAGAGCCTTGGCACGGGCCGTGCCTGCAGTGGCACGGCCGTGCCTGAACATGCCTTGCCAAAACCAACAAAATTCCAGGGAGTTGGCACGACCTGTGCTTCCACAGGCACGGCCGTGCGCGACTCCTATGCCTATATAACCAAATTTTTTTCTTCTTCTTCATTCTTCAACACAAACATCTCTCATCCCTCAAACTTCTCTCTAAAACCTCCATAACCAAAAATCTTCTAACCTTCATTTCTCCCTCAAAATTCCACCAAATCATAAAATTTCTTCAACCAATCAACTCCAAACATCATTCCAAACACAATTAACCGATCAAAAACAAACTTCATCCACCCAAACCAAAAATTCATCAAATCCCTAACCCCATTAACCTAACCCAAAAACAACAAATTCTTCACCAATCTCCACAATTAAACACAAAAAGCTTACTTAAACTTTAATCCCATAACTAAACCAACCTTTTCCAACCAAAAACTATCCAAACCAAAACCTTCACAAAACTCACACAAAGTCAACCTAAGTCAATGGCATCCAAAAGAAAAGGCAAGGAAGTTAAGAGCTCTGGAAGTGGTGCAGGATCAAAGCGAGCATCCGTAAGGAACCATGGCATTGAATTTGCCTCTACCGAGAAAAGGAATAGGTATAAAGCACTTATCTCTAAACCTTTACATGCTTGTAGGTATCCTGATGATTATGACATGAATAAATTAGGTATCAAGGATAATGTGACTATGTTGCTGAATAGACTAGGGTGGGTTGATATGTTGAAACCTAGGCGGGGGTTTGAAAACTTCACTTATGAATTCTTGAGCTCTATTATGTTCAAGAAGGATAGGTTGAATTTGGATGACCCCAATCATAGAGTCTCTTTTAGGCTTATGAACATTATTCATGAGATGTCTCTTGAGAACTTTTGCAATGAGATGGGCTTCGCAAATGCAGGGTTCATCCATGACTCTTAGAATCATGATCTAAAGCCGGTTGACTATCAACCCGCCGCCTTTTGGGAACATATCACTGGCATAGAACAATTTAACTCTCGTTCCAATAAGGCTAGTAACATTCACAACCCTGTGCTTATGTACCTTCAAAGGGTTATGGCTTGTACAATCTACGGTAGGAAAGAGTTGGGAAACACTAGGACAAATGAACTTTTCATGTTGTGGGCTATGTTGAATAATCAACCTGTAAACACCTGTTATTACTTGCTTGATTATCTTGCTTCTGTAGGTACAAGGTCTGATGGTAAGGGTGAGATAATAGTGGGTGGGATTATCACCTTTATAGCTAGGAAGTTTGGAGTAGGTGAGTGTTTACACTAAAATTTGGTAAACAACTGCTGGTTTAAAATTAATTACTTGCAAGATCAACCAGTAAATCTTAAGGACATATTTATGTTTGAGTTTCTGTAATAGTTTAAACTTGGTAATTGTTCTTCAAGAACATAAAGAAAAACTTATGAGTAATACTTATCGAATTTAACCCAGTTAAACTCGACGAAGTTACTTTTAAACGAACTGTAATGAATTGCTTGAATGAAATAAATAAATTGCAAAGATACTCAAGGAAATAAACTTAAATTGCATTGATTGAATGTAAATTGGTACACAAATTCATACATTGCAACTTGTGACTCGTTTCTCTCTTCCTTTCTCTCTTCCATCCAGATAATTTGAGTATAAATTTTGTATGATTGGATTGTGACCCGTTTTTCTTATGAAAAACTTCTATTTATACTAATATAAATAACTACCTAATTTGAATTTAAAACTACAACTGCTATAAACAAACAACTTTCTCCCATTTGATCCAAACTGCTTCTTTCTGATTGACTCTCTCCAAAACAAACTCCCTTTCGATAGATAACCGCGCATAACTGTCCTTCGATGAAGAAGTTGCTTGCTTGATAAAAGAAACACCCGAATCAAACCAAAACATAGGCAAACCATCTTATTTATCTTTTCATTTATGACATATTCAAACTCTCTTTGATTGTCTTCGATGTAACCAAGACAAAAATACAAGCCAACAAATTGCCCCCCAAAAACATCTTTGTTCGACTGAATATCCAGTAAGGAGAAAAAGAAGTTCTTGATCCATCTTGTTTCAAAATGACAGTTCTGGTGCTAACAATCAGTAAACAAACTTTTGATACACTTTATAGTGTCCCTACCCTAATGAGTGGGCCACGTTCTAGCTCGCTGGGAACCACCAAAAACTGTCGACGCAAAATGCGTGACATTTGTCTTAAATCAAAAGGTTATAAATTTAGGGTTTCACCTTTCCCTTTTTACTTTCTTACTTTCTAACTGAGATTTCATTGTTCATCTTTCTTCTTCTTCTGAATTATTGTTTCAAAACTCCATAGCCCACAATTTCTAGAATCTTAAATCTTTCATTCTTCAACTAAATTCAAAAAATGACGACTTCACAAGGAACTTCTTCTCATATTCCCGTTGGTGATGAAACATATCAACAATCTAAAGAAACTCCCACTGGAGATCTTTAATTCGTCGCAGACCCAGATAGTAACGAAGCTGAGAATCGCATTTGGAAATCTCAAGTACTTATTCCATGCCCTAACTCAACGCATGCATTCTTAGGGCCGACTTCTGATGAAAAGGACTATAACGATGATCTTAACGCCGTTTTTCCTTGCTTAAAGGAAAAACCTCCTTTGATCTTTTCAAAAGGTCCTTATAATTTAGGTTTTATCAAGTCTAAATTCAGAACTGAATCCAAACACGAGAATAACGAAGATTACTGATGTTGGTTAAATAAGGTTGAAACTAAGAAAAGCCAATTTTGGAAGGATATTGGTATTTTTGACCTCATTCAATTGTCTAGACGAGCTTTTTTGCCTGCTGATGACCAAGAATATGTGCTCAAGTACTCTTGTGTAATTTTAATTTCTTGCAATAATGGTCTATACCTCTTCAAGTACTTTTCATTTATGTGCATGATCCTTTGATCGTCTTTCAGTTCTTCGATCTCATACGCATTATTAGAAAAAACGCGCAAAATCGTCCATGCTCCTTCCCAATTTGGTGACCATTTTCCCAAAACTCTATTTTTCTTGTATATAGGTAGGATGACTTTCCAAACCAAGTCTCCTTGGGCAAACAATTTTACTTTTACTTTTTTTGTTATAGGCCTTTGCTACCCTTTCTTTTTGTCTCATGAGGACCTCAAATGCCAATATCTTTTCTTCGTCCAAATCAACTAATTCGTTTAATAGCATATTCCAATAATGATTTGTTGGAATCTCACGTTGTCTCTGTATTCTAGTTGACTAGAGATAAATTTCAATTGGTAGCACAACGTCATGACCAAACGTTAGCCTAAAAGGAGTAGTATTAGTAGATTCTTTGGGAGACGTTCTACATGCCCATAAAGCTTCATTGAGAATTTTATGCCATTGTTTAGGCTTCCTCTTGATTTTCCTTTTGATTATGGAAATAATTTTTTTATTTGCTGCTTCAACTTGACCATTTGCTTGAGCATAATATGATGTCGAAGTTAACAGTTTATATCCTGTTTCTTCAGCAAACTTTACCATTTTTCTACCCGTAAATACAAATCCTTGATCTGTGGTAATGGTCTCGGAATACCAAATCTATAAATGATATTTTGTTGGATAAATTCTATGACTGCATCTTGAGTGACGTTAGGTAATGGTATTGCTTCTACCCATTTGGTGAAATAATCTATTCCAACTAAAATATATCTATGGCCTTTGGATGACTTGGGCTTGATTTCTCCTATCACGTCTAGAGCCCAACCACTAAATGGCCAGGGTTTAACTATCAAATGTAATTCACTGGCTGGAACGCGCTGGATCCTAGCATGTTTTTGGCATTCTTGACAACCTTTAGCAAAATTTATGCAATTCTTTATCATGGTTGGCCAATAGACACCTTGTCGAAATAGCAACCACTTTATTTTGTGGCCTGCCTGGTGTGTTCCACACGCTCTACTGTGTGTATTGGACACATTCATATAAGCTTCTATTTCTCCGAGACATTTAAGCAACACTCCTTCCGGAGTCTTTTTGAATAATTCGTCCCCTATGATAACATAGCTTAAAGCTCTATATTTCACCTCTTGATGGATTGTCCCATCTGGATTTTCTAAATAATCCACAATTGGTTTCCGCCAGTCATTATCATCTAAATTGTTAATAACAAAATTTTTGACCATGTTTGTACCTTGTGTGTTTTCTGCAATGATCTCTGCCCCCCCAAGTTTTGTTGTTAACAATTTCTGAGGAGGCATGTCCTTCAGACTCTGCTTATTTCTGACTTCAATTGGCTCCTGCACTCCTTCTTTTGGTATTTTATACCCTGAAGCTATTTGGGCCAAGTCATTCGCTTCTTGATTCGCAGCCCTGGGTTTCCACATAAGTAAACTTTTTGAGCAACGCGTTTGCCATGACATGATACACCAATAAACCATCCTTAGCACACTTGTAATCTTTGGTCAATTGTCTCACTATTAATTTCGAATTACCTTTAACTTCGATGCGTTCTGCCCCCAGTTCAAGTAAAATTTCTAAGCCAGTAATCACAGCCTCGTATTTAGCTTAATTATTGGAACAAAACTGGTTGATTCGAAATTGAAACTTAGTTTAAACATTCTTTGTTGAAACGATCATAATTCCAATTCCAACACCATTTTTGTGACTAGAACCATCGAAATACAACTGCCAGCTTTTATCATAAGAAACCTTTGGTGAATGTTCTATTATCAAATCAGCAACGATTTGGCCTTTAACAGATTTCAATGAACGGTAAGTCAATGAATATTCTGTCAACGCTAAAGCCCATTTACCAACTCTGCTGTGCAAAATTGGTTTAGACAACATATGTTTAATTATATCGAAGTGAGAATAAACATAAACGACAAACAACTTTATATAATGCTTAAGTTTAGTACAAGAGAAATACAAACAAAGGCACAATATTTCACTAGGATGATACCTTGTTTCAACATCAATTAATACCCTACTAAGATAATAAATGGCTCTTTCTACGCCATTTTTATCCTCCTGGACTAATATACTTCCTATAATACATTCAGATGCCGCTATATATAACTTCATCTCTCTATCTTTTGACAAAGGTGCAAGTGTAGGAGGTTTGGTCAGATAAGATTTAATCTCATCAAAGGCCTTTTGATGCTCTGGTTCCCATTTAAAAACATCTTCTTTGTTCAGACTAAGTAGTGGCGAAAAAGCCTGTGCTCTGCCACTTAGATTTGATATAAATCTTCTGAGAAAGTTGATTTTTCCTAGTAAGGATTGCAACTCCTTCTTTGTCGAAGGGGCTTTAGTCTCCATAATAGCTTTGGTTTTGTTCTGATTGATTTCAATTCCTTTTTTGTGCACAACAAAACCTAAAAAATCACCTGCAAGAATACCAAATGCACATTTGAGAGGATTCATTTTTAAACCATATTGTTGCATCCTTTCAAAGGATTGGCGAAGGTGATCTAAATGATCATCTTGTGAAGATGATTTCACCACAATGTCATCAATGTAAACTTGCATAAATTTTTCAGTGAAGTCATGGAACATCGAATTCATAGCTCGTTGGTACGTAGCAGCAACATTTTTTAAACCGAATGGCATAACTAACCACTTAAAACATCCCAAAGCACCTGGGCATCGAAATGCAGTTTTCAATACATCTTCCTCAGAAATAAAAATTTGATTATATCCTGAGTAACCATCAAGCATACTCAAATATTCAAATCCTGTTGCCGAGTCAACTGACATTTTTGCCACTGACATGGGATATTCATCTTTGGGAGTGGCATTATTTAGATCTCTAAAATCAATACAAACCCTAATGGCCCCATTTTTCTTTTTAACAGGGACTATGTTTGCCAACCAATTTACATACCTTGCAGTTATGATGAACTTGCTCTTTAGAAGTCTTTCGACCTCTTCTTTGATCTTCGATAGTATTTGAGGTGTAAATCTCTTGGGAGTCTGTTTTACTGGCTTCTTATCTGATCTAATAGGCAGCTTTAATTCCACCATTTCTCGATTTAAACCAGGCATTTCATTGTAGTCCCAACCAAAACAGTCTTTGTATTCTTTTAAAAGTTCCACGGTCTGTTCTTTAAACTTTTTGCTGATTTTTGCACTAACGTAGGTAGGTCTTTTGCTTTGACCGCCTCCCAGGTCAATTTCTTTGAGAGGATCCTGTGCCCTCATTTTTGTGGTGGCTCCTGCTGAATCCTCTTCAAAACCTAAAGGTTCATCATCATAAATGCAATCTAACCTCTGGTCATCACAGAATTCTTCATCATAGAATTTTTGGATGGCACCACCAAAAACATGGTTGTCCTGTAGAGAGAAAGAGTAGAACTTTACAAGAAATGGCAAGAACCATGATTCATGAAAACAGTCTGGCTAAACATTTTTGGGCAGAAGCGGTAAACACAACATGTTATGTTCAAAACAGGATCTATATCAGACCCTTGTTGAATAAAACAGCATATGAACTTTTTAAAGGTAGGAAACCTAACATATCTTACTTTCATCAGTTTGGATGTACATGTTATATTCTACACAACAAAGTCTATCTAAAGAAATTTGATGCCAAAGCCCAGAAGGGAATCTTTTTTGGTTACTCTAAAAGGTCTAAGGCATACAAACTGTATAATTCAGAAACACAGTGTGTTGAAGAATCTATGCACGTCAAATTTGATGACAAGGAGCCTGAAAGTAAAACTCCAGAGCAGGATGAAATTTTTGCAGGTTCACAAGAGTCTGATGATAACTCAAAACCAGATCAGACTCCAGAGTCTGATGATACTCTAGAAGCTGTAGTATCCCCTGAAGTTCCTGATGAAGTAGCTTCTGAAGAAGCTCAAGATGGTTCTCAGCAAGCTGATCAATCTAAAAATGCGTTCAAATACAAATCTTCACATCTTGAGGATCAAATTATTGGCAACAAAGAAAGTCCCAGAATAACTAGATCATATTTCAGACAAGAAGAGTTTGCTTTGGGATTGTTATCAATAATAGAACCTACATTAGTTGACGAAGCATTTGCAGATGAAAGACGGATCCTAGCTATGCAAGATGAACTCAATCAATTCAGAAGGAATGATGTACGGAATCTAGTAGCTAAGCCTGAGCACAAGAACATTATTAGAACTAAATAGGTGTTCAGAAACAAGCTTAGTGAGTAGGGAGAAGTAATCAGAAACAAAGCCAGACTTGTTGCTCAAGGCTACAATCAACAAGAAGGCATTGATTACAGTGAAACATTTGCTGCAGTTGCAAGATTGGAAGCAATCAGGTTACTTCTTTCCTACGAAGTAAATCACAACATAATTTTGTATCAAATGGATGTTAAGAGTGCATTTTTTAATGGTGTCATTACTGAAGAAGTGTATGTCAAACAACCTCCAGATTTTGAGGATTTAAAACATCCTGACCATGTTTATAAACTAAAGAAATCACTATATGGCTTGAAACAAGCTCCCAGAGCTTAGTATGATATACTGAGTAATTTTTTAATTAAAAATGATTTTGAAAGAGGTCAAGTTGACACTACATTATTCAGGAAGACTTTTAAGAAAGATATTCTAATTGTTCAAATTTATGTTGATGATATAATTTTCGGTTCAACATATGGTTCTCTTTGCAAGGAATTTTCTAAGACAATGTAGGATGAATTTGAAATGAGCATGATGGGAGAATTGAATTTTTTTTCTGGGAATTCAAATCAACCAATGCAAAGATGGAGTTTATGTTCATCAATCCAAGTATACTAAAGAGCTTCTGAAGAAATTCAATATGCATCCAACCTGTACTCTAAGCAAAGAAGACCAAGGAACAAAAGTTGACCAAAAGCTGTAAAGAGGTATGATAGGTTCTCTATTATATCTCACTGCATCCAGACAAGATATTTTATTCAGTGTATGCTTGTGTGCAAGGTTTCAATCAGATCCTAGAGATTCTCACATAACTGCTGTTAAGAGAATCTTCACATATTTGAAAGGAACCACTAATCTTGGACTTCTTTATAAGAAATCTTCAGATTATAAGTTGGTTGGATTCTGCGATGCTGACTATGCTGGTGACAAAATTGAAAGAAAATCAACCAGTGGCAATTGTCAATTTCTGGGAGAGAATCTGATATCTTGGGCTAGCAAGAGACAAGCAACTATTGCTTTGTCAACAGCAGAAGCAGAATACATCTCAGCTGCTAGTTGTTATACACAACTACTCTGGATGAAACATCAGTTAGAGGATGATCAAATAACTGAAAACTATATCCCAATTTTTTGTGATAATACAACTGCTATTTGTTTGTTAAAGAATCCAATTCTACATTCAAGAGCCAAGCACATTGAAATTAAACATCATTTTATTAGAGACTATTTTCAAAAAGGAATTTTAGATATTCAATTCATTGATACTGATCATCAATGGGCTGACATATTTACTAAGCCTTTAACTGTTGAGAGATTTGATTTTATTAAGAAAAATTTGAACATGTGTTTTGTCTCTGAGTAATGCTTGCCTCTGAATTAGAATTCAGCTTCTGAAAGTTATTCAGAGGCTATTTGAGTATCAGACTCTCTTTTGGAGACTCTGAGAAAAGGTGACAGTTATGACTTAGACTCTGAGTAGCATGTATTAGTGGAAAGGTGGCAGTTATGACTAACGACACCTGCCCCACTACAGTAACAGTTACTTTTTTAGTTTTCAGGCGTGGTCTGTCTGTATTGGATAATAACTCAAAGGGCAATGATATTATTTGTTTTAACATGTATCCTCGCGCCTTCCCTTTGCTTTAGTGTCTGCGTGCTGTCTATCTTTATTGTTATTGTCTGTTTGTCCCCTTTTGGATTGCAAACGTTTTGACAAAATTCACTAAGTTATTCACACACTACGCTCACATTTCACTACCTACACTTTCTCTATTCTAAACTCTCCTTCTCTCTCATTCTCTGAAAAACCTTTGAAAAAAATTTGAAAACCTATAACCATTCTCAAATGGCAACTTCAAGCAATGTACCGATTCTGAAGATCAACCCAGGTCAATCTTATGTTATCAAACCCAGAACCATGTCCATGGTTAAAGAAACTCTAGAAGTTCAAGTGGAATCTCCCGTGGATTTTGGAGCTCTTCACAGACATGGGATTGATATTCACACTCACATACTATGTCAAGGAATGGGTGAATACTTTGGTATGTTGAATGGACCAACATATCAAGAACTTGTAAGAGACTTCTGGGTAAGGGCTGAAGTATACGACAAAGAAGCTGCTATGTTTGCAACCATCACCAAAACAATGCATATACAATTATGCAATCATCACCATCATTCAACAAGTATGTACACATCAACATACAATCAACATATATGTATTCACCATCATTTGAATATTCAAACAACATATATGAAATCAACAATTTCATCTTATTCGCATACTTCATCATAAACATACATGTCTTTCACAAAATTCTACTCATAATTCACAACTTTGAAAATAATTGGAGTAATGAATAAAAACCAACCAAACGAGGTTAATTGCCTAAGCCATGTATACTCTTAAGTCACATTTGTGTGCAGTAGAGGTTACATAAGTATTTCATCGGTAAATCACGACTAATTCACAAAAATCACGAAGTTCGTCTCACTATGTCACTTTTCCAAAATTCCATGTTTTCAAAACAAAACAAGACATAAACCAATGGAACCAATTGAAACCATTTTTAGAATACATATAACCAAGGTACAAGCCTAATCCCACTTTGTTTCTTTGAAAAAGATCCAGCTCGGGAAAACTCATGTTCTTGAGCATTATTCAAAATCAAGTTCGATTTCACAAAAATTTGATTCAATTCGATCGTGGAGAAGTTCCAGTGAGATTAAGTATGTAAACAGTGTTTTTATGAGTTGAAAGGAACATTATGGAATGCTCCGTTAGGTCCCAAAGTACACAAATCAAAAATCAAATGGGGTTGAACAGGGCATGGTTCGCTTAAGCGACCAGCTTGCCGAGAGCAGATATCTTGCTCGCTTGGAGCTTGCTTACCGCTCGCTCAAGCGAGCTAGCATCCCAAAATCTGGGTAGCTCATATGAATGTTCGCTTAAGAGAACAGGGCCTCGCTTGAGTGAATAGTCATTGAAGGTGAGAAAAACACAAGAAGGGGGGGGGGGGTTGAAATGTGTTAACTTTTCGCAACTCTTGAAGAGTAAGAATCTGATTCTGCAGGATTAGAGTCTGAATGGATTCAGAGTCTGATGGGAGATCAGATTCTATTGCAGCGGAAATAAACAAGAGATAGAGAGAAGAAGAGAACACAAGCAATTATACAGGTTCCTTCCACAAACCGGAAGTAGTCATGTGCCCCTTGCACTTCCAAGGAGAGTTTCACTAAAATGTAATATCAATTACAAGTTGCTCAAACACACAGTAAGAGACTTTCAATGCTCAAGCACGCAGGCAAAAGACTTCCAATGCTCAAGCACGCAGGCAAGAGACTTCCAATGCTCAAGCACGCAGGCAAGAGACTTCTTTGCTCAAGGACACAGCCAAGAGACTTCTGACACAATTTACAAAAAATTGAATAGAGTTGAAACACTTGATAAACAATCAAATGTGTTCCAATTACAAAACAAAGACAAACTCTGTTTTAAACAAAGACAAACTTTGTTTTTCTGATAAACCTAGAGATTCTAGAATACACAGTTTGTAAGAATAATCTAAGTTGTTGATGTGTTTCTGGTTTGACTCAGTAAGAATACAATAGCTTAGCAGCGTAATTTTTCAGTTGTAGAGTCCAACAATTCTTCAAGTCTTCTATCCTTTATATAGGCGTTGTAAAGAGACGTTGAGACAATCCAACACATCAAGTGAATTATGGAAGCTTGATCAATAGCTGTTGATCTGTTGCTTGATATGGTAATAGTCCTTTAAATGCATATTTTGAATTCCATTCCTTTTGAAGCTTAATACCGGTAGACACAGTTGTCAAACTGTACGAGGTAGTGGAGTAGTGGAAACAGAGTTCGTACAACGTACTCTGTACTATACTGCATTCTTTATTGTTGAGCATCCCACGCTCAAGTTGACTTTGAAGCTAGTCGTTACTTCAAGTGAGAGTTTCTTGTGCATCATAATGCCTTTAGAAAACCTTCTAAGCAGATCTTCAGTTTGCAGGCTTCAGACTCACTGTAGCACTTCAGCTTCTGATGATCTTCAGACTCTCTTGGTCTTCAGGTTCTGATAGTCTTCAGAGTCTCTTGAACTTCAGGTTCTGATAGTCTTCAGACTCTCTTGAAACAACTTCTGATGATTCTTTAGACTCTTCAGATCGTCAGAATCACAAGCAACAAGCTTCTCTTGGTCTTGCTCTCAAAATGTTCAAACAGAATACTTTCTAAGATACAAATCTTGATTAATATCCTGCATACTTAAACAAATATTAGCATATCCAATTGACAATATTTAATACCTTGTTATCATCAAAACTTAAAACGTGGTATTGTTGAACACCTTTGTTCCAACAATCTCCCCCTTTTTGATGATGACAAACATCAGTATTTAAAAGGTCAATTGTTGTTAATCTAATTAACAAGTTGACTTTAAGGGTCTGAGGTTTGTAAGCTCAGAGTCTGAGGTTTGTAAGCTCTGACTACCCCTGAGTCTGATAGTTCTTAAGTTGAGGTTTGTAAGCTCCCCCTAAGTTCTATCCAAGTTAATTAAATTCATGTTAAGCAAGTAGATGAATCAAATCTCAGAATAATAAACGAATATGAGAAAAGATTCTTTTTAATGGGGGCTCAGAATCTAACTAAGTACCTTTCGCAAATTTCCCTTTAACTTTACATAGAACTCACTGATCTTTCTCCCCCTTTTGTCACCAACAAAAAGGTTTAGAAACAAGTTTCTCCCCCTTTTTAAATGACTTCAAGTGAGGGTAAATTTTTTTTTAAAGAAAATGAGAAACAAGATTCAGAGCGAAAACATATAAGATTCAGAGCAAAAAAATAATATCAGAAGCACATATAGATGAAGTAAAACTTGAATAATCTTATAAAATGAAAGTTCAAAAGATAATAGAAATCAGCAAAATAAGAATACAAGCAAAATAAAACATTGAAATTGTGCAACTAAGATTGGTTTTGTTTAGCAATGTGATCCATCAATTTCTGGAGATCCTCTTGTTGTTTCTTGACAATCTCTTCTAAAGCTTCAGTTCTTCTTAGATGAGCTTTTCTCTCAAGTCTAGCTTCTTCTTGTACTCTGTGAAGTCTCCTCCTTAGTGAATCATAAACCACTGTTTCCCTTGGATTGTATTGATCAGCATCAAATAATGGTTTATACTCCAACCGCATAATAGGAGCTTTCTTCTTAGCCGTTGCTTCCTCAACTTTCTTAACTTCTTCCACATGTTTGGCAAGAACAACAACTTGTTCTTTTACAGCAGCCTTCTGAATTTTGGTGACAAAATCCACAAATTCAGTCTTCAGAGTGAAGAACTTATCCCTATAGCTTACATTGAGGACTGGCAGAAACCTTTGCTCAATAATATCCTTGAGCTTAGAGTTTGACATTCCATAAAACTCATTTATCTTCAACGAATCAAAGAGGTTGTGAGGTTCAGAAGCTGAAGGTTCAGAGGCTACTATTGTTTGTAAGGTTTGGAAGCCAGTTACAACAATTTGAGGTTGGGAAAGAGGTTCAGTAACTATTTCAGACACAGGCTCTGCTATGCGTTCTGTTACAGGTTTTGGTATGACACTAGAAACTTGTTCCAGAATCTCAGAGTCTGGTTCCTCTACAGTTTCAGAAATTGGTTCAATTGAAGCTAGGGTTAGAATTTATAAAGGTTGGGGTACAAAGTCTGGTTTTGAAACAGATTCTGTAGCTTTTGTTGTTTTGGATTTTGCGGGGGTCTTTGGTAATTCTCCTCCTAGGTGTCTTTCAAGAGAATCTAGGGTGTATGGAGATTCTACACAAATAGTTTCATGTTGGGGGGATGGTTGAGTTGATTGAATGGTTACTTCAGGTTCTTCAGTAGGTTGAATTGCCTGAAGTGGTTTGAGAAATGATGGTTGAGCAGGGTGGTCAGAGGGTAAGTTTAGAGACACTGTGATGTTGTCTTGAATAACCCTGTCAATAGTTGAATCAACATATTCAGCTATTCTGGGATCAAGTGGGTCAACGGATGATATAGGTTTGATTGGAGAGGGGGTTTTATTTCTGAGGGATGGTAGGACTTGGCTCAAGGGTATGTTATCTGATTCAGTATCAGATGAGGACTCTTGATTTGCAGAAGAGGTAGGTGAGTTAAATGCAATATTACCTGAGGTGCCAATGCCAGCTTCTGGAGAAGCTTGCTGATCAGAAGCATCAGACAGAGTAGCTTCTGATAGATCAGCCTCTACAGGGGCAACCTGACTCTTCTGTTTTAAAGTTGATGCAAGTAACTTAGCAGCTTCTTTCACAGTTTCATCCTTAAGTCCTTCAGCCACAACTTTTGCAGCCATTGCCTTGCCAGCAACATGTTCATCTTCAATCATAGATACAAAAGTACCTATCTTCTGTGCTACATCCTTTGCCACAAGAACAACTTCCATCTTTCTTTTCTTGACCTGACTTTCTTCTCCATCAGAATCAGTATCAAGAAATTCAGCAACTTCTTCAACCAGCTTCTTGTAATCTCTGTCAGCTTTGCCTTTCTTGGCTTTCTTCTCATTCATTGCCTTCTTCTCATCCTTAGCTTTCTTCTCATCCTTGGGTTTCTTTATCCTTTCCTTAATTTCCTTGGATGTAGAAGAGACAGACAGAGGCATAGGAGCTATGGTTTCAGAGGCACCAATAGTCACTCCTGGAAAAGCTGTAGACTTTTTCTTCTTCTTGGGAGGCTCTTGCTTCTCTTCCTCTTCCTCTAGATTAACTTCCTTGGTCTTTTTGCCTTTAACCTTAAGAGGTCCTCCTCCAGTGGTCTCAGGAATGGCAGAGTAGTTGATTATTCTACCAGTTTCATTGTAGTAATCTACTACGAATCTTGCTAGGACGTCAGGATTGTCTTCTTTGGAAATAGGAGGGAAGTCCATCATCAAATCTGATTAAACAAAAGATTCCTTCATATCTTGATTAGAAGGGTTGAATCTCCTAACAATCTTCATGTATTGAAGAGTCTTTCCATTGATGATTCTCCCTGTCACTGTTCCAAGCTGAGCGTCTGATACAACACCAGATTCTGTCAAGACCTTCAAGAGGCCTCCTTGATACAGAATCTCAGAGATTAATCTTCCAAAAGGAACTTGTCTTCTGGATTCAGTTTGGCTTTTCCTGATAGCCTAGCACATGTGGTACATCACGTACCTTGGAAAGTTTATTTTGTGCTTCTTAATCAGAAAGTACAGAAGCATTTTGTGATCAACAGACAGAGTGTCTGTTCCTCCACCTTTCTGAAGCATACTATCCAGTATGATCTTCAGAAGCACCCTATGCTCAGGATGCATGTCTACCAACTTATTTGAGGGTCTTCCTTCAAATAAGAGTTTGTTGCAGATACCCATCCACTCACTCTTCTTGTCCACATTCCATTGGAATTTTCCTTCATTAGTTACCCTGCAAGCTCTGGCAACTACTTCTTCAGTAATAAGGATAGGAATCCCCATCACAGCAGACCTAATTTCAAGACCTTTGTACGGTCTCAAACCCATTTGCTTTCTCGTCTTGCCAGCCAAGGAGGGGTTGTTCATGATTGCAGCAGTTTCTTCGATGGTAGCGTCATCCTTGTCAAAAACTTATGCTCTAACCCAGAGGTCACTAACCAACTCTTGATATGTTGGTCCATTCAACATACCAAAATAACTCATCATTCCTTGTGATAAGAAATGAGAAGAGACATCTAAACCATGCCTTATAAGGGAACCAAAATCCACCGGAGATTCAACTTGAACTTCCAGAGTCTCTTTAATAATGTTCATGGTTCTAGGTTTAATCACGTAAAACTTTCCGGTTTTGATTATCACACCAGATAGAATAAGATCACTTGCCATTTGAAAGGTTTCTAGGTTTTGATTTTGAGAACAAAAAGTTTTTCAGAGACTGAAAACGAGAGAAATGTTCAGAGAAATAATCAAAGTGTGAAAAGTGCAGTGAGTTGTGTGTGATTGGTATTTATAGTGAAAGAATAGAAAACCGTTTGGAAAGAAAACGAGACAAACAAACAAGAGTAATAAAGACTAGTGAGCATGCAGCCGTAAAAGTGTTGGGAAGACGCGAGGGTTACTTGTTAAACGTAATAAAATCATTGCCCTTTGAGTTCTTACCCAATACAGACAGGCCACGTCTGAGAACTAAAAAAGTAACTGTCACCGTAGTGGGGCAGGTGTTACTGAACTCAACAATCATGCTTCCACTAATACGAGCTTCTTGAGAGTCTAAGATTCCTAACAGAGTCTGAGTGTCTTTCAGAAGCTTATGTTCACCAGAGTCTCCAAAAGAGAGTCTGATACTCAATTAGCTTTTGAGTATCTTTCAGAGTCTGAATTCTGTTTTCAGAAGCACACATTAACCAGAGACATAACACATGTTCAAATTTTTCTTTATAAAATCAAATCTTTCAACAGACAAAGGTTTAGTAAATATATCAGCCCATTGATGATCAGTATCAATGAATTGAATATCTATAATTCCTTTTTGAACATAGTCTCTTATAAAATGATGTTTAATCTCAATGTGCTTTGCTCTTGAATGCAGAATTGGATTCTTAGATAAACATATAGCTGCTGTATTATCACAATAAATTGGGATAAAGGTTTCAATTATTTGATAATCCTCAAGCTGATGTTTCATCCAGAGTAGCTGTGTACAACAACTAGCAGCTGAGATGTATTCTGCTTCTGCTGTAGACAAAGCAATAGTTACTTGCCTTTTGCTAGCCCAGGATATCAGATTCTCTCCCAAAAATTGACAATTGCCACTGGTTGATTTTCTTTCAATCCTGTCTCCAGCATAGTCAGCGTCATAGAATCCAACTAGCTTATAGTCAGAGGATTTCTTGTACAGAAGTCCAAGTTTAGTAGTTCCTTTCAGATATGTAAAGATTCTCTTAACAACTATTAAGTGAGACTCTCTAGGATCTGATTGAAACCTTGCACACAGACATACACTGAATAAAATATCTGGTCTGGATGCAGTTAGGTATAACAAATAACCTATCATACCTCCATACAGCTTATAATCAACTTTGGTTCCTTGATCTTCTTTGCTCAGAGTGCAGGTTGGATGCATTGGAGTGTTCATTTCATTGCAGTCCTCAAGATTGAACTTCTTCAGGAGCTCTTTAGTGTATTTGGACTGATGAACATAAACTCCATCTTTGCATTGGTTGATTTGAATTCCTAGAAAGTGTTGGAACAAAGGTGTTCAGCAATACCACGTTTTGAGTTTTGATGATAACAAGGTATTAAAAGTTGTCAATTGGATATGCTAATATTTGTTTAAGTATGCAGGATATTAATCAAGATTTGTATCTTAGAAAGTATTATGTTTGAACATTTTGAGAGCAAGACCAAGAGAAGCTTGTTGCTTGTGATTCTGACAATCTGAAGAGTTTGAAGACTATCAGAACCTGAAGTTCAAGAGAGTCTGAAGACTAAGCTGAAGAGAGTCTGAAGACTATCCGAACCTGAAGTTCAAGAGAGTCTGAAGACTAAGTTCAAGAGAGTCTGAAGACTATCAGAACCTGAAGACCAAGAGAGTCTGAAGATCATCAGAAGCAAAAGTGCTACAGTGAGTCTGAAGCCTGCAATCTGAAGATCTGCTTAGAATGTTTTCTAATGGCATTACGATGCACAAGAAACTCTCATTTGGAGTAACGGCTAGCTTCAAAGTCAACTTGAGCGTGGGATGCTCAACGACAAAGAATGCACTATAGTACAGAGTACGTTGTACGAACTCTGTTTCCACTACTCCACTACCTCGTACAGTTTGGCAACTGTGTCTACCGGTATTAAGCTTCAAAAGGAATGGAATTCAAAATATGCATCTAAAGGACTATTACCATATCAAGCAACAGATCAACAACTATTGATCAAGCATCCATAATTCACTGGATGTGCTGGATTGTCTCAACGTCTCTTTACAACGCCTATATAAAGGATAGAAGACTTGAAGAATTGTTGGACTCTACAACTGAAAAACTACGCTGCTAAGCTATTGTATTCTTACTGAGTCAAACCAGAAACACATCAACAACTTAGATTATTCTTACAAACTGTGTATTCTAGAATCTCTAAGTTAAGCAGAAAAACAGAGTCTGTCTTTGTTTAAAACAGAGTCTGTCTGTGTTTTGTAATTGGAACACATTTGATTGTTTATCAAGTGTTTCAACTCTATTCAATTTTCTGTAAATTGTATCAGAAGTCTCTTGCTTGTGTGCTTGAGCAAAGAAGTCTCTTAGTTGTGTCTTTGAGCATTGGAAGTCTCTTGCCTATGTCCTTGAGCATTGGAAGTCTCTTACTGTGTGTTTGATCAACTTGTAATTGATATTACATTTTAGTAGAACTCTCCTTGGAAGTGCAAGGGGGACAGGACTACTTCCGGTTTGTGGAAGGAACCTGTATAATTGCTTGTGTTCTCTCTTTCTCTCTATCTCTTGTTTATATCCGCTGCAACATAATTTGATCTCCCATCAGACTCTGAATCCATTCAGACTCTGATCCTTACGAATCAGATTCTTACTCTTCAAGAGTTGCGAAAAGTTAACACAATTCACCCCCTTCTTGTGTATTTCTCACCTTCAGTTGGTATCAGAGCTCCGGCTCTGTTGTCATAGCACTTATCCGTGTGACAGAAAAGATCCAGAGAAAAACATGTCTTCCAGTGAACCTTCTTCTTCTGGTGCTACTTCTAGTGCTGCTATACCATATGACTATTGATCCAATAACAGCAGTAAGAAAGCTGATTATGGAAAAATTCCAAAGTTCAATGGTGATCCTAAAGAATTTTCTTGGTGGAAAACCAACTTCTACAGCTATGTCATGGGTCTTGATGAAGAACTATGGGACATACTTGAAGATGGTGTTGGTGACTTACAACTTGATGATGAAGGTGCTGCCATTGACCGTAAACTCCACACTGCTGCTCAAAAGAAGATCTACAAGAAACAGCATATCATCAGAGGAGCTCTTGTCACTGCTATTCCTAAATCTGAATACATGAAGATGAGTGACAAATCTACTGCTAGAGCCATGTTTGCTTCTCTTTGTGCAAACTATGAAGGGAGCAAAAAGGTCAGGGAAGTTAAAGCTCTTCTATTAGTTCATCAGTATGAATTGTTCAAGATGAAAGAGGATGAAAGTATTGAGCAGATGTACTCAAGATTTCAAACTCTAGTATCTGGACTTCAGATACTAAAGAAGACTTACATTGCTTCTGACCATGTTAGCAAGATCCTAAAGAGCTTACCCTATAGATGGAGACCAAAGGTTACTGCAATTGAGGAAGCTAAGGATTTAAACACTTTTAGTGTTGAAGATCTTGTAAGCTCTCTCAAAGTTCATGAGTTGAGTCTCAATGAACATGAATCTTCAAGAAAGTCTAAAACCATTGCTTTAAAGTCAAAAGAAAGATCCTCAAAATCTCTCAAGGTTGAAGAGTCTGAAAATGAATCTTCTGCCTCTGAAAGCTCTGAGGAAGATCCTGATGTTGCTAAAGAAATGGCTATGCTTTCAAGCAGAATGCAATACCTTGCTAAAAAGAACAAAAGGTTTTTGAGCAAGAGCAGTGGGAAGGGTTTCAAAAAGGAGGAACAGAAAGGTGGCTTCAACTGCAAGAAGCTTGGGCACTTTATTGCTGATTGTCCAGAGTTGCAGAAAGAGAAATCCAAGTCAAAAAGGCCAACCATTAAGTCAAGCAAGTTTAAGAAGCAAATCAAGAAGAGTCTGATGGCTACCTGGGAAGATCTTGATAATGAGTCAGGGTCTTAAGATGATAATGATGATGGTGAAGCTAATGTAGCTGTTGGATTAATGGCTACAACTGAATCTGTAAAGGAGACACCTGAGGCAGAATCAGATGCAGACTCTGAAAGTGAAACAGAGGTATTTTCTGAACTCACAAGATCTGAATTAGTAGATTCTATCAAAGAACTTCTTGGCCATTTTAAAGCTAAAACCAATGAGTTGAAGAAAGTCAAACAGCAGCTTGATAAGCTGTCAAAAAGGCATAATTCAACTCTGTTGGAGTTAGAAAGTTTAAAAGAAGAAAATGATTCTTTGTTGATCAAGAAGTGTAGTTGTAAATACTTGAGTGAGCAAGATATTGGTACCCAAGAGGACCCATGAGAATATGGGTACCTAAGTCTGAAATCGTTGATGCTGCAGGTATGTCTAAAAGGACACGAAAAGCAGAAGGCTTGGTACCTGGACAGTGGTTGCTCGCGACACATGACAGGAGAAAAGTCTATGTTCCTAACCCTAACCATGAAAGATGGAGGAACTGTAGGATTTGGAGGAAACCAGACTGGCAAAATCATTGGTACTGGAACCATTGGTAACTCTCTAATCTCTATTAGTAATGTGTGGTTTGTTGATGGGCTTAGACATAACCTACTAAGCATAAGTCAATTATGCGACAGTGGTTATGATGTTTTGTTTAATAAGAACAACTGCACTGTAGTTAACAAGGATGATCAATCCATAGTCTTCAAGGGAAAGAGAAGAAACAATGTCTACAAGATAAAGTTCTCTGAGCTGACTGATCAGAAGGTAGTTTGCCTTTTGTCAATGGGTGATAAGAAATGGCTGTGGCATAGACGGTTGGGACATGCAAACTGGAGGTTAATCTCTAAGCTTAGCAAGTTGCAACTAGTCAAAGGCTTACCAGACGTTGACTATCATTCAGATGCTCTTTGTGGAGCATGTCAGAAAGGGAAAATTGTTAAGAGTTCTTTCAAACCGAAAGAAATTGTTTCTACAACCAGACCTTTGGAGTTACTTCACATTGATTTATTTGGACCAGTTAGCACTGCATCCTTATATGGAAGTAAGTATGGACTAGTCATTGTTGATGATTACAGCAGATGGAGTTGGGTTAAGTTTCTGAAAACTAAAGATGACTCATATTCTGTCTTTAGCAAATTCTGCATCCAATTTCAATCTGAAAAAGAATTGAAAATTTGGAAAGTCAGAAGTGATCATGGAGGAGAATTTGAAAATGAGCCTTTTGAGGTTTTCTGTGAAAAACATGGAATTATTCATGAATTCTCTGCACCTAGAACTCTACAACAAAATGGAGTTAATACAGCATATGAACTCTTTAAAGGAAGGAAACCTAACATCTCTTATTTTCATCAGTTTGGATGTACATGTTAAATCCTGAACAATAAAGTCTATCTAAAGAAATTTGATGCCAAAGCTCAGAAGGGAATCTTTTTAGGTTACTCTGAACGATCTAAGGCATACAGACTGTATAATTCAGAAACACAATGTGTTCAAGAATCTATGCATGTCAGATTTGATGACAAAGTGCCTGGAAGTGAAACTCCAGAGCAAGATGAAAGTTCTGCATGATCTCAAGATTCTGATATCAACTCAGAATCTGATTAGATTCCAGAATCAGTAAATACAGCATGTTATGTTCAGAACATGATCTATATCAGACCTCTGTTGAACAAAACAGCATATGAACTCTTTAAAGGAAGGAAACCTAACATCTCTTATTTTCATCAGTTTGGATGTACATGTTAAATCCTGAACAATAAAGTCTATCTAAAGAAATTTGATGCCAAAGCTCAGAAGGGAATCTTTTTAGGTTACTCTGAACGATCTAAGGCATACAGACTGTATAATTCAGAAACACAATGTGTTCAAGAATCTATGCATGTCAGATTTGATGACAAAGTGCCTGGAAGTGAAACTCCATAGCAAGATGAAAGTTCTGCATGATCTCAAGATTCTGATATCAACTCAGAATCTGATTAGATTCCAGAATCTGAAGATACTTCAGAAGCTAGAGCATCCCCTGAAGTTCCTAATGAAGAAGCTCAAGATGGTTCTCAGCAAGCTAGTCAATCCAAACATTCATTCAAATACAAGTCTTCACATCCTGAGGATCAGATAATTGGCAATAATGATAGTCCCATAACAACTAGATTGTATTTCAGACAAGAAGAGTCTGCTTTGGGATTATTATCTGTTATTGAACCAACCACTATTGAAGAAGCACTTAAAGATGAAGGATGGATTCTGGCAATGCAAGATGAACTTAATCAATTCAAAAGGAATGAAGTGTGGGATCTAGTAGCTAAGCCTGAACACAAAAACATTATTGGAACTAAATGGGTGTTCAGAAATAAGCTTAGTGAACAAGGAGAAGTAATCAGAAACAAGGTCAGACTTGTTGCGCAGGGCTACAGTCAACAAGAAGGCATTGATTACACAAAAACATTTGCTCCAGTTGCAAGATTTGAAGCAATCAGGTTACTTCTTTCCTATGCAGTGAATCACAACATAATCTTGTATCAAATGGACGTTAAGAGTGCGTTTCTTAATGGTGTCATTTCTGAAGAAGTCTATGTCAAACAACCTCCTGGCTTTGAAGATTTAAAACATCCAGAGCATGTCTATAAATTGAAGAAATCACTATATGGCATGAAACAGGCTCCCAGAGCTTGGTATGAAAGACTAAGTAATTTCTTAATTCAAAATGACTTTGAAAGAGGACAAGTTGACACTACTCTATTCCGAAAGACTCTGAAGAAGGACATTCTTATTGTTCAAATTTATGTTGATGATATCATTTTTGGTTCAACTAATAGTTCACTTTGCGAAGAGTTTTCTAAGGTAATGCAGGATGAATTTGAAATGAGAAAGATGGGAGAATTGAAGTTCTTTCTAGGAATTCAAATCAACCAATGCAAAGATGGAGTCTATGTTCATCAGTCCAAATACACGAAAAAGCTCCTGAAGAAGTTCAATCTTGAGGACTGCAAAGAAATGAACACTCCAATGCATCCAACCTGCACTCTGAGCAAAGAAGATCTCGGAACCAAAGTTGATGAGAAGTTGTATAGAGGTATGATTGGTTCTTTGTTATACCTAACTACATCCAAACCAGATATTTAATTCAGTGTATGTCTGTGTGCAAGGTTTCAATAAGATCCTAGAGAGTCTCACTTAACAGCTGTTAAGAGAATCTTTAGATATCTGAAAGGAACTACTAATCTTGGACTTCTGTACAAGAAATCCTCTGACTATAAGCTAGTTGAATTCTGTGACGCTGACTATGCTAGAGACAGGATTGAAAGAAAATCAACCAGTGGCAATTGTCAATTTTTGGGAGAGAATCTGATATCCTGGGCTAGCAAAAGGCAAGCAACTATTGCTTTGTCTACAGCAGAAGCAGAATACATCTCAGCTGCTAGTTGTTGTACATAACTACTCTTGATGAAACATCAGCTTGAGGATTATCAAATAACTGAAAACTGTATCCCAATTTATTGTGATAATACAACAGCTATATGTTTATCTAAGAATCCAATTCTGTATTCAAGAGCAAAGCACATTGAGATTAAACATCATTTTATAAGAGACTATGTTCAAAAAGGAATTCTAGATATTTAATTCATTGATATATTTACTAAACCTTTGTCTGTTGAAAGATTTGATTTGATAAAGAAAAATTTGAACATGTGTTATGTCTCTGGTTAATGTGCGCTTCTGAAAACAGAATTCAGTCTCTAAAAGATACTCAGAAGCTATTTGAGTATCAGACTCTCTTTTGGAGACTCTGGTGGACATAAGCTTCTGAAAGACACTCACACTCTGTTAAGGAATCTTAGACTTTCAGAAGCTCGTATTAGTGGAAGCATGACTGTTGAGTTTAGTAACACCTGCCCCACTACGGTGACAGTTACTTTTTAGTTCTCAGACGTGGCCTGTCTGTATTGGGTAAGAACTCAAAGGGCAATGATTTTATTACGTTTAACAAGTAACCCACGCGTCTTCCCAACACTTTTACGGTTGCATGCTCACTAGTCTTTATTACTCTTATTTGTTTGTCCCCTTCTCTTTCAAAACGGTTTTCTACTCTTTCATTATAAATACCAATCACACACAACTCACTTCACTTTTCACACTTTGATTTTTCTCTGAACATTTCTCTTGTTTTCAGTCTCTGAAAAACTTTTTGTTCTCAAAATCAAAACCTAAAAACCTTCAAATGGCAAGTGATTTTATTCAATCTGGTGTGATAATCAAAACCCATAAATCATACGTGATTAAACCCAAGACCACGAACCTTATTAAAGAAACTCTGGAAGTTCAGGTTGAATCTCCAGTAGATTTTGGTTCCCTCATCAGACATGGTGTAACACCCCGAAATCCCAACATAAAAATTTCATGCATTTAACTATCGCATATTCAGGTTGTTACATTTCATAAAAACTTTAAACTAAATGAATAATAATTTATTCCTCATCAATGTTCAAACGTAGCAGCGGAATCTTAATTCAAAACTCCTTAAAATTCATAGTCTAATCACAAATAACATAATTAATCCAAAACGATACATAAAGGAATAGAAACAAATAGTAAGATCCCCATCCCGTTACGTATCAGAGCTCCTATGACATCACACAAGAAAATCCTCACATGTCGAACCTATGCTTGGTCACCTGCACTTGCCCACGAGGCAGCAATTCTAGCAGAAGGGGTGAGATTTCACAAAACAATAATATTAAGCATTTAATTCATCAAGAGCATTTAGCAGCTTAACTTCAAAAACTAATAACATTAAATCTTCATATAATATTTCATTAATAAATCCTTCAACTCTTAATCATTATTAACTTCATATTCATCGCATTATATACATCATCACATAGCACATAATAACCAAATCATAATCATCATCATATAACATCATAAATCATCACATAAGGACATAAACAACACAACATAATTGTCATCTCATAATAACTTAAGCAACCACGATTAATAAATATTAATACTTCACTTAGTTCTTTATCAACAATTCATTGACAATTGACAACTTAACGACAACGACAATGTGACTTCTACAACTTGAACTCAACATATGCAACTTCAACTCGACTATGCAACTTAGATATCTTATTCATGCATGTGGTACCAATCCAGGGCATCAAGCCCTCAACGTAATAAGTATTAATATACTTCCAGGGCGTCAAGCCCTCATCGCAAATGAGCTAAAGCTCCAGGGCATCAAGCCCTCAACGTGTAGAGTAAAAACTCACAGGGCATCAAGCCCCCAACTGAAATGAGTATGCATGGACTCAACAACTTACAACATAGACAACATCAACAACTTATAAGACTCCAATACTTTGGAACAACCACTTACAACTCAGACAACTTAGACCAACACTTGCAACTTTAACGACATTGACGACAACAGTGGCAATGACAACGACAACGACTTCGCATCATAATATCATAATTCATTAGCCATAAACAATATCATATAACATCGTATTAACAACAACAATTCATCAATTATGAACAACATCATGTAACATCTTATACATTCATATAATAATTCATCAACCATGAACAACATCATATAACATCATATTCATCAACATATACATTTATATACTAATTCATCAATCAGGGAAAACATCATATATTATCATCAACATATACATTCATATAATAATTCACTAAAGCCTCCTTGGAGTATTTTCATCATAAATCAAACACCAAAAATCATTTTCAAGTCAAACTAAAGCCAACGGACAGCTAACACAATTATCTACAACTTTTATGTTTATACCAAAGGCCAATTCTGTACCTATCAATATCAGTTTTCATTTCAAATTTGGGAAAGGTTGTGCTGAAATTCATAAATATTCACTATGACCTACGTGCAGTAATATGACCATAACTCAAGTTCTATAAATCATTTAGATGTCAAACCAACGACATTAAAAAGCTAACATCCATACCTACAACTTTCGTGTTTACACCTAAAGCTAATTCAAAACAGAAACGGGTGAAAAGTGAGTGTTTTTCCAGTTTTGGCTTTCAGAAAATCGGTGGCCGAATTCGCTTACGGGAAAGAACAGTTTTCACTCCAAAAACCCAATTTTTGATCCCTTAATCACCCAAAATGATTTACAATGATGTTTACAGGTCAAGTAGGCAATATAGAAATCAAAACAACATAGGAACATGCATCAAACAACAAAATTCATCTCATTTTATCAATTAACATAAACTTTCTAACCCTAATTCAAGAACACAACAATTCATCAAATTTCAGAATTATATTCTATGATTATTGAAGGAAATCCCACCCTTACCTTAATAAAATTGGAGCAGCAGCCTCTTGGTTCACCACTTCTAGTTTTCTCCCTTTTTCTCCCAAAACTGATTGTACGTACTGTCTGTTCCTAAACCTAGGTTTTACCTTTTATACCTCTTCTATTTGTTTTATCTTATTCCACTTATTCCCTCATAATTCTAACTAATTCAAAAACAGCCCCACAACTTAATATTCTATTTAAAAATATATATAAATTACTTCCACAACAAATATCAAATATATTTATAACAAATATATTTCTAAACAAAATAACAAACATATTTATAACAAATATATTTCTAAACAAAATAACAAACATATTATCACTTATCAAATATAAAATCATGTAAAAGTATTCAAATATTAACTAAAAATAATTAAATAAAAAGGGGGCGTTACACATGGTGTAGATGTCTCTTCTCATTTCTTATCACAAGGAATGATGAGTTATTTCGGTATGTTGAATGGACCAACATATCAGGAGTTGGTGAGAGACCTCTGGGTCAGAGCAGAAGTTTTCGACAAAGACGATGCTACCATTGAAGAAACTACCGCAATCATGAACAACCCCTCTTTGGCTGGCAAGAATAGAAAGCAAATGGGTTTGAGACCATACAAAGGTCTTGAAATCAGGTCTGCTGTGATGGGGATTCCAATCCTTATCACTGAAGAAGTAGTTGCCAGAGCCTGCAGGGTAACTAATGAAGGAAAATTCCAATGGAATGTGGATAGGAAGAGTGAGTTGATGGGAATCTGCAACAAAGTCTTATTTGAAGGAAGACCCTCAAATAAGTTGGTAGACATGCATCCTGAGCATAGGGTGCTTCTGAAGATCATACTGGATAGTCTGCTTCAGAAAGGTGGAGGAACAGACACTCTGTCTGTGGATCACAAGGTGCTTCTGTACTTTCTGATTAAGAAGCACAAGATAAACTTTACAAGGTACGTGATGTACCACATGTGCTGGGCTATCAGGAAAAGCCAAACTGAATCCAGAAGACAAGTTCCTTTTGGAAGATTAATCTCTGAGATTCTATATCAAGGAGGCCTCTTGAAGGTCTTGACAGAATCTGGTGTTGTATCAGACGCTCACCTTGGAATAGTGACTGGGAGAATCATCAATGGCAAGACTCTCCAATACATGAAGATTGTCTAAAGATTCAATCCTTCTAATCAAGATATGAAGGAATCTTATGTTCAATCAGACTTGATGATGGACTTCCCTCTTATTTCCAAAGAAGACAATCCTGAAGTCCTAGCAAGATTTGTAGTAGATTACTACAATGAAACTGGTAGAATAATCAACTATTCTGCCATTCCTGAGACTGTTGGAGGAGAACCTCTTATGGTTAAAGGCAAAAGGACCAAGGAAGTTAATCTAAAGGAAGAGGAAGAGAAGCAAGAGCCTCCCAAGAAGAAGAAAAAGTCTACAACTCTTCCAAGAGTGATTATTGGTGCCTCTGAGACCATAGCTCCTATGCCTCTGTCTGTCTCTTCTGCATCCAAGGAAATTAAGGAAAGGATAAAGAAACCCAAGGATGAGAAGAAAGCGAAGAAAGACGAAAAGAAGGCAAAGAATGAGAAGAAAGCCAAGAAAGGCAAAGTTGACAGAGATTACAAGAAGTTGGCTGAAGAAGTTGCTGAATTTCTTGATACTGATTCTGATGGAGAAGAAAGTCAGATCAAGAAAAGAAAGATGGAAGTGGTCCATGTGGCTAAGGATGTAGCACAGAAGATCGGTACTTCTGTATCTATGATTGAGGATGAACATGTTGCTGGCAAGGTAATGGCTGCAGAAGTTGTAGCTGAAGGACTTAAGGAAGAAACTGTGAAAGAAGCTGCCAAGTTACTTGCATCAGCTTTGAAACAGAAGAGTCAGGTTGCTCCTACAGAAGCTGATCTATCAGAAGCTACTCTGTCTGATGCTTCTGATCAGCAAGCCTCTCCAAAAGCTGGGATTAGCACCTCAGGTAACATTGCATTCAACTCACCTACCTCTTCTACGAATCAAGAGTCCTCATCTGATACTGAATCAGATAACATACCCTTGAGCCAAGTTCTTCCTTCCCTCAGAAATAAAACCCCCTCTCCATTCAAACCTATATCATCCTTTAACCCACTTGATCCCAGAATAGTTGGATATGTTGATTCAACTATTGACAGGGTTATTCAAGACACCATCATAGTGTCTCTGAACTTACATTCTGACCACCTTGCTCAACCATTATTTCTTAAACCACTTCAGACAATTCAACCTACTGAAGAGCCTGAAGTAACCATTCAATCAAATCAACCATCCCCCCAACATAAGCCTATTTGTGTAGACTCTCCACATACCCTAGATTCTCTTGAAAGACACCTAGGAGGAGAACTGCCAAAGACCCCCGCAAAATCCAAAACAACAAAGGCTGCAGAATCTGCTTCAAAACCAGACTCTGTACCCCAACCTTCAGAAAATCTAACCCTAGCTTCAACTGAACCAAACTCTGAAACTGTAGAGGAACTAGTCTATGAGATTCTGGAACAAGCTTCTAGTATCATACCATAACCTGTAACAGAATGCATAGCAGATCTTGTGTCTGAAACAGTTAATGAACCTCTTACCGAACCTCAAACTGTTGTAACAAGCTTCCAAACCTTATAAGCAATAGCAGCCTCTGAACCTTCAACTTCTGAACCTCACAACCTCTTTGATTTGTTAAAGATAGATGAGTTTTATGGAATGTCAAACTCTAAGCTCAAGGACATTATTGAGAAAAGGTTTGTGCCTATCCTCAATGTAAGCTATGAGGATAAGTTCTCCAATCTGAAGACTGAATTTGTGGATTTTGTCACCAAAATTCAGAAGGCTGCTGTAAAAGAACAAGCTATTGTTCTTGCCAAACATGTGGAAGATGTTAAGAAAGCTGAAGAAGCAAAATCTAAGAAGAAAGCTCCTATTCTACGGTTGGAATATAAACCATTCTTTGATGTTGATCAATACAATCCAAGGGAAACAATGGTTTATGATTCACTAAGGAGAAGACTTCACAGAGTTCTGGAAGAAGCAAGACTTGAGAGAGAAGCTCATCTCAGAAGAACATAAGCTCTAGAAGAGATGGTCAAGAAACAGCAAGAGGATCTCCAGAAATTGATGGATCACATTGCCAAACAAAACCAACCTTAGATGCACATTTTTTTAATGTTTTGTTTTGTCTTGCTTGTAACGTTATTCTGCTGTTTTCTATCATCTTCTGAACTTTTATTCTATGGTTATTCAGTTTTTGCTTCTGATATATATTTTTTTGCTCTGAATCTTATATGTTTTCGCTCTGAATCTTGTTTCTCATTTTCTTTAAAATAAATTTTTTACCCTCACTTGAAGTCATTTAAAAAGGGGGAGAAACTGTTTCTAAACCTTTTTGTTGATGACAAAAGGGGGAGAAAGATTAGTGACTTTTACAAACTGTATGGAGAAAGATCAGTGAGTTCTATGTAAAAGTTAAAGGGATATTTGCGAAAGGTACTTAGTTAGATTCTGAGCCCCCATTAAAAAGAATCTTTTCTCAAATTCGTTTATTATTCTGAGATTTGATTCAGCTATTTGTGTAACATGAATTTAATTAACTTGAATAGAACTTAGGGGGAGCTTACAAACCTCAACTTAAGAACTATCAGACTCAGGGGGAGTCAGAGCTTACAAACCTCAGACTCTGAGCTTACAAACCTCAGACCCTTTAAGTCAACCTGTTAATTAGATTAACAACAATTAACCTTTTAAATACTAAAGTTTGTCATCATCAAAAAGGGGGAGATTGTTGGAACAAAGGTGTTCAGCAATACCACGTTTTGAGTTTTGATGATAACAAGGTATTAAAAATTGTCAATTGGATATGCTATTATTTGTTTAAGTATGCAGGGTATTAATCAAGATTTTTATCATAAAAAGTATTATGTTTGAACATTTTGAGAGCAAGACAAAGAGAAGCTTGTTGCTTGTGATTCTGACGATCTGAAGAGTCTGAAGACTATCAGAACCTGAAGTTCAAGAGAGTCTGAAGACTAAGCTGAAGAGAGTCTGAAGACTATCAGAACCTGAAGTTCAAGAGAGTCTGAAAACTATCAGAACCTGAAGACCAAGAGAGTCTGAAGATCATCAGAAGCAAAAGTGCTACAGTGAGTCTGAAGCCTGCAATCTGAAGATCTGCTTAGAAGGTTTTCTAAAGGCATTAGGATGCACATGAAAATCTCATTTGGAGTAACGGCTAGCTTCAAAGTCAACTTGAGCGTGGGATGCTCAACGACAAAGAATGCAGTATAGTACAGAGTACGTTGTACGAACTCTGTTTCCACTACTCCACTACCTCGTACAGTTTGGCAACTGTGTCTACCGGTATTAAGCTTCAAAAGGAATGAAATTCAAAATATGCATTTGAAAGACTATTACCATATCAAGCAACAGATCAACAACTATTGATCAAGCTTCCAGAATTCACTTGATGTGCTGGATTGTCTCAACGTCTCTTTCCAACGCCTATATAAAGGATAGAAGACTTGAAGAATTGTTGGACTCTACAACTGAAAAACTACGCTGCTAAGCTATTGTATTCTTACTGAGTCAAACCAGAAACACATCAACAATTTTGATTATTCTTACAAACTGTGTATTCTAGAATCTCTAAGTTAAGCAGAAAAACAGATTCTGTCTTTGTTTAAAACAGAGTATGTCTGTGTTTTGTAATTGGAACACATTTGATTGTTTATCAAGTGTTTCAACTCTATTCAATTTTCTGTAAATTGTGTCAGAAGTCTCTTTCTTGTGTGCTTGAGCAAAGAAGTCTCTTAGTTGTGTCTTTGAAGATTGGAAGTCTCTTGCCTGCGTGCTTGATCATTGGAAGTCTCTTACTGTGTGTTTGAGCAACTTGTAATTGATATTACATTTTAGTGGAACTCTCCTTGGAAGTGCAAGGGGGACATGACTACTTCCGGTTTGTGGAAGGAACCTGTATAATTGCTTGTGTTCTCTCTTTCTCTCTATCTCTTGTTTATATCCGCTGCAACAGAATCTGATCTCCCATCAGACTCTGAATCCATTCAGACTCTGATCCTTACGAATCAGATTCTTACTCTTTAAGAGTTGCGAAAAGTTAACACAATTCAACCCCCCCTTCTTGTGTTTTTCTCACCTTCAGAAAGAACTTCAATTCTCCCATCATGCTCATTTCAAATTCATCCTGCATTAACATAAATTTGAACAATAAGAATGTCCTTCTTCAAAGTCTTTCTGAATAGTGTAGTGTCAACTTGTCCTCTTTCAAAGTCATTTTGAATTAAGAAATTACTTAGTCTTTCATACCAAGCTCTAAAAGCCTGTTTCAGGCCATATAGTGATTTCTTCAATTTATAAACATGCTCTTGATGTTTTAAATCTTCAAAGCCAGGAGGTTGTTTGACATAGACTTCTTCAGAAATGACACCATTAAGAAACGCACTTTTAACGTCCATTTGATACAAGATTATGTTGTGATTCACTGCATAAGAAAGAAGTAACCTGATTGCTTCCAATCTTGCAACTGGAGCAAATGTTTCTGTGTAATCAATGCCTTCTTGTTGACTGTAGCCCTGTGCAACAAGTCTGGCCTTGTTTCTGATTACTTCTCCTTGTTCACTAAGCTTATTTCTGAACACCCATTTAGTTCCAATAATGTTTTTGTGTTCAGGCTTAGCTACTAGATCCCACACTTCATTCCTATTGAATTGATTAAGTTCATCTTGCATTGCCAGAATCCATCCTTCATCTCCAAGTGCTTCTTCAATAGTGTTTGGTTCAATAATAGATAATAATCCCAAGGCAGACTCTTCTTGTCTGAAATACGATCTAGTTCTTCTGGGACTATCTTTATTGCCAATTATTTGATCCTCAGGATGTGAAGACTTGTATTTGAATGAATGTTTGGATTGACTAGATTGCTGAGAACCATCTTGAGCTTCTTCAGAAGCTTCTTCATTAGGAACTTCAGGGGATGCGCTAGCTTCTGAAGTATCTTCAGATTCTGGAATCTGATCAGATTCTGAGTTGATATCAGAATCTTGAGATCCTGCACAACTTTCATCTTGCTCTGGAATTTCACTTCCAGGAACTTTGTCATCAAATCTGACATGCATAGATTCTTAAACACATTGTGTTTCTGAATTATACAGTCTGTATGCCTTAGATCGTTCAGAGTAACCTAAAAAGATTCCCTTCTGTGCTTTGGCGTCAAATTTCTTTAGATAGACTTTATTGTTCAGGATTTAACATGTACATCCAAACTGATGAAAATAAGATATGTTAGGTTTCCTTCCTTTAAAGAGTTCATATGATGTTTTGTTCAACAGAGGTCTGATATAGATCCTGTTCTGAACATAACATGCTGTAGAAACAATTTCTTTAGGTTTGAAGGAACTCTTAACAATTTTTTCCTTTCTGACATGCTCCACAAAGAGCATCTGAATGATAGTCAATGTCTGGTAAGCCTTTGACTAGTTGCAACTTGCTAAGCTTAGAGATTAACCTCCAGTTTGCATGTCCCAACCGTCTATGCCACAGCCATTTCTTATCACCCATTGACAAAAGGTAAACTACCTTCTGATCAGTCAGTTCAGAGAACTTTATTTTGTAGACATTGTTTCTTCTCTTTCCCTTGAAGACTATGGATTCATCATCCTTGTTAACTACAGTGCAGTTGTTCTTATTAAACAAAACATCATAACCACTGTCGCATAATTGACTTATGCTTAGTAGGTTATGTCTAAGCCCATCAACAAACCACACATTACTAATAGAGATTAGAGAGTTACCAATGGTTCCAGTACCAATTATTTTGTCAGTCTGGTTTCCTCCAAATCCCACAGTTCCTCCCTCTTTCATGGTTATTGTTAGGAACATAGACTTTTCTCCTGTCATGTGTCGCGAGCAACCACTGTCCAGGTACCAAGCCTTCTGCTTTTCTTGTCCTTTTAGACATACCTGCAACATCTACAATTTCAGACTAAGGTACCCATATTCTCTAGGTCCTCTTGGGTTAGTCCTTGAACCATTGAATTCCTTTCGTAAGGTGTGTCTTGAAGTCATTGGCATTGTTTTCCTCCACACTTTGGGTTTAGAACCGTTCAGTTTAGGATCCAACTTGCCTTTCACAGTTTCTCTTCTTTGAAACTTAGGCTTTTGTTTTTCAGACTCTCCATTCTGAGATTTTGACTTAGTCAAAACTTTAGAACTTGAAGTTATAGGTTCTGAATGAGTCACTGTGTTGACTTCATCAGACTCACTTACAAAGTGATTTTTCAATGCTTCTCTGGCGCCATCAGGACCAGGTTTCAGAATCACTTCATTCGAGCTACCTCCAATGAATCCAAGACCATGTCCTCTGTTATGATATGTGCTATAGATCATGGATGCAACCCTAGATCTATCAATTCCAGTAGCAATAAATTCTTGTAAAGCAATATCTTGCTCCCTCAAATATTTACAACTAAACTTCTTGATCAACAAAGAATCATTTTCTTCTTTTAAACTTTCTAATTCCAACAGAGTTGAATTATGCCTTTTTGACAGCTTATCAAGCTGCAGTTTGACTTTCTTCAACTCAGTGGTTTTAGCTTTAATATGGCCAAGAAGTTCTTTGATAGAATATACTAATTCAGATCTTGTGAGTTTAGAAAATACCTCTGTTTCACTTTCAGAGTCTGCATCTGATTCTGCCTCAGGTGTCTCCTTTACAGATTCAGTTGTAGCCATTAATCCAACAGCTACATTAGCTTCACCATCAGCATCATCATCTTCAGACCCTGACTCATTATCAAGATCTTCCCAGGTAGCCATCAGACTTTTCTTGATTTGCTTCTTAAACTTGCTTGACTTAAAGGTTGGCCTTTTTGACTTGGATTTCTCTTTCTGCAACTCTGGACAATCAGCAATAAAGTGCCCAGGCTTCTTGCAGTTGAAGCAACCTTTATGTTCCTCCTTTTTGAAACCCTTCCCACTGCTCTTGCTCAGAAACCTCTTGTTCTTTTTTGCAAGGAATTGCATTCTGCTTGAAAGCATAGCCATTTCTTTAGCAACATCAGGATCTTCCTCAGAGCTTTCAGAAGTAGAAGATTCATTTTCAGACTCTTCAACCTTGAGAGCTTTTAAGGATCTTCCCTTTGACTTTAAAGAAATGGTTTTAGACTTTCTTGCAGATTCATGTTCATTGAGACTCAACTCATGAACTTTGAGAGAGCTTACAAGATCTTCAACACTTAAAGTGTTTAAATCCTTAGCTTCCTCAATTGTAGTAACCTTTGGTCTCCATCTATAGGGTAAGCTCCTTAGGATCTTGCTAACATGGTCAGAAGTTATGTAACTCTTCTTTAGTATCTGAAGTCCAGATACTAGAGTTTAAAATCTTGAGTACATCTGCTCAATACTTTCATCCTATTTCATCTTGAATAATTCATACTGATGAACTAATAGAAGAGCTTTAGCTTCCCTGACCTTTTTGCTCCCTTCATAGTTTGCTCAAAGAGAAGCAAACATGGCTCTAGCAGTAGATTTGTCACTCATCTTCATGTATTCAGATTTAGGAATAGCATTGACAAGTGCTCCTCTGATGATATGATGTTTCTTGTAGATTTTCTTTTGAGCAGTAGTGTGAAGTTTACGGTCAATGGCAGCACCTTTGTCATCAAGTTGTAAGTCACCAACACCATCTTCAAGTATGTCCCAGAGTTCTTCATCAAGACCCATGACATAGCTGTAGAAGTTGGTTTTCCACCAAGAAAATTCTTCAGGATCACCATTGAACTTTGGAATTTTTCCATAATCAGCTTTCTAACTGCTGTTATTGGATCCATATTCATATGGTATAGCAGCACCAGAAGTAGCACCAGAAGAAGAAGGTTCACTAGAAGACATGTTTTTCTCTGGATCTTTTCTGTCACACGGTTAAGTGCTATGATAACAGAGCCGGAGCTCTGATACAAACTGAAGGTGAGAAAAACACAAGAAGGGGGGTTGAATTGTGTTAACTTTTCGCAACTCTTGAAGAGTAAGAATCTGATTCTGCAGGATCAGAGTCTGAATGGATTCAGAGTCTGATGGGAGATCAGATTCTGTTGCAACGGAAATAAACAAGAGATAGAGAGAAGAAGAGAACACAAGCAATTATACAAGTTCCTTCCACAAACCGGAAGTAGTCCTGTCCCCCTTGCACTTCCAAGGAGAGTTTCACTAAAATGTAATATCAATTACAAGTTGCTCAAACACACAGTAAGAGACTTCCAATGCTCAAGCACGCAGGCAAGAGACTTCCAATGCTCAAGCACGCAGGCAAGAGACTTCCAATGCTCAAGCACACAGACAAGAGACTTCTGACACAATTTACAGAAAATTGAAACACTTGATAAACAATCAAATGTGTTCCAATTACAAAACAAAGACAGACTCTGTTTTAAACAAAGACAGACTGTGTTTTTCTGATAAACTTAGAGATTATAGAATACACAGTTTGTAAGAATAATCTAAGTTGTTGATGTGTTTCTGGTTTGACTCAGTGAGAATACAATAGCTTAACAGCGTAGTTTTTTGTTGTAGAGTCCAACGTATTCTTCAAGTCTTCTATCCTTTATATAGGCGTAGGAGAGAGACGTTGAGACAATCCAGCACATCAAGTGAGTTCTGGAAGCTTGATCAATAGATGTTGATCTGTTGCTTGATATGGTAATAGTCCTTCAAATGCATATTTGAATTCCATTCCTTTTGAAGCTTAATACCGGTAGACACAGTTGCCAAACTGTACGAGGTAGTGGAGTTGTGGAAACAGAGTTCGTACACACGTACTCTGTACTATACTGCATTCCACAAACAGTGATTCCAGTTCAACAAATCAACTACCAACAGTTTACAAATCGTTCATAACATCAACTAAACATGAATTCATACATAACTCAACATCACAACTTCATTTCTCATCAATTTTCACATAAACTCAAAATATTCATATTCATACATTTTGACATGCTAATTCAACAACAACCACACAATCATCGTGTAATTCATGCTCACAAACATATCATCAACATCTAAGTACGAATTTACAGAATCAAATTCAATTATTCAAATCATGAAAATGGGTAGAATTGAGAAATTAAGAATTATGTGTGAAAATTATCCCTCTTACCTCTAGCACAAAGAAATCCTAACCCAAACTTCACTTTAACTCCTAGGATCAATCTCTTTTTAGCCTCCAACCCTCTTCTCTTGTTCTCCTGTCTAGCCTCTTGGCCTCTATTCTCTTGTGTTGTGTTAATGACAAAGTTCTAACCCTATTTGCTCTAAGTCATGGGTTAAATGCTCACACCCCTAAATGGGGCCTAAACCACACAAACTAATTGGGTTCAATTCTAATTACACTAAACCGCTAATTCTAACAAACTAACGGTAATTAATTAGAAACCTCGGCTCTAATTAAATTATATCGACAACTTAGTAACTTACAAATAATCACGGCTCTAACTTGAATCGCTAAATTAACTATTGTCACAAAGTTACTAAATTACCCTTCCTCATAAAAGACTAAAATACCCTTAAGTCTAAAATGACCAAAATACCCTTCTAATACGAAAACTCATGAAAATGTACACAGACATAAATAAACACACATAAAACAATTAAAATAAAATAATCACAAAATCAGGCTGTACACACATTCTCGACAAGACCGCCTTGACATTAAATGGCGAACACACGAGAAGGATCAGTGAGCATATGCTCACACACACATCGCTCTTGACCCTAATGCCAATATAATCATAAATGCTAAGTCTTGAGATACGCTCGTCTACGCCGGACAAGAAGATCGCTCATGACAGATTTCAAACAGCGTCTTTCTACTGAACCACCTGGTTCTGTAACGAGTATATCCCAAACTCCACAAAGACCTCCGCGATCGGTTCCCCCGCCATGACTTAAGTCATCACTCTTCGTCAAGAGCAATGACTTAGGGGCTACTTTTCTGGACCGATCAAAGACCTGGGCTTAAGCACTTAGGCCCATTAAAAAACCAAGCCCAAATGTTGCATTTAGCAATTTACTCCGCGAGGGTGGTGCTCGGAGCAACTGAGACCTTTTCAAAACGAACAATAACGTCTTTTTTCCCACATTTCTACGAATATCTCACCGGCGGTTACACTTCTACTTATTTCGTAACCGCTGGAAATACGTGTGCCTTACAGCGGCTCTGCATTTACCCACCTCTATAAATAGGAGGCTCCTCGCAGCCTCCAAGGTAGAATCTCTTTCACTCTCAAACCCCCATTCTGAACCTCTACTTACTTGAGCGTCGGAGTGTCTACAGGTACACACCCCTCATTCGGTCCAACACTCACCGGAATATATTCACGACCGTGAACCATCGCATTTAACCAAGCACCGGCAGCCACCTTCTGATTAGGGACATAAGACATGTTGGAGTAAAAAGCATCATTAGTTGTTTTAGAATCTACTTTATCCATCTTCACGTCATTCAACCTTTCTAAAGTACAAATCAAAATCAACGCTTCAACTAGAGAGATGAGACATAAAGGAAAAGGAAGCATTTATGTTGCATTTAAATCTACATTGTTGCAGGCACTACCAACATACTTCTGAAGCCACACCTGAGAAGGAACTTAACGACATTGCATTCCTTGTGCGCAAAAATGGAGGAGCTTGATGGTGGTTGTTTACAGTTTGAGAATTATCAGCAGACTGCTCGTCTTCTATAAGCTAACGTAATCTATCGAGAACATTTGCAATTTACTCCTTTTCATTCTTCCAAAGTTTAAGGTTCAGATGCTTCCAGAGACTCCAAAAAATAATTGTCATACATTGAACATGTTCCTGTGATGAATTTTGCAGCAAGGAAAATATAGCATATATAGACGAGTTTATGATAAGAACCGCGTGATTTACCTCATTCCAAAGCCTAGCCAATTTCAAATTTGCACCGCAAAAAGACAATCAAAAGCAATACGTGCAAGGTCTTCACGGATAGAATTACAACTAACGCAATTCGTTGGACATTGAACCCCTTTGTCTTGTAGACGTATTCGAGTCGGCAAACAACCCATACTCATCCGCCCAACAAGTGAGAAGTGTCACTTTACCTTTGGAGGAACTTTCATCCTCCAGATACCCAACTAAATCCCCGGACGACGCAAATGAGAAGTGTCAACTAACTCGTCAACACACAACTTGTACACACTACGGGCATAATACATATCGTTTTTCTCTGATTTCCACATCAATAAGATATGAGATCGATTTCTTACAAAAATAAAATTAAGAAGGAAATTCACAACAACTTTTTGGCTCCAAAAGGTTGGCTAAAAGACTTAACAACTATTATAAATAAGATATTTTGAAGATCATTTATTTAAAAAAGAAATAAAAAGGCAAAAAAATAGGAAGTTCCTAACAATTTATTTGACTTAAAAAATTTGTTTAAAAACTTAATAAGTTTTATATATAAGATTGTCATCGACTTTTGCATATTATATTAGATTAGGTTGCTTGGGCTAATCATGGTATTTAGTAAAATGCCAATTTTCTGTATCTAGTAATAGTTATAAATTGCTTGCAATTAAGGTATTTAAGCAAGAAATGTCATTTTCATTGCCTTCTTATTTCTTTTGCTGATGGATATGTCATTCAAATGTTGCTTATCCTTCATCTTCCGTTTGGATAATTGAAATTAGTGCAAGAGAATCCTAACAAACTTTCCTTGAAGCTAGATAGAATCTCATATTACCCTTACTCAAAAAAGAGTTCAACACTCAGCATTATTACTATTATTTTAACATAGCACATTTTCTTATAAATGACCCATGTCAAATGAGGCCAATAAATGTGTAACCGAGAGAGTACTAATTACTCACTTACAAGGGGGCAAAGGAGAACCATACAGGCACTTATTATGTGAAAACGACGATTGATCAAACTCTTGCAACTTCCCTCCAACTGTCGGTATAGGACCACAAAGCTGGTTGTAGCTCACATTGAAGTCGTACAACCCTGGCACTTGGCCTAACCAAGCTGGCAGCTTTCCATATATCATGTTATTTTCCAACCGTAGGACCAGCAAATTCGAGTTAAGTTGTTCCACTGGCATCACCACCTTACCGAGGTCGAACGACAACTTGTTTCCCGACAAGTCTAGGTGAGCCAACTCAGTCTTATTTTTCCCGAACAAGAACGATGCATCACCGGTCAACCGGTTCCCAGCAGCCTCGAAAATACTAAAATTAACTGTGCCCAACGATCTTGGGATTCGTCCTGATAACAAGTTGTTGGACAAAGTGACCTGAGAACCAGCCTTGAATAATCCGAAGCTGTCCGGTACTGGACCAGTTAAATGGTTGTCGTACAGCACTAATGCTTTGAGGTTAGGAAGGCGACCGAGGTAAGCGGGAATTGGACCGGTTAAATGGTTGTTATTAAGCCCTAAGTACACTAAATTGGTGAGTTTGCTAAAGTAATCAGGGATATGACCAGTTAGGTTGTTCCAATTAAGGAGGAGCAATTTAAGGTGAGTCAGTCTAGCAATGGCTTGAGGAATAGGACCTGTGAGGTTAGGGAGGAGGCGGAAAATAAGGGTCTCGAGGTAAGGTAGATCAGCGATGAGGGGCGGAATTGTACCGACGAGATCATCAGCGCCATCTATCTCAAGGAAGTAGACACGGTGCATGTTTGTTTTTGGGATTTTCTTGCATAAGACTAAACGCCATTTGCAACAGTCTGTGTGTGGGATCCAGGTTGAGAAGAGGCTTGTATTGTGGAAGTAATCTTTGATCTCGAGGAGGGCTTTTTCGTCATCTGGGTGGCAGAAGCGTGGGCGTGGTGGTGGAGAAAGACAGAAGGTTAAGGAGGGGAGAAAGAGGAAGAGGAGGAAAATGAACTTTTTCTCCATTTTTGTGGAGTAACTTTGGTGGTTGTTGATGTAGGAGTTTGTCTGAAATCTATATAAAGGGTATTTTATAGGATCCAAATGTATATATATATATATAAATGTGGTTAAATGCGGTTGTTGATGTATGAATCATGTAATTAAATGTGATTGAATGTCGGTGTCTATATCTGGATTTAGGGATGACAATGGGTACCAAATCGGTAGGGTACTACAATATCTTTTCTCATACCTGTATTTGTAAAAAATACCTGTATCCTCGTGGGTAACAACTTTAGTCCCCTTCTCAATACTCTATGGGTACCTAAGTGCTCATACCCGCACCCAATACCCGCACTTTAACTATGAAAAAACAATAAAAACATCACAAATGAAATAAAACTACGGTCCAATTTTTTTAAAATTAACTCATAAAATAGTACGAATCGTAGTATTTAGTCAAATAGAAAACATCCAAAATATCCCTAAAAATTTGTACAACAGCATGATGGAGTTGTTATTATATTAAGCAGTTTTTTGGTTTAAGTTTAGGTTTAAGCTTATATAGCTAAATAAATTAATTCATTATACACCAAAAATAAATAAATTATCTATGATATTATATAAATATGTATATGCGGGGTTGTGGGTCTGGGCAGTATAGTACCCTTACCCGTTCCCATACCCACCTAAATTTGTGGGTATTACCCGGACCCGTGCCCAGACACATAAAAACGGGGTTTTAGCCTACCTATTATGGATATTTTATGCGGATATCTATTAGGTCTAGGTCAAATTTCCATACTTAATCTGGATACAAATTCATAAGTACAGGATAAGATAAGGAGGAAAGAGTTTCTTGAATGTGGGAACGAAATAGACCTTTGTAGACTGTTGCATGTCGACAATTACGTGATCACTAATCTTTTTGTATAATAGCCCTCAAAGGATTCAGAAATTTACTTTAAGGGGGAACATTTTATATAATAAATATTAATACACAAATTTTAACAATGCAAAAGTGATAAAATAATAACGCCTATTTACCTATAAAAAGATAACGGCTATTTTTTTTCCGGACGCACAAGAAACGAATAGGGTAGAAAAAGAAATAGCCAATAATAACATCATAATCATTGAGAAAAATACTTGAACTTATAAACAATATATTATTAAATATTAGAAAAATTAAAGGTTCTTCAACATCTTCAAATTAAAATTGTTTTTATAGTGTCTTTATATTTAAAAAGTATGATATTACTTTTTTTCATTTTCAACATTATAAAATATATCTCTGTATGTGTATGTGTATGTGAAAGAGACCATTGAAAATTTCATCTAAAACTCTTTTATGGTATAAATTTCCATTTTAGTGGGGTCAAACTATTATTATAGGAGGGAGCAATAATTAAAATATCAAATACTGTTATGAAATTAATCCAAAGTATTACAAGATATTGTACAACATAGAAAAGTAGAGAGAAAAGGATAAAGGGAGAACAAGAGAGTATATTGTATTACTTCACAAGTGTGTCATTACATTGTAATGTAGGTCCTATTTATAAGCAATATATCGGTACATGAATGATCACATTACAACCAACTCACTAGTGGGAGTTACAAGTATGTGGAATGGTAATGGATGGACATCCACTAATAGATATATTCATAACACTCCCCCTTGGATGTCCATCAAGGATATGCCTCATTAAAACCTTACTAGAGAAAAACCCAATAGAAAAAATTCTTGTGAAGGAAAAAGAGTACAACATCATTTTTTTGTCATACTTTGCCTCATTAAAAACCTTACCGGAAAAATCGAGTGGGATAAAGCATTAAGGGAAAAAGAGTGCAAAAGTCATTATTGTCTCCCCCTCATAAAGATAACGAAGAAGTTTAAATAATCTTTCATACTAGTTACTCAAAAATTTTACTTGGCGGTGACTCTGTACAATGACATGATCTATCTCCATACTCTTCTCCAAATTAGCGGCTCTTGAGATATCTTCATATTGAGTTGTTGAAAGAACCTCCTTTTAAAATTAGAAAACCGCAAGTTTCTTGTATGTATAAAATCATAAACTTTAATAAAGAGCATTATCCACTTCCTTGATGCGGTGTTAGCATTTTCAAACAATTGAATGATATAGTTCAAAACTAAAATACCATAATATATATATATATATATATATATATATTGAAGGTGAGAAAAACACAAGAGGGGGGGGGGGGGGGGGTGGGGGGGTTGAATTGTGTTTACTTTTTCGAGTAAGAATCTGTTTCTACAGGATCAGAGTCTGAATGGATTCAGAGTCTGATAGGAGACCGAATTCTGTTGCAGCGGAAAATAACAAGAAATAGAGAGAAAGAGAGAACACAATCAATTATACAGGTTCCTTCCACAAACCGGAAGTAGTCCTGTCCCCCTTGCACTTCCAAGGAAAGTTTCACTAAAATGTAATTTCAATTACAAGTTGCTCAAACACACAGTAAGAGACTTCCAATTGCTCAAGCACGCAGGCAAGAGTCTTCCAATGCTCAAAGACACAACTAAGAGACTTCTTTGCTCAAGCACACAAGCAAGAGACTTCTGACACAATTTACAAAAAATTGAATAGAGTTGGAGACACTTGATAAACAATCAAATGTGTTCCAATAACTTAAACAAAGACAGACTCTGATTTTCTGATAAACTTAGAGATTATAGAATACACAGTTTGTAAGAATAATCTAAGTTGTTGATGTGTTTCTGGTTTGACTCAGTGAGAATACAATAGCTTAACAGCGTAGTTTTTTGTTGTAGAGTCCAACGTATTCTTCAAGTCTTCTATCCTTTATATAGGCGTTGGAAAGAGACGTTGAGACAATCCAGCACATCAAAAGAATTCTGGAAGCTTGATCAATAGTTGTTGATTTGTTGCTTGATATGGTAATAGTCCTTCAAATGCATATTTTGAATTCCATTCCTTTTGAAGCTTAATACCGGTAGACACAATTGCCAAATTGTACGAGGTAGTGGAGTAGTGGAAACAGAGTTCGTACACATGTACTCTGTACTATTCTGCATTCTTTGTCGTTGAGTATCCCACGCTCAAGTTGACTTTGAAGCTGGCCGTTGCTCCAAGCAGATCTTCAGATTGTAGGCTTCAGACTCACTGTAGCACTTCAGCTTCTGATGATCTTCAGACTCTCTTGGTCTTCAGGTTCTGATAGTCTTCAGACTCTTTTGAACTTTTAGGTTCTGATAGTCTTCAGACTTATATGAACTTCAGATTCTTTTAGTCTTCAGGACTTCTTGTCACAGCTTCTGATGATTCTTCAGACTCTCCAGATCTTCAGAATCACAAGCAACAAGCTTCTCTTGGTCTTGCTCTAAAAATGTTCAAACAGAATACTTTCTAAGATTAAAATCTTGATTAATATCCTGCATACTTAAACAAATATTAGCATATCCAATTTGAAGGTGAGAAAAACACAAGAAGGGGGGGTTGAATTGTGTTAGCTTTTCGCAGCTCTTGAAGAGTGAGAATCTAATTCCTTTAAACTCAGAGTCTGAATGGGATCAGAGTCTGATAGGAGATTAGGTTCTGATGCAGCGGAATAATCAAGAGATAGAGAGAAGAGAGAACACAAGCAATTATACAGGTTCCTTCCACAAACCGGAAGTAGTCCTGTCCCCCTTGTACTTCCAAGGAGAGTTCACTAAAATGTAATATCAATTACAAGTTGCTCAAACACACAGTAAGAGACTTCCAATGCTCAAGCACGCAGGCAAGAGACTTCCTTGCTCAAAGACACAACTAAGAGACTTCCTTGCTCAAGGACGCAGCCAAGAGACTCCTTTGCTCAAGCACACAAGCAAGAGACTTCTTACACAATTACAGAAAATTGAATAGAGTTGAAACACTTAACAACAACCAAATGTGTTTCAATTACAACAAAGACAGACTCTGTTTTACACAAAAGACAGACTCTGTTTTTCTGTGGAACTTGGAAATTCTAGAATACTCAGTTTGTAAGAATCTAAGTTGATGATGTGTTTTTGTTAAGACTCAGTTGAATACGAAAGCAACGCAGTGTAATTTTTCTAGTTGTAGAGTCCAACAATTCTTCAAGTCTTCTATCCTTTATATAGGTGTAGGAAAGAGACGTTGAGTCATCCAGCACATCAGGATGATTTCTGAAGCTTGATCAATGGTTGTTGATCTGTTGCTTGATTTGGTAATAGTCCTTCAATTGCATAATTTGAATTCCATTCCCTTTGAAGATTAATACCGGTAGACATAGTTGCCAAACTGTACGAGGTAGTGGAGTAGTGGAAACAGAGTTCGTACAACGTACTCTGTACTGGCCTGCATTATTGTCTTTGTGCTCCCCACGCTCAAGTTGACTTTGAAGCTAGCCGTTACTCTATTTGAGAGTTTCTTTTGCATCGCAATGCTGTAGAAATCCTTGTTAGCAGATTATCAGATTTTGGGCTTCAGACTCACTGTAGCACTAAGCTTCTGGTAATCTTTAGACTCTCTTGGTTTTCAGATTCTGATAGTCTTCAGACTCTGATACAGTCTTTCAAACTCTCTTCGGTACAGTCTTCAGACTCTCTTCGATGCAGTCTTCAAACTCTCTTCGATACAGAATCACAAGCAACAAGCTTCTCTGGATTTTTGCTCTTTAACATTGTTCAAACAGAATACTTTCTAAGATATAAATCTTGATTGATATCCTGCATACTTAAACAAATATTAGCAATATCCAATTGACAACTTTTTTAATACCTTGTTATCATCAAAACTCAAAACGTGGTATTGCTGAACACCTTTGTTCCAACAATCTCCCCCTTTTTGATGATGACAAACATTAGTATTTAAAAGGTCAATTGTTGTTAATCTGATTAACAAGTTGACTTAAGGGATCTGAGGTTTGTAAGCTCAGAGTCTAAGGTTTGTAAGCTCCCCCTGAGTCTGATAGTTCTTAAGTTGAGGTTTGTAAGCTCCTCTTAAGTTCTATCCAGGTTAATTAAATTCATTTTCATAAGCAATCGAATTCATTCTCAGAATAATAAACGAATTTAGAGAACTGATTCTTAAACAGGGGCTCAGAGTCTAACTAAGCAACTTTCGCAGATTTCCCTTTAACTTTTACATAGAACATGCAATGTATTTAAAAGAAATACAAATCTCATAATTTTCCCTTCTCCCTGTTGAGAAAATACAAATACTTTCCCTTCTCCCCCTTTTGTCATCAACAAAAAAAGGTTTAGAACAAGTTCCTCCCCCTTTTTAAATGACTTAAGGTAAGGGTATAAACATATTTTAAGGAAAAATGAGATTCAGAGGGAAAAACATAGAAGATTCAGAGCATAAAAAAAATTGAATGCAAATTGAATCAAATAAAACTTGTATAAATTGTAAGCAAAAACAGTTCAGAAGATAGCAAACAAGAATTACAAAACAAAACGAAATTAAACTAAGGGTGGTTTTGTTTGGCAAGATGATCCATCAATTTTTGGAGATCCTCTTGTTGTTTCTTTACCATCTCTTCCAGAGCCTCAGTTATTCTTAAATGCGCTTCTCTTTCTAGTCTGGCTTCTTCTTGAACTCTGTACAGTCTCCTCTTCAAAGAGTTATAAACCATTGATTCCCTTGGATTATACTGATCTTCATCAAAGAATGGTGTATCTCTAATCCTCAGAATAGGAGCTCTTTCCAAGATAATAGCTTTCTCAGCCCGCTTGACTTCTTCAACATGCTTGGCAGTGACAAGTGCTTGTTCCCTGGCAGCAGCCTTCTGAATTTTGGTGATAAATTCCAAGAACTCAGGCTTCACTGTAGAGAACTTGTCCTCATAGCTCACATTGAGGATGGGCACAGACCTTTGCCCAATAATGTCTTTGAGCTTATTGCTTGAAGAAGCATAGAACTCATCTATCTTGTTTGAATCAAATAAGTCAATATAAGGTTCAGAGGTTGAGGGTAGAGAGGCTCTTAAGGCTAGAAAGGCTTAAAACTCTGGGAAGATAGTTATAGGATCACAAAGAGGTTGGGGAACTCTTCTAGTTTCTGCTCTACATTCTGTTACAGTTTCTGATATGATATCAGAAGCTTGTTCCAGATTTTCAGAGGCTGGTTCAACAATAGGTTCTGAAAGTTCAGCAGAAGCTAAGGTAAGACTTTCTGTAGGTTCAGTTACAGGGTCTGGTTTGGAAACAGATTCTGTAGCTTTTGTTGATTTGGATTTTGCAGGGGTCTTTGGTAGTTCTCCTCCTAGATGTTTTTTAAGTGAATCTAGAGTGTCTGGAGAGTCTACACAAATGGTTTCATGTTGGGGGGATGGCTGTTTAGATTGAATGGTTACTTCAGGCTTTTCAGAAGGTTGAATTGCCTGAAGTGGTTTGAGAAATGAAGGTTGAGCAGGATGGTCAGCAGGAAGATTCATAGACACTGTGATTGTGTCTTGAATTACTCTGTCCATAGTTGAATCAACATATTCAACTATTGCAGGGTCCAGTGGGTTATGGGATGATATGGGTTTGATTGGTGAGGGGGATGAATTTTTGAGGGATGGAAGAATTTGGCTCAAGGGTTTGTTATCTGATTCTGAATCAGATTCTGACTCTTGATTCAAAGAGGAAGATGAGCTATATGCTACGTTGCCAGAGGTGCCAATGCCAGCTTCTGGAGAAGCATAGTGATCAGACACAGTAGCTTCTGATAACTCAGCTTCTGCAGTAGCTACAGGATCCTTCTGTTTAAGAGCAGAAGCAAGCAACTTAGCAGCTTCTTTGACAGTCTCTTCCTTTAATTCTTCAGCAACCACTTCTGCTGCCATTGCCTTGCCAACAACATGTTCATCTTCAATCATAGATACAGAAGTACCTATCTTTTGTGCTATCTCCTTAGCCACAGGGACCACATCCACCTTTCTCTTCTTGACCTGACTTTCTCCACCATCAGAGTCAGCATCAAGGTATTCATCAATTTCTTCAGCCAGTTTGACATAATCTCTGTCACCCTTGCCTTTCTTCGCTTTCTTCTCATCTTTCTTTGCCTTCTTCTCGTCTTTCTTAGCTTTCTTCTCATCCTTGGTTTCTTTTATCCAATCCTTGATTTCCTTGGATGCAGAAGATACTGATGAAGGCATATGAGCTATGGTCTTAGGGGAACCAATTGTCACTCCTGGAAGAGCAGTAGATTTGATCTTCTTCTTGAGAGGCTCCTGCTTCTCTTCCTCTTCCTTGAGAACCACTTCCTTGGTTCTTTTTCCTTTGACCTTAAGAGGTCCTCCTCCAGCAGTCTCAGGAATGGTAGAATAGTTGATTATTCTACTAGTATCCTTGAAGTAATCCACCACAAAGCTTGCAAGAACTTCAGGATTATCTTCTTTGGATATGAGAGAGAAGTCCATCATCAAGTTAGATTGCACATAGGATTCCCTCATATCATGCTTAGAGGGGTTGAATCTCTTGACAATCTTCATGTACTGCAGAGTCTTGCCATTTATGATTCTCCCGGTCACAGTTCCTAGATGAATATCTGATACCACACCAGATTCTGATAAGACCTTCAAGAGGCCTCCTTGATACAGAATCTCAGATATTAATCTTCCAAAAGGAACTTGCCTTCTGGTTTCTGATTGACTCTTCTTGATGGCCCAGCACATGTGGTGCATCACATATCTTGGGAAGTTGATCTTTATTTTGTTGATGAGAAAATAAAGAAGAACTTTGTGATCAACAGACAATGTGTATGTTCCTCCTCCTTTCTGAAGCATAATGTCTAGTATAATCTTCAGAAGCACCCTATGCTCAGGATGCATATCCACCAGTTTATTTGAGGGTCTCCCTTCAAATAATAGTTTGTTGCATATAACAGCCCATTCACTCTTCTTGTTGACATTCCACTGAAATTTACCAGCGCTCTCCATTTGACAAGCCCTGGCTACCACTTCTTCAGTGATAACTATTGGTATTCCCATCACAGCAGACCTTATTTCAAGACCATTGTACCGTCTTAAACCCATTTGATCTCTGTTCTTGCCAGCTAGCTTGGGGTTGTTTGAGATTGCAACAGTTTCTTCAAGAGTATCTTCATCCTTGTCGTAGACTTCTGACCTAACCCAAAAATCTCTAACAAGTTCCTGATATGTTGGTCCATTCAACATACCAAAGTAGTTCATCATTCCTTGTGATAAGAAATGAGAAGAAACGTCAACTCCGTGACGACTAAGAGAACCAAAATCTACTGGAGATTCAACTTGAATTTCCAGAGTCTCCTTGATAATGTTCATCGTTCTGGGTTTCATAACGTAGGACTTTCCAGACTTGATTATGACACCAAATTGGATGAGATCACTTGCCATTTAAAAGGTTTCTAAGTGTTTGATTTGAGAACAAAAAGTTTTGCAAAGTATTGAAAACAAGAAATTTGTTCAGAGAGAAAATCAAAGAGTGAAAAGAGAAGTGAGTTGTGTGTGTTATGTATTTATAGAAAAAATGTTTGATAACCGTTTGGAAAGAATAGGGGACAAACAAACACAAACAATAAATACATATAGCATGCAGTCGTAAAAGTATTGGGACAATGCGAAGGTAACTTGTTCAACGTAATGAAATCATTGCCCTTTGAGTTCTTACCCAATACAGACAGGCCACGTCTGAGAAACTATAAAGTAACTGTCACCGTAGTGGGGCAGGTGTTACTAAACTCAACAGTCATGCTTCCACTAATACGAGCTTATGAGAGTCTAAAGATTCCTTACTAGAGTCTGAATAGTTTATCAAAAGCTTTTATCAGAGTCTCTAAAAGAGGGTCTGATTCCCAAATAGCTTCTGAATATTTTCAGAGTCTGAATTCTGTTTTCAGAGGCGCACATTACCCAGAGACATAACACATGTTCAAATTTTTCTTTATGAAATCAAATCTTTCTACAGATAAGGGTTTAGTAAATATATCAGCCCATTGATGATCAATATCAATGAACTGAATATCTAAAATTCCTTTTTGAACATAGTCTCTTATGAAATGATGTTTAATCTCAATGTGCTTTGCTCTTGAATGCAGAATTGGATTCTTAGACAGACATATAGCTGCCGTATTATCACAATAAATTGGGATACAATTTTCAGTTATTTGATAGTCCTCAAGCTGATGTTTCATCCAGAGTAGCTGTGTACAACAACTAGCAGCTGAGATGTATTCTGCTTCTGTTGTAGACAAAGCAATAGTTGCTTGCCTCTTGCTAGCCCAGGATATCAGATTCTCTTCCAAGAATTGACAATTGCCACTGGTAGATTTTCTTTCAATCCTGTCTCCAGCATAGTCAGCATCACAGAATCCAACTAACTTGTAGTCAGAGGATTTCTTGTAAAGAAGTCCAAGATTGGTAGTTCCTTTCAGATATCTAAAGATTCTCTTAACAGCTGTTAAGTGAGACTCTCTAGGATCTGATTGAAACCTTGCACACAGACATACACTGAATAAAATATCTGGTCTGGATGCAGTTAGGTATAACAAAGAACCAATCATACCTCTATACAGCTTCTGATCAACTTTGGTTCCTTGATCTTCTTTGCTCAGAGTGCAGGTTGGATGCATTGGAGTATTCATTTCTTTGCAATCCTCAAGATTGAACTTCTTCAGAAGCTCTTTCGTGTATTTGGACTGATGAACATAAACTCCATCTTTGCATTGGTTGATTTGAATTCCAAGAAAGAACTTTAATTCTCCCATCATGCTCATTTCAAACTCATCCTGCATTACTTTCGAAAACTCTTTGCAAAGTGAACTATTTTTAGAACCAAAAATGATATCATCAACATAAATCTGAACTATAAGAATGTCTTTCTTCAGAGTCTTTCTGAATAGAGTAGTGTCAACTTGCCCTCGTTCAAAGTTGTTTTGAATTAAGAAATTACTTAGTCTTTCATACCAAGCTCTGGGAGCTTGTTTCAAGCCATAGAGTGATTTCTTTAATTTATAAACATGCTCTGGATGTTTTAAATCTTCAAAGCCAGGAGGTTGTTTGACATATACTTCTTCAGAAATGACACCATTAAGAAATGCACTCTTAACGTCCATTTGATACAAGGTTATGTTGTGATTAACTGCATAGGAAAGAAGTAACCTGATTGCTTCCAATCTTGCAACTGGAGCAAACGTTTCTGTGTAATTAATGCCTTCCTGTTGACTGTAGCCCTGCACAACAAGTCTGGCCTTGTTTCAAATTACTTCTCCTTGTTCACTAAGCTTATTTCTGAACACCCACTTGGTTCCAATGATGTTCTTGTGATCAAGCTTAGCTACTAGATCCCATACTTCATTCCTTTTGAATTGATTTAGTTCTTCTTGCATTGCCAGAATCCATCCTTCATCTCCAAGAGCTTCTTCAACAGAGGTTGGTTCAATAACAGATAATAATCCCAAGGCAGACTCTTCTTGTCTGAAATGCGATCTTGTTCTTCTGGGACTTTCTTTATTGCCAATTATCTGATCCTCTGCATGTGAAGACTTGTATTTGAAACATTGTTTGGATTGATTAGCTTGCAAAGAACCATCTTGAGCTTCATCAGAAGCTTCTTCATTAGGAACTTCAGGGGATGTTCCAGCTTCTGAAGTATCTTCAGATTCTAGAATCTGATCATCTTCTGAGTTGTCATCAGAATCTTGAGATTCTACACAACTTTCATCTTGCACTGGAGTTTCACTTCCAGGCACTTTGTCATCGAATCAATGGTTCCAGTACCAATGATTTTGCCAGTCTGGTTTCCTCCAAATCCCACAGTTCCTCCCTCTTTAATGGTTAGGGTTAGGAACATAGACCTTTCTCCCGTCATGTGACGCGAGCAACCACTGTCCAGGTACCAAGCCTTCTGCTTTTCTAGTCCTTTTAGACATACCTGCAGCATCAATAATTTCGGACTTAGGTACCCATATTCTCATGGGTCCTTTTTGGTTAGTCTTAGAACCATTGAACTCCTTTCGTAAGTTATGTCTTGAAGTCATTGGCAATGTTTTCTCCCATACCTTGGGTTTGGAACCGTTTGGTTTAGGTTTCAACTTGCCTTTCACAGTTTCTCTTCTTTGAAACTTAGGCATTAGTTTTTCAGACTCTAGCTTTTTCAGAGTCTGTTTATCAGACTTTGAATGTTTCAGAGTCTGAGTCTTTAAAGCTTTGGGTTCAAAGTTTTTCAGACCCTTTGACTTAACATTCTGAGATTTTGACTTAGTCAGAACCTTAGAAGTAGAAGTTGTAGGTTCTGAATGAGTCACTGTGTTGACTTCATCAGACTTACTTACAAAGTGATTTTTCAACGCCTCTCTGGCTCCATCAGGACCAGATTTCAGAGTCATTTCATTTAAGTTTCCTCCAATGAATCCAAGACCCTGTCCTCTGTTCTGATACGTGCTATAGATCATGGACGCAACCCTTGATCTATCAATTCCAGTAGCAATAAATTCTTGCAGAGCAACATCTTGCTCACTTAAGTATTTACAACTACACTTCTTGATCAATAAAGAGATATTTTCTTCTTTTAAATTTTCTAATTCCAACAGAGTTGAATTATGTCTTTTTGACAGCTTATCAAGCTGTTGTTTGACTTTCTTCAACTCAGTGGTTTTAGCTTTAAGGTGACCAAGAAGTTCTTTGACAGATTCTACAAGTTCAGATCTTGTGAGTTCAGAATATACCTCTGTTTCATTTTCAGAGTTTGCATCTGATTCTGCCTCAGGTGTTTCTTTAACAGATTCGGTTGTAGCCATTAGTCCAACAGCTACATTGGCCTCACCATCAGCATCATCATCCTCAGACCCTGACTCATTATCAAGATCTTCCCAGGTGGCCATCAGACTTTTCTTGATCTGCTTCTTAAACTTGCTTGACTTGAAGGTTGGCCTCTTTGACTTGGATTTCTCCTTCTGCAGTTCTGGACACTCAGCAATAAAATGTCCAGTCTTCTTGCAGTTGAAGCAACCTTTCTGTTCCTCCTTTTTGAACCCCTTTCCATTGCTTTTGCTTAGAAATCTCTTGTTCTTCTTAGCAAGATACTACATTCTGCTTGAAAGCATATCCATTTCCTTTGCAATATCAGGATCCTCCTCTAAGCTTTCAGAAGCTGAAGATTCATTTTCAGACTCTTCAACCTTGAGAGTCTTTGAAGACCTTCCTTTTGATTTCAAGGCAATGGTTTTGGACTTTCTTGCAGAATCATGTTCATTGAGACTTAACTCATGAACCTTGAGTGAGCTTACAAGATCTTCAACACTTAAACTGTTTAAATCTTTAGCCTCCTCAATTGCAGTGACCTTTGGTCTCCATCTAAAAGGTAAGCTCCTTAAAATCTTGCTAACATGATCAGAAGCTATATAACTATACTTCAGTATCTGAAGACCAGATACTAGAGTTTGAAATCTTGAGTACATCTGCTCAATACTTTCATCCTCTTTCATCTTGAATAGTTCATACTGATGAACTAACAGAAGAGCTTTAGCTTCCCTGACCTTTTTGCTTCCTTCATAGTTAGCACAGAGAGAAACAAACATGGCTCTAGCAGTAGATTTGTCACTCATCTTCATGTATTCCGTTTTAGGAATAGCAGTGACAAGAGCCCCTCTGATGATATGATGTTTCTTGTAGATTTTCTTTTGAGCAGTAGTGTGAAGTTTGCGGTCAATGGCAGCACCTTCGTCATCAAGTTGTAAGTCACCAACACCATCTTCAAGTATGTCCCAGAGTTCTTTATCAAGACCCATGACATAACTATAGAAGTTGGTTTTCCACCAAGAAAATTCTTCAGGATCACCATTGAACTTAGGAATTTTTCCATAATCAGCCTTTTTACTGCTGTTATTGGATCCATAGTCATATGGTATAGCAGCACCAGAAGTAGCACCAGAAGAAGACGGTTCACTGGAAGACATGTTTTTCTCTGGATCTTTTCTATTACACGGTTAAGTGCAATGACAACAGAGCCGGAGCTCTGATACCAACTGAAGGTGAGAAAAACACAAGAAGGGGGGGTTGAATTGTGTTAGCTTTTCGCAGCTCTTGAAGAGTGAGAATCTAATTCCTTTAAACTCAGAGTCTGAATGGGATCAGAGTCTGATAGGAGATTAGGTTCTGATGCAGCGGAATAATCAAGAGATAGAGAGAAGAGAGAACACAAGTAATTATACAGGTTCCTTCCACAAACCGGAAGTAGTCCTGTCCCCCTTGTACTTCCAAGGAGAGTTCACTAAAATGTAATATCAATTACAAGTTGCTCAAACACACAGTAAGAGACTTCCAATGCTCAAGCACGCAGGCAAGAGACTTCCTTGCTCAAAGACACAACTAAGAGACTTCCTTGCTCAAGGACGCAGCCAAGAGACTCCTTTGCTCAAGCACACAAGCAAGAGATTTCTTACACAATTACAGAAAATTGAATAGAGTTGAAACACTTGACAACAATCAAATGTGTTTCAATTACAACAAAGACAGACTCTGTTTTACACAAAAGACAGACTCTATTTTTCTGTGGAACTTAGAAATTCTAGAATAATCAGTTTGTAAGAATCTAAGTTGATGATGTGTTTTTGTTAAGACTCAGTTGAATACGAAAGCAACGCGGTGTAATTTTTCTAGTTGTAGAGTCCAACAATTCTTCAAGTCTTCTATCCTTTATATAGGTGTAGGAAAGAGACGTTGAGTCATCCAGCACATCAGGATCATTTCTGAAGCTTGATCAATGGCTGTTGATTTGTTGCTTGATTTGGTAATAGTCCTTCAATTGCATAATTTGAATTCCATTCCCTTTGAAGATTAATACCGGTAGACACAGTTGCCAAACTGTACGAGGTAGTGGAGTAGTGGAAACAGAGTTCGTACAATGTACTCTGTACTGGCCTGCATTCTTGTCTTTGTGCTCCCCACGCTCAAGTTGACTTTGAAGCTAGCCGTTACTCCATTTGAGAGTTTCTTTTGCATCGCAATGCTGTAGAAATCCTTCTTAGCAGATTATCAGATTTTGGGCTTTAGACTCACTGTAGCACTAAGCTTCTGGTAATCTTCAGACTCTCTTGGTTTTCAGATTCTGATAGTCTTCAGACTCTGATAAAGTCTTTCAGACTCTCTTCGGTACAGTCTTCAGACTCTCTTCGATGCTGTCTTCAGACTCTCTTTGATACAGAATCACAAGCAATAAGCTTCTCTGGATTTTTGCTCTTTAACATTGTTCAAAGAGAATACTTTCTAAGATATAAATCTTGATTGATATCCTGCATACTTAAACAAATATTAGCAATATCCAATTGACAACTTTTTTAATACCTTGTTATCATCAAAACTCAAAACGTGGTATTGCTGAACACCTTTGTTCCAACCATCTCCCCCTTTTTGATGATGACAAACATCAGTATTTAAAAGGTCAATTGTTGTTAATCTAATTAACAGGTTGACTTAAAGGGTCTGAGGTTTGTAAGCTCAGAGTCTAAGGTTTGTAAGCTCTGACTCCCCCTGAGTCTGATAGTCCTTAAGTTGAGGTTTGTAAGCTCCCCCTAAGTTCTATCCAAGTTAATTAAATTCATGTTTAGCATAATTAGCTGAATCAAATCTCAGAATAATAAACGAATATGAGAGAAGATTCTTTTTAAATTAAATTGAAGAATTTAATTTAATGGGGCTCAGAATCTAACGAAGTACCTTTCACAAACTTCCCTTTAACTTTACATACTCACTGGTCTTTCTCCCCCTTTTGTCATCAACAAAACAGTTTAAAAAACAAGTTTCTCCCCCTTTTTATATGACTTCAAGTGAGGGGAAAAAAATAATTTTAAAGAAAATGAGAAAAGAAGATTTAGAGCAAAAACATATTAGAGTCTGGAACAGGACAAATTCTAAGTAGAATTCAGTAGTTAGACTTCAGATGCACTTAGATAAATAAAGCAAGATATATCAGAAGCACATATAGTTGAAGTAAAACAAAATTGAATAACATGAAGTAAAAGTTCAGAAGGTAATAGAAATCAGCAAAAAGAGTACAAGCAAAACAAAACAGATTAAACACTAGGTGTGCAACCAAGGTTGGTTTTGTTTGGCAATGTGATCCATCAATTTCTGGAGATCCTCTTGCTGTTTCTTGACAATTTCTTCGAGAGCTTCTGTTCTTCTGAGATGAGCTTCTCTTTCAAGTCTAGCTTCTTCTTGAACTCTGTGAAGCTTCTTCTTCAGCGAATCATAAACCACTGTTTCCCTTGGATTGTATTGATCAGCATCAAAGAATGGTTTATATTCCAACTGCAGAATAGGAGTCTTCTTCTTAGCCTTTGCTGTCTCAGCTTTCTTAATTTCTCCCAAATGTTTGGCAAGAACACCAACTTGTTCTTTTACAGCAGCCTTCTGAATTTTGGTGACAAAATCCACAAATTCATTCTTCAGAGTAGAGAATTTATCCTCATAGCTTACATTTAGGATTGGCACAAATCTTTGCTCAATAATATCCATGAGCTTTGAGTTTGACACTCCATAAAACTCATCTATTCTCAACGAATCAAAGAGGTTGTGAAGAATAAGAGTTTGATTTGGCTCATATGAAGTTGAAGGTTCAGAAGTTACGATAGCTTGTGAGGTTTCAAGGCCAATTGCCACAGTTTGGTTTAGGGGTTCAGTAACTGTTTCAGACACAGGTTCTGCTATGCATTCTGTTACAGGTTCTGGGTCAGGTATGAAATTAGAAACTTGTTCCAGATTCTCAGAGACTAGCTCCTCTACAGTTACAGTAACTGGTTCAAATGAAGCTAAGGTTTGAATTTCTGGTTCAGGTTGGGGTACAAAGTCTGGTTTTGAAACAAATTCTGTAGCTTTTGTTGTTTTGGATTTTGCAGGGGTCTTTGGTAGTTCTTCTCCTAGGTGTCTCTCAAGAGAATCTAGGGTGTCTGGAGAGTCTACAAAGATAGTTTCATGTTGAGGGGATGGTTGAGCAGATTGAATGGGTTCTTCAGGTTCTTCAGTAGGCTGAATTGCCTGAAGTGGTTTAAGAAATGATGGTTGAGCAGGATGGTCAGAGGGTAAGTTCATAGACACTGTGATAGTGTCTTGAATAACCCTGTCAATAATTGAATCAACATATTCACCTATTCTTGGGTCAAGTGGATCAAATGATGAGATAGGTTTGATTGGAGAGGGGGTTTTATTTCGAAGAGATGGAAGGACTTTGCTCAGGGGTATGTTATCTGATTTAGTTTCAGATGAGGGTGAAGACTCTTGATTCGTAGAAGAGAAAGGTGAGTCAAATGAAATGTTACCTGATGTGCTAATGCCAGCTTCTGGAGAAGCTTGTTGGTCAGAAGCATCAAACAGAGTAGCTTCTGATTGATTAGCTTTTGCAGGGGTAACCTGACTATTCTGTTTCAAAGCTTGTCATACCCCAATTTTTGACCCAAGATCCCACCGGCACGCGTCATTCGACCCTGACTTTTCAGTGAAAAATTTGGCAGAGAGGTATTTTAAAATACCTCATTTTAGTTCCAAGTCGGGCTCTCTTCTCACTTTACTTTTTTTTATCAGTCCTTCAAATTTTTATTTTTAATTTACTTCCATCTTTTATTTTCTATTTCACTTTTTAATTTAATTTTAGTTTAAACATATTTATCTTTTATTTATTTTTATTCATAAATGATAGGTCCAATTTTTTATTTATTCTTTTTATTTTTATTTTTAATGTCCGATACGTCCGAAACAGTCCAAATCCGAAAAACAGTTCGCGAGCCAGAAAAACAGAAATGCGTTCTACAATCCATTCCAATCCAAAACCCAGGTTTTTCTACCTCACTCAACAAACCCTAAAATCCCAATGGTCACACTATAAAAAGGAAACCAACACACAGAGCAGAGGGACAACCGAAATTCATCAACCAAAAATCAATTCACACGCACAACCCACAGAGACAACATAATACGCAAGCCAACATCACCAACTAGGAACTTATTTCAGCATCGTAAAATTACACAGAACCATAGTCAAATATCTCAACTCATTCCATCCAAATCACGGCACAACTGGCTCCAGATCGTAACTCAAGGAACCTGAACCATACAAGCGACGCTCGCGACGATTAAGACACCACAAACCTTACAAACCGGTTTGCCCACAAACGAACCTACAAGATCGAACCGGATCCAAAGACAACGCAAAAGGTAACTAATTTCTAAACTCTTAGATCTAGAACCCTAAAGCTTTACTTTGAAGATTTTGGGTTGAGAACAAGTAGAATGAACCAAAAAAAATAATAATGTAGGGTTCCGACGCGGTGGCGCCGCCGCACCGGCCGGCCAACCACCGCCGGAACCCAGCTTGCCTCGCCGGAGAGGATGAAGGTCCGCCAGATCCTTCATGGCGAAACCCTTTATGTAACTAACCCCCGAACCCTAAACTTTTTTAAAGTGGTATTTGAACCTTTTTCCACTTCTTTTGAAAAAATTAAATGTTCATTCGTGAAGTAAAATAGTGAGTCAAAAGCTAATCAAATAGCCTTGATCTCCGAAAAATGACGCGACAGAAATGGCGACTTCACTAGGGACCCCCCTAAGAGGGTTGAGCCTAACTTCACTTTATTTAAATTTCGTGCTATAACTTGCTTAAAAAACAAAAACAAAAGATGGAAATACGTGTATATATGTTCCTCATTCTTCTTTCTCCTTTCTTAAACGTGTGTGGTGAGATAAGTCTTAACCCGGACTTGACGGAAACATAAGATAGGACAGTGGTATAATCATAGTCTCAGGCCAAGAGTACTCTTCGGTTTTGACACATGTGATACAACCCCACTCAACGGAGGGATCTTGGATGCATACGTTGTCAACGTGAGTACTCATGTTTGACATGTTATTTTCAAGTGACCGTCGAAGTTGAGAACCTTTAGTCACCTTAAACCCATCTTGGACTTTTAGGACGTAGTGCGGTGGCTAATCAAGGGTACTCTTGAATTAGTTGATACGCGATACTACACTCAAATGAGACATTACTACGAATATTGTTGGACCAGGAGTACTCCCGCTGATCGATGATGTTTGGAAGTGGTCAGTGATTTTGGGAATCCAATAGAACCCGTGATACAGGTACATGTGAAACCATAGTCCTCACCATATGGCTCGCTTACCTTTGACTCCATCATTAATGACCTAAAACCTCACCATGTTTTCTATGTTCTTTAACATATCCATGCATACATGCATTCATTCATAAACATTTTTTTCATCAAAATCGAAGGACTTATCTAAATTTTCTTTACAAACATCATAGATGAATTTCCCAAGAAGGAACCTTAAGCAGTATAGATTAAGGAGATCGGACCTTTCGAGTTTAAGGAAGCTAGCAAAAGAGGTGACTGACCGGGATTACTTTCGGGAACGACATGGAAGTTTGCTCGGTATTGTCAAAACATATGTTGATGAGGGACTTCTCAATACTTGGGTCCAGTTCTACGATCCTCTCAATCATTGCTTCACCTTCCCAGATTACCAGCTTGTTCCCACCCTTGAGGAATATTCTCATTGGATAAATTTGCCAGTGCTTGACGAACCACCTTTCAGCGGCCTTGAGAGAACACCCAAACATTCAACCACTGCTGCAGCTCTTCACCATGAAACAACCGAAGTGAAAGAAAACCTCATCCTCAAAAGAAATCTTTTGGGCCTACCTACCAAATTCCTCTATAAACAAGCTACCATTGTTGCCGAAGCAGCCAGCATCGACGCCTTTCACTCCATCCTTGCCCTACTCATATATGGCCTTGTGATTTTCCCGAACATCAACGACTTTGTTGACATCAATGCCATTAAGATCTTCCTATCAAGAAACCCGGTCCCTACCCTGTTGGCCGACATGTACCATTCTATCCATGAATGTACCTTGGCGGGCCGCGGAACCGTCCTTTGTTGTGTGCCTTTGCTACAGAGATGGATCACATCTCATTTACCCCAAACTCCTCGCTTTACAACCAATCCGGAAAATCTCCTTTGGTCTAAAAGAATCATGTCTCTTACTCCAGCTGATGTAGTGTGGTACGAACGAGCTTACGATAAAGGAACCATCATTGACAGTTGTAGAGAATTCAATAACGTACCTCTCCTTGGCATACGCGGAGGAATTAGTTACATAGCTATTCTTGCCAGACGCCAGTTCGGGTATCCCATGGAAGGGAAGCTCGTTACATCTATCTAGAGAATGTGTTTTACCACAATTGAGATGAAAGTAAAGGCATGAGAAAGAAGATTATGCAAGCGTGGAACACCATTCGAAGAAAGGATAAAGGCCAGTTAGGAAGGAAGACAGGTATTGTCCATGAATCATATACTCAGTGGGTTATTGACAGAGCAACCCAATATGGGATGCCTTATGAACTCCCAAGGTTCCTATCTGCTATTACTCCAGCACCACCTTTACCTATGACCTTTGATACCGAGAAAGAGTACCAGGAGCGTTTGCATGAGTCCCGCAGTGAAAGTGCCGTTTGGGAAGGAAAGTATCAAGTAGCCGAGCGTGAGAAGGATGCCCTGATGAACCTGCTAGAGCAAGAAAATTGGAAAAACCATAAGAAAGACCAGGAAATTGCTGAATTGAAAGACCGTATCAAGGAGAAGGATGCCATACACGACCGGGTTCCTGGGAGTAAGAAGAGGCGTATTGACTTCTTTGCCGGCACGCATCCAGATTTTGAGGAGTAGACCGCCTCAGGAGTCGGAGAACTTCACAGTTTTTATCACTTATGTCACTTTCTAGCTTTTGTGATGTACTTTGGAGTCTATCCCTTGGCTCAGTTTGTTAAAACAGGAATTATCTTGTGGTGCTTTAAATTATTATTCAATGAAATCCTCAACTACGATGTTTACGTAAATGCTTTTATAAGTCCTTCAATAAAAATGTCTATTTTTGCATGAACATACCATGCATCATTCTGCATTCATAGTTTGAAATCCAAGTCTCACACTATGTCTTTTCAATAAAAGGGTCGATCCATCAGTAAGTGGTCCGATGTCTTCGTTTAACTTCAACTCGCACATGCAAACACTCGTGCAAACCCAAAAGACGGATCAACTTGAACAAGAGGTCCACGAGCTTCGTGAAGAGGTGACAACGCTTCGGGCTGAAGTAGAGAGGTTAACTAACCTGGTATCTTTGCTGATGGTTACAAAGGATCCACCGCAATTCCAGCGAGGGCCCCGACCACCATGTCAGCCACTGTGCATACAACAGCCTCGACAATAGGCTCCTCAACAATCCAATCCTCAGAATCAGGCTCGGAGAACACATTATGATCCAATTCCCATGAAATATGTAGATTTGCTTCCACAATTGCTCGAAAAGAATTTGGTCCAGACTAAAGCGCCTCCTCCAGTACCAACAAGATTGCCAGCATGGTATAGACCTGACCTTTTCTGTACTTTCCATCAAGGGGCACCCGGACATGACGTCGAACATTGTAACGCACTAAAGAAGGCAGTCCAGAACTTGATCCGGACCAACCGCCTGACCTTCTAAGACTCTCCGAACGCGCAAGTCAATTCGCTACCAGATCATAATACATAGTGCTTGTGACACATGGGATGGCTAACCGCAATCAGATCTTTGTTGATGTTTTCTTCTACTACTTATCAGTTCAAATAATGTGTTTGTTTGCTGTTTACTTTTTTCAAAAATATCCTTTTGTTCCGCCCGAGACAAAAGTGAACTTGTGTAGGGCTTTTTGCTTTAAGTATTGTCATCATTAATAAAAATGTCGTTTTGATCACGACTTTGTTTTTATTTTGTGCTTTTTCTGGAAAATGGTAACACAAAAAAACCAAAAATCTTCTTCTTTAATCATTTCCTGATGTCTGCATACAATCATTCATTCTCTAAAATCAAACATAAATGCAGATTAAACATAAATAAGCCCGTTGAACACGTTAACCCTATACTCTTTCTCGACTTTGAATTTCGTGTCCGAAAACGAAGAAGAATGAAGAAATTCCCGACAAGATCTCTCACATACTGGGGCATCCTAGCCGTCAAAGCTGCAAACGAAAATCAAGAAGATTGTCCAGAGGATGGCAGTCATTTACAAAGACCAGCATAAGATGGCACAATTGCCTCACATGGGCGTCGTGTTTCAGTAAAACATTTGAATAGGGGCAACCCCCTCCTTCCCTTAGTATACGACATGAAGGTCGGACTTCTCATGGAGATCAAAATTCCGTAAACGGGAGTTTTGCTAAAATCTCAAGTTTTGATTGAACTTACAATGCTTTCAAAAGAGGTTGAAACAAACTTCCAACAAGAAGGTTCGTCAGACTTTGTGCTCAAAAAGGCACTCTTTCCAACCTTACTCCAGGGGCCAGTGGACGCCTAATTATGAAGGCTCGTGTGCAATGACTCCCACAACTACGAACAGTGACAAACTCACACGTCCTATGAATGCCGGTGCAGTCAAGAAATACTCTGTCGAAAATAAAAGCTCGATAGGTCGCAAACCTGAAAAGGGGACTTAGGCAAAAATGAGCGTCTCGGTGGACCGAAAACCCGAAAGGGCGGTCCAGACAAAAATTAGAGACATTAACAAAAATGACTATCCTGATAGATTGAAAACCCGAAAGGGCGATCTATGCAAAAGTTAAGGATCATGACAAAGTATATGCATCAAATCAAGCACAATCCACTTGGGGCATCCAACTGTCAAAAGATCTCCGATTCAAAGCACCTACAAATCAAAGACTCGGAACAGGGGCATTCAAGGTTGTTAGGGAGAATAACGGTTATCGTGTTCAATGTACCCTTCCCATTACATTTACCATTTTCCGAAAATTTTCAAAGATCCGTGGAGCCATGCCATTGGCAAGCCACCACTCAATTAATCAAGTTTGAGCCCGTACCCATTTATTTGGAATTCTCATTTATTCAATTTACAAAATTTCTTATATTTTTATGGCAATACTCGAAGCAAAATTTTCAAAATACAAAACTTTTTTTACATCTTTTGAAAAATGTGAACAACAAACACACTCTCTTTGAGCTCGTGAGTAGGTGAAGCATACATCAACGGCCGCCCCGATAACCGTTACACTCTGGAAGGGAAACATGTATAAGCACTATGAAGAGGACCTCTGCTTTGAGCAAGATGCAGTCACAATCCAAAAACAAGAACAAAAATGAAAGCTCGCTAAGTTGAAAACCTGAAAAGGCGACTTAGGCAATAGAGAGCGTTTCGGTGGACTAAAAACCCGAAAGGGCGGTCCAGGCAAAAATTAGGGGCACAAAAAAGGAATATACTCCTGATGGACTAAAAACCCGAAAGGGCAGTCCAGGCAAAAGTTAGGGATTTCAAAAAAACAAACAAAAAACCAAAAAACAAAAAGGAGCGTGACTGCTGGGGCATACCAATGGATTGGCACTCTATGCAAAATGGAGACTTCCAGACTTTTGGTCAACAGTGGCATTTATGAGAACACTCTACGCCGGTTCACACAAATGGCGACTTCTTCCCAACTTTTCAGTCAACAATGAGCTCTCTCCCCAGGAAGCATCAGTTGCTATCTTGTGCCAGGCTTCACCCTGCAAATGGCCCGATTAGTTCACGATAGTATCATCTTCAAGGAAGTTTTCCGAGTGTTTGTACTGCGATGTCAGTCTATCTCTCATCTTACCTGTCTTGTCTCGTTTCGTCGAGTTACCCATCACAACCCTGTCTACACACTCGTACATTCATTCACACATTCATACATCCATGCATTATTACTTTCACTCACACACAGCATATACACAACATCATTCACACATGGTTGCATCAGTCACCCAAAGTCTTGTTTGGCCGCATCCTTTCATTTCAAGTCCTTTATTGTTTCAAGCCGACAGTCCCAGACAATGGACCGCTTACGTTTACATTTTAACTGCTTTCAAGCCGACAGTCCCAGACAACGGACCGCTTACATTTTTACTGCTTTCAATCCGACAGTCCCAGACAATGGACCGCTTACATTTTTACTGCTTTCAAGCCGACAGTCCTAAACAACGACCGCTTACATTTTACTGCTTTCAAGCCGACAGTCCTAAACAACGGACCGCTTACATTTATACTGCTTTGAAGCCGACAGTCCTAAACAACGGACCGCTTAAATTCACATTTTTTTCTTGTTTCAAGCTGCTAGTCCTAAACAACGGACAATCCGCGTCTATCTGTTATTCCCTCGAGTGTCATCCCCAGCACGTCTGGTCCAGAGATGTCATCAAAGTTTTTGTCTTCATACCGCTTACATTTTTACTGCTTTCAAGCCGACAGTCCTAAACAACGAACCGCTTAAATTCACATTTTTTTCTTGTTTCAAGCTGCTAGTCCTAAACAACGGACAGTCCGCGTCTATCTGTTATTCCCTCGAGTGTCATCCCCAGCACGTCTGGTCCAGAGATGTCATCAAAGTTTTTGTCTTCATTAAACCATCGTTCCAAACTAATACAGCAATAGACAATCATTTCCCCAGTGAAACTACATTCCTCCAACGGAGTCGGATCCTTTTCTTCAACAAATTCGGGCATCCTGTCGTTATTACTGGTCCCGGTCGAGTCATCCATACCGTCTTGCATTCATAATTGCGTCACATGCATCCACATAGTATCTTAGGGTCAAAAATAGGTGTACTTTGTATTTAAGCCTCTTTTGCTCGTCAAATAAAAGATTCCATCTTCAAATCTCCGGACGAAGAAACTTAAATAGGGGCATCTGTCATACCCCAATTTTTGACCCAAGATCCCACCGGCACGCGTCATTCGACCCTGACTTTTCAGTGAAAAATTCGGCAGAGAGGTATTTTAAAATACCTCCTTTTAGTTCGAAGTCGGGCCCTCTCACTTTACTTTTTTTTATCAGTCCTTTTAATTTTTATTTTTAATTTACTTCCATCTTTTATTTTCTATTTCACTTTTTAATTTAATTTTAGTTTAAACATATTTATCTTTTATTTATTTTTATTCATAAATGATAGGTCCAATTTTTTATTTATTCTTTTTATTTTTATTTTTAATGTCCGATACGTCCGAAACAGTCCAAATCCGAAAAACAGTTCGCGAGCCAGAAAAACAGAAATGCGTCCTACAATCCATTCCAATCCAAAACCCAGGTTTTTCTACCTCACTCAACAAACCCTAAAATCCCAATGATCACACTATAAAAAGGAAACCAACACACACAGTAGAGGGACGGCCGAAATTCATCAACCAAAAATCAATTCACACGCACAACCCACAGAGACAACATAATACGCAAGCCAACATCACCAACCAGGAACTTATTTCAGCATCGTAAAATTACACAGAACCATAGTCAAATATCTCAACTCATTCCATCCAAATCACGGCACAACTGGCTCCAGATCGCAACTCAACGAACCTGAACCATACAAGCGACGCTCGCGACGATTAAGACACCTTAAACCTTACAAACCGGTTCGCCCACATACGAACCTACAAGATCGAACCGGATCCAAAGACAACGCAAAAGGTAACTAATTTCTAAACTCTTAGATCTAGAACCCTAAAGCTTTACTTTGAAGATTTTGGGTTGAGAATAGAAAAGAGGAGAAGAGAACAAGTAGAATGAACCAAAAATAATAACAATGTAGGGTTCCGACGCGGTGGCGCCGCTGCACCGGCCGGCCAACCACCGCCGGAACCCACCTTACCTCGCCGGAGAGGATGAAGGTCCGCCGAATCCTTCATGGCGAAACCCAGAAAGAAGAACATGAGATAGGAGAGAGAAGAGAGGTTTTTAGAGAGAAGGAAGAGAAGAGAGAGAAAGGAAATGGAGAAATGAGAGAAAAGGGTTGTCCAACCCATATATATATTCCTGAACCGGTTCGGTTCTCCTGGTCCGACCCAGGATTGAACCGAACCGCCCCTGCAGCACCCATAAGGCCCAATTTCAGTCTTTATTCCTGCACCCCCCATTATACTATCCGCACATCATGTCTTTTCTTTTATTTTTATTCTTTCATGCATTTCCATTTTTAGCATCTTATTTCTATTTCTCATGCATTTTTATTTAGGTTAGTTTTATTATTCTGCACTTTACTATTTATTCATGCACATTTATTTTTATATCATTTAGTTTTCGCATGGAATTTAGAATGTATAGTAGGTTTATTGTAAATTTATCATGCATATTTAATTTCCGCAGACTTTAGCATGTATTAATAGATTTAATGTAATAGTTTAAGTGTGTGCGTGTGTGGGTGTTTGTCTTATTTTTATGCTTTGTAGTTTAGGTTAAAGGTCCTCGTGGTGGTCCAACGCCACCATGTGGTACCTACGCTTTACTTTTCTGCTCCGTTAGTTTATTATATTTTAGTTCAATTATTCAAAAACAACAAAAAATGCAAATAATCCAAAAACAAAAAACATTTTCACAACAAACCTTGATTTCTAAATCAAGTGATCCTTTATTTTATTCTTTCATAAATCAAAATTGCAATCAATTTTAATTCTACTTCAAACCTTTTTCCTTTAAATAAAAAACACAAACAAATACTCTTTCGCCACTTTGGCCTTTTACATTTTAAAACTTTTTTTCAAAAACTAATAAAAAATACAAAACCAATCAAACGGAATTTTTTACCCCGAACTACGAGGTTTTGATCCCTCACGGGTATGTAGGCAAAGGACACTCGTCCTCTCAAATCAATAAAAATGTAGATAATTAGGTTTTTTTTTCTTAATCATTTTAAATTTCTTTTTTCAAAGCAAGTAAGTTATAGCACAAGAATTAAATAAAACCAAGAGGTTCCCGTAGAGTACTACGGACATAAAGGGTGCTAATACCTTCCCTTTATGTAACTAACCCCCGAACCCTAAATCTTTTTTAAAGTGGTGTTTGAACCTTTTTCCACTTCTTTTGAAAAATTAAATGTTAAGTCGTGATGTAATAAAATAGTGAGTCAAAAGCTAATCAAATAGAATTTCTGTCGCGTCATTTTTCGGAGATCAATGCTATTTGATTAGCTTTTGACTCACTATTTTATTACGTCACGACTGAACATTTAATTTTTCAAAAGAAGTGGAAAAAGGTTCAAATACCACTTTAAAAAAGATTTAGGGTTCGGGGGTTAGTTACATAAAGGGAAGGTATTAGCACCCTTTATGTCCGTAGTACTCTACAAGAACCTCTTGGTTTTGTTTAATTCTTGTGCTATAACTTACTTGCTTTGAAAAAAGAAATTTAAAATGATTAAGAAAAAAAACCTAATTATCTACATTTTTATTGATTTGGAAGGACGAGTGTCCTTTGCCTACGTACCCGTGAAGGATCAAAACCTCGTAGTTCGGGGTAAAAATTGTGTTTGATTGGTTGAGTATTTTTTAATGATTTTTGAAAATGTTTTGAAATAAAAAGCCGAGTGGCAAAATAAATCTGTTTGTGTTTTTTATATTAAAAGAAAATGACTGAAAATATAATTAAGATTGATTGCAATTTTTATTTATGAAATGATAAAATGAAAGGATCACTTGATTTAAACAATCAAGGTTTATTATGAAAATGTTTTTTGTGTTTTGTTATTTGCAATGTTTTTGTTTGTTTTTTGAATAATTAAATGAAAATTAAATCTAACGGAGCAAGAAAGTAAAAGCGTAGACACTTTGTGGTGACACTGGATCGCCTCAAAGGTCTCTAACCTAAACTAGAGCATGAAAGTAAAGTATACACCCACACACGCACATATGCACCTAAAGCTATTACATAAAAACCTATAATACATGCTATGGTCTGCGAGAAAGAATAAATAAATTACATTAAAGCCTAGTTTACATTCTAAGTTCTATAATAAAAATAAAAGAGATAGAAAAAATAAAAATACGAAATAAAAGAGTGAATGATAAATATGCAGCCTAATCTAATAAACATAAAATAATAAAGTACGAAAGAAATAAAGAAATTGAAATGCATGAGCAAGAGAAGTGGAAAATGAGATGCAGAAGGGGTGCAGACAGTAGTGTGGGGTGTGTGTATAGCATGCAGAGAAAAACAATAAATGCTAAAAAGAGGTGGGCCTGGGGCGCACAGTTGAGTTGGGCTAGACCGGTTCGGTTCAAGCCTGGGTCGGTTCCAGGAGAACCGAACCGGTTCAGGGGAGTATATAAATAGGGTGTAAGACCCTTTTTCATTCATTTCCCTACTTCCTTTCTCTCTCTACCTCCCATTTTCTATCCTCTCTCTGTCCTCTCTCTTCCTCTGTTCTTCCCTTTCTATGTGTTTTCCGGCGAGCCTATGAAGGCCGCCGTAGAACCCAGTTTCCGGCGGCGCACCACGCCAGAACCCTATTTTTTTTAATTTTTTTTTGTTCTTTCCTACTCCTACTTCTTTTCTTCTTCCTATAACCGTTTTTACACCCAAAGCTTTCAAATACCTACCCTAGACTTCTAGATCTAAAAAAACAAAAGAAAGAAAAACGAAATAAAATTACCTCTTTATTTTTTAGTTCGGTTTAGTCGAGGTTTGTGTTCTGTGGTGTGGCCGTGAGCGCCGATTGATTTGATGTTCGAGGTTTGATGTTGTGACGTGCGTGTTCCTGATCTTGACGGTGACGGTTTTGTTTGGTTCGTCCTATTGGACGTTGAAAGGGATTGAATCGGTGGTGTTGGTCCACTGGTTCGGGTTTGTATGAAAGGTTTTACGATGTTGTTACTGATTGATGATTCGGTACTGGTTTATACGTGTTGTGAAAATGGGTTTTTTGCAGGTTTTTCTGATGTTGATATTTCGGCCCCAATTCTTTTTCTTTCTGTAAATTTTCGTCCCCTTACTGTGTCTGGCATGTTGTGTTTTATAGTGAAGGACTAGGGTTTGTTTGAGAAGCTGAAAATCTGCACTTTGGATTGGGATGAAAAGTTGGAGATGAGGCTATGAAGTGTGAATAGTTGTTTGGATCTGAACTTGGACCGTTTTTGGACTTGGACAAATATTTAAAATAGAAACATGATAAAATAAAAACTGACCTGACCTATCATCTATGAATAAAATAAATAAATAATAAATATATACAACTTAATAATTTAATTAATTAATTAAAAAAAATAAAAGATGGAAATGACTAAAAACAAAAATTAAAAGACTAATAAAAAAGAGTGAAAAGAGGGCCCGACTCGGAACCAAAAAAAATGAGGTATTTTAAAATACCTCTTTGCCGAAATTTCCACGGAAAAGTCGGAGACTGATTTGGGTCAGAAGACGCGTGTCGGTGGGATCTTGGGTCAAAAATTAGGGTATGACAAAGCTGCTGCCATTGCCTTGCCAGCAGCATGTTCATCTTCAATCATAGATACAGAAGTACCTATCTTCTGTGCTACATCCTTAGCCACAGGAACAACTTCTATCTTCCTTTTCTTGACCTGACTTTCTTCTTCATCTGAATCAGTATCAAGAAATTCAGCAATTTCTTCAACCAGCCTCTTGTGATCTCTGTCAGCTTTACCTTTCATGGCTTTCTTCTCATCCCTTGCCTTCTTCTCATCCTTTGTTTTCTTCTCATCCTTGGGTTTTTTTATCCTTTCCTTAATTTCCTTGGATGTAGGAGAGATAGACAGAGGCATAGGAGCTATGGTTTCAGAGGCACCAATAGTCACTCCTGGAAGAGCTGTAGACTTTTTCTTCTTCTTAGGAGGTTCTTGCTTCTCTTCCTCTTCCAGTAGATTGACTTCCTTGGTCCTTTTGCCTTTGACCTTAAGAGGTCCTCCTCCAGCAGTCTTAGGAATGGCAGAATAGTTGATTATTCAACCAGTTTCATTGTAGTAGTCTACTACAAATCTTGCAAGGACTTCAAGATTGTCTTCTTTGGAAATAGGGGGGAAGTCCATCATCAGATCTGATTGTACAGAAGATTCCTTCATATCTAGATTAGAAGGGTTGAACTTCCTGACAATCTTCATGTATTGAAGAGTCTTGCCATTGATGATTCTCCATGTTACTGTTCCAAGCTGAGCGTCTTATACAACACCAGATTATGTCAAGACCTTCAAGAGGCCTCCTTGATACAGAATCTCAGAAATCAATCTTCCAAAAGGAACTTATCTTCTGGATTTGGTTTGGCCTTCCCTGATGGCCCAGCACATGTGATTCATCACATATCTTGGAAAGTTGATTTTCTTCTTTTTAATCAAAAAGTACAAAAGCACTTTATGATCTACAGACAGAGTGTCTAATCCTCCACCTTTCTGAAGCATACTATCCAGTATGATCTTCAGAAGCATCCTATGTTCAGGATGCATGTCTACCAACTTATTTGAGGGTCTTCCTTCAAATAAGAGTTTGTTGCAGATGCCCATCCATTCACTCTTCTTGTCCACATTCCACTGAAATTTTCCTTCATTTGTTACCCTGCATGCCCTGGCAACTATTTCTTCATTGATAAGGATTGGAATCCCCATCACAGCAGACCTTATCTCTAGACCTTTGTACGGTCTCAGACCCATTTGCTTTCTACTCTTGCCAACCAAGGAGGGGTTGTTCATGATTGCAGCAGTTTCTTCTATGGTTGCGTCGTCCTTGTCAAAAACTTATGCCCTTACCCAGAGGTCTCTAACCAACTCTTGATATGTTGGTCCATTCAACATACCAAAGTAACTCATCATTCCTTGTGATAAGAAATGAGAAGAGACGTCAATACCATGCCTTAACAGAGAGCCGAAATCAACTGGAGATTCAACTTAAACGAGATCACACCAGAGTCTCTTTGATGATATTCACAGTTATGGGTTTAATCACATAGGATTTTCCAGTTTTGATGATCACACCAGATTGAACGAGATCACTTGCCATTTGTAAGGTTCTAGGTTTGATTTAGAGAACAAAAATTTTCAGAGACTGAAAACGAATTAGATGTTCAGAGAAAAAATCAAAGTGTAAAAAGTGAAGTGGGTTGTGTGTGATTGCTATTTATAGTGAAAAATGGAAAACCGTTTGGAAAAGAGAAGGGCACAAATAAACAAGAGTAATTAAGACTAGTGAGCATGCAGCCGTAAAAGTGTTGGGAAGACGCGAGGGTTACTTGTTAAACGTAATAAAATCATTGCCCTTTAAGTTCTTACCCAATACAGACAGGCCACGTCTGAGAACTAAAAAAGTAACTGTCACCGTAGTGGGGCAGGTGTTACTGAACTCAACAGTCATCCTTCCACTAATACGAGCTTCTTGAGAGTCTAAGTTTCCTTAACAGAGTCTGAGTGTCTTCAGAAGCTTATGTTCATCAGAGTCTCCAAAAGAGAGTCTGATTCTCAATTAGCTTCTGAGTATCTTTCATAGTCTGAACTTTGTTTTCAGAAGTGCACATTAACCAGAGACATAACACATGTTCAAATTTTTTTTTATAAAATCAAATCTTTCAACAGTCACAGGTTTAGTAAATATATCAGCCCATTGATGATCAGTATCAATGAATTGAATATCTAGAATTCCTTTTTGAACATAGTCTCTTATAAAATGATGTTTAATCTCAATGTGCTTTGCTCTTGAATGCAGAATTGGATTCTTAGATAAACATATAGCAGCTGTATTATCACAATAAATTGGGATACAGTTTTCAGTAATTTGATAATCCTCAAGCTGATGTTTCATCCAGGGTAGTTGTGTACAACAACTAGCAGCTGAGATGTATTCTGCTTCTGCTATAGACAAAGCAATAGTTGCTTGCCTCTTGCTAGCCCAGGATATCAGATTCTCTCCCAAAAATTGGCAATTGCCACTAGTTGATTTTCTTTCAATCCTGTCTCCAGCATAGTCAGCGTCACAGAATCCAACTAGCTTATAATCAGAAGATTTCTTATATAGAAGTCCAAGATTAGTAGTTCCTTTCAGATATCTAAAGATTCTTTTAACAGTTGTTAAATGAGACTCTCTAGGATCTGATTGAAACCTTTCACACAGACATACGCTAAATAAAATATCTGGTCTGGATGCAGTTAGGTATAACAAAGAACCTATCATACCTCTATACAGCTTCTGATCAACTTTGGTTCCTTGATCTTCTTTGCTCAGAGTGCAGGTTGGATGCATTGGAGTGTTCATCTCTTTGCCGTCCTCAAGATTGAACTTCTTCAGGAGATCTTTAGTGTAGCTGGACTGATGAACATAGACTCCATCTTTGCATTGGTTGATTTGAATTCCTAGAAAGAACTTTCATTCTCCCATCATGCTCATTTCGAATTCATCCTGCATTACCTTAAAAAACTCTTTGCAAAGTGAACCATTAGTTGGACCGAAAATGATATCATCAACATAGATTTGAACTATAAGAATGTCCTTCTTCAGAGTTTTTCTGAATAGTGTAGTGTTAACTTGTCCTCTTTCAAAATCATTTTGAATTAAGAAATTACTTAGTCTTTCATACCAATCTCTGGGAGCCTGTTTCAAGCCATATAGTGATTTCTTCAATTTATAAACATGATCTGAATGTTTTAAATCTTCAAAGCCAGGAGGTTGTTTGACATAGACTTCTTCAGAAATGACTCCATTAAGAAAAGCACTCTTAACATCCATTTGATACAAGATTATGTTGTGATTGACTGCATAGGAAAAAAGTAACCTGATTGCTTCCAATCTTTCAACTGGAGCAAATGTTTCAGTGTAATCAATGCCTTCTTGTTGACTGTAGCCTTGTGCAACAAGTCTGGCTTTGTTTCTGATTACTTCTCCTTGTTCACTAAGCTTATTTCTGAACACCCATTTAGTTCAAATAATGTTCTTGTGTTCAGGCTTAGTTACCTGATCCCACACTTCATTCCGTTTGAATTGATTAAGTTCATCCTGCATTGCCAGAATCCATCCTTCATCTCCAAGTGCTTCTTCAACAGTGGTTGGTTCAATAACAGATAATAATCCTAAGGCAGACTCTTCTTGTCTGAAATATGATCTAGTTCTTCTGGGACTATCTTTATTGCTAATTATTTGATCCTCAGGATGTGAAGACTTGTATTTGAACGAATGTTTGGATTGACTAGCTTGCTGAGAACCATCTTGAGCTTTTTCAGAAACTTCTTCATTAGGAACTTCAGGGGATGCTCCAGCTTCTAGAGTATCTTCAGATTCTGGAATCTGATTAGATTGTGAGTTGATATCAGAATCTTGAGATCCTGCAGAGCTTTCATCTTCCTCTGGAGTTTCACTTCCAGGCACTTTGTCATCAAATCTGACATGCATAGATTCTTCAACACATTGTGTTTCTGAATTATACAGTCTGTATGCCTTAGATCATTCAGAGTAACCTAAAAAGATTCCCTTCTGAGCTTTGGCATCAAATTTCTTTAGATAGACTTTATTGTTCAGGATATAACATGTACATCCAAACTGATGAAAATAAGATATGTTAGGTTTCCTTCCTTTAAAGAGTTCATATGCTGTTTTGTGCAACATAGGTCTGATATAGATCATGTTCTGAACATAACATGTTGTATTTACTACTTCTGCCCAAAAATGTTTAGCCAGACTGTTCTCATGGATTATGTTTCTAGCCATTTCTTGTAAGGTTATGTTCTTTCTCTCTATAACTCCATTTTGTTGTGGAGTTCTAGGAGCAGAGAATTCATGAATAATTCCATCTTTTTCACAGAAAAGCTCAAAAGGCTCATTTTCAAATTCTCCTCCATGATCACTTCTGACTTTCAAAATTTTCAATTCTTTTTTTAGATTGAATTTGGATGCAGAATTTCCTAAACACAAATTATAAGTCATCTTTAGTTTTCAGAAACTTAACCCAACTCCATCTGCTCTAATCATCAACAATGACTAGTCCATACTTACTTCCATATAAGGATGCAGTGCTAACTGGTCCAAATAAATCAATGTGAAGTAACTCCAAGGGTCTGGAGGTAGAAATAATTTCTTTAGGTTTAAAAGAACTCTTAACATTTTTCCCTTTTTGACATGCTCCACAAAGAGCATCTGAATTATAGTCAATGTCTGGTAAGCCTTTGACTAGTTGCAACTTGCTAAGCTTAGAGATTAACCTCCAGTTTGCATGTCCCAACCGTTTACGCCACAACCATTTCTTATCACCAATTGGTAGACATTGTTTCTTCTCTTTCCCTTGAAGACTATGGATTGATCATCCTTGTTAACTACAGTGCAGTTGTTCTTATTAAACAAAACATCATAACCACTGTCACACAATTGACTTATGCTCAGTAGGTTATGTCTAAGCCCATCAACAAACCACACATTACTAACAGAGATTAGAGAGTTACCAATGGTTCCAGTACCAATCATTTTTCCAGTCTGGTTTCCTCCAAATTCCACAGTTCCTCCCTCTTTCATGGTTAGGGTTAGGAACATAGATTTTTCTCCTGTCATGTGTCGCGAGCAGCCACTGTCCAGGTACCAAGCCTTCTGCTTTTCTTGTCCTTTTAGACATACATGCAGCATCAACAATTCCTTGAACCATTGAATTCCTTTTGTAAGGTGTGTCTTGAAGTCATTGGCATTGTTTTCCTCCACACTTTGGGTTTAGAACCGTTCAGTTTAGGATCCAACTTACCTTTCACAGTTTCTCTTCTTTGAAACTTAGGCTCTTGTTTTTCAGACTCTGGCTTCTTCATAGTCTGTTTATCAGACTCTGAAATTTTTAGAATCTGAATCATTGAAGCCTTAGGTTCAAAGTTTTTCAGAACTTTTGACTTTGCATTCTGAGATTTTAACTTAGTCAAAACTTTAGAACTTGAAGCTATAGGTTCTGAATGAGTCACTGTGTTGACTTTATCAGACTCACTTACAAAGTGATTTTTCAATTCTTCTCTTGCGCCATCAGGACCAGGTTTCAGAATCACTTCATTTGAGCTAACTCCAATGAATCCAAGACCCTGTCCTCTGTTCTGATATGTGCTATAGATCATGGATGCTACCCTAGATTTATCAATTCCAGTAGAAATAAATTCTTGTAGAGCAACATCTTGCTCACTCAAGTATTTACAACTACACTTCTTGATCAATAAAGAATCATTTTCTTCTTTTAAACTTTCTAACTCCAACAGAGTTTAATTATGCCTTTTTGACAGCTTATCAAGCTGCTGTTTGACTTTCTTCAACTCAGTGGATTTAGCTTTATAGTGACCAAGAAGTTCTTTGATAGAATCTACTAATTCAGATCTTGTGAGTTCAGAAAATACCTCAGTCTCACTTGGAGAGTCTGCATCTGATTCTGCCTCAGGTGCCTCCTTTACTAATTCAGTTGTAGCCATTAATCCAACAGCTACATTAGCTTCACCATCAGCATCATCATCTTTAGACCCTGACTCATTATCAAGATCTTCCCAGGTAGCCATCAGACTTTTCTTGATTTGCTTCTTAAACTTGCTTGACTTAAAGGTTGGCCTTTTTGATTTGGATTTCTCTTTCTGCAACTCTGGACAATCAGCAATAAAGTGCCCAGGCTTCTTGCAGTTGAAGCAATCTTTTTGTTCTTCCTTTTTGAAACCCTTACCACTGCTCTTGCTCAGAAACTTCTTGTTCTTTTTAGCAAGGTATTGCATTCTTCTTGAAAGCATGGCCATTTCTTTAGCAACATCAGGATCTTCCTCAGAGCTTTCAGAAGCAGAAGATTCATTTTCAGACTCTTCAACCTTGAGAGCTTTTGAGGATCTTCTCTTTGACTTTAAAGCAATGGTTTTAGACTTTCTTGCAGATTCATGTTCATTGAGACTTAACTCATGAACTTTGAGAGAGCTGTCAAGATCTTCAACACTCAAAGTGTTTAAATCCTTAGCTTCCTCAATTGCAGTAACCTTTGGTCTCCACCTAGAGGGTAAGCTCCTTAGAATCTTGCTAACATGGTCAGAAGCTATGTAACTCTTCTTTAGTATCTGAAGTCCAGATACTAGAGTTTGAAATCTTGAGCACATCTGCTCAATACTTTCATCCTCTTTCATCTTGAATAATTCATACTGATGAACTAATAGACGGGCTTTAGCTTCCCTGACCTTCTTGCTCCCTTCATAGTTTGCACAGAGAGAAGCAAACATGGCTTTAGCAGTAGATTTCTCACTCATCTTCATGTATTTAGATTTAGGAATAGCAGTGACAAGAGCTCCTCTGATGATATGATGTTTCTTGTAGATCTTCTTCTGAGCAGTAGTGTGAAGTTTACGATCAATGGCAGCACCTTCGTCATCAAGTTATAAGTCACCAACACCATCTTCAAGTATATCCCAGAGTTCTTCATCAAGACCCATGACATAGCTATAGAAGTTGGTTTTCCACCAAGAAAATTCTTCAGGATCACCATTGAACTTTGGAATTTTCCCATAATCAGCTTTCTTACTGCTGTTATTGGATCCATAGTTGTATGGTATAGCAGCACTAGAATTAGCACCAAAAGTAGAAGGTTCACTGGAAGACATGTTTTTCTCTGGATCTTTTCTGTTACACGGTTAAGTGCTATGACAACAGAGCCGGAGCTCTGATACCAACTGAAGGTGAGAAAAACACAAGAAGGGGGGGGGGGGGTTAAATTGTGTTTACTTTTTCGAAACTCTTGAAGAGTAAGAATCTGTTTCTACATGATCAGAGTCTGAATGGATTCAGAGTCTGATAGGAGACCAGATTCTGTTGCAGCGGAAAAAAACAAGAGATAGAGAGAAAAAGAGAACACAAGCAATTATACAGGTTCCTTCCACAAACCGGAAGTAGTCCTGTCCCCCTTGCACTTCCAAGGAGAGTTTCATTAAAATGTAATTTCAATTACAAGTTGCTTAAACACACAGTAAGAGACTTCCAATTGCTCAAGCACGCAGGCAAGAGTCTTCCAATGCTCAAAGACACAACTAAGAGACTTCTTTGCTCAAGCACACAAGCAAGAGACTTCTGACACAATTTACAGAAAATTGAATAGAGTTGGAGACACTTGATAAACAATCAAATGTGTTCCAATAACTTAAACAAAGACAGGCTCTATTTTTCTGATAAACTTAGTGATTCTAGAATACACAGTTTGTAAGAATAATCTAAGTTGTTGATGTGTTTCTGGTTTGACTCAGTGAGAATACAATAGCTTAACAGCGTAGTTTTTTGTTGTAGAGTCCAACGTATTCTTCAAGTCTTCTATCCTTTATATAGGCGTTGGAAAGAGACGTTGAGACAATCCAGCACATCAAATGAATTCTGGAAGCTTGATCAATAGCTGTTGATCTGTTGCTTGATATGGTAATAGTCCTTCAAATGCATATTTTGAATTCCATTCCTTTTGAATCTTAATACCGGTAGACACAGTTGCCAAACTATACGAGGTAGTGGAGTAGTGGAAACAGAGTTCGTACACATGTACTGTGTACTATTCTGCATTCTTTGTCGTTGAGCATCCCACGCTCAAGTTGACTTTGAAACTGGCCGTTACTCCAAGTGTGTGTTTCTTATGCATCGTAATGCCTTTAGAAATCCTTATAAGCAGATCTTCAGATTGTAGGCTTCAGACTCACTATAGCACTTCAGCTTCTGATGATCTTCAGACTCTCTTGGTCTTCAGGTTCTGATAGTCTTCAGTCTCTTTTGAACTTTTAGGTTCTGATAGTCTTCAGACTTATATGAACTTCAGATTCTTTTAGTCTTCAGGACTTCTTGTCACAGCTTCTGATGATTCTTCAGACTCTCCATCTCTTCAGAATCACAAGCAACAAGCTTCTCTTGGTCTTGCTCTGAAAATGTTCAAATAGAATACTTTCTAAGATGAAAATCTTGATTAATATCCTGCATACTTAAACAAATATTAGCATATCCAATTGACAATTTTTAATACCTTGTTATCATCAAAACTTAAAACGTGGTATTGCTGAACACCCTTGTTCCAACATATATATATAAAATAAGCCAAATACATTATTGTCCTCACTTGACCAATTCATGTTGTTCATAATTTTCTTGAGGGCATGATCTTTACTCACATCACAATCATTTTAATACATAATCAATTAGATTTGTCCATATCAACATTTAGATAATAACAAATTTTAGAATAACTTCAGAATTTCTATAACATTTTATATTATTGTCATAAAATTGATTATAACGAATTCATTTTCAAAACCTTAAAATGGACAAAAGATGTCATCTTTTCAATAATTTTGATAGTATATATTACACAAATGAAATTATTTAGGGAGTTTCATATATCACTATCAAGTGTGCCATACAAATATATTGTAGCATATCTTTCATATAATTTGAGCCTTTCATGTGCTACTGAACTTAATCAAGTATGAAAAAGTTCTTGAATTCACTTCAGGTGAATATGTGTCTAAAGAATATATGTCTCTTAAAAATAAATGGTAGACAGTTACCAATTCACTTCAGATGAACATATCAAACTCTATATGTATTTTACCATTCTAATTCTCTTTTCGCGCGAAAAATCATACGAATCCATTTAACTTCACATTTTCAAGTGTGCGGACTACGAGTTCAAACAAGGTCTACTTTGTTAAGCGAGTTTGATTTCACTAGAATTGTCTCTTTCCATTTGTAGATTTTATCTATAATCTTTAATATATTTTAACTCATGATCCTCATTATTACTTATCACATATAACACTATATTATATTCAAAAAAACGTCGTCATTGACTTTATTTCGTTAATGATTAAAACAGACCAAACCGACTAACGAAATCAAATATAATCAATCAGACTGTTGAATATGACCTTATTGGAATAAGAACGAAGCAAGAGCTGGAATTTTGGAAATCAGAATCTTTGGTGTAAGTCGATCTAACAAACTATCATATTTGAAACCTAGTCAACATGGAAGGACATTGCTTAATATCATTTTTCTCATTCTGCTTATATAATCATTCTCCAGAACATTCTAGTCTTTTAATCCAGAACATTTTGGTCTTGTATAAATCAATTTTTATATATCTAATACTCTAATCCTATTAGACTAACATTTACCATGAACCTTCTATCACAAACATGGAACGATCTGACACAATATTGTTCAAAAAAATCTATAACAAACTTCTTAAAAAAACTATTACAGTAGAAAATAAGGAAAAAAAATTGTTGTAGTAGAAAATTTTGATTACGTGCATATAAGCATATAAAGTCTGCAACGGATGCAGTGTAAATATTTAACGGTGTTTTGCATATAAATTAAAAAAATATATAATTTGATTACGTGCATATTAGGATAATATTATATTTAATAACGATGTTTTGAAAGAAAAAAAATGTCAAAATAACATACTTACATATGTAATATATTTCGATTCTAGACATAAAAAGATAGATGATACAGTGGTTACAATTTCAATTTTATGCTACAATGTACATGGTTTGATTCCTACTGTCTTAAAAAAAATTCAGACTCTCTTTTCCTTTTTTTTTTCTTTCCAAAATAATAAGTGGTCCTAAACGGAATTTAAAGGCGATTCGAGTTATGCTTACTCTTATCGTCCGTCAGTGGGGGCATCGGGGGGGGGGGGGTTGTTATATCTGTGGGATACTATGGAAGTGGAGGTGTGGTCATCCGTCAGTGTGGAACATGTGCTCCAAATTCATGGTAGATTTATTCGGACAAATGAGGAATTCTACTTGTTTAACATCTATGCCCCTTGTGATGTAAGGGCAAGACTTGAGTTATGGGCTTCAATGTTTGCAAGACTGCAGGTATTGAGCGGCAAGAAGGAGTGTGTGTGCGGAGATTTTAATACTGTCAGGTGTGTGGAGGAGAGAAGGTCGCAAAGGGGTGGTAGTGTGTCGCAGGACAGTAATACATTTTGTTGGAACAAAATGTGTTTAACATTACTCTTTGAGTTTTGATGATAACAAGGTGTTGGAACAAAATGTGTTTAACATTACCCTTTGAGTTTTGATGATAACAAGGTATTAAAAAAATTAGTCAATTGGATATGCTAATATTTGTTCAAAGTGTACAGGACCATAGATAAATTTAGTGTATTTTATTTCAAGCAATAGGTTCTGAAGAACAAATGAGAGAAATTGGAATCTACTAAAAGGAAGCTTATGTTGGAAGGAAGCATCTGAAGAAATGAGGTTCTGAAGACTAGAGGATCTGAAGAAAAGAGGTTCTGAAGATGACGTCATCAGAAGCGCTCTCATCAAAAGCTGTTCTCATCAGAGGTTCTGAAGATCATCAGAAGTTGAAGATCATCAGAAGCCAGAAGACTGAAAGCTTCAAATAGATGTCAAAATGTTGTTTTAATCACGCATATCATTTCAGAAGAATAGAAGCCTTAGAGTAACAGCTAATTCAGAGAATTTGAAAATATTAGAAGCATATTCGCAGAAGAACGTTGGAAAAGGACAATAGTACAATTGTACAACCACCTTCTCCACTACTCTACTTTATATCTGTAATTGTACAAGAACAACAGCTGTGACTACGCTTGTTATTCCTCTATACAGGGAATGGATTTGAAATTGTTCCTTCATAGGACATTAACCAAATCAAGCAACAGATCATTGGTGATATGATCAAGCTTCAAACGACTCTTTTTTAATGTGTTGGCATTGGTGATATTTCATATCTTAAAAATTCTAAAGTCTTAAAGAGTCTGTATCTGAATTGTATTGTGAACACCACTGATTGTATATCAAGTGTTCAACCTCAAACATTTTCCTTTGTAATCCTGTTTGAATATAAGTCTCTTGCAGTTGTGCTGGAGCATAGGAAGTCTCTTGCAGTTGTGCTTGAGTAGTTTGAAGTCTCTTACTTTAGTGTTTGAGCATTTGTAATCATATATTGATTTTAGTTAACTCTCCTTGGAAGTGCAAGGGGGACAGGACTACTTCCAGTTTGTGGAAGGAACCTGTATAATTGCTTTGTGTCTTTCTTTTCTCTCTCTCTCTCTCTCTCTCTCTATATATATATATATATATATATATATATATATATATATATCCGCTGCATTTAGATTCTGAACATCACTTCAGAAGATGAACTCTATTAGATTCTGATTTGTGATTTCAGTCTTAAGAGAATTTAAAAAAAATAAAACACAATTCAACCCCCCTTCTTGTGTTTTTCTCACCTTCAATTGGTATCAGAGCCTGGTACTATTTTATTGCACTTAAGAGTGTAACATAATTTTTTTTGATAAAAATATGTCTGGTGAAAGCTCTAATGCTACTGGAAACAACAATGATGTTCACTATGACTATGCTACTTCTGATGATAAAAAGTCTGACTCTGGAAAAGCTCCCAAGTTCAATGGAAAACCTGAAGAGTTTTCATGCTGGAAAACTAACATGTATAGTGACATCATGAGCTTGGATGAGGAGCTTTGGGATATTTTTGAAGATGGAGTTGGTGACTTGGTCCTTGATGAAGAAGGAGCTCCTGTTGACAGAAAGAAACATACCCCTGCTCAGAAAAAGATTTACAAATTAGAAACATCACAAGATCAGAGCTATCCTTGTTGCTTCTATACCTCGCACAGAGTATATGAAAATGAGTGATAAATCCACTGCAAATGTAATGTTTGCTTCACTATGTGCAAACATTGAAGGTAGTAAGAAGGTTAGAGAAGCAATGGCTAATATGCTTGTTCATAAATATGAGTTATTCAAGATGAATGATGATGAAGTTATTGAGGAAATGTACTCAAGATTTCAAACCCTAGTCTCTGGACTTCAAATATTGAAGAAAAGCTATGTAGCTTCTGATCATGTAAACAAGATTCTCAGAAGCTTACCTACTAGATGGAGACCTAAACTTACTGCTATTGAGGAAGCCAGAGATTTAAACACCTTGAGTGTTGAAGATCTTATGAGATCTCTCAAGGTTCATGAGATAAGCCTCAATGAACATGAATCTGTCAAGAAGACAAAATCTATAGCTCTCCCATCTAAAGAAAGTCATCAAAAGCTTTAAAGTTATTAAGTCTGATGAAGAATCTCCTGATGGTGATTCTGATGAAGACCCTGCTGAGAAGATGGCTATGCTTTCCAATAAGCTTCAATATCTAGCTAAGAAGAACAAGAAGTTCTTAAGTAGAAGAGGTAGCTACAAAGGTTTCAAGAAGGAAGATTAGAAGGGTTTCTTCAACTGTAAGAAGCCTGGTTACTTCATTGCTGATTGCTCTGATATTCAGAAGGAGAAATCAAAGGAGAAGTCTAAGAAACCAAACTTCAAGTCAAGCAAGTTCAGGAAGCAGGTTAAGCAGAGTTTAATGGCCACCTAGGAAGATTTAGATAGTGAATCTGGGTTTGAGAAAGATGATGTTGAGAATGAAGTTGATGGTGGTGTTAGGTTAGTAGTAACAGTGACTTCAAAAGCTGAACCAGAATCAGATTCAGATGATGAAAATAAGGTATATTCTAAAATCCTCAGAGAAGAACTTATTGAGTCTCTTAAAGAACTTCTCACACATTTTGAACATAGAACCAATGAGTTGAAGGATTTAAAAGAAAAATATGTTGAGTTATTAAACCAACAAGAATCAAATCTTTTGGATCTGAAAGCTTCTTAGGAAGGACTAATAGGTTTGACTTCATTTGTAAAACTTATGAAGAAAAACTCAAGTATCTTTGTCTGAAGCTACAAGAAAAATGTGGTAGAAAATCTTTAAGTAAACATGAAATTGCTCTTGAAGATTTTATTATATCTGGCATTGACAGAAGAAAAGTAGTTTCTATGATTTATGGCATTCACAAGAACAGTGGGAAAGGTATTGGATTTTCAGAAGGAAGACCCAATGAAATCAGCCTCAAAGCATGTTGTGAATGCCAAAAGGAAGGATTGAAAACCTTTTTTGTACCTGAAGGTGGTAAGTCTGAAACTATTGATCAGTTAGAACAAGAAGCTTCCAGTTCTAAGACTAAGAGTATCTCAAAGTCAAAGAACTCCAAGCCTAAGGTAATGATTAACTCTGACTCTAAGACTCCAAAGATTAAGATTCTAAAAAGATCAAAACCCTTTCCTAAGAGTTTGATGAACTCAGAATCTGGTATCTTAAAGTCTAAGTTTCAGAGGAATGAAACAATTAGTGCTTCTTAAAAGACAAAACCAAAAGGGATTGAACCTAAGGTTTTGAGTGAACATAAGACATCAAACTTTCAGCATAAGGTGCAAATAAGGAAGAGTTAAATTTCTAGTACTAACCTCAAAGGACCCATATAGAAATGGGTACCTAAATCTAAAATTGTCAATACTGCAGGTATGTTTAAGAACATAGGAAAAGCAAATACCATGGTACCTAGACAACGGTTGCTCAAGACATATGACAGGAGAGAAGGCTATGTTCCTTACTCTCACAATGAAAGATGGAGGAAATGTGACGTTTGGAGGCAACAAATATGGAAAAATCATTAGTATAGAAACTATTGGTAACTCTTCCATCTCTATTAGTAGTGTGTGGTTGGTAGATGGTCTTAAACATAATCTGCTCAGTATTAGTCAATTCTGTGATAATGGTTATGATTTATTATTTGATAAGACCAACTGCATAGTGGTTAACAAGAATGAAAACTCCATAACATTCAAGGGAAAGAGAGTAGATAATGTCTATAAAATTAACTTCTCTGAATTGGTTGATCAGAAGTTAGTTTTCCTTCTATCTGGGAATGATAAGAAATGGGTGATGAGTAAAACCGCAAGTGCACGGTTCTACCGAAGTAGTAAAAATAGAGTATCGTTCCAACAGGGAGTTGTTCAATTTAATTAACTTTTTAGAAGATGATTAGAAGAAAGTTTAGTTGTAAAAGTTTGATTTTTAATGGAGAAAAAAATAATAATAAAAGGCACCTTGGGATTATTGGTCCATCTTAATAACAAGTCCTTCACAAACAAACCCTAAACCGTTAATTTTATATTGGACCCACTTTCTAAAGACAAGTTTCTCTTAAGCGTATCAAAGCTTCTCTCGAAGTCATTGAGTGTGTTCCTCTAGCAACCACGCATATTCTAATGGTTGATTGCTATTAGAATCCTTGAAGAACGAAACTTTATGTGTCTCAAGGTTTGCTAGACTATTCTCATGTTTCGCAATCCTTGTCTAATTTCACTTGTTCCAATATCAAATCTCCGCGTTAGCTTTATGAATTGATATTTGAGATGATGATTTAACAAATACTAACCCTCCGCTTTCGCTTTATGAGTTTGGTATTGGTTAATTCATTATAAAAACGGTGAAATTAGATTAGAAAGTAGATTTATATAAAATTAGGGTTTATGGTTTGGTTTGATTAGGATACTTCACTATTTTGGATGGTCCAACGTATGCAAACTTGGTTAAATACTTTTGGGTTAGAGCAAAAGTATTTGGCAAAAAGGCTGCTAAAGCTGAAGAGAATCATATGATTCTGATTGATCCAAGTCTTGAAGGAAGGACTAGAGAGCAGTTGGGTTTGAAACCTTACACTGGTATCGAGATACGCTCTAATATAATGAGGATACCAATTCTCCATTTCTAAAGAAGCTGTGGGAAAAGCTTGCAAATTGAATGTTGAAGGAGAATTCAAAGACAATCTGAACAGCAAGACAAGTCCTTGGAAGGATCCATGGAGAAGATGAAGCTCTCATAAAGAGTTATAGTGAGTTGAAAGAATCCATGGAGAAGCAGTCTGAGAAATCCAAAAATATGATGCAAGAATTGATGGAGATGATGAAGAAACAAGCCAAACCATAGATTGCACAAAATTTCTTATTTGTTTGTCTTCTTGTTAATTCTTATTCTTGTTTCTGAATATTTTAATGCTTCTGACTTATGTGCTTCTGAACATATTTTCTTTACTCTAATCAATATTACTCAGTTTTCTCACATATTTTCATACTTTCTCTGATTGTCTTATTTTAATCTTTTTGTTCATGACAAAATGGGTAGTAGATGTAGTATTTAAAGGCTCTAAGTGTCATTTCATTTAAAGAGAGATTATTCTGAGTGTTATTACGTTTTTTTTAATGAATTTAATTAACTTGTATAGAACTTAGGGGGAGCTTACAAACCTCACCTTAAAGGACTATCAGACTTAAGGGGAGATTACAAACCTCATACCCTAGATGTCAACTTGTTAATTAGATTAACAACAATTGAACATTTTTTAAATACAATGTTTGTCATCATCAAAAAGGGGGAGATTGTTGGAACAAAATGTGTTTAACATTACCCATTGAGTTTTGATGATAACAAGGTATTAAAAAATTAGTCAATTGGATATGCTAATATTTGTTCAAAGTGTACAGGACCATAGACAAATATAGTGTCTTTTATTTCAAGCAATATGTTCTGAAGAACAAATGAGAGCAATTAGAATCTATAAAAACGAAGCTTATGTTTCAAGGAAGGATCTGAAGAAAAGAGGTTCTGAAGACTAGAGGATCTGAAGACAAAAGGTTCTGAAGTTGATGTCATCAGAAGTGCTCTCATTAGAAGCTGCCTATCAGAAGCTGTTCTCATCAGAGGTTCTAAAGATCATCAGAAACTGAAGATCATCAGAAGCCAGAAGACTAAAAGCTTCAAATAGATGTCAAAATGTTGTTTTAATCACCTCTATCATTTCAGAAGAATAGAAGCCTTAGAGTAACGGCTAATTCAGAGAATTTGAAAGCATTAAAAGCATATTCGCTGAAGAACGTTGGAGAAGGACAATAGTATAATTATACAACCACCTTCTCCACTACTCTGTTTTATATATGCAATAGTACAAGAACAACAGCTGTGACTACGCTGGTTATTCCTCTATACAGGGAATGGATTTGAAATTGTTCCTTCATAGGACATTAACCAAATTAGGTAACAGATCATTGGTGATATGATCAAGCTTCAAATGACTCTTTTTTGATGTTTTGGCATTGGTGACATTTCATATCTAAAAATCCTAGAGTCTTAAAGTGTCTGTATCTGAATTGTATTGTGAACACCATTGATTGTATTTCAAGTGTTCAACCTCAAACATTTTTCTTTGTAATTCTGTTTGACTAGAAGTTTCTTGCAGTTGTGCTTGAGCATAGGAAGTCTCTTGCAAGTGTACTTGAGCATAGGAAATCTCTTGCAGTTATGCTTGAGTAGTTTGAAGTCTTTTACTTTAGTGTTTGAGCATTTGTAATCAGATATTGATTTTAGTGAACTCTCCTTGGAAGTTCAAAGGGGACAGGACTACTTCCGGTTTATGGAAGAAACCTGTATAATTGCTTTGTGTCTTTCTTTTCTCTCTCTCTCTCTCTCTCTCTCTCTCTCTCTTTGTATTTATCCGCTGCATTTAGATTCTGAAGATCACTTTAGAAGATGAACTCTATCAGGTTCTGAAATGTGATTTCAGTCTTAAGAGAATTCTATGAAAAAGAAAACACAATTCAATCCCCCCCCCTTCTTGTGTTTTTCTCACCTTCATATTTTGCCATTTTATTGATGATAACATGTTGATAGACCTTCCGCTATGTGGTCGCAAGGTTACGTGGTTCAAGAGAGATGGTACTTCTATGAGTAGGATTGGCAACTGTGTCTACCGGTATTAATCTTCAAAGGGAATGGAATTCAAATTATGCAATTGAAGGACTATTACCAAATCAAGCAACAGATCAACAGTCATTGATCAAGCTTCAGAAATCATCCTGATGTGCTAGATGACTCAACGTCTCTTTCCTACGCCTATATAAAGGATAGAAGACTTGAAGAATTGTTGGACTCTACAACTAGAAAAATTACACTGCGTTGCTTTCGTATTCAATTGAGTCTTAACAAAAACACATCAACAACTTAGATTCTTACAAACTGAGTATTCTAGAATTTCTAAGTTCCACAGAAAAACAGAGTCTGTCTTTTGTTTGAAACAGAGTCTGTCTTTGTTGTAATTGAAACACATTTGATTGTTGTCAAGTGTTTCAACTCTATTCACTTTTCTGTAATTGTGTAAGAAGTCTCTTGCTTGTGTGCTTGAGCAAAGAAGTCTCTTGTTTGTGTGCTTGAGCAAAGAAGTCTCTTGGCTGCGTCCTTAAGCAAGGAAGTCTCTTAGTTGTGTCTTTGAGCAAGGAAATCTCTTGCCTGCGTGCTAGAGCATTGGAAGTCTCTTACTGTGTGTTTCAGCAACTTGTAATTGATATTACATTTTAGTGAACTCTCCTTGGAAGTACAAGGGGGACTGGACTACTTCCGGTTTGTGGAAGGAACCTGTATAATTGCTTGTGTTCTCTCTTCTCTCTATCTCTTGATTATTCCGCTACATCAGAACATAATCTCCCATCAGACTCTGGTCCAATTCAGACTCTGAGTTTAAAGGAATTAGATTCTCACTCTTCAAGAGCTGCGAAAAGCAAACACAATTCAACCCCCCTTCTTGTGTTTTTCTCACCTTCAATTGATATCAGAGCTCCGGCTCTGTTGTCATAGCACCTAACCGTGTGACAGAAAAGATCCAGAGAAAAACATGTCTTCCAGTGAACCGTCTTCTTCTGGTGCTACTTCTGGTGCTACTATACCATATGACTATGGATCCAATAACAGCAGTAAAAAGGCTGATGATGGAAAAATTCCTAAGTTTAATGGTGATCCTGAAGAATTTTCTTGGTGGAAAACCAACTTCTATAGTTATGTCATGGGTCTTGATGAAGAACTCTGGGACATAATTGAAGATGATGTTGGTGACTTACAACTTGATGACGAAGGTGCTGCCATTGACCGCAAACTTCACACTGCTGCTCAAAAGAAAATCTACAAGAAACATCATATCATCAGAGGGGCTCTTGTCACTGCTATTCCTAAAACGGAATACATGAAGATGAGTGACAAATCTACTGCTAGAGCCATGTTTGCTTATCTCTGTGCTAACTATGAAGGAAGCAAAAAGGTCAGGGAAACTAAAGCTCTTCTGTTAGTTCATCAGTATGAACTATTCAAGATGAAAGAGGATGAAAGTATTGAGCAGATGTACTCAAGATTTCAAACTCTAGTATCTGGCCTTCAGATACTAAAGAAGAGTTATATAGCTTCTGATCATGTTAGCAAGATTTTAAGGAGATTACCCTCTAGATGGAGACCAAAGGTCACTGCAATTGAGGAGGCCAAAGATTTAAACACTTTAAGTGTTGAAGATCTTGTAAGCTCACTCAAGGTTCATGAGTTAAGTCTCAATGAACATGATTCTGCAAGAAAGTCAAAAACCATTGCTTTGAAATCAAAAGGAAGGTCTTCAAAGGCTCTCAAGGTCGAAGAGTCTGAAAATGAATCTTTAGCTTCTGAAAGCTCAGAGGAGGATCCTGATATTGCAAAGGAAATGGCTATGCTTTCAAGCAGAATGCAGTACCTTGCTAAGAAGAACAAGAGAGTTCTGAGCAAGAGCAGTGGGAAGGGGTTCAAAAAGGAGGAACAGAAAGGTTGCTTCAACTGCAAGAAGACTGGACATTTTATTGCTGAGTGTCCAGAACTACAGAAAGAGAAATCAAAGTCAAAGAGGCCAACCTTCAAGTCAAGCAAGTTTAAGAAGCAGATCAAGAAAAGTCTGATGGCCACCTAGGAAGATCTTGATAATGAGTCAGGGTCTGAGGATGATGATGCTGATGGTGAAGCCAATGTAGATGTTGGATTAATGGCTACAACCGAATCTGTTAAAGAAACACCTGAGGCAGAATCAGATGCAGACTCTGAAAGTGAAACAGAGGTATATTCTGAACTCACAAGATCTGAACTTGTAGAATCTGTCAAAGAACTTCTTGGTCACTTTAAAGCTAAAACCACTGAGTTGAAGAAAGTCAAACAACAGCTTGATAAGATGTCAAAAAGACATAATTCAACTCTGTTGGAATTAGAAAATTTAAAAGAAGAAAATATCTCTTTATTGATCAAGAAGTGTAGCTGTAAATACTTAAGTGAGCAAGATGTTGCTCTGCAAGAATTTATTGCTACTAGAATTGACAGATCAAGGGTTGCGTCCATGATCTATAGCACGTATCATAACAGAGGACAGGGTCTTGGATTCATTGGAGGAAACTCAAATGAAGTGACTCTGAAACCTGGTCCTGATGGAGCCAGAGAAGCGTTGAAAAATCACTTTGTAAGCGAGTCTGATGAAGTCAACACAGTGACTCATTCAGAACCTACAACTTCTATTTCTAAGGTTCTGACTAAGTCAAAATCTCAGAATGTTAAGTTAAAGGGTCTGAAAAACTTTGAACCCAAAGCTTTAAAGACTCAGACTCTGAAACATTCAAAGTCTGATAAACAGACTCTGAAAAAGCCAGAGTCTGAAAAACTAAAGCCTAAGTTTCAAAGAAGAGAAACTGTGAAAGGCAAGTTGAAACCTAAACCAAACGGTTCCAAACCCAAGGTATGGGAGAAAACATTGCCAATGACTTCAAGACATAACTTACGAAAGGAGTTCAATGGTTCTAAGACTAACCAAAAAGGACCCATGAGAATATGGGTACCTAAATCTGAAATTATTAATGCTGCAGGTATGTCTAAAAGGACTAGAAAAGCAGAAGGCTTGGTACCTGGACAGTGGTTGCTCACGTCACATGACGAGAGAAAGGTCTATGTTCCTAACCCTAACCATGAAAGAGGGAGGAACTGTGGAATTTGGAGGAAACCAGACTGGCAAAATCATTGGTACTGGAACCATTGGTAACTCTCTGATCTCAATCAGTAATGTGTGGTTAGTTGATGGACTAAGACATAACTTACTAAGCATAAGTGAATTATGTGACAGTGGTTATGATGTATTGTTTAATAAGAACAACTGCACAGTGGTTAACAAGGATGATCAGTCCATAGTCTTCAAGGGAAAACGAAGAAACAATGTCTACAAGATAAAATTCTCTGAACTGACTGATCAGAAGGTAGTGTGCCTTTTGTCAATGGGTGATAAGAAGTGGCTGTGGCATAGACGTTTGGGACATGCTAATTGGAGATTAATCTCTAAGCTGAGCAAGTTGCAACTTGTCAAAGGTCTACCAGACATTGACTATCACTCAGATGCTCTTTGCGGAGCATCTCAGAAAGAGAAAATTGTCAAGAGTCCCTTCAAGCCTAAAGAAATTGTTTCTACTTCCAGACCCTTGGAGTTACTTCATATTGACTTATTTGGACCAGTTAGCACTGCATCCTTATATGGAAGTAAATATGGACTAGTCTTTGTTGATGACTACAGCAGATAGTGTTGGGTTAAGTTTCTGAAAACTAAAGATGATTCATATTCTGTGTTTAGTAAATTCTGCATCCAAGTTCAATTAGAGAAGGAATTGAAAATCCTGAAAGTCAGAAGTGATCGTGGAGGAGAATTTGAAAATGAACCGTTTGAGGTCTTCTGTGAAAAACATGGAATTATTCATGAATTCTCTGCACCTAGAACTCCACAACAAAATGGAGTTGTAGAGAGAAAGAACAGAACCTTACAAGAGATGGCTAAAACCATGATCCATGAGAACAATCTGGCTAAGCATTTTTGGGCAGAAGCAGTAAACACAGCTTGTTATGTTCAGAACAGAATCTATATTAGACCTCTGTTGAACAAAACAGCTTATGAACTCTTTAAAGGAAGGAAACCCAACATATCTTATTTTCATCAGTTCGGATGTACGTGTTATGTCCTGAACAACAAAGTCTACCTAAAGAAATTTGATGCCAAAGCTCAAAAGGGAATCTTTTTAGGTTACTCTGAACGCTCTAAGGCATACAGGCTGTATAATTAAGAAACACAATGTGTTGAAGAATCTATGCATGTTAGATTCGATGACAAAGTGCCTGGAAGTGAAACTCCAGTGCAAGATGAAAGTTGTGTAGAATCTCAAGATTCTGATGACAACTCAGAAGCTGATCAGATTCCAGAATCTGAAGATACTTCAGAAGGTGGAACATCCCCTGAAGTTCCTAATGAAGAAGCTTCTGATGAAGCTCAAGATGGTTCTTTGCAAGCTAGTCAATCCAAACAATCTTTCAAATACAAGTCTTCACATCCAGAGGATCAGATAATTGGCAATAAAGAAAGTCCCAGAAGAACAAGATCGCATTTCAGACAAGAAGAGTCTGCCTTGGGATTATTATCTGTTATTGAACCAACCTCTGTTGAAGAAGCTGTTGGAGATGCAGGATGGATTCTGGCAATGCAAGAAGAACTGAATCAATTCAAAAGGAATAAAGTATGGGATCTAGTAGCTAAGCCTGATCACAAGAACATCATTGGAACCAAGTGGGTGTTCAGAAATAAGCTTAGTGAACAAGGAGAAGTAATCAGAAACAAGGCCAGACTTGTTGCGCAGGGCTACAGTCAACAAGAAGGCATTGATTACACAGAAACGTTTGCTCTAGTTGCAAAATTGGAAGCAATCAGGTTACTTATTTCCTATGCAGTTAATCACAACATAACCCTGTATCAAATGGACGTTAAGAGTGCATTTCTTAATGGTGTCATTTCTGAAGAAGTATATGTCAAACAACCTCCTGGCTTTGAAGATTTAAAACATCCAAAGCATGTTAAAAATTGAAGAAATCACTCTATGGCTTGAAACAAGCTCCCAGAGCTTGGTATGAAAGACTAAGTAATTTCTTAATTCAAAATAACTTTGAACGAGGGCAAGTTGACACTACATTATTCAGAAAGACTCTGAAGAAAGACATTCTTATAGTTCAGATTTATGTTGATGATATCATTTTTGGTTCTACAAATAGTTCACTTTGCAAAGAGTTTTCCAAAGTAATGCAGGATGAGTTTGAAATGAGCATGATGGGAGAATTGAAGTTCTTTCTTGGAATTCAAATCAACCAATGCAAAGATGGAGTCTATGTTCATCAGTCCAAATACACGAAAGAGCTTCTGAAGAAGTTCAATCTTGAGGATTGCAAAGAAATGAATACTCCAATGCATCCAACCTGCACTCTGAGCAAAGAAGATCAAGGAACCAAAGTTGATCAGAAGCTGTATAGAGGTATGATTGGTTCTTTGTTATACCTAATTGCATCCTGACAAGATATTTTATTCAGTGTATGTCTGTGTGCAAGGTTTCAATCAGATCCTAGAGAGTCTCACTTAACAGCTGTTAAAAGAATCTTTAGATATCTGAAAGGAACCACCAATCTTGGACTTCTTTACAAGAAATCCTCTGACTACAAGCTAGTTGGATTCTGTGATGCTGACTATGCTGGAGACAGGTTTGAAAGAAAATCTACCAGTGGCAATTGTCAATTCTTGTGAGAGAATCTGATAACCTGGACTAGCAAGAGGCAAGCAACCATTGCTTTGTCTACAGCAGAAGCAGAATACATCTCAGCTGCTAGTTGTTGTACACAGTTACTCTGGATGAAACATCAGCTTGAGGACTATCAAATAACTGAAAATTGTATCCCAATTTATTGTGATAATACGGCAGTTATATGTTTGTCTAAGAATCCAATTCTGCATTCAAGAGCAAAGCACATTGAGATTAAACATCATTTTATAAGAGACTATGTTCAAAAAGGAATCTTAGATATTCAATTCATTGATACTGATCATCAATGGGCTGATATATTTACTAAGCCCTTATCTGTTGAAAGATTTGATTTCATAAAGAAAAATTTGAACATGTGTTATGTCTCTGGGTAATGTGCGCCTCTGAAAACAGAATTCAGACTCTGAAAATATTCAGAAGCTATTTGGGAATCAGACCCTCTTTTGGAGACTCTGATAAAAGCTTCTGATAAACTATTCAGACTCTGGTAAGGAATCTTTAGACTCTCAGAAGCTCGTATTAGTGGAAGCATGACTGTTGAGTTTAGTAACACCTACCCCACTACGGTGACAGTTACTTTATAGTTTCTCAGACGTGGCCTGTCTGTATTGGGTAAGAACTCAAAGGGCAATGATTTCATTACGTTAAGCAAGTTACCTTCGCATTGTCCCAATACTTTTACGGCTGCATGCTATATGTATTTATTGTTTGTGTTTGTTTGTCCCCTATTCTGTCCAAACGGTTATCAAACTCTTTCTCTATAAATACATAACACACACAACTCACTTCTCTTTTCACTCTTTGATTTTCTCTCTGAACAAATTTCTTGTTTTCAATACTTTGCAAAACTTTTTGTTCTCAAATCAAACACTTAGAAACCTCTAAAATGGCAAGTGATCTCATCCAATCTGGTGTCATAATCAAGTCTGGAAAGTCCTACATTATCAAACCCAGAACGATGAACATTATCAAGGAGACTCTGGAAATTCAAGTTGAATCTCCAGTAGATTTTGGTTCTCATAATCGTCACGGAGTTGACGTTTCTTCTCATTTCTTATCACAAGGAATGATGAACTACTTTGGTATGTTGAATGGACCAACATATCAGGAACTTGTAAGAGATTTTTGGGTTAGGTCAGAAGTCTACGACAAGGATGAAGCTACTCTTGAAGAAACAGTTGCAATCTCAAACAACCCCAAGCTGGCTGGCAAGAACAGAGATCAAATGGGTTTAAGACCGTACAAGGGTCTTGAAGTAAGGTCTGCTGTGATGGGAATACCAGTAGTTATCACTGAAGAGGTGGTAGCCAGGGCTTGTCAAATGGAGAACGCTGGTAAATTTCAGTGGAATGTTCACAAGAAGAGTGAATGGGCTGTTATCTGCAACAAACTACTATCTGAAGGGAGACCCTCAAATAAACTGGTGGATATGCATCCTGAGCATAGGGTGCTTCTGAAGATTATACTGGACAGTATGCTTCAGAAAGGAGGAGGAACAGACACATTGTCTGTTGATCACAAAGTTCTTCTTTATTTTCTCATCAACAAAATAAAGATCAACTTCCCCAGATATGTGATGCACCACATGTGCTGGGCCATCAAGAAGAGTCAATTAGAAACCAGAAGGCAAGTTCCTTTTGGAAGATTAATATCAGAGATTCTGTATCAAGGAGGCCTCTTGAAGGTCTTATCAGAATCTGGTGTGGTATCAGATATTCATCTTGGAACTGTGACTAGGAGAATCATCAATGGCAAGACTCTGCAGTACATGAAGATTGTCAAGAGATTCAATCCCTCGAAGCATGATATGAGGGAATCTTATGTGCAATCTGACTTGATAATGGACTTCCCTCCCATATCCAAAGATGATAATCCTGAAGTTCTTGCAAGATTTGTGTTGGATTACTTCAAGGATACTGGTAGAATAATCAACTATTCTGCCATTCCTGAGACTGCTGGAGGAGGACCTCTTAAGGTCAAAGGAAAAAGGACCAATGAACTGGTTCTCAAGGAAGAGGAAGAGAAGCAGGAGCCTCTCAAGAAGAAGATCAAATCTACTGCTCTTCCAGGAGTGACAATTGGTTCCCCTAAGACCATAGCTCCTATGAGAAGAAAGCGAAGCTAGGCAAGGGTGACAGAGATTATGTCAAGCTAGCTGATGAAATTGCTGATTTGCTTGATACTGACTCTGATGGTGAAGAAAGTCAGATCAAGAAGAGAAAGGTGGATGTGGTCCCTATGGCTAAGGAGATAGCATAGAAAATAGGTACTTCTGTATCTATGATTGAAAATGAACATGCTGCTGGCAAGGCAATGGCAGCTGAAATGGTTGCTGAAGAATTAAAGGAAGAGACTATCAAAGAAGCTGCTAAGTTGCTTGCTTCTGCTCTTAAACAGAAGGATCTTGTACCTACTGCAGAAGCTGAGTTATCAGAAGCTACTGTGTCTGATCATTATGCTTCTCCAGAAGCTGGCATTGGCACCTCTAACAACGTAGCGTATAGCTCATCTTCCTCTTTGAATCAAGAGTCAGAATCTGATTCAGAATCAGATAACATCCCATAACCCACTAGACCCTGCAATAGTTGAATATGTTGATTCAACTATGGACAGAGTAATTCAAGACACAATCACAGTGTCTATGAATCTTCCTGCTGACCATCCTGCTCAACCATCATTTCTCAAACCACTTCAGGCAATTCAACCTTCTGAAAAGCCTGAAGTAACCATTCAATCTAAACAGCCATCCCCCTAACTTGAAACCATTTGTGTAGACTCTCCAGACACTCTAGATTCTCTTGAAAAACATATAGGAGGAGAACTACCAAAGACCCCTCCTAAATTCAAATCAACAAAAGCAACAAAATTCGTTTCCAAACCAGACCTTGTACCTAAACCTACAGAAAGTCTTACCTTAGCTTTTGTTGAACTTTCAGAACCTGTTGTTGAACCAGCTTCTGAAAATCTGGAACAAGCTTCTGATATCATATCAGAAACTGTAACAAAATGCAGAGCAGAAACTAAAAGAGTTCCCCAACCTCCTTGTGATCCTATAACTATCTTCCCAGAGTTTGAAACTTTTCTAGCCTTAAAAGTCTCTCTACCCTCAACCTCTGAACCTTATATTGACTTATTTGATTCAAATAGGATAGATGAGTTCTATGCTTCTTCAAGCAATAAGCTCAAGGACATTATTGAGCAAAGGTTTGTGCCCATCCTCAATGTGAGCTATGAGGACAAGTTCTCTACAGTGAAGACTGAGTTCTTGGAATTTATCACCAAAATTCAGAAGGCTGCTTCCAGAGAACAAGCACTTGTTACTGCCAAGCATGTTGAAGAAGTCAAGCGGGCTAAGAAAGTTTTAGTCATGGAGAAAACTCCTATTCTGAGGATTAGAGATACACCATTCTTTGATGAAGATCAGTATAATCCAAGGGAATCAATGGTTTATAACTCTTTGAAAAGGAAACTGTACAGAGTTCAAGAAGAAGCCAGACTAGAAAGGGAAGTGCATTTAAGAAGAACTGAGGCTCTGGAAGAGATGGTAAAGAAACAGCAAGAGGATCTCCAGAAATTGATGGATCATCTTGCCAAACAAAACCAACCTTAGTTTAATTTCGTTTTGTTTTGTTTTGTAATTCTTGTTTGCTATCTTCTGAACTGTTTTTGCGTACAAATTTATACAAGTTTTATTTGATTCTATTTTCACTTAATTTATTTTTTTATGCTCTGAATCTTCTATGTTTTTCCCTCTGAATCTCATTTTCCTTAAAATATGTTTATACCCTTACCTTAAGTCATTTAAAAAGGGGGAGGAACTTGTTCTAAACCTTTTTGTTGATGACAAAAGGGGGAGAAGGGAAAGTATTTGTATTTTCTCAACAGGGAGAATGGAAAATTATGAGATTTGTATTTCTTTTAAAGACAGTGCATGTTCTATGTAAAAGTTAAAGGGAAATCTGCGAAAGGTGCTTAGTTAGACTCTGAGCCCCTGTTTAAGAATCAGTTCTCTAAATTCGTTTATTATTCTGAGAATGAATTCGATTGCTTATGAAAATGAATTTAATTAACCTGGATAGAACTTAGGAGGAGCTTACAAACCTCAACTTAAGAACTATCAGACTCAGGGGGAGTCAGAGCTTACAAACCTCAGACTCTGAGCTTACAAACCTCAGACCCCTTAAGTCAACTTGTTAATTAGATTAATAACAATTGACCTTTTAAATACTAATGTTTGTCATCATCAAAAAGGGGGAGATTGTTGGAACAAAGGTGTTCAGCAATACCACGTTTTGAGTTTTGATGATAACAAGGTATTAAAAAGTTGTCAATTGGATATTGCTAATATTTGTTTAAGTATGCAGGATATCAATCAAGATTTATATTTTAGAAAGTATTATGTTTGAACAATGTTAAAGAGCAAAAATCCAGAGAAGCTTGTTGCTTGTGATTCTGTATTGAAGAGAGTCTGAAGATTGTATCGAAGAGAGTCTTAAGACTGTATCGAAGAGAGTCTGAAGTATGTACCGAAGAGAGTCTGAAAGACTGTATCAGAGTCTGAAGAATATCAGAATCTGAAAGACAAGAGAGTCTGAAGATTATCAGAAGCTTAGTGCTACAGTGAGTCTGAAGCCCAAAATCTAAAAATCTGCTAACAAGGATTTCTACAGCATTGCGATGCAAAAGAAACTCTCAAATGGAGTAACGGCTAGCTTCAAAGTCAACTTGAGTGTGGGAAGCACAAAGACAAGAATGCAGGCCAAGACAGAGTACGTTGTACGAACTCTGTTTCCACTACTCCACTACCTCGTACAGTTTGGCAATTGTGTCTACTGGTATTAATCTTCAAAGGGAATGGAATTCAAATTATGCAATTGAAGGACTATTACCAAATCAAGCAACAGATCAACAGTCATTGATCAAGCTTCAGAAATCATCCTGATGTGTTGGATGACTCAACGTCTCTTTCCTACGCCTATATAAAGGATAGAAGACTTGAAGAATTGTTGGACTCTACAACTAGAAAAATTACACTGCGTTGCTTTCGTATTCAATTGAGTCTTAACAAAAACACATCAACAACTTAGATTCTTACAAACTGAGTATTCTAGAATTTCTAAGTTCCACAGAAAAACAGAGTCTGTCTTTTGTTTGAAACAGAGTCTGTCTTTGTTGTAATTGAAACACATTTGATTGTTGTCAAGTGTTTCAACTCTATTCAATTTTCTGTAATTGTGTAAGAAGTCTCTTGCTTGTGTGCTTGAGCAAAGAAGTCTCTTGCTTATGTGCTTGAGCAAAGAAGTCTCTTGGCTGCGTCCTTTAGCAAGGAAGTCTCTTAGTTGTGTCTTTGAGCAAGGAAGTCTCTTGCCTGCGTGCTTGAGCATTGGAAGTCTCTTACTGTGTGTTTGAGCAACTTGTAATTGATATTACATTTTAGTGAACTCCCCTTGGAAGTACAAGGGGGACAGGACTACTTCCGGTTTGTGGAAGGAACCTGTATAATTGCTTGTGTTCTCTCTTCTCTCTATCTCTTGATTATTCCGCTGCATCAGAACCTAATCTCCCATCAGACTCTAATCCCATTCAGACTCTGAGTTTAAAGGAATTAGATTCTCACTCTTCAAGAGCTGCGAAAAGCAAACACAATTCAACCCCCCCTTCTTGTGTTTTTCTCACCTTCAGATAAGAGTTGGGAAAATGTGCGAGTGTTGCGTGCAGTTTTGTCTTTGTTTGCGGTGATGTCTGGTTTGAAAGTAAATTTTCATAAAAGCTTACTTGTTTGTATTAATATTGCGAACTCTTGGTTGAATGAGGCGGCTTCCATTTTAAATTGTAAGGTGGGTACAGTTCCGTTTTTGAATCTGGGTCTTTCGATTGGAGGAGATCCTCGGAGGTTATCGTTCTGGGATCCTATTCTGCATACTATCAAGTCTATATTGTCGAGGTGAAAAGGTCGTTTTCTTTCTTTTAGGGGCCGGTTGATTCTTCTCAAGTCTGTCCTGACCTCTATGCATGTCTTTGCTCTTTCCTTTTTCAAAGCTCCGTCAGGTATGGAGTGAGGATAATAGGAAAATTTCCTGGATCGCTTGGAGCATTGTTAGTTCGCGAAAGATGTATGAAGGGTTAGGGGTGAGTCAGTTGAGAGAGTTTAATATTGCTTTGTTTGGCAAATGATGTTGGAGGATGCTGGTAGATAGAGGTGGGTATTGGTATAGGGTGTTGGCGGCGAGGTATGGTAAAGAGGCAGAGAGGTTGGGGGCCGGAGTATTTCTTCTTGGTGGAGGGAGATAACGAAGATTAGGGATCGGGTAGGTGAAGCTGTTGGGGGCTGGTTTGCAGAGAGGGTGTCGAGAAGGTAGGGGATGGAGCAAATACCTTCTTTTGGTATGATAGGTGGTTAGGAGAGGTTCCTTTGTGCAAGCGCTTTACTCGCTTATTTGATTTATCGATAAATAAGTTGAGTACGGTGGCTGATATGCGCATTCTTGGTTCGGAGGATGGGAGAGAGGCGTGAAGGTTGAGGACAAAATTGTGGGTGTGGGAGGAAGAGATGCTAGCGGAGTGTAGGAATGTTATTAATGGTTTTGTTTGGCAGCCTGATATTCCTAACAGGTGGCAGTGGGATCCTGACATTGTTGGTGGTTACTTTATGCGTGGTATTTATCAGATTTTGACTACGCAGGCACTCCCCTCAGTTAATGGTGTGGGGGATCATGTGTGGCACAAGCAAGTTCCTCTAAAGGTCTCAATCTCAGCATGGAGTATGTTGCAAGATAGGTTGCCAACCAAGGTCAATCTCATGCGGCACGATATTCTTCACCATGTGGCCGTCAGATGTGTGGCAGGGTGCGACAGCGATGAAACAGTGGCTCATTTGTTCCTTCATTGTGATATTTTCGGTTCCTTGTGGCAGCTCATCAGGTCTTGGATTGGTGTCACTGGAGTCGAGCCCAGTAATATTAGTGACTACTTCTATCAATTTATTCATTATACAGGTCATTCGAAGAAGCGTCAATCGTTTTTACAGCTTTTATGGCTTCTGTGTGTTTGGATGGTTTGAAATGAGCATAACAACATGATTATTAATAAAATCCAAACCCCTATTTTGCAGCTTTTAGATAAAGTTAAATACCACTCACTTTGGTGGATAAAGGCTGATAATGCCACGTTCATGTACGGTTCTCATAGATGGTGGTCGGACCCTTTACTTTGTTTGGGTATCAACTAACCGTGTTTCTGTAAATATTATGCTTGACTGACTGTTTCTTGGGGTGGCTTCCTTGGTACATCTGCTGCTAAGGAGGTGTCATCGCCTTCATTAATATATTTCATGTGAAACAAGAGTATTAACATACATATTTTGTTAATATATATTAAAAAAGTTTATTGGTAACTAATGACATTTTCATTAAATGTAAGGCATTTTATATTCACTAAAAAACGTGTTTTTATTGATATAGAAATTTGGAGTTCAATAATTTGTGACATTTTAGTAATTTTAAAAACAATGTCGAGCCACCCAATTTAATCCAATTTAACACAAATATTTTTTTTGTAGAGACCGAGTTATATAATCGAGTCATCCGAGTCAATCTGATAGAGTCATGTGGTTCAACCAGTGACTCAGTGGTTCGACTATTGATATCAAATATAATCAATCGGACCGTTGAATATAACCTTATTAGAATAAGAACAAAGCATGAATTGGAATTTTGGAAATCGAAATCTTCGGTGTAAGTCCACCTGACTAACTATCACGTTTGAAACCTAGTCAACATGGAAGGACATTGCTTCGACAATCAAAACGGACACAACCGACTAATAGTATCAAATATAATCAATCAGACCGTTGATTATGACCTTAATAGAGTAAAAAGGAAGTAGGAACTGGAACTTTTTAGATCGGAATCTGATTGGTAAGTCGATCTGACAAACTATCCCTTCAGAAACCTAGTTAACTGGAAGTACGCTTGTCCGACGACTGAAAAAAGTCTAGGTCACAAACGGAAACAAATATAATCAATCAGACCGTTGAATATGACCATAATTGAGGGAGAAGGAAGTATGAATTGGAATTTTTTAGATCGGAATCTAATTGGTAAATCGATCTGACAAGCTATCCCTTCAAAAACCTAGTCAACTAGGAAGTACGCTTGTCCGACGACTGAAAAAGAGTCTAGATCACAAATGGAAACAAATATAATCAATCATCCCGTTGATTATCGCCCTAATAGAGTAAGAAGGAAGTAGGATCTGGAATTTTTCAGATCGAAATCTGATTGGTAAGTTGATCTGACGAACTATCCTTTCAGAAACCTAGTCAACATGAATGACATCGGAACTGTTAGTCGGCAATTAAGATAGATTTCTGGATTGTTTTTAATTGGTATAGTTCTTATAAATATGAATGAACGAAAATATTATTTTAGCAAGTTGTTTGATCAATAAAACTAATTTAAACATACATAATTAACTGAAATAATTTAAGCACATTAAACTACTAAAATAAATAAACCAACACATTCCTTAAAAAAATTAAAAATAAACCAACACATTAACAAAATTAAGTATGTCTCTAAAAAAACAAAATTAAGTATGTCAAAAAAATATTATTCAGCCTCCTTCAAAAAAATAAAATTCATTCAACATGAATTCAGTATATAGTGCAAACGTAACAAGCATTTATCAATAAATTTGTTGTAAATCATTGATAGTAATGCTTTGGTTGTACCATGAGGTCCTAGGTTCGGTTCCCATGATTACTAAAACTCACATGTTAATTTTTTTTAATCAGTGTTTTTTTTAAAACAAAACAAAAATAAAAACAACCAAAGGTTCGGCCAGGGATCAAACTCACAACCTTAAACTGTTATAAAATAAATTAAACCGCTGCAACACGTGAAATCAATTGATATTATTTTTTGTTGGTGTAAGCCCTATATGTTAATAGTTTATCATAAACTTATGTTATGTATCATGACTTTTATTATTAAATAATATATGACACTCTTTATTATGTCATTGCTGTAATGTTAATAAAGTCCTTAGAATAGATAGTTCGTGTAAATGATCTATTAAGTGTGACTTAATCATGAGATTACATTAACGTAAAGAATGTTATTCTTAAATGATCCGTACTCAAATCTTGTAATATCCCGCTCATGAGTTACCAGAGAGTTATCAGTCGATGTGTCCGAGGACGAGGAAATGTGGAAAATGGATATGAGGAAAGATACTACGATATAACATCAAGCTAAGAATGAGTGTTATCATCAGTGTTAAGTTAAACACGTTTGAGACGAAGGACATTTTAGTACTTTCACCAAGGGAGTATTTAAGTGTGTTGGAGCCAAAGATCTTCATTATTCATTTTGTTTCTCTCTCTAAGCTTGCAAGACAAGACCTTCTCCTCCCTCTTTCTAGTTTTTCGAACCCTAACCCTCTTTTCCACTTAATGCTTTGGATTGCAACTTACTTGGGAAGAATCATGGTTTAGGAGTGATTGAAGCATGAAGGAGTCATTGTTCTTTTTCTAATTCAAGTTCACTCTAGAGGATTGATCCTAGCAAGATTGCATGAAATAAGAGTTGTTGTAGAAACCTAGAGGCTGTTTGTACCAGAAACTTAGGTGAGTTCTTAGGTTAGAACTTCACCCCATAAGTTTATGTCTTTAGCTATGGCAATTTTATGAAATTGATGATGAATTTCTTTAAATGCTATGATAAGTAATTGATGGTTGATTGATGTTCTATAATGTCATGCAATGTTATTTCTGAGTTGTTCATGCAAGCTAAGTGTTAGGGTTAACTGTATTTTCTGAGATTGAGGGTTGTTGTTCAAGAAAACTAAAATTCTGCAATTTTTCGTATGAAACTCGCCAATGGTGAAATGTTGGCCAATGGGGCAATTTTCACAGGGAGACTTAGCCATTAGCGAAATTTTTCCAGAAACTCTTAAGAAATTCGCCAATGGCGAAATGTTCTGGAATTCTAGAAGCATTTCGCCATTAGCGAAACTTACTGGGCAAGTCACTTCTAAAACTTATTTCTAACCTATTTTAGTGCATTTCTTGATACTTGAGACAAGTAAGGGAGTTTTATACATTGTTGGAACCATCAATGTCAATAGCAATCATTTGTAACCCTAACCTTAACTCTTAAAAATAAACAAAGGCATGGGTCATAGAAATTTGAAACAACAATATGATGAGATATATAAGAATGTACAATAAGATCAGGTAGTACTAATGTAAGAATGGAAACCCTAGAGCCTCGACCTAGTAGTCGAGAAATGTAGAATTGTATGCTTAGAAAGTATCACAACATGGTAGCAATATGATTAAGCCGTGAGTTAATAGTATAACAATACCTATATGTATTGAACAGAAACCTTTCCCTTATGAGTAAGAATAACCAAGCCGCGGATTGATTTATAATCTTTACGCACAGGAACAAGAATGTAGGCAAGTAATATTACCGTATACGAGTAGATCACGGACTCGTGGTAATATTGAGTTAAGATCAGTTATCAGTTTAACCAGAGTTTATCAGATAATACATGACTATAATAAGAAAGATTTGTAGGTGTCGTGTCTCTTGTTATCCACGCTAGGGGGATGCAAGGGGTTCACGCCAGGTGAACGGGACACGCTTCGTAAGGTAAGCCCGTACGTCACCGAGGGAGTCCAATGTGCCTCAGATAGGTTTTCATCGGTTTATCAGGGATTGTACTTGGGGTTACTCTGTTGGAACATGGGTGTTCGGCAATACCACATTTTGAGTTTTGATGATAACAATGTATTAAAAATTGTCAATTGGATATGCTAATATTTGTTTAAGTATGCAGGATATTAATCAAGATTTTCATCTTAGAAAGTATTATGTTTGAACAAATTGAGAGCAAGACCAAGAGAAGCGTGTTGCTTGTGATTCTGAAGATCTGAAGAGTCTGAAGAATCATCAGAAGCTGTGTCTAGAAGTCCTGAAGACTAAAAGAATATGAAGTTCATATAAGTCTGAAGATGATCAGAACCTAAAACTTCAATAGAGTTTGAAGACTATCAGAACCTGAAAACCAAGAGAGTCTGAAGATCATCAGAAGGTGAATTGCTACAGTGAGTCTGAAGCCTACAATCTGAAGATCTGCTTAGAAGGATTTCTAAAGGCATTGCGATGCATAAGAAACACTCTATTGGAGTAACGGCTAGCTTCAAAGTCAACTTGAGCGTGGGATGCTCAACGACAAAGAATGCAGAATAGTACAAAGTACGTGTGTACACACTCTGTTTCCACTACTCCACTATCTCGTACAGTTTGGCAACTGTGTCTACCGGTATTAAGCTTTAAAAGGAATGGAATTCAAAATATGCATTTGAAGGACTATTACCATATCAAGCAACAGATCAACATCTATTGATCAAGCTTCCAGAATTCTCTTGATGTGCTGGATTGTCTCAACGTGTCTTTCCAACGCCTATATAAAGGATAGAAGACTTGAAGAATATGTTGGACTCTACAACTGAAAAAATACGCTGCTAAGCTATTGTATTCTCATTGAGTCAAACCAGAAACACATCAACAACTTAGATTATTCTTACAAACTGTGTGTTCTAGAATTTCTAAGTTTATCAGAAAAACAGAGTCTGTCTTTGTTTAAGTTATTGGAACACATTTGATTGTTTATCAAGTATCTCCAACTCTATTTAATTTTCTGTAAATTGTGTCAGAAATCTCTTGCTTGTGTGCTTGAGCAAAGAAGTCTCTTAGTTGAGTCTTTGAGCATTGGAAGACTCTTGCTTGCGTGCTTGAGCAATTGGAAGTCTCTTACTGTGTGTTTGAGCAACTTGTAATTGATATTACATTTTAGTGAAACTCTCCTTGGAAGTGCAAGGGGGACAGGACTACTTCCGGTTTGTGGAAGGAACCTGTATAATTGATTGTGTTCTCTCTTTCTCTCTATCTCTTGTTATTTTCCGTTTCAACAGAATTTGGTCTTCCATCAGACTCTGAATCCATTCAGACTCTGATCCTGTAGAAACAGATTCTTACTCTTCAAGAGTTTCGAAAAAGAAAACACAATTCAACCCCCCCTTCTTGTGTTTTTCTCACCTTCAGTTCGTATCAGAGCTCCGGCTCTGTTGTCATAGCACTTAACCGTGTAACAGAAAAGATCCAGAGAAAAACATGTCTTCCAGTGAACCTTCTTCTTCTGGTGCTGCTATATTATACGACTATGGATCCAATAACAGCAGTAAGAAAGCTGATTATGGGAAAATTCTAAAGTTCAATGGTGATCCTAAAGAATTTTCTTGGTGGAAAACCAACTTCTATAGCTATGTCATGGGTCTTGATAAAGAACTCTGGGACATACTTGAAGATGGTGTTGGTGACTTACAACTTGATGACGAAGGTGCTGCCATTGACCGTAAACTTCACACTGCTGCTCAGAAGAAGATCTACAAGAAACATCATATCATCAGAGGAGCTCTTGTCACTGCTATTCCTAAATCTGAATACATGAAGATGAGTGACAAATATACTGCTAGAGCCATGTCTGCTTCTCTTTGTGCAAACTATGAAGGGAGCAAGAAGGTCAGGGAAGCTAAAGCTCTTCTATTAGTTCATCGGTATGAATTATTCAAGATGAAAGCGGATGAAAGTATTGAGCAGATGTACTCAAGATTTCAAACTCTAGTATCTGGACTTCAGATACTAAAGAAGAGTTACATAGCGTCTGACCATGTTAGCAAGATTCTAAGGAGGTTACCCTCTTGGTGGAGACCAAAGGTTACTGCAATTGAGGAAGCTAAGGATTTAAACACCTTGAGTGTTGAAGATCTTGTCATCTCTCTCAAAGTTCATGAGTTAAGTCTCAATGAACATGAATCTGCAAGAAAGTCTAAAACCATTGCTTTAAAGTCAAAGGGAAGATCATCAAAAGCTCTCAAGGTTGAAGAGTCTGAAAATGAATCTTCTGCTTCTGAAAGCTCTGAGGAAGATCCTGATGTTGCTAAAGAAATGGCTATGCTTTCAAGCAGAACGCAATACCTTGCTAAAAAGAACAAGAAGTTTCTGAACAAGAGCAGTGGTAAGGGTTTCAAAAAGGAAGAACAAAAAGGTTACTTCAACTGCAAGAAGCCTGGGCACTTTATTGCTGATTGTCTAGAGTTGCAGAAAGAGAAATCCAAATCAAAGAGGCCAACCTTTAAGTCAAGCAAGTTTAAGAAGCAAATCAAGAAAAGTCTGATGGCTACCTGGGAAGATCTTGATAATGAGTTAGGGTCTGAAGATGATGATGCTGATGGTGAAGCTAATGTAGCTGTTGGATTAATGGCTACAACTGAATCAGTAAAGGAGGCACCTGAGGCAGAATCAAATGCATACTCTGAAAGTGAGACTGAGGTATTATCTGAACTCACAAGTTCTGAATTAGTAGATTCTATCAAAAAACTTCTTGGTCACTTTAAAGCTAAATCCACTGAGTTGAAGAAAGCCAAACAGCAGCTTGATAAGCTGCCAAAAAGGCATAATTCAACTCTGTTGGAGTTAGAAAGTTTAAAAGAAGAAAATGATTATTTATTGATCAAGAAGTGTAGTTGTAAATACTTGAGTGAGCAACATATTGCTTTACAAGAATTTATTGCTACTGGAATTGATAGATCTAGGGTAGCATCCATGATCTATAGCACATATCAGAACAGAGGACAGGGTCTTGGATTCATTGGAGGTAGCTCAAATGAAGTGATTCTGAAACCTGGTCCTAATGGCGCCAGAGAAGCATTGAAAAATCACTTTGTAAGTGAGTCTGATGAAGTCAACACAGTGACTCATTCAGAACCTATAACTTCAAGTTCTAAAGTTTTGACTAAGTCAAAATCTCAGAATGCAAAGTCAAAGGCTCTGAAAAACTTTGAACCTAAGGCTTCAATGATTCAGATTCTAAAAATTTCAGAGTTTGATAAACAGACTCTGAAGAAGCCAGAGTCTGAAAAACAAAAGCCTAAGTTTCAAAAAAGAGAAACTATGAAAGGAAATTTGAATCCTAAACTGAACGGTTCTAAACCCAAAGTGTGGAGGAAAACAATGCTAATGACTTCAAGACACACCTTACAAAAGGAATTCAATGGTTCAAGGACTAACCCAAGAGGACCCATGAGAATATGGGTACCTAAGTCTGAAATTATTGATGCTGCAAGTATGTCTAAAAGGACAAGAAAAGCAGAAGGCTTGGTACCTGGACAATGGTTGCTTGCGACACATGACAGGAGAAAAGTCTATGTTCCTAACCCTAACCATGAAAGAGGGAGGGACTGTGGGATTTGGAGGAAACCAGACTGGCAAAATCATTGGTACTGGAACCATTGGTAACTCTCTTATCTCTATTAGTAATGTGTGGTTTGTTGATGGGCTACATAACCTACTGTGAAGGTGAGAAAAACACAAGAAGGGGGGGTTGAATTGTGTTAGCTTTTCGAAGCTCTTGAAGAGTGAAAATCTAATTCCTTAGTATCAGAGTCTGAAAGAGATCAGAGTCTGATGGAAGATCAGGTTCTGTTGCAGCGGAAATAAGCAAGAGATAGAGAGAAGAGAGAACACAAGCAATTATACAGGTTCCTTCCACAAACCGGAAGTAGTCATGTCCCCCTTGCACTTCCAAGGAGAGTTCCACTAAAATGTAATATCTATTACAAGTTGCTCAAACACACAGTAAGAGACTTCCAATGCTCAAGCACGCAGGCAAGAGACTTCCAATGCTCAAAGACACAACTAAGAGACTTCTTTGCTCAAGGACGCAGCCAAGAGACTTCTTTGCTCAAGCACACAAGCAAGAGACTTCTGACACAATTTACAGAAAATTGAATAGAGTTGAAACACTTGACAAACAATCAAACGTGTCCAATTACAAACAAAGACAGACTATGTTTCAAACAAAGACAAACTCTGTTTTTCTGCTTAACTTAGAAATTCTAGAATACTCAGTTTGTTAGAATAATCTAAGTTGTTGATGTGTTTCTGTTAAGACTCAGTTGAATACGATAGCAATGCAGCGTAGTTTTTCAGTTGTAGAGTCCCACAATTCTTAAAGTCTTCTATCCTTTATATAGGCGTTGGAAAGAGACGTTGATTCATCCAGCACATCAGGATGATTTCTGAAGCTTGATCAATAGCTGTTGATATGTTGCTTGATATGGTAATAGTCCTTCAATTGCATATTTTGATTTTCATTCCTTTTGAAGATTAATACCGGTAGACACAGTTGCCAAATTGTACGAGGTAGTGGAGTAGTGGAACAGAGTTCGTACAACGTACTCTGTACTATCCTGCATTCTTTGTCGTTGAGTATCCCACGCTCAAGTTGACTTTGAAGCTAACCGTTACTCCAATTGAGAGTTTGTTTTGCATCGTAATGCCTTTAAAAAATCCTTCTAAGAAGATCTTCAGATTGCAGGCTTCAGACTCACTGTAGCACTTCAGCTTTTGAAGATATTCAGACTCTCTTGGTCTTCAGATTCTGATAGTCTTCAGACTCTGATAGTCTTCAGACTCTTCTTCGATACAGTCTTCAGACTCTCTTCGATACAGTCTTTAGACTCTTCTTCGATACAGTCTTCAGACTCTCTTCGATACAGTCTGAAGACTCTCTTCGATACAGAATCACAAGCAACAAGCTTCTCTAGATCTTTGCTCTTAAAATGTTTAAACATAATACTTTCTAAGATATAAATCTTGATTAATATCCTGCATACTCAAACAAATATTAGCATATCCAATTGACAATTTTTAATACCTTGTTATCATCAAAACTCAAAACGTGGTATTGTTGAACACCTTTGTTCCAACAATCTCCCCCTTTTTGATGATGACAAACATCAGTATTTAAAAGGTCAATTGTTGTTAATCTAATTAACAGGTTGACTTAAGGGGTCTGAGGTTTGGAAGCTCAGAGTCTGAGGTTTGTAAGCTCTGACTCCCCCTGAGTCTGATAGTTCTTAAGTTGAGGTTTGTAAGCTCCCCCTAAGTTCTATCCAAGTTAATTAAATTCAATTTTATAAACAGTTGAATTAATTCTCAGAATAATAGACGAATTTGAGAACAGATTCTTTAAACGGGAGCTCAGAATCTAACTAAGCACCTTTCGCAAATTTCCCTTTAACTTTTCTAGAACTTGCAGATACTAAAAAAGTCACAAATCTCACAACAAAAAGGTTTAGAAACAAGTTTCTCCCCCTTTTTAACTGACTATAGGTAAGGAATTTTTTTTTTTTTTAAGGAAAACAAGATTCAGAGCGAAAAACATAGAACATTCTAAGCACATTATATATATCAGAGGCACAAGATAAGTAAGAACTTGAATAATCTTAAAACTGAAGTAACAGAAGATAAAAGAAAACAACAGAATCAAGTTACAAACAAAACAAAAAAGAAATGCAACTGAGGTTGGTTTTGTTTGGCAAGGTGATCCATCAATTTCTGGAGATCTTCTTGCTGCTTCTTGACAATCTCTTCCAAAGCTTCTGTTCTTCTCAGATGAGCTTCTCTTTCAAGTCTTGCTTCTTCTTAAACTCTATAAAGCCTCCTCCTTAATGAATCAAAAACCATTGTTTCTCTTGGATTGTATTGATCTTCATCAAAAAATGGTTTGTACTCAATCCGCAGAATAGGAGCTTTCTTCTTAGCTTTGGCTTCCTCAGCTCTTTTAACTTCTTCCTCATCTATCCTTAACGAATCAAAGAGTTTTTGAGGTTCAGAAGTTGAGGGTTGAGAGGATACTATAGCTTGTAAGGTTTCAAGACCATTTACAACAGTTCTAGGTTCAGAAAGAGGTTCATGAACTGTTTTAGACACAGGCTCTAGTATGCATTCTGTTACAGGTTCTGGTATGATATCAGAATCTTGTTCCAGAATCTCAGAGACTGGTTCCTCTATAATTTCTGAAAGTTCAACAGAAGCTATGGTAAGAATTTCTGTAGGTTGAGGTACAGAGTCTGGTTTAGAGACAGATTCTGTAGCTTTTGTTGATTTGGATTTAGCAGGGGTTTTTGGTAGTTCTCCTCCTAGGTGTTTCTCAAGAGAATCTAGGGTGTCTGGAGAGTCTACACAAATAGGCTCATGTTGGGGGGATGGTTGAGTTGAATGAATGGTTACTTCAGGCTCTTTAGAAGGTTGAATTGCCTGAAGCGTTTTGAGAAATGATGGTTGAGCAGGGTGGTCAGCAGGTAAGTTCATAGACACTGTGATGGTGTCTTGAATAACCCTGTCCATAGTTGAATCAACATATTCAACTATTTTGGGGTCAAGTGGGTCAAGGGATGATAAGGGTTTGATTGGTGAGGGGGATGAATTTCTGAGGGAGGGAAGAATTTGGCTCAAGGGTTTGTTATCTGATTCAGTATCAAATGAAGACTCTTGATTCGTAGAGGAAGGTGAGTTAAATGCCACATTACCAGAGGTGCCAATTCCAGCTTCTAGAGATGCATGATGATCAGAGGCATCAGACAAAGTAGCTTCTGGTAGATCAGCCTCTGCAGGAGCCACCAGACTCTTCTGTTTCAGAGCTGACGCAAGCAACTTAGCAGCTTCTTTAACAATTTCTTCCTTTAGTTCTTCAGCAACTACTTGTGCTGCCATTGCCTTGCCAGCAACATGTTCATCCTCAATCATAGATACAGAAGTACCTATCTTCTGTGCTACATCCTTAGCCACAGGAGTCGTCTTTCTTTTCTTGATCTGACTTTCTTCACCATCAGAGTCAGTATCAAGGAATTCATCAATCTCTTCAGCTAATTTCTGATAATCTCTGTCAGCCTTGCCTTTCTTGGCTTTCTTCTCATCTTTCATTGCCTTCTTCTCGTCTTTCTTAGCTTTCTTCTCATCCTTGGGTTTTTTTTATCCTTTCCTTAATTTCCTTGGATGCAGAAGATACAGACAAAGGCATGGGAGCTATGGTCTTAGGGGCACCAATAGTTACTCCTGGAAGAGTTGTAGATTCCATCTTCTTCTTGAGAGGCTCTTGCTTCTCTTCCTCTTCCTTTGGAATCACTTCCTTGGTAATTTTCCCTTTAACCTTAAGAGGTCCTCCTCCAGCAGTCTCAGGAATGGCAGAATAGTTGATTATTTTACCAGTTTCATTGAAGTAATCCACCACAAATCTTGCAAGGACTTCAGGATTGTCTTCTTTTGAAATAGGAGGGAAGTCCATCATCAAGTCTGATTGCACATAAGATTCCCTCATATCTTGATTGGAAGGATTGAATCTTTTGACAATCTTCATGTATTGAAGAGTTTTACCGTTGATGATTCTCCCAGTCACTGTTCCAAGATGAGCGTTTGATACTACACCAGATTCTGATAAGACCTTCAAGAGGCCTCCTTGATACAGAATCTCAGAAATTAGCCTTCCAAAAGGAACTTGTCTTCTGGATTCAGATTGGCTTTTCCTTATAGCCCAGCACATATGGTACATCACGTACCTAGGAAAGTTTATCTTCTTTTTATTTATCAGAAAATAAAGAAGAACCTTGTGATCAACAGACAGAGTGTCTGTTCCTCCACCTTTCTGAAGCATACTATCCAGTATGATCTTCAGAACCACCCTATGCTCAGGATGCATGTCAACCAACTTATTTGAGGGTCTTCCTCCAAATAAGAGTTTGTTGCAGATACCCGTCCAGTCACTCTTATTCTGGACATTCCTTTGGAATTTACCTTCATTCACCACTCTGCAGGCTCTGGCAACCACTTCTTCAGTGATAAGGATTAGAATCCCCATCACAGTGGACCTGATTTCAAGACCTTTGTACGGTCTTAAACCCATTTCCGTTCTATCCTTGCCAGCCAGTTTAGGATTGTTCATGACTGCAGCTGTTTCTTCAATAGTAGCATCATCCTTGTCGAAGACTTCTGCCCTAACCCAGAAATCTCTCACTAGCTTCTGATATGTTGGTCCATTCAACATACCGAAATAACTCATCCTTCCTTGTGATAAGAAATGAGAAGAGACGTCTACACCGTGACGAATGAGAGAGCCGAAGTATACTGGAGATTCAACTTGAACTTCCAGAGTCTCTTTGATGAGGTTCATGGTTCTGGGTTTAATCACGTATGATTTACCAGTTTTGACTAACACACCAGATTGAATAAGATCACTTTCCATTTGAAGGTTTCTAGGTTTTGATTTTGAGAACAAAAAGTTTTACAAAGATTGAAAACATGATGAATGTTCAGAGAAAAATCAAAGTGTGAAAAGAGAAGTGAGTTGTGTGTGATAGGTATTTATAGAAAAGAGTTGATAACCGTTTGGAAAGAGTGGGGGACAAACAAACAAGAGTAATAAATACAATAAGCATGGAGCCGTAAAAGCGTTGGGAAGATGCGAAGGTAACTTGTTAAACGTAATGAAATCATTGCCCTTTGAGTTCTTACCCAATACAGACAGGCCACGTCTAAGAAACTAAAAAGTAACTGTCACCGTAGTGGGGCAGGTGTTACTAAACTCAACAGTCATGCTTCCACTAATACGAGCTTTTGAGAGTCTAAGATTCCTTAACAGAGTCTGAGGGTGTATCAGAGGCTTATGTTCACCAGAGTCTCCAAAAGAGAGTCTGATTCTCAATTAGCTTCTGAGTATCTTTCAGAATCTGAATTCTGTTTTCAGAGGCGCACATTAACCAAAGACATAACACATGTTCAAATTTTTCTGTATAAAATCAAATCATTCAACAGATAAAGGTTTAGTAAATATATCAGCCCATTGATGATAAGTATCAATGAATTGAATATCTAGAATTCCTTTTTGAACATAGTCTCTTATAAAATGATGTTTAATCTCAATGTGCTTTGCTCTTGAATGCAGAATTGGATTCTTAGATAAACATATAGCTGCTGTATTATCACAATAAATTGGGATACAGTTTTCGGTTATTTGATAATCCTCAAGCTGATGTTTCATCCAGAGTAGCTGTGATCAACAACTAGCAGCTGAGATGTATTCTGCTTCTGCTGTAGACAATGCAATAGTTGCTTGCCTCTTGCTAGACCAGGATATCAGATTTTCTCCCAAAAAATGACAATTGCCACTGGTTGATTTTCTTTCAATCCTGTCTCCAGCATAGTCAGCATCACAGAATCCAACTAGCTTATAGTCAGAGGATTTCTTAAATAGAAGTCCAAGATTGGTAGTTCCTTTCAGATATCTAAAGATTCTCTTAACAACTGTTAAGTGAGACTCTCTAGGATCTGATTGAAACCTTGCACACAGACATACACTGAATAAAATATCTGGTCCGGATGCAGTTAGGTATAACAAAGAACCAATCATACCTCTATACAGCTTCTGATCAACTTTGGTTCTTTGATCTTCTTTGCTCAGAGTGCAGGTTGGGTGCATTAGAGTGTTCATTTCTTTGCAGTCCTCAAGATTGAACTTCTTCAGAAGCTCTTTCGTGTATTTGGACTGATGAACATATACTCTGAAAGTGAGAAAAACACAAGAAGGGGGGGGGGGTTGAATTGTGTTTTCTTTTCGCAACTCTTGAAGAGTGAGAATCTAATTCCTTTTAACTCAGAGTCTGAATGAGATCAGAGTCTGATAGGAGATTAGGTTCTGATTGCAGCGGAATAAACAAGAGATTAAGAGAGAACAGAGAACACAAGCAATTATACAGGTTCCTTCCACAAACCGGAAGTAGTCCTGTCCCCCTTGTACTTCCAAGGAGAGTTCACTAAAATGTAATATCAAATTACAAGTTGCTCAAACACACAGTATGAGACTTCCTTGCTTAAGCTCACAGGCGAGAGACTTCCTTGCTCAAAGACACAACTAAGAGACTTCCTATGCTCAAGGACGCAGCCAAGAGACTTCCTTTGCTCAAGCACAAAAGCAAGAGACTTTTACATAATTACAGAAAATTGAATAGAGTTGAAACACTTGACAACAATCAAAATGTGTTTCAATTACAACAAAGACAGACTCTGTTTTACACAAAAGACAGACTCTGTTTTTCTGTGAAACTTAGAGATTCTAGGATACTCAGTTTGTAAGAATCTAAGTTTATGATGTGCTTTTGTTAAGACTCAGTTGAATACGAAAGCAGCGCAATGCAGTTTTTCTATGTTATAGAGTCCCACAATTCTTCAAGTCTTCTATCCTTTATATAGGCGTAGGAAAGAGACATTGAGTCATCCAGCGCATCAGGATGATTTCTGAAGCTTGATCAATGACTGTTGATCTGTTGCTTGATTTGGTAATAGTCCTTCAATAGCATCATTTGAATTCCATTCCCTTTGAGGATTAATACCGGTAGACACAGTTGCCAAACTGTACGTGGTAGTGGAGTAGTGGAAACAGAGTTCGTACAACGTACTCTGTACTGGCCTGCAATCTTTGTCTTTGTGCTTCCCACGCTTAAGTTGACTTAGAAGCTAGCCGTTACTCCATTAGAGTTTCTTTGTGCATAGCAGTGCAGTAGAGATCACTGTTAGGAGATTATCAAATTTGTGGCTTCAGACTCACTGTAGCACTAAGCTTCTGATAATCTTCAGACTCTCATGGTTTTCAGATTCTGATGGTCTTCAGACTCTGATACAGTCTTCAGACTCTCTTCAGCACAGTCTTCAGACTCTCTTCGATACAGTCTTCAGACTTTCTTCAGCACAGTCTTAAGACTCTCTTCGAAATAGTCTTCAGACTTTCTTCAGCACAGTCTTCAGACTCTCTTCGAAACAGTCTTCAGACTTTCTTCAGCACAGTCTTCAGACTCTCTTCGAAACAGTATCACAAGCAACAAGCTTCTATGGATTTATTGCTCTTTAACATTGTTCAAACAGAATGCTTTCTAAGATACAAATCTTAATTGATATCCTGCATACTTAAACAATTATTAGCAATATCCAATTGACAACTTTTTAATACCTTGTTATCATCAAAACTCAAAACATGGTATTGCTGAACACCTTTGTTCCAACAATCTCCCCCTTTTTGATGATGACAAACATTAGTATTTAAAAGGTCAATTGTTGTTAATCTAATTAACAAGTTGACTAAAGGGGTTCTGAGGTTTGTAAGCTCAGAGTCTGAGGTTTGAAGGCTCTGACTCCCCCTGAGTCTGATAGTTCTTAAGTTGAGGTTTGTAAGCTCATCTTGAGTTCTATCCAGGTTAATTAAATTGTTTTTCAAACGCAATCAAATTCATACTCAGACTATATAGAAAAATTGATTCTTAAACAGGGCTCAGAGTCTAACTAAGCACCTTTCGCATATTTCCCTTTAACATATACATGCAATGTAATTAAAGACGGCTTTCGCATAAATACTTTCCCTTCTCCCCCTTTTGTCATCAACAAAAAAAAAGTTCAGAACATGGTTCCTCCCCCTTTTTAAATGACTTAAGGTAAGGGTGTAAACATGTATTAAAAGAAGAAAGAGATTCAGAAGGAAAACATAGAAGATTCGGAGCATAGATAGAATGCAAAGTAAAAAAAAAAAACTTGAATAAATAGAAGTAAGAACAAGTTCAGAAACAAAATTACAAAAAAAATTAAACAAAACAAAATTAAACTAAGGTTGGTTTTGCTTGGCAAGATGATCCATCAGTTTCTGGAGATCCTCTTGCTGTTTCTTTACCATCTCTTCCAGAGCCTCAGTTCTTCGCAAATGTTCTTCTCCTTCCAGTCTAGCTTCTTCTTGAATTCTATACATCTTCCTCTTCAAGGAATTATAAGCCACCGATTCTCTAGGAATATACTGATCCTCATCAAAGAAGGGTGTATCTCTTATCCTCAGAATAGGAGCATTTACCAGAGTTACAACTTTCTCAGCCTGCTTTACTTCTTCAACATGCTTGGCAGTAATAAGAGCTTGTTCCCTGGCAGCAACTTTTTGAATTTTGGTGATAAAATCCAAAAACTCAGTCTTCACTGTAGAGAACTTGTCCTCATAGCTCACATTAAGTATTGGCACAGACCTTTGCTCAATAACTTCTTTGAGCTTATTGCATGAAGAAGCATAAAACTCATCAATCTTATTTGAATCAAATAAGTCATTTTGAGGTTCAGAGGTTGAGGGTAGAGAAGCTCTCAAAGCTAGAAAAGTTTCAAAAGGTAAAAAAGTTATAGGATCACAGAGTGGTTGAGAAACTCTTCTGGTCTTAGCTTTACATGATGTTACAGTTCCTGATACACTATCAGAGGCTTGTTCTAGATTTTCAGAAGCTGGTTCAACAACAGGTTCTGAAGGTTCAACAGAAGCTAAGGTCAGATTCTCTGTAGGTACAGGTACAGGGTCTGGTTTGGAAATGGATGAAGTAGCTTTTGTTGTTTTGGATTTTGCAGGGGTTTTTGGTAGTTCTCCCCCTAGATGTTTTTCAAGAGAATCTAGAGTGTCTGGAGAGTCTACACAAATGGTTTCAGTTTGGGAGGGTGGTTGTTTGGATTGAATGGTTGCTTCAGGTTTTTCAGAAGGTTTAATTACCTGAAGTGGTTTGAGGAAAGAAGGTTGAGCAGGATGCTCAGCAGGAAGATTCATAGACACTGTAATTGTGTCTTGAATTACTCTGTCCATAGTTGAATCAACATAATCAACTACTGCCTGGTCAAGTGGGTTATGGGATGATATTGGTTTGATTGGTGAGGGAGATGAATTTTTGAGAGATGGAAGAATTTGGCTCAAGGGTTTGTTGTCAGATTCTGAATCTGATTCTGACTCATGATTCAAAGAAGAAGATGAGCTATATGCCACGTTGCCAGAGGTGCCAATGCCAGCTTCTGGAGAGGCAAAATGATCAGACACAGTAGCTTCTGATATCTCAGCTTCTGCAGGTTCTGAAGTACTCTTCTGTTTAAGAGCAGAAGCAAGTAACTTAGCAGCTTCCTTGACAGTCTCTTCCTTCAACTCTTCAGCAATCAAATCTGCTGCCATAACCTTGCCAGCAGTGTGTTCATCCTCAATCATAGATACAGAAGTACCTATCTTCTGTGCTACATCCTTAGCCACAGGAATCACATCCACCTTTCTCTTCTTGATCTGACTCTCTTCACCTTCAGAGTCAGCATCAATGAAATCAGCAATTTCTTGAGCTAACTTGTCATAGTCTCTATCAGCTTTGCCCATTATTGCTTTCTTATCAGCTTTCTTAGCCTTCTTCTCATCTTTCTTAGCCTTCTTCCCATCCTTAATTTCACGAAGTGCAGAAGGTGCAGAAGATGCAGAAGGAGAACCAATTGAAACTCCAGGAAGAGCAGAAGATTTGATCTTTTTCTTGAGAGGCTCCTGCTTCTCTTCTTCTTCCTTGAGAACCACCTCCTTGGTCCTTATTCCTTTGACCTTAAGAGGGCCTCCTCCAGCAGTCTCAGGAATAGCAGAATAGTTGATTATTCTACCAGTCTCCTTGAAGTAATCCACCACAAATCTAGCAAGAACTTCAGGATTATCTTCTTTGGATATGGGAGGGAAGTCCATCATCAAATCAGATTGTACATAGGATTCTCTCATATCATGCTTAGAGGGATTATATCTCTTGACAATCTTCATGTACTGAAGAGTCTTGCCATTGATGATTCTGCCGGTCACAGTTCCTAGATGAATATCTGATACCACACCAGATTCTGATAGGACCTTCAAAAGACCTCCTTGATACAGAATCTCAGATATTAATCTTCCAAAAGGAACTTGCCTCCTGGTTTCTGATTGACTCTTCTTGATGGCCCAACACATGTGGTGCATCACATATCTGGGGAAGTTGATCTTTATTTTGTTGATAAGAAAATAAAGAAGAACTTTGTGATCCACAGATAATGTATCTGTTCCTCCTCCTTTCTGAAGCATACTATCCAGTATAATCTTCAGAAGCACCCTATGCGTAGGATGCATATCCACCAATTTGTTTGAGGGTCTCCCTTCAAATAACAACTTGTTGCAGAGAACAGCCCATTCACTCTTCTTGTTGACATTCCACTGAAATATACCAGTGCTCTCCATCTGACAAGCCCTGGCTACCACCTCTTCAGTGATAACTATAGGAATTCCCATCACAGCAGACCTAATTTCAAGACCATTGTACGGTCTTAAACCCATTTGGTCTCTGTTTTTGCCAGCAAGACTAGGGTTGTTTAAGATTGCTACTGTTTCTTCCAAAGTAGCTTCAGCTTTGTCATAGACTTCTGACCTAACCCAAAAATCTCTAACAAGCTCCTGATATGTTGGTCCATTCAACATACCAAAGTATCTCATCATTCCTTGTGCTAAGAAATGAGGTGCAACGTCAACTCCATGACGACTGATTGAACCAAAATCTACTGGAGATTCAACTTGAATTTCCAGAGTCTCCTTGATGATGTTCATTGTTTTGGGTTTGATAACATAAGAACCTCCGGACTTGATTATAACACCAGATTGGATGAGATCACTTGCCATTAGGGTTATCTAAGAGTTTGATTGAGAACAAAAGAAAAGGTTTTGCAAAGTATTGAAAAACAAGAAATTTGTTCAGAGAGAAAATCAAAGAGTGAAAAGAGAAGTGAGTTGTGTGTGTTATGTATTTATAGAGAAAATGTTTGAAAACTGTTTGGAAAGAGTGGGGAACAAATAAACACAAACAATAAATACATATAGCATGCAGCCGTAAACGTATTGGGACAAAGCGAAGGTAACTTGTTTAACATAATGAAATCATTGCCCTTTGAGTTCTTACCCAATACAGACAGGCCACGTCTGAGAAACCGTAAAGTAACTGTCACCATAGTGGGGCAGGTGTTACTGAACTTAACAGTCACGCTTCCACTAATACAAGCTTCTGAGAGTCTAAAGATTCTTTACCAGAATCTGAATATTTTACCAGAAGCTTTCATCAGAATCTCCAAAAGAGAGTCTGATTCCCAGATAGCTTCTGAAAATTTTCAGAGTCTGAATTCTGTTTTCAGAGGCACATATTACCCAGAGACATAGCACATGTTCAAATTTTTCTTTATGAAATCAAATCTTTCAACAGATAAAGGTTTAGTAAATATATCAGCCCATTGATGATCAGTATCAATGAATTGGATATCTAAAATTCCTTTTTGAACATAGTCTCTTATAAAATGATGTTTAATCTCAATATGCTTTGCTCTTGAATGCAGAATTGGATTTTTAGACAAACATATAGCTGCTGTATTATCACAATAAATTGGGATATGGTTTTCAGTTATTTGATAGTCCTCAAGCTGATGTTTCATCCAGAGTAGCTGTGTACAGCAACTAGCAGCTGAGATGTATTCTGCTTCTGCTGTAGACAGAGCAATGGTTGCTTGCCTCTTGCTAGCCCAGGATATCAGATTCTCTCCCAAGAATTGACAATTGCCACTGGTATATTTTCTTTCAATCCTGTCTCCAGCATAATCAGCATCACAGAATCCAACTAGCTTGTAGTCAGAGGATTTCTTGTAAAGAAGTCCAAGATTAGTAGTTCCTTTCAGATACCTAAAGATTCTCTTAACAGCAGTTAAGTGAGACTCTCTAGGATCTGATTGAAACCTTGCACACAAACATACACTGTACAAAATATCTGGTCTGGATGCAGTTAGGTATAACAAAGAACCAATCATACCTCTATACAGCTTCTGGTCAAATTTGGTTCCTTGATCTTCTTTGCTCAGAGTACAGGTTGGATGCATTGGAGTATTCATTTCTTTGCAGTCCTCAAGATTGAACTTCTTCAGAAGCTCTTTTGTATACTTGGACTGATGAATGTAGACTCCATCTTTGCACTGATTGATTTGAATTCCAAGAAAGAACTTCAATTCTCCCATCATGCTCATTTCAAATTCATCCTGCATTACTTTTGAAAATTCTTTGCAAAGTGAACTATTTGTTGAACCAAAGATAATATCATCAACATAAATCTGAACTACAAGAATGTCTTTCTTTAGAGTCTTTCTGAATAGAGTAGTGTCAACTTGTCCTCGTTCAAAGTTGTTTTGAATCAAGAAATTACTCAGTCTTTCATACCAAGCTCTGGGAGCTTGTTTCAAGCCATAGAGTGATTTCTTTAATTTATAAACATGCTATGAATGCTTTAAATCTTCAAAGCCAGGAGGTTGTTTGACATATACTTCTTCAGAAATGACACCATTAAGAAATGCACTCTTAACGTCCATTTGATACAAAGTTATGTTGTGATTGACTGCATAGGAAAGAAGTAACCTGATTGCTTCCAATCTTGCAACTGGAGCAAAAGTTTCTGTATAATCAATGCCTTCTTGCTGACTGAAGCCTTGTGCAACAAGTCTGGCCTTGTTTCTGATTACTTCTCCTTGTTCACTAAGCTTATTTCTGAACACCCACTTGGTTCCAATGATGTTCTTGTGATTAGGCTTAGCTACTAGATCCCATACTTCATTCCTTTTGAATTGATTCACTTCTTCTTGCATTGCTAGAATCCATCCTTCATCTCCAAGAGCTTCTTCAACAGAAGTTGGTTCAATAACAGATAATAATCCTAAAGCAGACTCTTCTTGTCTGAAATGCGATCTTGTTCTCATATGACTTTCTTTATTGCCAATTATCTGATCTTCTGGATGAGAAGACTTGTATTTGAAAGATTGTTTGGATTGACTAGCTTGCAGAGAACCATCTTGACCTTCATCAGAAGCTTCTTCATAAGGAACTTCAGGGGTTGTTCCAGCTTCTGAGGTATCTTCAGATTCTGGAATCTGATCAGACTCTGAGTTATCATCAGAATCTTGAGATTTTTCATGACTCTCATCTTGCACTGGAGTTTCACTTCCAGGCTCTTTGTCATCAAATCTTACATGCATAGATTCTTCCACACATTGTGTTTCTGAATTATACAGCCTGTATGCCTTAGAGCGTTCAGAGTAACCTAAAAAGATTCCCTTTTGAGCTTTGGCATCAAATTTCTTTAGGTAGACTTTGTTGTTCAGGACATAACACGTACATCCGAACTGATGAAAATAAGATATGTTGGGTTTTCTTCCTTTAAAGAGTTCATAAGCTGTAAGGTTATGTTCTTTCTCTTTACAACTCCATTTTGTTGTGGAGTTCTAGGTGCAGAGAATTCATGAATAATTCCATGTTTTTCACAGAAGACCTCAAACGGCTCATTTTCAAATTCTCCTCCATGATCACTTCTGACTTTCAAGATTTTCATTTCCTTCTCTGATTGAATTTGGATGCAGAATTTACTAAACACAGTATACGAATCATCTTTAGTTTTCAGAAATTTAACCCAACACCATCTGCTGTAGTCATCAACAATAACTAGTCCATATTTACTTCCATATAAGGATGCAGTGTTAACTGGTCCAAATAAATCAATATGAAGTAACTCCAAGGGTCTGGAAGTTGAAACAATTTCTTTTGACTTGAAGGGACTCTTGACAATTTTCCCTTTCTGACATGCTCCGCAAAGAGCATTTGAGTGATAGTCAATGTTTGGTAGGCCTTTGACAAGTTGTAACTTGCTAATTTTAGAGATTAATCTCCAGTTAGCATGTCCCAAGCGTTTATGCCACATCCACTTCTTATCACTCATTGACAGAAGGCACATTACATTTTGATCAGTCAGTTCTGAGAAATTTATCTTGTACACATTGTTTCTTCGTTTTCCCTCGAAGACTATGGACTGATCATCCTTGTTAACCACTGTGCAGTTGTTCTTATTAAACAGTACATCATAACCACTGTCACATAATTGACTTATGCTTAGTAAGTTATGTCTAAGTCCATCAACTAACCACACATTACTGATTGAGATCAGAGAGTTACCAATGGTTCCAGAACCAATGATTTTGCCAGTCTGGTTTCCTCCAAATCCCACAGTTTCTCCCTCTTTCATGGTTAGGGTTAGGAACATAGACCTTTCTTCCGTCATGTGACGCGAGCACCCACTGTCTAGGTACCAAGCCTTGTGCTTTCTTAGTCCTTTTGGACATACCTGCAGCATCAATAATATCAGACTTAGGTACCCATATTCTTATGGGTCCTTTTTGGTTAGTCTTAGAACCATTGAACTCTTTTCGCAAGTTATGTTTTGAAATCCTTGGCAATGTTTTCTCCCAGACCTTAGGGTTGGAACCGTTTGGTTTAGGTTTCAACTTGCCTTTCACAATTTCTCTCCTTTGAAGCTTAGACTTTGGTTTTTCAGACTCTGGCTTTTTCAGAGTCTGTTTATCAGACTTTGAATGTTTCAGAGTCTGAAACTTTAAAGCTTTGGGTTCAAAGTTTTTCAGATCCTTTAACTTAACATTCTGAAGTTTTGACTTAGTCAGAATCTTAGAAGTAGAAGTTGTAGGTTCTGAATGAGTCTCTGTGTTGACTTCATCAGACCTATTTACAAAAAGATTTTTAAACGCCTCTCTGGCTCCATCAGGACCAGATTTCAGAGTCATTTCATTTGAGTTTCCTCCAATGAATCCAAGACCCTATCCTCTGTTCTGATACGTGCTATAGATCATGGATGCAACCCTTGATCTGTCAATTCCAGTAGCAATAAATTCTTGCAGAGCAACATCTTGCTCACTTAAGTATTTACAGCTACACTTCTTGATCAATAAAGAATTATTTTCTTCTTTTAAATCTTCTAATTCCAACAGAGTTGAATTATGTCTTTTTGACAGCTTATCAAGCTGTTGTTTGACTTTTTTCAACTCAGTGGTCTTAGTTTTAAAATGACCAAGAAGCTCATTGACAGATTCTATAAGTTCAGATCTTGTGAGTTCAGAATATACCTCTGTTTCATTTTCAGAGTCTGTATCTGATTCTGCCTCAAGTGTCTCTTTAACAGATTCGGTTGTAGCCATTAGTCCAATAGCTACATTGGCTTCACCATCAGCATCATCATCTTCAGATCCTGACTCATTATCAAGATCTTCCCAGGTGGCCATCAGACTTTTCTTGATCTGCTTCTTAAACTTGCTTGACTTGAAGGTTGACCTTTTTGACTTGGATTTCTCCTTCTGCAGTTCTGGACACTCAGCAATAAAATGTCCAGTTTTCTTGCAGTTGAAGCAACCTTTCTGATCCTCCTTTTTGAACCCCTTCCCACTGCTCTTGCTCAGAAATCTCTTGTTCTTCTTAGCAAGGTACTGCATTCTGCTTGAAAGCATAGCCATTTCCTTTGCTACATCAGGATCCTCCTCTGAGCTTTCAGAAGCTGAAGACTCATTTTCAGATTCTTCAACCTTGAGAGCCTTTGAAGACCTTCCTTTTGATTTTAAGGCAATGGTTTTGGATTTTCTTGCAGAATCATGTTCATTGAGACTTAACTCATGAACCTTGAGTGAGCTTACAAGATCTTCAACACTTAAAGTGTTTAAATCTTTAGCCTCCTCAATAGCAGTGACCTTTGGTCTCCATCTAGAGGGTAAGCGCCTTAAAATCTTGCTAACATGATCAGAAGCTATGTAGCTCTTCTTCAGTATCTGAAGACCAGATACTAGAGTTTGAAATCTTGAGTACATCTGCTCAATACTTTCATCCTCTTTCATCTTAAATAGTTCATATTGATGAACTAATAGAAGAGCTTTAGCTTCCCTGACCTTTTTGCTTCCTTCGTAGTTAGCACAGAGAGAAGCAAACATAACTCTAGCAGTAGAGTTGTCACTCATCTTCATGTATTCCGTTTTAGGAATAGCAGTGACAAGAGCCCCTTTGATGATATGATGTTTCTTATAAATTTTCTTTTGAGCAGCAGTGTGAAGTTTGCGGTCAATGGCAGCACCTTCGTCATCAAGTTGTAAGTCACCAACACCATCTTCAAGTATGTCCCAGAGTTCTTCATCAAGACCCATGACATAACTATAGAAGTTGGTTTTCCACAAAGAAAATTCTTCAGGATCACCATTGAACTTAGGAATTTTTCCATAATCAGCCTTTCTACTGTTGTTATTGGATCCATATTCATATGGTATAGCAGCACCAGAAGTGGCACCAGAAGAAGACGGTTCGCTGGAAGACATGTTTTTCTCTGGATCTTTTCTGTTACACGGTTAAGTGCTAAGACAACAGAGCCGGAGCTCTGATACCAACTGAAAGTGAGAAAAACACAAGAAGGGGGGGTTGAATTGTGTTTTCTTTTCGCAACTCTTGAAGAGTGAGAATCTAATTCCTTTTAACTCAGAGTCTGAATGAGATCAGAGTCTGATAGGAGATTAGGTTCTGATTGCAGCGGAATAAACAAGAGATAAAGAGAGAACAGAGAACACAAGCAATTATACAGGTTCCTTCCACAAACCGGAAGTAGTCCTGTCCCCCTTGTACTTCCAAGGAGAGTTCACTAAAATGTAATATCAAATTACAAGTTGCTCAAACACACAGTATGAGACTTCCTTGCTCAAGCTCACAGGCGAGAGACTTCCTTGCTCAAAGACACAACTAAGAGACTTCCTATGCTCAAGGACGCAGCCAAGAGACTTCCTTTGCTCAAGCACAAAAGCAAGAGACTTTTACACAATTACAGAAAATTGAATAGAGTTGAAACACTTGACAACAATCAAAATGTGTTTCAATTACAACAAAGACAGACTCTGTTTTACACAAAAGACAGACTCTGTTTTTCTGTGAAACTTAGAGATTCTAGGATACTCAGTTTGTAAGAATCTAAGTTTATGATGTGCTTTTGTTAAGACTCAGTTGAATACGAAAGCAGCGCAATGCAGTTTTTCTATGTTATAGAGTCCCACAATTCTTCAAGTCTTCTATCCTTTATATAGGCGTAGGAAAGAGACATTGAGTCATCCAGCGCATCAGGATGATTTCTGAAGCTTGATCAATGACTGTTGATCTGTTGCTTGATTTGGTAATAGTCCTTCAATAGCATCATTTGAATTCCATTCCCTTTGAGGATTAATACCGGTAGACACAGTTGCCAAACTGTACGTGGTAGTGGAGTAGTGGAAACAGAGTTCGTACAACGTACTCTGTACTGGCCTGCAATCTTTGTCTTTGTGCTTCCCACGCTCAAGTTGACTTAGAAGCTAGTCGTTACTCCATTAGAGTTTCTTTGTGCATAGCAGTGCAGTAGAGATCACTGTTAGGAGATTATCAAATTTGTGGCTTCAGACTCACTGTAGCACTAAGCTTCTGATAATCTTCAGACTCTCTTGGTTTTCAGATTTGGTTTTCAGATTCTGATGGTCTTCAGATTCTGATACAGTCTTCAGACTCTCTTCAGCACAGTCTTCAGACTCTCTTCGATACAGTCTTCAGACTTTCTTCAGCACAGTCTTCAGACTCTCTTCGAAACAGTCTTCAGACTTTCTTCAGCACAGTCTTTAGACTCTCTTCGAAACAGTATCACAAGCAACAAGCTTCTATGGATTTATTGCTCTTTAACGTTGTTCAAACAGAATGCTTTCTAAGATACAAATCTTAATTGATATCCTGCATACTTAAACAATTATTAGCAATATCCAATTGACAACTTTTTAATACCTTGTTATCATCAAAACTCAAAACATGGTATTGCTGAACACCTTTGTTCCAACAGACTCCATCTTTGAATTGGTTGATTTGAATTCCTAGAAAGAACTTCAATTCTCCCATCATGCTCATTTCAAATTCATCCTACATTACTTTGGAAAACTCTTTGCAAAGTCAACTATTTGTAGAACCAAAAATGATATCATCAACATAAATCTAAACAATAAGAATGTCTTTCTTCAGAGTCTTTCTGAATAGTGTAGTGTCAACTTGCCCTCGTTCAAAGTTATTTTGAATTAAGAAATTACTCAGTCTTTCATACCAAGCTCTGGGAGCCTGTTTCAAGCCATAGAGTGATTTCTTCAATTTATAAACATGCTCTGGATGTTTTAAATCTTCAAAGCCAGGAGGTTGTTTGACATAGACTTCTTCAGAAATGACACCATTAAGAAATGCACTCTTAACGTCCATTTGATACAAGGTTATGTTGTGATTTACTGCATAGGAAAGAAGTAACCTGATTGCTTCCAATCTTGCAACTGGAGCAAATGTTTCTGTGTAATCAATGCCTTCTTGTTGACTGTACCCCTGCGCAACAAGTCTGACCTTGTTTCTGATTACTTCTCTTTGTTCACTAAGCTTATTTCTAAACACCCATTTAGTTCCAATGATGTTCTTATGTTCAGGCTTAGCTACAAGATCCCACACTTCATTCCTTTTGAATTGATTAAGTTCATCTTGCATTGCCAGAATCCATCCTTCATCTCCAAGTGCTTCTTCAATAGAGGTTGGTTCAATAACAGATAATAATCCCAAAGCAGACTCTTCTTGTCTGAAATACGATCTAGTTCTTCTGGGACTTTCTTTATTGCCAATAATCTGATCCTCAGGATGTGAAGACTTGTATTTGAATGAATGTTTGGATTGACTAGCTTGTTGAGAACCATCTTGAGCTTCTTCAGAAGCTTCTTCATTAGGAACTTCAGGGGATGCTCCAACTTCTGAAGTATCTTCAGATTCTGGAATCTAATCAGATTCTGAGTTGCTATCAGAATCTTGAGATCCTGAATAACTTTCATCTTGCTCTGGAGTTTCACTTCCAGGCACTTTGTCATCAAATCTGACATGCATAGATTCTTCAACACATTGTGTTTCTGAATTATACAGTCTGTATGCCTTAAATCGTTCAGAGTAACCTAAGAAGATTCCCTTCTGAGCTTTGGCATCAAATTGCTTTAGATAGACTTTATTGTTCAGGACATAACAAGTACATCCGAACTGATGAAAATAAGATATGTTAGGTTTCCTTCCTTTAAAGAGTTCATATGTTGTTTTGTTCAATAGAGGTCTGATATAGATTCTGTTCTGAACATAACATGCTGTGTTTATTGCTTCTGCCCAAAAATGTTTAGCCAGATTGTTCTCATGGATCATGGTTCTAGCCATTTCTTGTAAGGTCCTGTTTTTTTCTCTCTACAACTCCATTTTGTTGTGGAGTTCTAGGTGCAGAGAATTCATGAATAATTCCATGTTTTTCACAGAAAACCTCAAAAGGCTCATTTTCAAATTCTCCTCTATGATCACTTCTGACTTTCAAGATTTTCAATTCTTTTTCAGATTGAATTTGGATGCAGAATTTACTAAACACAGAATCGGAGTCATCTTTAGTTTTCAGAAACTTAACCCAACTCCATCTGCTGTAGTCATCAACAATGACTAGTCCATATTTACTTCCATATAAGGATGCAGTGCTAACTGGTCCAAATAAATCAATAAGGAGTAACTCCAAGGGTCTGGAAGTTGAAACAATTTCTTTTGGTTTGAAGGAACTCTTGACAATTTTCCCTTTCTGACATGCTCCGCAAAGAGCATCTGAATGATAGTCAATGTCTGGTAGGCCTTTGACTAGTTGCAACTTGCTAAGCTTAGAGATTAACCTCCAGTTTGCGTGTCCCAACCGTCTATGCCACAGCCACTTCTTATCACCCATTGAAAAAAGGCAAACTACCTTCTGATCAGTCAGTTCAGAGAATTTTATCTTCTAGACATTGTTTCTTCTCTTTCCCTTGAAGACTATGGATTGATCATCCTTGTTAACCACAAAGCAGTTGTTCTTATTAAACAAAACATCATAACCACTGTCACATAATTGACTTATGCTCAATAGGTTATGTCTAAGCCCATCAACGAACCACACATTACTAATAGAGATAAGAGAGTTACCAATGGTTCCAGTACCAATGATTTTGCCAGTCTGGTTTCCTCCAAATCCCACAGTTCCTCCCTCTTTCATGGTTAGGGTTAGGAACATAGACTTTTCTCCCGTCATGTGACGTGAGCAACCACTGTCTAGGTACCAAGCCTTCTGCTTTTCTAGTCCTTTTAGACACACTTGCAGCATCAACAATTTCAGACTTAGGTACCCATATCCTCATGGGTCCTCTTGGGTTAGTCCTTGAACCATTGAATTCCTTTCGTAAGGTGCGTCTTGAAGTCATTGGCAGTGTTTTCTTCCACACCTTGGGTTTAGAACCGTTTAGTTTAGGATTCAACTTGCCTTTCATAGTTTATCTTCTTTGAAATTTAGGCTTTTGTTTTTCAGACTCTGGGTTTTTCATAGTCCTTTTATCAGACTTTTGACTTTAGGTTCAATGTTTTAGAGTCTGAATCATTGAAGCTTTAGGTTCAAAGTTTTTCAGAACTTTTGACTTTTCATTCTGAGATTTTGACTTAGTCAAAACCTTAGAACTTGAAGTTGTAGGTTCTGAATGAGTTATTGTGTTGACTTCATCAGACTCACTTACAAAGTGATTTTTCAACTCTTCTCTAGCGCTATCAGGACCAAGTTTCTGAATCACTTCATTCGAGCTACCTCCAATGAATCCAAGACCCTGTCCTCTGTTTTGATATGTGCTATAGATCATGGATGCAACCCTTGATCTGTCAATTCTAGTAGCAATAAATTCTTGTAAAGCAATATCTTGCTCACTCAAGTATTTACAACTACACTTCTTGTTCAATAAAGTATCATTTTCTTCTTTTAAACTTTCTAATTCCAGCATAATTGAATTATGTCTTTTTGACAACTTATCAAGTTGTTGTTTGACTTTCTTCAACTCAGTGGTTTTAGCTTTAAAATGACCAAGAAGTTCTTTGACAGATTCTACTAATTCAGATCTTGTGAGTTCAGAAAATACCTCTGTTTTACTTTCAGAGTCTGCATCTGATTCTGCCTCAGGTGTCTCCTTTACAGATTCAGATGTAGCCATTAATCCAACAGCTACATTGGCTTCACCATCAGCGTCATCATCCTCAGACCCTGACTCATTATCAAGATCTTCCCAGGTAGCCATCAAACTTTTCTTGATTTGTTTCTTAAACTTGCTTGACTTGAAGGTTGGCCTTTTTGACTTGGATTTCTTTTTCTGCAACTCTGGACAATCAGCAATAAAATGCCCAGTCTTCTTGCAGTTGAAGCAACCTTTCTGTTCCTCCTTTTTGAAATCCTTCCCACTGCTCTTGCTCAGAAATCTCTTGTTCTTTTTAGAAAGGTATTGCATTCTGCTTGAAAGCAAAGCCATTTCTTTAGCAACATCAGGATCTTCCTCTGAGCTTTCAGAAGCTAAAGATTCATTTTCAGACTCTTCAACCTTGAGAGCTTTTGAGGATCTTCCCTTTGATTTTAAAGCAATGGTTTTAGACTTTCTTGCAAATTCATGTTCATTGAGACTTAACTCATGAACTTTGAGAGAGCTTACAAGATCTTCAACACTTAAAGTGTTTAAATATTTAGCTTCCTCAATTGTAGTAACCTTTGGTCTCCATCTAGAGGGTAAGCTCCTTAGGATCTTGCTAACATGGTCAGAAGCTATGTAACTCTTCTTTAATATCTGAAGTCCAGATACTAGAGTTTGAAATCTTGAGTACTTCTGCTCAATACTTTCATCCTCTTTCATCTTGAATAGTTCATACTGATGAACTAATAGAAGAGCATTAGCTTCCCTGACCTATTTGCTTCCTTCCTAGTTTGCACAGAGAGAAGCAAACATGGCTCTAGCAGTAGATTTGTCACTCATCTTCATGTATTCCGATTTAGGAATAGCAGTGACAAGAGCTCCTCTGATGATATGATGTTTCTTGTAGATCTTCTTTTGAGCAGCAGTGTGAAGTTTACGGTCAATGGCATCAAGTTGTATGTCACCAACACCATCTTCAAGTATGTCCCAGAGATCTTCATCAAGACCCATGACATAACTGTAGAAGTTGGTTTTCCACCAAGAAAATTCTTCAGGATCACCATTGAACTTAGGAATTTTTCCATAATCAGCCTTTTTACTGTTGTTATTGGATCCATAGTCATATGGTATAGCAGCCTTTTCTCTGGATCTTTTCTGTCACACGGTTAAGTGCTATGTCAACAGAGCCGGAGCTCTGATACCAACTGAAGGTGAGAAAAACACAAGAAAGGGGGGTTGAATTGTGTTAGCTTTTCGCAGCTCTTGAAGAGTGAGAATCTAATTTCTTAGTATAAGAGTCTGAAAGAGATCAGAGTCTGACGGGAGATCAGGTTCTGTTGCAGCGGAAATAATCAAGAGATAGAGAGAAGAGAGAACACAAGCAATTATACAGGTTCCTTCCATAAACCGGAAGTAGTCCTGTCCCCCTTGCACTTCCAAGGAGAATTCCACTATGTCGTACCCTAATTTTTGACCAATTCATTTTTTTTATTTTTTCGTACGTTGATCGTTCTTCAGTCGTCCGTTCGCGCGCTAATTCCTGTAATATCTGTTTTTATTCGTATTTGTGGTCGCATTTACTTTTCGTTCGTCGTTTATTCTTAATGTCGCTCGCGTATTATTTTCGTAATTTTTACTCGCGTTTTGTGCGTATTTTAGTGTAGCGTAACGTTTGCGTTCGTAAAGTTTATTTTATTCACGTCGTCGTTTTATTATTTTAATTAGCGTAAAAAGCCGCGTATTTCAGTCGTATCAGACGAAATTTCGACAGAGAGGTATTTTAAAATACCTCATTTTTTTGGTTCCGACGGGACATTTTTTTTATTTTATTATGTTAATTTTCGTTTTTTTATTTAATTATTTATTTTTCCATTTATTTAATCTGTTTTTATTCATTTATCAGTTTTATTATTTTTTTTTAAGTCATTGTCCACTTGTCAATTCATCATTGGTCCAGTCCAACTTTTCCTCCAAGAAACTGCAGGGGTAATTTGGTCATTGTTATTGCATGAGTGAACAGTACTATAAAAGTGTACTGTTCACGCGTCAGATTGGTCCCCCAAGAGTCAGATCAGCCATAATCAAGTCAGAAAGGTCAAAATCATAAAAAAAACACAAAACAAATTTCTCTCTCCGAAATTCAAGATCAAATCATCCAAATACTCAAGAACATGAAGAACACCACATGAACTTTTGAAATCCAAATCACCAACACTAACACATAATCATTTTCGGCCTTAACCAACAACACATTTTCGGCCATTAATCCACAACTCACAAACCATTTTGAAATCATCAAACCCATTACCCACATAATCATTTTCGGCCAACACAACCAACACTACAAATCCGAAAATCAAAACACCCACAACCATTTTTCAGCCAAAACATCAACACAAGGTCTAACCAAACCAAACAAGGATCAAAACGCAACTAACAAGACCAACACTCACGAAACCGAATGCAAACGGATCACCACAAAGAAGAACAAAAACGCAAGAACAAGACTTGAACCAAACACAAAACCGAAAAAAAAGGGAAGGCAAACCGAACGCAGCCAAGGAAGAAGAAGGAAAGGCAAACCGAAATCAAAAGAGCATAGAAAGGTAGTTCTCATGGCTTTTTTGTGTGTTTTCTTGTTGATTTCTTTTGTAGATCTAGGGCTGTTTGTGTTTTCCTTTTGAATTCTAAGCATGGATCTGTATAGAGAATGAAGAAAGGAAGCTTTGGGTGAAAAAAAAATTTAAAAAAAAATGAGTCTAAAGCTCCGGCGCGGCGGCGCTATGGCTGGCCACCGCGTCGGAGCACCACCCTCCGCCGCCAATCTTCCTTCTCCGGCCACCCTCCTTTTTTCCGGCGAGGCATTAAGGTAGAGAGAAGGGAGAGGTTTTGGTTTTGTGTTGTTTTTAGAGAGAGATTTTGTGTGGTGAAATGAAGTTTGTAACTAGTTTTTTTCTTTTATACTAAACCCATCTGGGTCCTGGATCGACCCACCCATGCCCATTTGGCCTGAACCGGTTCGGTTCAAGGCCCTTTCCTTCATGTTGATTTTTCCTGCTTGCTGTTTGTACCCCCATCTTTACTCCCAGCACCTATTTTTGTAGCATTTCTTCATCCTTTCATGCATTATTTTTTTATTTTCATACAACATTAGAGCCATGCTTCATGCATTTTATTAGTGTCTTAATTTTTCATATCATGCATTTTTTATTATTTGTTTTGTTTAAATTTTATCTCTTATGTTTTAGTTCATTTTAGGCTATGAAGTAACATTTCATATATTTTTATTTTTGCCTAATGTTTTAATTATTATGCATGTATTACCTTTTAATAGTTTAATTCCTATTTTATGCATTGTGTTTAATTAGCATTTGAAGTATCATGCATTGTATCGTTTACCCATTAATTTAATTTCAAACCCAGGCATTTTTCTAACTAATATTTTCTTTTTTTCGAAAACTTGCGTTTCATACTTTTTCTAAAATACGCTTGATGTCATGCATTTTAGTTGGTAGTTATTCTCATATGTGATGTTTTTTTTATGCTTAATGTTTCGTTATCTCTCGTTTTTGCATCATTTCTAGTATAATCTCATGCATCTTTTAATTTTTTGTTATGTATTTATTTATCCTACTTAGTGTGTAATTAGGGATTTGATGTAATTTATTTTCGCGCATTTTTTTTTCTTTTGAGACCATAGAATGTATTTAGGGTATGTAATATGTAACCGGCACACGCACTGACACGCGCACCGACACACCACTTTATTTATCGCTTTATGCTTTTTTTTTTTCGCCGTTAAGCGATTTCATCGTTAGAGCTGCTCAGAATCTTATATCGAGTGGGTCATTGATAGAGCTGCTCAGATAGGGATGCCTTACCCCCTGCTAAGGTCTTTAACTGCAACTATTCCAACAATACCAGTGCCTTTACCTCCTAAGACCATGGAGGAGTATCAGGCGCGTTTGGTTGAGTCAGAGCGTGAAAGTGCTGATTGGAAAGAGAAATATCATGCAGCTAAGCGTGAGAATGACACTCTCATGGGTCTTTTAGAAGAAGAGAATTGGAAAAATCATAAGAAAGATCAAGAGATTGCTGAGCTGAAAGAGCGTATCAGGGTAAAGGATGCTATACTTGAACAGGTTCCCAGGAGTAAGAAGAAACGCATGGATTTCTTCGCTGGTCCGCATTCAGATTTGGAGGAGTAGTCTGCTTCAAGAGCTTGAGATCTTCATCTTTTGTTTCCTTTTATTGTATTTTCTTAGTTTTCTATTATGTACTTTGAAGTCTATCCCTTGGCTCAGTTTGTTAAAAGGGAATTATCTTGTTTTTGCTTTTTATTTTTGTAATGAATGTTTAAGATTGTTATGTTTACAAAAGATTGTTTCTATAAGTTCTTCGATGAATCAAAAAATTGCATTGTTTTTGCATTTAGCATATCATGCATCATACTGCATCCATAAACTGTCAAAACCGAGTCTCATAATTCTCTCATTTCTGCCTCAGTCAAGGAAAGTGGCCCGGCGTATTCAGTACAAGCCTTCTCGCATCCACAACACTCGGGCAATTGTTAAAAAGAAGATGGATTTGATGAAACAAGAGAACATGGATCTCAAAGAACAAGTTATTACACTCAGAGAAGGGATGGTTAAGTTAACGGTTATGATGGAAGCTATAATGGCCAATCAAGCACAAGCGGCAGCTACCCAACCGATTCTTGATGTTATCCCGGTCCAACCAGTTCTTGATGCTCAGCCAATTCCTGTTGTTGTGTCTGCTGCACATAATTCTCCTGTGGTTGTTTCGTCTGCCCAGACTGGTCCTACACGACCGATCCTTACTGCTACGGCTGCTGGCACTGCACAGCCCACCCCGGCTGGTTTTTCTTTTGGAGATGCATCAAATATGTACAATGAAGGTCTTCGTCCTCCTGGTTTTGCTTATCACCCTCAGAACTACATGTCCAAAGAGAATCCTTGGAGTATGCCTTTTACAGCTAATGAAGGTGTACGCTTTGCTGGCCCAGAAATGCCAACTCCTTATGGACAACAAGCAACGCCACTTTTTCATCATGGACAATTATTCCCTCAAGCTGTCATGAATCATACGGCACCCATTGTGCATACTGCCCAGCAAGATGAAGGACCAATTTATCATTCGGGTAGTGTGGTAGCAGATGACAGAATGGTAAGTCTGGAAGAGAAGTACGACGTAGTGCAGAAAGAACTGAGGGCTCTTCGTGGTAAAGACATCTATGGTCAGAATGTGCACGATCTTTGTTTGGTCCCAAATGTGGTACTGCCTCCAAAGTTCAAGACTCCGGATTTCGTCAAATATGAGGGGAACACTTGTCCACAGAGTCACCTGGTTATGTATGTAAGGAAGATGACAGCCTACAAAGACAATGAACCTTTGCTCATTCATTGTTTCCAAGACAGTTTGACTGGTCCCGCACAAATATGGTACATGAATCTGAAGGGCATCACCACCTTCGAAGAACTGGCCAGGGCTTTCATACAGCAGTACATGTATAACATACATCTGGGGCCCACCCGAAGGGAACTGCAAGCTATGACTCAAAAGGATAAAGAGTCTTTCAAGGAGTATGCTCTCCGCTTTATTCAAAAATCGGCCCAAATCCGCCCTGCTCTGGAGGAAAGAGAAATGGCTGATCTTTTCTTTGAAACTTTGAGTCCCTACTACTCAGAGAAAATGATTGGTTGCGCATCACAGAAGTTTACTGAGATGGTTGACGCGGGGGTTCGCATTGAAGATTTGGTCCGGAAAGGAATCTTGGCCAAAGAAGGTAGTGTGTCAAGTGCTTCGTCAGGTGGATCGTCTAATGGATCCAAGAAATTTGGAAACAGTTATCCAAAGAAGAGTGCTCAGGAAGTCAGTATGGTAGCCCAGGGGGGATCCCAACCAATATATCCAAACTATCCCTTCATTGCCAATATTCCACCACCTTTTCCAGCTCCACAAAATCAACATTACCACCCACAAACGCCCCAGAGGCCTCCACCATTCTATCCACCACTATATCAACAACCGTATCCGCAACCTTTCTACCAACAACCATATTACCCACCACCACCTCAACAACAACAACCTCGTAATCGAGCCCCACAACAGCCAAATCGCCTTCCCAGAAAAGAGTTTCCCCCCATACCCATGTTGTATGCGGACTTGCTACCCTCTTTATTAGCAAGGAATCTTGTGCAGACTAGGCAGCCTCCTCGCCTACAGAACCCACTACCTCCATGGCACCGTGCTGACCTTACCTGTGCCTTTCACCAAGGGGCACCGGGGCATGATGTTGAGCATTGCTACCCGCTCAAAGAAGAAGTTCAGAGGTTGATTCAAAGCAAAGAGTTGTCCTTCGAGGACACCAATTCCAATGCTCAGAATAATCCTTTGCCATCTCATGGACCGGATATTAATATGATTCAAGAGGATCAAGATTTGAGTCTAATTCTCAGGGCTCAAGATATCAGAACTCCTTTGGTCCCGATTCACGCCAAGATGTGCGAAGCCAACATGTTTAACCACGCTCACGATGCTTGTGAAGTGTGTTCTGTGGATCCCCGAGGGTGTGAGAAAATCCAGGAGGACATACAAGGACTGATTTACAGAAAAGAGCTGATTGTCAAGAAGGAATCCAGGAATGTTTGTGTTATTACCCCGGTGTTTAAGAATATTGAGGTAGCCCGTGATAGTGTGAAGTCAGACGTCACTCCTCTGGTGATCCGTTTGCCAGAACCTGTTCCCTATACTTCTCAGAAGGCCATAACCTACCAGTATGAGGCAACTATTGTGGAGAATGGTAAAGAGATCCCTCTGCACTTTGCAGATGCTGTCATAAATATAGCAGGTGTGGGCAAAGTAATGAGAAGTGGGCGTATTCTCCCCACTGTTGTGCGCAACGAGAATACTACTCCGAATGTGCCAGTGCAAAATATTGACAAGGGTAAAGGTGCCAGCCAACCTGAGGGGATCATTCAGGAAGGTAGTGATGAGATCTTGAAGCTGATCAAAAAGAGTGAATACAAGATAATCGACCAGTTGTTGCAAACCCCGTCCAAAATTTCCATAATGTCTTTACTAATGAACTCTGGAGCTCATAGGGACACTCCGATGAAGATTTTGGCTCAAGCATATGTGGATCCCGATGTTACCCTGGGACAATTCGGGAGCATAGTTGGGAATGTAACTGCGTGTAATAACCTGAGCTTTAGTGATGAAGACCTCCCGGCGAAGGGAAGAAACCACAACTGGGCTTTGCACATTTCCGTCCTTTGTAAGTCAGACTCAATGTCGAATGTGTTGATAGACACCGGTTCCGCCCTCAATGTGATGGCAAAAACTACTTTGGAAAGGTTGGCATACCGTGGCGCCCAGTTGAGGCCGAGTGCAGTAATGGTAAAAGCATTTGATGGATCTAGGAAGTCGGTGATTGGGGACATAGACTTGCCTATCACGGTGGGCCCTCATACCTTCAAGGTTACATTCCAAGTCATGGACATCCAAGCTTCATACAGTTGCTTACTTGGACGACCGTGGATTCATGAGGCTGGAGCAGTGACCTCCACTCTTCATCAGAGGCTGAAGTTTGTAAGTTGTGGAAAGCTGATAACGGTAATTGGTGAATCAGCCTTGTTGGTTAGTCATTTGTCTGCTTTCTCCTATATTGGTGCTGATGATGTGGAAGGAACTTCTTTTCAGGGGTTCTCTGCGGAAGAAGGAGCTACTAAGAAGGGTGAGACTTGTATGGCCTCCTTGAAGGATGCCCAGAAGCTTGTACAAGATGGTAAAACAGGAGGCTGGGGTCAATTGGTACAGCTGCTTGAGAACAAGCGGAAAGAAGGTCTCAGTTTCTCTACCAGTCAATCGAGTGCAATTTTCAAGCCAGCTGAGGGCATTTTTCATAGTGCTGGGTTTATTCATGCTCCACCGGAAACCAATGCTATCCTTGAGGATCAGTCGGAAGAGGTTGCACCTGTCTTTGTGACACCTGGAGGAGCCTGTTGTAATTGGATCGCTGTGGATATTCCTTCTGTGATGCATGTGTCTAAGTAATATGTTTGTCTACTTTTTCGTTTATTTAAGAAAACTCTTTTCGTCCTGCCCCAGACGAAAATGAAATCTTGTAGGGCTTTTGGTTTTATCTTCAAGTATTGTCGTTATTAATGAAAAAACGTCGTTTCTATCATGACTGTTTCATTTTTATTTACTGCTTTTTTCTGGAAAAAATGGTAATAGAAAAATCCCAAAAAATTTTTCATTCTCTTTTTCTTTTTAAATCAATCAAATTCAAAAGTCTGCATTTACTCATTTACTAAAATCAATCATAAATCATGTGCAGACTGAACATACATAAGCCCGTTGAACACAGTGACCCTATGCTTCTGCCCAACTTTGAATCCCCTGTTTACGAGGCTATGGTAGAGGAGGATGATGAGATTCCTGACGAGATCAGATGGATGTTAGAGCAAGAGAAAAAGATCATTCAGCCTCATGAGGAAGAATTAGAATTGATCAATCTGGGTACCGAGGAGGATAGAAAAGAGATCAAGATTGGAGCGTCATTGGAAGTTACCGTCAAAGGAAAGGTAATTGAACTTCTCAGAGAGTACGCTGACATATTTGCTTGGTCATACAAAGACATGCCAGGATTAGATCATGAAGTTGTAGAACATCGCTTGCCTTTGAAACCTGAGTGTCCTCCGGTCAAACAGAAGCTCAGAAGGTCACATCCTGATATGGCTCTCAAGATCAAAGAAGAAGTACGGAAGCAGATTGGCCAACATTGTGCCTGTTCCAAAGAAAGATGGTAAGGTCCGAATGTGTGTTGATTACCGAGATCTGAACAAGGCAAGTCCGAAGGATGATTTCCCTCTACCTCATATTGATGTATTGGTTGATAGTACTGCTCAATGCAAAGTTTTCTCCTTCATGGATGGGTTCTCTGGTTACAATCAGATCAAGATGGCTCCTGAAGACAGAGAAAAGACGTCTTTCATCACGCCGTGGGGCGCTTTCTGCTATGTAGTAATGCCATTTGGTTTGATAAATGCTGGTGCCACTTATCAGAGGGGTATGACCAAGATATTCCATGATATGATGCACAAAGAGATAGAAGTTTATGTGGATGATATGATTGTCAAGTCTGGTACTGAAGAGGAACATGTGGAGTTTCTGTTGAAGATGTTCCAGCGGTTGAGAAAGTACAAGCTCCGTTTGAATCCTAATAAATGTACTTTCGGTGTCCGATCAGGGAAACTTTTGGGCTTCATTGTTAGTCAGAAGGGCATTGAAGTAGATCCCGACAAAGTCAGAGCCATCCGGGATATGCTCGTTCCAAAAACAGAGAAACAAGTCAGAGGTTTTCTCGGAAGACTGAATTATATCTCCAGGTTTATCTCTAATATGACTGCTACTTGTGGGCCGATATTCAAGTTACTCCGCAAAGATCAAAGGATTGTTTGGACGGAAGATTGTCAGAAAGCCTTCGATAGTATCAAGGAGTATTTGTTAGAACCTCCAATTCTTGTCCCTCTAGTTGAAGGAAGACCGTTGATCATGTACTTGACTGTGTTAGAAGATTCCATGGGTTGTGTACTCGGACAGCAAGATGAAACTGGTAGAAAAGAGCATGCAATCTATTACTTAAGCAAGAAGTTCACAGATTGTGAATCCCGATACTCGACACTTGAGAAGACTTGTTGTGCTTTAGCTTGGGCTACCAAACGTCTCCGGCACTATATGATCAATCATACCACTTGGTTGATATCCAAAATGGATCCAATCAAGTATCTCCTGGAGAAGTCTTCAATATCAGGAAGAATTGCTCGTTGGCAGATGTTATTGGCCGAGTTTGATATTGAATACCATACTCAGAAAGCAATCAAAGGGAGTATCCTTGCAGATCACTTGGCTCATCAACCAGTTGAAGATTACCAACCTGTTAAGTTTGATTTCCCTGATGAAGAGGTGATGTATTTGAAGATGAAAGATTGTGATGAACCGTTGTTTGGTGAAGGTCCAGATCCTGAATCTAAATGGGGTTTGATATTTGATGGGGCCGTTAATGCTTATGGTAATGGAGTCGGGGCAGTCCTTGTCACACCTGAGGGTACTCACATCCCTTTTACTGCAAGGTTACGATTTGACTGTACAAACAATATGGCAGAATATGAAGCTTGCATCATGGGCATTGAAGAAGCAATCAATATGAGGATTAAGAATATTGATATATGTGGAGATTCAGCCTTGGTGATTAATCAGATCAAAGGGAAGTGGGAAACTCACCATGCTGGTCTGATCCCGTATAGAGATTATGCAAGACGGTTGTTAACTTTCTTTAACAAAGTGGAGTTGCGTCACATTCCCCGTGATGAGAATCAGATGGCAGATGCTTTGGCTACTTTGTCTTCGATGATCAAAGTAAATCGTCACAATGATGTGCCATTAATCAGTGTCCAGTTCCTTGAAAGGCCCGCTTATGTGTTTTCAGTTGAAGTACTTGCTGATGGTAAGCCATGGTTTCATGATATCAAGGTTTTCCTTCAAACTCAAGAGTATCCGCTTGGGGCATCTCACAAAGATAAGAGGACTTTGAGAAGACTATCTGGTAATTTCTTCCTGAATGAAGATGTATTGTACAAAAGAAACTTTGATGCAATGTTGCTCAGGTGTGTGGATGAACGTGAAGCAGATTTATTGATGCATGAGATACATGAAGGTCCCTTTGGTACTCATTCCAGTGGACATGCAATGGCTAAGAAAGCATTGAGGGCAGGTTATTACTGGATAACGATGCAAGCTGATTGTTATAATCATGCCAAGAAGTGCCACAAATGTCAGATTTATGCAGATAAGAGCCATGTACCACCATCTATGCTCAATGTTATCTCTTCTCCGTGGCCTTTCTCCATGTGGGGCATCGATATGATTGGTCGGATTGAACCAAAAGCTTCTAATGGACATCGCTTCATACTAGTGGCTATTGATTACTTTACCAAGTGGGTTGAAGCGGCATCTTTCGCCAATGTGACCAAGCAAGTAGTGGTTCGGTTCATCAAGAATAACATCATCTGCCGTTATGGTATTCCTAACAAGATCATCACGGATAATGGTACAAATTTGAACAACAACATGATGAAAGAATTGTGCGATGACTTCAAGATTGAACATCACAACTCTTCCCCATACAGACCTCAGATGAATGGTGCGGTTGAGGCCGCAAATAAGAATATCAAGAAGATTGTGCAAAAGATGGTGGTTACTTACAAAGATTGGCATGAGATGTTACCCTATGCTTTACATGGATATCGTACCTCAGTGCGTACTTCAACAGGGGCAACCCCGTTCTCTTTGGTATATGGTATGGAAGCAGTGCTCCCTGTGGAGGTGAAAATCCCATCTTTGAGAGTCTTGATGGAGGCTGAATTAACTGAAGCTGAATGGTGCCAGAGTAGGTATGATCAATTGAATTTGATTGAAGAGAAACGCATGACCGCTTTGTGTCACGGACAACTTTATCAGTCAAGGATGAAACAGGCGTTTGACAAAAAAGTTCATCCCCGTAAATTCAAAGAAGGAGACCTTGTGATCAAGTGTATCAAATCTTTCCAACCGGATCCCAGGGGCAAGTGGTCTCCGAACTATGAAGGTCCTTATGTGGTCAAGAGAGCGTTCTCTGGTGGTGCTTTAATCCTTACAAATATGGATGGAGAAGATTTACCTTGTCCTGTGAATTCTGATGCAGTCAAGAAATACTTTGTCTAAAGATATATGAAAAGAACAACTCGGTAGGTCGAAAACCCGAAAGGGCGGCCTAAACCAAAAAAGAGCGTCTCGGTAAGTCGAAAACCCGAAAGGGCGGCTTAGGCAAAAATTAGAGACACAAAAAAAAAAAAAGGAAAAATAATTGAAAAAAAGAGTTTATTCTGATAGGTCGAAAACCCGAAAGGGCGGCCTATGCAAAAGTTAAGAACTATGACAAAGTAACTGCATCAGATCAAGCATCACCCATTTGGGGCACCTTAGCTGTCAGAAGTCCTCCGACACTAAAGCATCTAAACAGTGGTTCAAAGTTGTTAAGGAATGTAGTGGTTATTGTGTTCAATGTACCTTCCCATGTAATTACCATTTTCCAACTTTTGTAATCCGTGGAGCCATGCCTTTGGCCGGTTACCACCCTATTACATTAATTTGAGCCGGTGCCCTCTTTTGGAATTCTTGTTTATTCTATATGCAATTTTTCTTCTCCCATTTTTAATGTCAATACTTGAAGTAAAAACTTTGAAAATTCTTTTACTTTTATGTTTTCTTTTGAAAAAAAAAACAAAAAAAAAATGACAAACATATTATCTGTAGGTTCATATATCATGGAAACATATGTCAACATCCATTCAAACACAGGTGAATTCAACGGAGTGGATCATAGTCTTGCAAAAAAAAAAGAAGCAAAAAAAAGAAAAGCTCGCTAAGTCGAAAACCCGAAAGGGCGGCTTAAGCCAAAAATGAGCGTCCCGGTGGATCGAAAACCCGAAAGGGCAATCCAGGCAAAAATTAGGGACATACAAAAAAGAATATATTCCCGGTGGATTGAAAACCCGAAAGGGCGATCCAGGCAAAAGTTAGGGATTTCAAAAAAAAAAGGAAAAGAATACAAAAAAAAAGAAATGACTATGTGAAGCACGATTTTGAGAAGGTACTTTGTTTCAGTTCAGAAATGGCAACCTCAGCCAGGTTTTTGTGTTATGTGTTCTTTACCTAGTTTTGGTTTGGTTAACGGATGGCACTTCGTTTGTGTTTTGATTCATCTCCAGTGATATTATCCCCAGTGAAGAATGCTAAGTGTTGGCACTGTAATACCGGGTCACTATCCTTACGACCTGCCCAATCTTGTCTCGTCAGTTTCACCAATATATTTTCATACATGTTCATTCATTCATGCATACATATCATGCATACTAATATCATTCATATGCATTTTACCTGTATGTCGTACTCCATGTGTATCCAGTAAAATTTGTCATCATCAATGTGTTCATTTCAGTTTGCTTACCAATCAAGTTTCTACAAGTGGCAGGTCCCACCTTTCAAATTTTCCCCAGTATCTCGTTGAAACTGCATTTCGTACGAAGAGTATTCGCTTGTAACCTGTTTTTGTTTGGCTAAGTTGCCTCAGTAATAGTAACGCATCACCAGTATTTCAGTTCGTATGTTCGTCGTTACCCCAGTAAAGGTAATTGACAGTTTTACCCTTTCGTATGTTTGTCGTTACCCCAGTAAAGGTAATTGACAGTTTTACCCTTCGTATGTTCGTCATTACCCCAGTAAAGGTAATTGACCTTTTTACTCTTCGTATGTTCGTCATTACCCCAGTAAAGGTAATTGACCTTATTACTCTTCGTATGTTCGTCATTACCCCAGTAAAGGTAATTGACAATTTTACCCTTCGTATGTTCGTCATTACCCCAGTAAAGGTAATTGACAGTTTTACCCTTCGTATGTTCGTCATTACCCCAGTAAAGGTAATTGACAGTTTTACCCTTCGTATGTTCGTCATTACCCCAGTAAAGGTAATTGACAGTTTTACCCTTCGTATGTTCGTCCTTAACCCAGTAAAGGTAATTGACAGTTTTACCCTTCGTATGTTCGTCGTTACCCCAGTAAAGGTAATTGACAGTTTTACCCTTCGTATGTTCGTCGTTACCCCAGTAAAGGTAATTGACAGTTTTACCCCTTTCGTATGTTCGTCGTTACCTCAGTAAAGGTAATTGACAGTTTTACCCCTTTCGTATGTTCGTCGTTACCCCAGTAAAGGTAATTGACAGTTTTACCCCTTCGTATGGTCGTCGTTACCCAGTAAAGGTAATTGACAGTTTTACCCCTTCGTATGTTCATTGTTACCCTAGTAAAGGTAATGACCAGTATTTCTTTTCGTATGTTCGTCTTTACCCCTGTAAAGGTAATAGAGATCTTTTTCTCCCCAGTAACATTTTATTTGGTCCTCGAGTTAGTGTTTTAGTCGTCACTGCATTCGTACTTGCATAACAGACAACTCATATCATTACATCCATAGAGATTTCTCGATTTCTGGGGTTGGTCAAAAATTGGTGTACTTGATATTTAAGTCTCTCCGACCCGTCGTTTCAAAAAATTTCGTCTTTTTAAATCCTTGTGACGGAGAAACTTAAATAGGGGCATCTGTCGTACCCTAATTTTTGACCAATTCATTTTTTTTATTTTTTCGTACGTTGATCGTTCTTCAGTCGTCCGTTCGCGCGCTAATTCCTGTAATATCTGTTTTTATTCGTATATGTGGTCGCATTTACTTTTCGTTCGTCGTTTATTCTTAATGTCGCTCGCGTATTATTTTCGTAATTTTTACTCGCGTTTTGTGCGTATTTTAGTGTAGCGTAACGTTTGCGTTCGTAAAGTTTATTTTATTCACGTCGTCGTTTTATTATTTTAATTAGCGTAAAAAGCCGCGTATTTCAGTCGTATCAGACGAAATTTCGGCAGAGAGGTACTTTAAAATACCTCATTTTTTTGGTTCCGACGGGACATTTTTTTTATTTTATTATGTTAATTTTCGTTTTTTTATTTAATTATTTATTTTTCCATTTATTTAATCTGTTTTTATTCATTTATCAGTTTTATTATTTTTTTTTAAGTCATTGTCCACTTGTCAATTCATCATTGGTCCAGTCCAACTTTTCCTCCAAGAAACTGCAGGGGTAATTTGGTCATTGTTATTGCATCAGTGAACAGTACTATAAAAGTACTGTTCACGCGTCAGATTGGTCCCCCAAGAGTCAGATCAGCCATAATCAAGTCAGAAAGGTCAAAATCATAAAAAAAACACAAAACAAATTTCTCTCTCCGAAATTCAAGATCAAATCATCCAAATACTCAAGAACATGAAGAACACCACATGAACTTCATGAACTTTTGAAATCCAAATCACCAACACTAACACATAATCATTTTCGGCCTTAACCAACAACACATTTTCGGCCATTAATCCACAACTCACAAACCATTTTGAAATCATCAAACCCATTACCCACATAATCATTTTCGGCCAACACAACCAACACTACAAATCCGAAAATCAAAACACCCACAACCATTTTTCGGCCAAAACATCAACACAAAAGGTCTAACCAAACCAAACAAGGATCAAAACGCAACTAACAAGACCAACACTCACGAAACCGAATGCAAACGGATCACCACAAAGAAGAACAAAAACGCAAGAACAAGACTTGAACCAAACACAAAACCGAAAAGAAAAGGGAAGGCAAACCGAACGCAGCCAAGGAAGAAGAAGGAAAGGCAAACCGAAATCAAAAGAGCATAGAAAGGTAGTTCTCATGGCTTTTTTGTGTGTTTTCTTGTTGATTTCTTTTGTAGATCTAGGGCTGTTTGTGTTTTCCTTTTGAATTCTAAGCATGGATCTGTATAGAGAATGAAGAAAGGAAGCTTTGGGTGAAAAAAAAATTTAAAAAAAAATGAGTCTAAAGCTCCGGCGCGGCGGCGCTATGGCCGGCCACCGCGTCGGAGCACCACCCTCCGCCGCCAATCTTCCTTCTCCGGCCACCCTCCTTTTTTCCGGCGAGGCATTAAGGTAGAGAGAAGGGAGAGGTTTTGGTTTTGTGTTGTTTTTAGAGAGAGATTTTGTGTGGTGAAATGAAGTTTGTAACTAGTTTTTTTCTTTTATACTAAACCCATCTGGGTCCTGGATCGACCCACCCATGCCCATTTGGCCTGAACCGGTTCGGTTCAAGGCCCTTTCCTTCATGTTGATTTTTCCTGCTTGCTGTTTGTACCCCCATCTTTACTCCCAGCACCTATTTTTGTAGCATTTCTTCATCCTTTCATGCATTATTTTTTTATTTTCATACAACATTAGAGCCATGCTTCATGCATTTTATTAGTGTCTTAATTTTTCATATCATGCATTTTTTATTATTTGTTTTGTTTAAATTTTATCTCTTATGTTTTAGTTCATTTTAGGCTATGAAGTAACATTTCATATTTTTTTATTTTTGCCTAATGTTTTAATTATTATGCATGTATTACCTTTTAATAGTTTAATTCCTATTTTATGCATTGTGTTTAATTAGCATTTGAAGTATCATGCATTGTATCGTTTACCCATTAATTTAATTTCAAACCCAGGCATTTTTCTAACTAATATTTTCTTTTTTTCGAAAACTTGCGTTTCATACTTTTTCTAAAATACGCTTGATGTCATGCATTTTAGTTGGTAGTTATTCTCATATGTGATGTTTTTTTTATGCTTAATGTTTCGTTATCTCTCGTTTTTGCATCATTTCTAGTATAATCTCATGCATCTTTAGTTTAGAAAACCTTGGTATGTAATCCAAGTGTTTTTCCTTTTATTTTCCTTAATCAAATGTTAATTAATTTAATATCCACATTAGACATGGATTTCGTACAATTAAAATTAACCAACTTCATCGTATTCTCTTCTCATGCCTTGAGGCCTCTCATCTCTTCTTAAAATCTTTTCAAAAAAAATGTTAAAATCAATTCAACTCATCAAATAAGTTCTTTAGCCGAACTACTTGATTTTGATCCCGATTTATTTGGGTAAGTAGGCAAAGGGTTTCGACCCTTCCAAATCAATAAAAAATAAACCAAAAGCATGCTTCATCTTTCTCCTTTCTTTCACTTTAACTTTTAAACTCTTTTAATAAGTAAAATCAATTTAGCGCAAGATTAGAGAATAGGTAGAAGGTTCCTATGGGATACCATAGTCGGTTCGGGTGCCTAACACCTTCCCCAATCGAAACCAACCTCCGAATCCAAGGTCTATAAGGGTTTTTACTCACTTTTTCCCTTCCCGCGATTAAAAGTTGAGAGTTCAATGATTCAAGGTTCAAATCCAATCAATGATTTTGATACCCGAAAATCACGAGCACACACTAAAATGTAATATCTATTACAAGTTGCTCAAACAAACAGTAAAAGACTTCCAATGCTCAAGCACGTAGGCAAGAGACTTCCAATGCTCAAAGACACAACTAAGAGACTTCTTTGCTCAAGGACGCAGCCAAGAGACTTCTTTGCTCAAGCACACAAGTAAGAGACTTCTGACACAATTTACAGAAAATTGAATAGAGTTGAAACACTTGACAAACAATCAAACATGTTCCAATTACAAACAAAGACAGACTCTGTTTCAAACAAAGACAGACTCTGTTTTTCTGCTTAACTTAGAAATTCTAGAATACTCAGTTTGTAAGAATAATCTAAGTTGTTGATGTGTTTCTGTTAAGACTTAGTTGAATACGATAGCAATGCAGCGTAGTTTTTCAGTGGTAGAGTACAACAATTCTTCAAGTCTTTTATCCTTTATATAGGCGTTAAAAAGAGAAGTTGAGTCATCCAGCACATTAGGATGATTTCTGAAGCTTGATCAATAGCTGTTGACCTGTTGCTTGATATGGTAATAGTCCTTCAAATGCATATTTTGAATTCCATTCCTTTTGAAGCTTAATACCGGTAGACACAGTTTCCCAACTGTACGAGGTAGTGGAGTAGTGGAAACAGAGTTCGTACACACGTACTCTGTTCTATTCTGCAAATCTTTTTCGTTGAGCATCCCACGCTCAAGTTGACTTTGACGCTAGCCGTTACTCCAAATGAGAGTTTCTTGAGCATTGTAATGCCTTTAGAAATCCTTCGAAGCAGATCTTCAGATTCCAGACTTCAGACTCACTGTAGCATTTCAGCTTCTGATGATCTTCAGACTCTCTTGGTCTTCAGGTTCTGATAGTCTTCAGATTCTAATAGTCTTCAGACTTTCTTCGACACAGTCTTCAGACTCTCTTGGATACAGTCTTCAGACTCTCTTGGATACAGTCTTCAGACTCTTCTTCGATAGTTAGAATCACAAGCAACAAGCTTCTCTAGATCTTTGCTCTCAAAATGTTCAAACATAATACTTTCTAAGATATAAATCTTGATTAATATCCTGCATACTTAAACAAATATTAGCATATCCAATTGACAATTTTTAATACCTTGTTATCATAAAAACTCAAAACGTGGTATTGATGAACACCTTTGTTCCAACAATCTCCCCCTTTTTGATGATGACAAACATCAGTATTTAAAAGGTCAATTGTTGTTAATCTAATTAACAGGTTGACTTAAAGGGTCTGAGGTTTGTAAGCTCAGAGTCTGAGGTTTGTAAGCTCTGACTCCCCTTGAGTCTGATAGTTCTTAAGTTGAGGTTTGTAAGCTCCCCTTAAGTTCTATCCAAGTTAATTAAATTCAAGTTACGCAAACAGTTGAATCAAATCTCAGAATAATAGACGAATTAAAGAACATATTCTTTTAATGGGGGCTCAGAATCTAACTAAGTACCTTTCGCAAATTTCCCTTTAACTTTACATAGAACTCACAGATCTTTCTCCATACAGTTTGTAAAAGTCACTAATCTTTCTCTTTCTCCCCCTTTTGTCATCAACAAAAAGGTTTAGAAACAAGCTTCTCCCCCTTTTTAAATGACTTCAAGTGAGGGTAAATTTTTTTTGAAGGAAAATGAAAAACAAGATTCAGATCGAAAAACATATAAGATTCAAAGCAAAATATATATCAGAGCAAAATATATAGATGAAGTACAAACTTGAATAATCTTAGAAAGAAGGTTCAGAAGATAATAGAAAACAGCAGAATCAAGTTACAAGCAAAACAAAACAAAAAAAATGCAACTAAGGTTGGTTTTGTTTGGCAAGGTGATCCATCAATTTCTAGAGATCCTCTTGCTGCTTCTTAACGATCTCTTCCAAAGCTTCAGTTCTTCTCAGATGAGCTTCTCTCTCAAGTCTTGCTTCTTCCTGAACTCTATGAAGTCTCCTCCTCGATGAATCAAAGACCATTGTTTCTCTGGGATTGTATTGATCTTCATCAAAGAATTGTTTATACTCCAACCGCAGAATAGGAGCTTTCTTCTTAGCTTTTGCTTTCTCAGCTCTCTTAATTTCTTCCACATGCTTGGCAATAACAACAGCTTGTTCTTTGACAGCAGCCTTCTGAATTTTGGTGACAAAGTCCAAAAATTCAGTCTTCAAAGTGGAGAACTTATCCTCATAGCTTACAATGAGGATATGCACAAACCTTTGCTCAATAATGTCCTTGAGCTTAGAGTTTGACATAGCATAGAACTCATCTATCTTTAACGAATCAAAGAGGTTGTTGTTGGAACAAAGGTGTTCAGCAATACCACGTTTTGAGTTTTGATGATAACAAGGTATGAAAAATTGTTAATTGGATATGCTAATATTTGTTTAAGTATGCAGGATATTAATCAAGATTTATATCTTAGAAAGTATTCTGTTTGAACATTTTGAGAGCAAAGATCTAAAGAAGCTTGTTGCTTGTGATTCTGACTATCGAAGAAGAGTCTGAAGACTGTATCGAAGAAGAGTCTGAAGACTGTATCCAAGAGAGTCTAAAGACTATCAGAATCTGAAGACCAAGAGAGTCTGAAGATCATCAGAATCTGAAGACCAAGAGAGTCTGAAGATCATCAGAAGCTGAAGTGCTATAGTGAGTCTGAAGCCTACAATCTGAAGATCTGCTTAGAAGGATTTCTAAAGGCATTACGATGCAGAAGAAACTCTCATTTGGAGTAACAAATAGCTTCAAAGTCAACTTGAACGTGGGATGCTCAACGACAAAGAATGCAGGATAGTACAGAGTACGTTGTACGAACTCTGTTTCCACTACTCCACTACCTCATACAGTTTGGCAACTGTGTTTACCGGTATTAATCTTCAAAAGGAATGGAATTCAAAATATGCATTTGAAGGACTATTACCATATCAAGCAACAGATCAACAGCTATTGATCAAGCTTCAAAAATCATCCTGATGTGCTGGATGACTCAACGTCTCTTTCCAACGCCTATATAAAGGATAGAAGACTTGAAGAATTGTTGGAATCTACAACTGAAAAACTACGCTGCATTGCTATCGTATTCAAATTGAGTCTTAACAGAAACACATCAACAACTTAGATTATTCTTACAAACTGAGTATTCTAGAAATTCCAAATTAAGCAGAAAAATGGAGTCTGTCTTTGTTTAAAACAGAGTCTGTCTTTGTTTGTAATTGGAACACGTTTGATTGTTTGTCAAGTGTTTCAACTCTATTCAATTTTCTGTAAATTGTGTCAGAAGTCTCTTGCTTGTGTGCTTGAGCAAAGAAGTCTCTTGGCTGCGTCCTTGAGCAAAGAAGTCTCTTAGTTATGTCTTTGAGCATTGGAAGTCTCTTGCCTGCGTGCTTGAGCATTGGAAGTCTCTTGCTGTGTGTTTGAGCAACTTGTAATAGATATTACATTTTAGTGGAACTTTCCTTGGAAGTGCAAGGGGGACAGGACTACTTCCGGTTTGTGGAAGGAACCTGTATAATTGCTTGTGTTCTCTCTTCTCTCTATCTCTTGATTATTTCCGCTGCAACAGAATCTGATCTCCAATCAGACTCTGATCTCTTTCAGACTCTGATCCTACGGAATTAGATTCTCACTCTTCAAGAGCTGCGAAAAGTTAACACAATTCAACCCCCCCTTCTTGTGTTTTTCTCACCTTCAGTTGGTATTAGAGCTCTGGCTCTGTTGTCATAGCACTTAACCGTGTGATAGAAAAGATCCAGAGAAAAACATGTCTTCCAGTGATCTTTCTTCTTCTGGTGCTGCTATACCATATGACTATGGATCCAATAACAACAGTAAAAAGGCTGATTATGGAAAAATTCCTAAGTTCAATGGTGATCCTGAAGAATTTTCTTGGTGGAAAACCAACTTCTATAGCTATGTCATGGGTCTTGATGAAGAACTCTGGGACATACTTGAAGATGGTGTTGGTGACTTACAACTTGATGACGAAGGTACTGCCATTGACCGTAAACCTCACACTGCTGCTCAAAAGAAGATCTACAAGAAACATCATATCATCAGAGGAGCTCTTGTCACTGCTATTCCTAAATCGGAATACATGAAGATGAGTGACAAATCTACTGTTAGAGCCATGTTTGCTTCTCTCTGTGCAAACTATGAAGGAAGCAAAAAGGTCAGGGAAGCTAAAGCTCTTTTATTAGTTCATCAGTATGAGCTATTCATGATGAAAGAGGATGAAAGTATTGAGCAGATGTACTCAAGATATCAAACTCTAGTATCTGGACTTCAGATACTAAAGAAGAGTTACATAGCTTCTAACCATGTTAGCAAGATCCTAAGGAGTTTACCCTCTAGATGGAGACCAAAGGTTACTACAATTGAGGAAGCTAAAGATTTAAACACTTTAAGTATTGAAGATCTTGCAAGCTCTCTCAAAGTTCATGAGTTAAGTCTCAATGAACATGAGTCTGCAAGAAAGTCTAAAACCATTGCTTTAAAATCAAAGGGAATATCCTCAAAAGCTGTCAAGGTTGAAAAGTCTGAAAATGAATCTTTAGCTTCTGAAAGCTCAGAGGAAGATCCTGATGTTGATAAAGAAATGGCTATGCTTTCAAGCAGAATGCAATACCTTGCTAAAAAGAACAAGAGATTTCTGAGCAAGAGCAGTGGGAAGGGTTTCAAAAAGGAGGAACAGAAAGGTTGTTGTAACTGCAAGAAGACTGGGCACTTTATTGCAGATTGTCCAGAGTTGCAGAAAGAGAAATCCAAGTAAAAAAGGCCAACCTTTAAGTCAAGCAAGTTTAAGAAGCAAATCAAGAAAAGTCTGATGGCTACCTGGGAAGATCTTGATAATGAGTCAGGGTCTGAAGATGATGACGCTGATGGTGAAGCTAATGTAGTTGTTGGACTAATGGCTACAACTGTATCTGTAAAGGAGACACCTGAGGCAGAATCAGATGCAGACTCTGAAAGTGAAACAGAGGTATTTTCTGAACTCACAAGATCTGAATTAGTAGATTCTATCAAAGAACTTCTTGATCATTTTAAAGCTAAAACCACTGAGTTGAAGAAAGTCAAACAACAGCTTGTTAAGCTGTCAAAAAGACATAATTCAACTCTATTGGAATTAGAAAGTTTAAAAGAAGAAAATAATACTTTATTGAACAAGAAGTGTAGTTGTAAATACTTGAGTGAGCAAGATATTGCTTTACAAGAATTTATTGCTACTGGAATTTACAGATCAAGGGTTGCATCCATGATCTATAGCACATATCAGAACAGAGGACAGGGTCTTGGATTCATTGGAGGTAGCTCGAATGAAGAGTTTCTGAAACCTGGTCTTGACGGCGCCAGAGAAGCATTGAAAAATCACTTTGTAAGTGAGTCTGATGAAGTCAACACAGTGACTCATTCAGAACCTATAACTTCAAGTTCTAAAGTTTTGACTAAGTCAAAATCTCAGAATGCAAAGCCGATAGTTCTGAAAAACTTTGAACCCAAGGCTTCAATGATTCAGACTCTAAAACATTCAGAGTCTGATAAACGGACTCTGAAAAAGCCAGAGTCTGAAAAACAAAAGCCTAAATTTCAAAGAAGAGAAACTGTGAAAGGCAAGTTGAATCCTAAACTGAACGGTTCTAAACCCAAGGTGTGGAAGAAAACACTGCCAATGACTTCAAGACGCACCTTACGAAAGGAATTCAATGGTTCAAGGACTAACCCAAGAGGACCCATGAGAATATGGGTACCTAAGTCTGAAATTGTTGATGCTGCAGGTATGTCTAAAAGGACTATAAAAGTAGAAGGCTTGGTACCTGGACAGTGGTTGCTCGCGTCACATGACGGGAGAAAAGTCTATGTTCCTAACCCTAACCATGAAAGAGGGAGGAACTGTGGGATTTGGAGGAAACCAGACTGGCAAAATCATTGGTACTGGAACCATTGGTAACTCTCTTATCTCTATTAGTAATGTGTGGTTTGTTGATGGGCTTAGACATAACCTACTGAGCATAAGTCAATTATGCGACAGTGGTTATGATGTTTTGTTTAATAAGAACAACTGCACTGTGGTTAACAAGGATGATCAATCCATAGTCGTCAAGGGAAAGAGAAGAAAGAATGTCTACAAGATAAAATTCTCTGAACTGACTGATCTGAAGGTAGTTTGCCTTTTGTCAATGGGTGATAAGAAATGGCTGTGGCATAGACGGTTGGGACACGCAAACTAGAGGTTAATCTCTAAGCTTAGCAAGTTGCAACTAGTCAAAGGCTTACCAGACATTGACTATCATTCAGATGCTCTTTGCGGAGCATGTCAGAAAGGGAAAATTGTCAAGAGTTCCTTTAAACCGAAATAAATTGTTTCTACTTCCAGACCCTTGGAGTTACTTCATATTGATTTATTTGGACCAGTTAGCACTGCATCCTTATATGGAAGTAAATACGGACTAGTCATTGTTGATGACTACAGCAGATGGAGTTGGGTTAAGTTTCTGAAAACTAAAGATGACTCATATTCTGTGTTTAGTAAATTTTGCATCCAAATTCAATCTGAAAAAGAATTGAAAATCTTGAAAGTCAGAAGTGATCATGGAGGAGAATTTGAAAATGAGCCTTTTGAGGTTTTCTGTGAAAAACATGGAATTATTCATGAATTCTCTGCACCTAGAACTCCACAACAAAATGGAGTTTTAGAGAGAAAGAACAGAACCTTACAAGAAATGGCTAGAACCATGATCCATGAGAACAGTCTGGCTAAACATTTTTGGGCAGAAGCAGTAAACACAGCATGTTATGTTCAGAACAGAATCTATATCAGACCTCTGTTGAACAAAATAGCATATGAACTCTTTTAAGGAAGGAAACCTAACATATCTTATTTTCATCAGTTCGGATGTACTTGTTATGTCCTGAACTATAAAGTCTATCTAAAGAAATTTGATGCCAAAGCTCAGAAGGGAATCTTCTTAGGTTACTCTGAACGATCTAAGGCATACAGATTGTATAATTCAGAAACACAATGTGTTGAAGAATCTATGCATGTCAGATTTGATGACAAAGTGCCTGGAAGTGAAACTCCAGAGCAAGATGAAAGTTATGCAGGATCTCAAGATTCTGATAGCAACTCAGAATCTGATCAGATTCCAGAATCTGAAGATATTTCAGAAGCTGGAACATCCCCTGAAGTTCCTAATGAAGAATCTTCTGAAGAAGCTCAAGATGGTTCTCAGCAAGCTAGTCAATCCAAACATTCATTCAAGTACAAGTCTTCATATCCTGAGGATCAGATTATTGGCAATAAAGATAGTCCCAGAAGAACTAGATCGTATTTCTGAGAAGAAGAGTCTGCTTTGGGATTACTATCTGTTATTGAACCAACAACTATTGAAGAAGCACTTGGAGATGAAGGATGGATTCTGGCAATGCAAGAAGAACTTAATCAATTCAAAAGGAATGAAGTGTGGGATCTAGTAGCTAAGCCTGAACACAAGAACATTATTGGAACTAAATGGGTGTTCAGAAATAAGCTTAGTGAACAAGGAGAAGTAATCAGAAACAAGGCCAGACTTGTTGCGCAGGGCTACAGTCAACAAGAAGGCATTCATTACACAGAAAAATTTGCTCCAGTTGCAAGATTGGAAGCAATCAGGTTACTTCTTTCCTATGTTGTGAATCACAACATAATCTTGTATCAAATGGACGTTAAGAGTGCATTTCTTAATGGTGTCATTTCTGAAGAAGTCTATGTCAAACAACCTCCTGGCTTTGAGGATTTAAAACATCCATAGCATGTTTATAAATTGAAGAAATCACTATATGGCTTGAAACAGGCTCCCAGAGCTTGGTACGAAAGACTGAGTAATTTCTTAATTCAAAATAACTTTAAACGAGGGCAAGTTGACACTACACTATTCAGAAAGACTCTGAAGAAAGACATTCTTATAGTTCAGATTTATGTTGATGATATCATTTTTGGTTCTACAAATAGTTCACTTTGCAAAGAGTTTTCCAAAGTAATGCAGGATGAATTTGAAATGAGCATGATGGGAGAATTGAAGTTCTTTCTAGGAATTCAAATCAACCAATGCAAAGATGGAGTCTATGTTCATCAGTCCAAATACATGAAAGAGCTCCTGAAGAAGTTCAATCTTGAGGACTGCAAAGAAATGAACACTCCAATGCATCCAACCTGCACTCTGAGCAAAGAAGATCAAGGAACCAAAGTTGATCAGAAGCTGTATAGAGGTATGATTGGTTCTTTGTTATACCTAACTGCATCCAGACAAGATATTTTATTCTGTGTATGTCTGTGTGCAAGGTTTCAATCAGATCCTAGAGAGTCTCACTTAACCGATGTTAAGAGAAACTTTAGATATCTGAAAGGAACTACCAATCTTGGACTTCTCTACAAGAAATCCTCTGACTACAAGCTAGTTGGATTCTGTGACGCTGACTGATAGAATTTTGGCAAGTGTACCAAATACTATCGAAGTAGTAAAATTATCGTTCCCGCAAGGACTGGTTTTAATCTCAAAAAGTCAAATACGTTATTAATTTAGGATGTAGTAAAATTTATTTGGTTTTGCCACTAGGCAGTAAATTCGTCTAATAGCATAAAACTTAGTAACAGAAAATAAATTGATTGTTTAAAATAAAAGAGAGATGAGTTATGTAACGCCCGTTTTAATTATTTAAATTATTTTATATAGTATAGAGTATATTTATATGATTTTGTGTGAATTAAGTGATATTCGAGATATTATGCGACTTATGTGATGTGTTGTGACTTATTTTATTGTTTAATAAAATAAGATTAGAAAATAAAACAAATAATAAGTTGTGGGTTTGTTTTAGAATTAGATGTAGTTGTGGGGAAATAAGATAAAATAAAACAAACAAAAGAGGTTTAAAAGGGGGAATTAGGTTAGAATTGTACAGAACGTACAATTCAGAGCTTTGGGAGAAAAAGGGAGAAAACGGAAGAGAAGAACCGGGAGGGTGTTGTTCGAATTTCTTAAGGTAAGGGTGAGCCTTTCATTACAATATCATTAGAACATGTAATTCATGATTATAGTTAGCAAATTCTAGGTTTAATTCATGAGAATTAGGAATTAAGAGTTAGGTCAAAAAGTGGTAAATTGATGATTAGATGATGAAAAACTGTACCGTTGACGTAGTAAACTGTTTATAGACATTAGAATAACTCTCAGACATCATTATAGTCGAAAATCTGAAGAATTAGGATGAATTTTGGGGTTTTGGGTGAAAACCCTCGTAACCCCGTAACTGTTCTGTCGCCGCTCGCCACGGCGAGTACTCATCAGCTCGCGAGGCGAATAGAACAGCTCGCCATAGCGAGCAACCCCCAGAAGGTTCGCGAGGCGAACACCCAACTCGCCGTAGCGAGCAACACCCAGGAGCTCGCCAGGCGAATAACCCAACTCGCCATAGCGAGTAGTACCCCTGATGCTCGCGAGGCGAGCAACCCAGCTCGCCGTAGCGAGTAACCCTTGTAATGGTTCGCGAGGCGAGAGATCCCACTCGCCATAGCGAGTAGTCCTGTATCAGACTACCTTTTAGAATAATGCGACTCTTGTCGCACGATGAGTTATGAGACGACCCCTGGTTTGGGAATTAAGTACTGGGATATTAAGAAGAAATGTAGAGTTGTTAGCTGATAATTGATTTGTTATTTGTGACCTATACATTTGTACATGCTTTTCTGAATCATAAGTGACGATGTATGTGAACGTTTACAACCGTGCTATGTTTGAGATGTTGATTGCTGCCATGCTGCCCTGTTTTATTAATTAAAAGTTGCATGTGTTGTTATAAGATGTATGATGTTGTAATCCAAATTATTGGAATTTACTTGAGATGTCTAAGATTTAAGAAGTCGAGTCCATGCATATTCATCCAGAGACGAGGGCTCATGCCCTAGGAGCTTTTGCTCAACAGCGACGAGAGCTTATGCTCTAGGAGTATTTTTATGCTCAATAGCGACGAGGGCTTATGCCCTAGGAGTATATTTATACTCAATATGGTACCACATGCATGATCAAGATGTCTAAGTTGCATAAGTTGAGTCGATGTCGCATTGTCAAGTCAAACTATTAAGTTAATTTATGATGTTGTTTAAGATGCTACTTGATTGTTATTATGATATATGATGATGAAGTTATGTTGTTAATTGTAATTATTAGATTATATGTTTAATGCTATTGTTATAAGAATCTCACCCCTTCTGCTGGAATTGCCGCCTTGTGGGCAAGTGCAGGTGATTAAGCTTTTGTTGCTGTTGCTGTTGTGAGTGGCTATACTCACCGTGTCCTTTAGGTGCTCTGATACGTAACGGGATGGGAACCTTTATGTTTACTTTCTATTCCTTACGTATTTGATTATGATTTAAGTTTGCAGTTAATTTATGTCGAGACTTATTTATGAGGCCTGCGTGCCAAAACGATTTGTTAACATTAATTTTATCCGCTGCGATGTTAGAACAGTTTTGACTAGAATAAATGTTTATTTATTATTTTTGAGAATTTAATGAGATGTAGCATTCTGTTTTATATGATACTCTGATTTATTTATGAAATTTTGAAATTTGGGAAAACGGGGTGTTACAATTGGTATCAGAGCAGGTCGGTCCGTCCGGCCAAGTAGATCGAGTCGTTAGTGTCGAGTGTTAGTTTAATTCTGTTTGAATTTCTCTAACCCGTTCTCGTTATGTAGTGAACTAAGATGGCTGGAAGAAATGATGCTGCTCTTGCTGCTGCATTACAAGCGATGGCTCAAGCTGTGGGCCAACAACAGAATGCTGGTGGAAATGATGGTGTGAGGATGTTGGAGACATTTTTGAGGAATCATCCACCTACGTTTAAAGGAAGATACGACCCCGATGGAGCTCAGACATGGCTCAAGGAGGTCGAAAGGATTTTCAGAGTGATGCAGTGTACGGACGTTCAGATGGTGCGCTTTGGTACGCACATGCTGGCAGAAGAAGCTGACGACTGGTGGGTGAGTGTCCAACCAGTCTTGGAGAATGGAGGTGCTGCTGTTACTTGGGCTGTGTTCAGGAGGGAGTTCCTGAACCGTTACTTTCCGGAAGATGTTCGCGGGAAGAAGGAGATTGAGTTCCTTGAACTGAAACAAGGGAACATGTCGGTGACTGAGTATGCTGCCAAGTTTGTGGAATTGGCTAAGTTTTATCCACACTATACTGCTGAGACGACGGAGTTTTCTAAGTGCATCAAGTTCGAGAATGGCTTGCGTGCTGATATCAAGAGGGCAATTGGTTACCAAAAGATCCGTAACTTTTCCGAGCTGGTGAGCAGCTGCAGGATTTATGAGGAGGACACTAAAGCTCACTACAAGGCAGTGAATGAAAGAAAGAGTAAAGGACAGCAAAGTCGTCTGAAGCCTTATAGTGCCCCTACTGATAAGGGCAAGCAAAGAGTTAATGATGAGAGGAGACCTCAGAAGAAGGATGCTCCTGCTGAGATTGTCTGCTATAATTGTGGTGAGAAAGGCCACAAGAGTAATGCTTGTACTGGAGATGTGAAGCGGTGTTACCGCTGCGGTAAGAAGGGACATGCTACTTCAGCATGCAAATATGATGATGTTGTGTGCTTTAATTGTAACGAAGAGGGTCATATTGGTTCACAATGCAAGAAGCCTAAGAAGGCTCAAACTACTGGTAGAGTGTTTGCTTTGACTGGCACACAGACAGAGAATAAGGATCGTTTGATCAGAGGTACTTGTTATTTTAATAGTACTCCTTTAATTGCTATTATTGACACTGGTGCTACACATTGTTTTATTGCCATTGATTGTGCTGCTAAGTTGGGCCTTACTATGTCTAATATGAATGGGGAAATGGTTGTCGAAACTCCAGCTAAGGGTTCAGTGACCACTTCTCTTGTGTGTTTAAGATGTCCTTTGTCGATGTATGATCGTGATTTTGAAATTGATTTAGTTTGTCTACCCTTGAGTGGTATGGATGTGATTCTGGGTATGAATTGGTTACAGTACAATCATGTACATATTAATTGTTTTCGCAAGACAGTGTATTTTTCCTCTGATGAAGAAGATAGTGGGGCAGAGTTTTTATCTACTAAACAGCTGAAGCAGTTAGAACGTGAAGGAATGTTGATGTTTTCTTTGATGGCATCTTTATCTATTGAGAACCAAACGTTGATTGATAAGTAGAAAGTGGTATGCGATTTTCCAGAAGTCTTTCCCGATGAAATTCCTGATGTGCCTCCAGAAAGAGAAGTTGAATTTTCGATCGACCTTATTCCGGGAACGAAGCCGGTGTCTATGACACCTTATCGCATGTCAGCTTCCGAGTTGGCTGAGTTGAAGAAACAGTTAGAAGATTTACTTGACAAGAAGTTTGTTAGACCAAGTGTTTCTCCTTGGGGAGCGCCAGTATTAATAGTAAAGAAGAAAGACGGTAGTATGAGGTTATGTATTGATTACCGCCAGCTGAACAAGGTGACTATAAAGAATAGGTATCCACTTCCGAGAATTGACGATTTAATGGATCAATTAGTGGGTGCACGAGTGTTTAGCAAGATTGATTTGAGGTCGGGTTATCACCAGATTAAAGTGAAAGATGAAGATATGCAGAAAACAGCTTTCAGGACGCGTTATGGGCATTATGAATACAAAGTGATGCCTTTCGGTGTTACAAATGCACCTGGTGTGTTTATGGAATATATGAATCGCATCTTCCATGCATTTTTGGATCGTTTCGTGGTAGTATTCATCGATGATATTTTGATTTACTCCAAGTCTGAAGAAGAGCATGCGGAACATTTAAAGATAGTCTTGCAAGTGTTGAAAGAGAAGAAGCTTTACGCTAAATTATCGAAGTGAGAATTCTGGTTGAACGAAGTGAGTTTTCTTGGCCATGTTATTTCTGGTAATGGCATTGCAGTTGATCCGTCTAAAGTTGAAGCCGTATCGCAATGGGATACTCTGAAGTCAGTTACAGAGATTAGAAGCTTTTTGGGATTAGCTGGGTACTACAGAAGATTTATAGAAGGATTTTCGAAGTTGGCACTTCCGCTAATACAGTTGACCTGCAAAGGTAAAGCATTTGTGTGGGATGTCCATTGCGAGAATAGTTTTAATGAATTGAAGAAGCGTCTGACGACGGCTCCAGTTTTGATTTTGCCTAAGTCCGATGAACCTTTTGTGGTGTATTGTGATGCGTCCAAGTTGGGTTTAGGTGGTGTGCTTATGCAAGATGGTAAGGTGGTTGCTTACGCATCGAGACAGTTGAGAATCCATGAACGAAATTACCCTACTCACGATCTTGAATTAACTGCAGTGGTATTTGTGCTTAAGATTTGGAGACATTACCTGTACGGTTCGAGGTTTGAAGTGTTCAGTGACCACAAGAGCTTGAAGTATTTATTTGATCAGAAGGAATTGAATATGAGATAGCGGAGGTGGCTTGAGTTGTTGAAAGATTATGACTTTGGTTTGAATTATCATCCGGGTAAAGCTAACGTTGTTGCAGATGCCCTAAGTAGGAAGACTTTGCATATGTCCTCTTTGATGGCTAAAGAGTTTGAGTTGCTGGAACAGTTTAGAGATTTGAGTTTAGTATGTGAATGGTCACCTCGAAGTGTGAAGTTGGGAATGCTGAAGATTGATAATGAATTCTTGAAAAGTATTGGAGAGGCGCAGAAATTGGATGTTAAGTTTGTGGACTTGTTAGTTGCTGGCAATCAGACCGAAGACGGTGACTTTAAGGTCGATGATCAAGGTGTGTTGAGGTTCCGAGGTAGAATTTGCATTCCAGATGATGATGCGATGAAGAAAATGATTCTTGAAGAGAGTCATAGAAGTAGCTTGAGTATTCACCCGGGAGCTACGAAAATGTATCATGATTTGAAGAAGTTGTTTTGGTGGTCTGGATTAAAACGTGATGTGGCACATTTTGTGTATTCGTGTTTGATTTGTCAGAAGTCGAAAGTGGAACATCAGAAGCCGGCTGGGATGATGATACCTTTAGATGTGCCAGAGTGGAAGTGGGATAGTATATCCATGGATTTTGTGACGAGTTTGCCGAATACGCCAAAAGGGAATGACGCCATTTGGGTAATTGTTGATTGTGCTCGCGATTTTCGGGTATCAAAATCATTGATCGGATTTGAACCTTTAATCATTGAACTCTCAACTTTTATTCGCGGGAAGGGAAAAAAGTGAGTAAAAAAACCCTTATGAGACCTTGGATTCGGAGGTTGGTTTCGATTGGGGAAGGTGTTAGGCACCCGAACCGACTATGGTATCCCATAGGAACCTTCTACCTATTCTCTAATCTTGCGCTAAGTTAATTTTACTTATAAAAAAAAAAGTTTAAGAGTTAAAGTGAAAGAAGGGAGAAAGATGAAGCATGTTTTGGTTACTTTTATTGATTTGGAAGGGTCGAAACCCTTTGCCTACTTACCCAAATAAATCGGGATCAAAATCAAGTAGTTCGGCTAAAGAACTTATTTGATGAGTTGAATTGATTTTAACATTTTTTTGAAAAGATTTTAAGAAGAGATGAGAGGCCTCAAGGCATGAGAAGAAAATACGATGAAGTTGGTTAATTTTAATTGTACGAAATCCATGTCTAATGTGGATATTAAATTAATTAACATTTGATTAAGGAAAATAAAAGGAAAAATACTTGGATTACATACCAAGGTTTACTTAAAAGAAATTTGAATTTGACTTTTTTTGATGAAAATATTTTTCTATACTAACGACGAAATCACGTAACGGCGGAAAAATAAATAGGCATAAAGCGATAAATAAAGTGGAGTGTCGGTGCGCGTGTCTGTGCGTGTGCCGGTTACATATTACATACCCTAAATACATTCTATGGTCTCAAAAAAAATGCGTAAAAATAAATTACATCAATTTCCTAATAACAAACTAAACCAAAAATAAAATAAATGACAAGAAATTTAAATATGCATATAATATTTAATTTAAACAAATTAGAACAACATGACAATGAAATGCAAACATATGAAATAAATATAAATGCAAGATAAACAAAATTAAAAGAAATAAAAGTGCATGAGATGTTAAATAATAATAAAACAATCATAAAAACATATAATGAGAGAACACTAAACAATTAAAAATGACAAAGTAGAAATAATTAAAAAAAATAGAGAAGAAGAAACATAAATTTAAGAGGAAATGGGGGATTTAATAGAGAAAATAGTAGTAGAAAAAAAACAAAAGACAAATAACAATGATAAAAAAAATAAGCTGGATGAATTTGGACCATTTGATGAATCAAAGGATCCAGATCCAATCACAGTGTCATTTTATCATAATCACAAGATCAAAAATCAAAGGTAAGCAAGATACAAGGATACCACAGACAATCAGGCAGAAGCATGCACATGATTAAAACGTAGAACAAATCTTAGCCATCAGATTTTGGAATTGCCCACATCTAATGACTTTGATCACAAAGGAACATGGTAATATTGTAAGCTTGCAAGCATGGGAACACATGAATAATGAGTGGTATAAAAGCAAAAACTCAAACAAAAAACACATAATTAAAAAAAAAAACTCTCTTCCCTCAACTTAGAGAGAGAAGCTCTAGCTTCTCTCTAGAAACAAGGGCTGGCCGGCGCAGCCATGGGAGGGGAGGAGGAAGAGCTCCGGCGCGGTGGTCGGCCGGAGAGCCGCCGCGCCGTAGTAGCCAAACACATTCTTTTCAAAAATTTTTTTAACCAATCCAATCCTCTTCTTCTTCTAAACAAAGATCCACGCTTGGTTTTTGTAAAGGAACAAAATAGAAGCCTAGATCTACCAAAAGAGCTTGAAAAAAAAAAAAACAAAAAAGAAACATGGAACTTACCTTTCTCTTGCTGTTTTGCTTTGCTTCGAAATCTTCTTCTTCTTTCACGTGTTGGTTCTGTTCCTCTTCTTCCTTTGTTTTTTTCCGTTTTTTGGCCGTTCCTTTTGTGGTGTTCCGTTCGGATTTGATGGTTTGTGATGTTTGTGGTTGAGATTTTTTTTTGCCTTGCCTTTGGTTCGGATTTGGTGGTTATGGGTTCAGATTTGTTGTTTAAGGTTCGGATTTATGGATTTGGCTCATGAATGTTTGATGTGATGATTTGTGTTGTGGTTTTATGGCCGAAAATGGCTTTATGGTTGTTGTTTGATGTTGGCTGAAAATTTGTGGTTAAAATGGTGGTTTATGTTGCTGGAAAATTGTTGAGTGTTCTTGGTGTTCTTGAGATATTCATGAGTTTTTTTTTTGGTTTTGATCTAAAACTTTGGAAAGAGAAAATGGTATTGTGTTTTTTGATGATTTTTGACTGATTGTGACTTTTCTGACACTTGGGGGACCATTCTGACGCGTGAACAGTACTTTTATAGTACTGTTCACTGATACACTGACAATGACAAAAATACCCCTGCAGTTTCTTGGAGAAAAAGTTGGACAGGACCAATGACAAAATGACAAGTGTACAATGACTTAAAAAATAATAAAAGTGATAAATAAATAACAACAGATTAAATAAATGGAAAAATAAATAATTAAATAAATAATTAAATAAAAAAACGAAAATTAAAATAATAAAATAAAAAAATGTCCCGTCGGAACCAAAAAAATGAGGTATTTTAAAATACCTCTCTGCCGAAATTTCGTCTGATACGACTGAAATACGCGGCTTTTTTTACACTAATTAAAGCAATAAAACGACGACGTGAATAAAATGAACTTTAAAGCGCGAACGTCACGCTACACTAAAATACGCACGAAACGCGAGTAAAAATTACGAAATTAATACGCTGGCGACATTAAAAATAAACGACGAACGAAAAATAAACGCGACCACAAATACGAATAAAAACAGATATTACGGGAATTAGCGCGCAAACAAACGACTGAAAAACGATCAACGTACGAATAAATAAAAAATAAATTTGTCAAAAATTAGGATACGACAGATGCCCCTATTTAAGTTTCTCCGTCACGAGGATTTAAAAAGACGAAGATTTTTGAAACGACGAGTCGGAGAGACTTAAATATCAAGTACATCAATTTTTGACCAACTCAGAAATCGAGAAAGCTCTATGGATGTAATGATATGAGTTGTCTGTTATGCAAGTACGAATGCAATGACGACGAAAACACTAACTCGAGGACCAAATAGAGTGTTACTGGGGAGAAAAAAGATGTCTATTACCTTTACAGGGGTAAAGACGAACATACGAAATGAAATACTGGTCATTACCTTTACTGGGGTAACAACGAACATACGAAAAGTGTAAAACTGTCAATTACCTTTACTGGGGTAACGACGAAAAACATGGAATGTAAAACTGTCAATTATCTTTACTGGGGTAACGACGAACATACGAAAGGGTAAAACTGTCAATTACCTTTACTGGGGTAACGACAAACATACGAAAGGGTAAAACTGTCAATTACCTTTACTGGGGTAATGACGAACATACGAAAGGGTAAAACTGTCAATTACCTTTACTGGGGTAATGACGAACATACGAAAGGGTAAAACTGTCAATTACCTTTACTGGGGTAATGACGAACATACGAAAGGGTAAAACTGTCAATTACCTTTACTGAGGTAATGACGAACATACGAAGGGTAAAACTGTCAATTACCTTTACTGGGGTAATGACGAACATACGAAAAGGGTAAAACTGTCAATTACCTTTACTGGGGTAACGACAAACATACGAACTGAAATACTGGTGATGCGTTACTATTACTGAGGCAACTTAGCCAAACAAAAACAGGGTACAAACGAATACTCTTCGTACGAAATGTAACTTCAACGAGATACTGGGGAAAATTGAAAGGTGGGACCTGCCACTTGAAAGAAACTTAATTGGTAAACAGACCGAAATGAACACATTGGTGATGACAAATTTTACTGGATACACATGGAGTAAGACACGCAGGTAAATTGCATATGAATGATATCAGTATGCATGATATGTATGCATGAATGAATGAACATGTATGAAAATATATTGGTGAAACTGACGAGACAAGATTGGGCAGGTCGTAAGGATAGTGACCCGGTATTACAGTGCCAACACTTAGCATTCTTCAATGGGGATAATATCACTGGAGATGAATCAAAACACAATCGGGGTACCACTGCTAACCGAACCAATGCTTGGTAAGGAACACATAACACAAAAACTTGGCTGAGGTCGCCATTTCTGAACTGAACCAAAATACTTTCTCAAAAACGTGCTTCACATAGTCATTGCTTTCTTTGTATTCTTTTTTTTTTGAATCCCTAACTTTTGCCTAGACCGCCCTTTCGGGTTTTCAATCCACCGGGAATATATCCTTTTTTTGCATGTCCCTAATTTTTGCCTGGACCGCCCTTTCGGGTTTTCGATCCACCGGGACGCTCATTTTTGGCTTAAGCCGCCCTTTCGGGTTTTCGACTTAGCGAGCTTTTCTTTTCTTCTTTTTATTGCTTCTTTTTTCTTTTCTTTTTTTGCAAGACTATGATCCTCTGTTGAATTCACCTGTGTTTGAATGGATGTTGACATATGTTTCCATGATACATGAATCTACAGATGATACGTTTGTCATTTTTTGTTTGTTTTTTTCAAAAGAAAACATAAAAAGTAAATGAATTTTCAAAGTTTTTACTTCAAGTATTGACATTAAAAATGGAAGAAGAAAAATTTGCATATAGAATAAACAAGAATTCCAAAAGAGTGCACCGGCTCAAATTAATGTAATAGGGTGGTAACTGGCCAAAGACATGGCTCCACGGATTACAAAAGTTGGAAAATGGTAATTACATGGGAAGGTACATTGAACACAATAACCACTACATTCCCTAACAACTTTGAACCACTGTTTAGATGCTTTAGTATCGGAGGACTTCTGACAGCTAAGGTGCCCCAAACGGGTGATGCTTGATCTGATGCAGTTACTTTGTCATAGTCCTTAACTTTTGCATAGGCCGCCCTTCTGGGTTTTCGACCTATCAGGATAAACTCTTTTTTTTCAATTCTTTTTTCCTTTTTTTTTTGTCTCTAATTTTTGCCTAAGCCGCCCTTTCGGGTTTTCGACTTACCGAGACGCTCTTTTTTGGTTTAGGCCGCCCTTTCGGGTTTTCGACCTACCGAGCTGTTCTTTTCATATATCTTTAGACAAAGTATTTCTTGACTGCATCAGAGTTCACAGGACGAGGTAAATCTTCTCCATCCATATTTGTAAGGATTAAAGCACCACCAGAGAAAGCTCTCTTGACCACATAAGGACCTTCATAATTGGGAGACCACTTGCCCCTGGGGTCCGGTTGAAAAGATTTGATACACTTGATCACAAGGTCTCCTTCTTTGAATTCACGGGGATGAACCTTTTTGTCAAACGCCTGTTTCATCCTTGACTGATATAGTTGTCTGTGGCACAAAGCGGTCATGCGTTTCTCTTCAATCAAATTCAATTGATCATACCTACTCTGGCACCACTCAGCTTCAGTTAATTCAGCCTCCATCAAGACTCTCAAAGATGGGATTTCCACCTCCACAGGGAACACTGCTTCCATACCATATACCAAAGAGAACGGGGTTGCCCCTGTTGAAGTACGCACTGAGGTACGATATCCATGTAAAGCATAGGGTAACATCTCATGCCAATCTTTGTAGGTAACCACCATCTTTTGCACGATCTTCTTGATATTCTTATTTGCATCCTCGACCGCACCATTCATCTGAGGTCTGTATGGAGAAGAGTTGTGATGTTCAATCTTGAAGTCATCGCAAAGTTCTTTCATCATGTTGTTGTTCAAATTTGTACCATTATCCGTGATGATCATGTTAGGAATACCATAACGGCAGATGATATTATTCTTGATGAACCGAACCACTACTTGCTTGGTCACATTGGCGAAAGATGCCGCTTCAACCCACTTGGTAAAGTAATCAATAGCCACTAGTATGAATCGATGTCCATTAGAAGCTTTTGGTTCAATCCGACCAATCATATCAATGCCCCACATGGAGAAAGGCCACGGAGAAGATATAACATTGAGCATATATGGTGGTACATGGCTCTTATCTGCATAAATCTGACATTTGTGGCATTTCTTGGCATGATTATAACAATCAGCTTGCATCGTTATCCAGTAATAACCTGCCCTCAATGCTTTCTTAGCCATTGCATGTCCACTGGAATGAGTACCAAATGGACCTTCATGTATCTCATGCATCAATAAATCTGCTTCACGTTCATCCACACACCTGAGCAACATTGCATCAAAGTTTCTTTTGTACAATACATCTTCATTCAGGAAGGAATTACCAGACAGTCTTCTCAAAGTCCTCTTATCTTTGTGAGATGCCCCAAGCGGATACTCTTGAGTTTGAAGGAAAACCTTGATATCATGAAACCATGGCTTACCATCAGCAATTACTTCAACTGCAAACACATAAGCGGGCCTTTCAAGGAACTGCACACTGATTAATGGCACATCATTGTGACGATTTACTTTGATCATCGACGACAAGGTGGCCAAAGCATCTGCCATCTGATTCTCATCACGGGGAATGTGACGCAACTCCACTTTGTTAAAGAAAGTTAACAACCGTCTTGCATAATCTCTGTAAGGAATCAAACCAGCATGGTGAGTTTCCCACTTCCCTTTGATCTGATTAATCACCAAAGCTGAATCTCCACATATATCAATATTCTTAATCCTCATATTGATTGCTTCTTCAATGCCCATGATGCAAGCTTCATATTCCGCCATATTGTTTGTATAGTCAAATCGTAGCCTTGCAGTAAAAGGGATGTGAGTACCCTCAGGTGTGACAAGGACTGCCCCGACTCCATTGCCATAAGCATTAACGGCCCCATCGAATATCAAACCCCATTTAGATTCAGGATCTGGACCTTCACCAAACAACGGTTCATCACAATCTTTCATCTTCAAATACATGACCTCTTCATCAGGGAAATCAAACTTAACAGGTTGGTAATCTTCAACTGGTTGATGAGCCAAGTGATCTGCAAGGATACTCCCTTTGATTGCTTTCTGAGTATGGTATTCAATATCAAACTCGGCTAATAACATCTGCCAACGAGCAATTCTTCCTGATATTGAAGACTTCTCCAGGAGATACTTGATTGGATCCATTTTGGATATCAACCAAGTGGTATGATTGATCATATAGTGCCGAAGACGTTTGGTAGCCCAGGCTAAGGCACAACAAGTCTTCTCAAGAGCCGAGTATCGGGATTCACAATCTGTGAATTTCTTGCTTAAGTAATAGATTGCATGCTCTTTTCTACCAGTTTCATCTTGCTGTCCGAGTACACAACCCATGGAATCTTCTAACACAGTCAAGTACATGATCAACGGTCTTCCTTCAACTGGAGGGACAAGAATTGGAGGTTCTAACAAATACTCCTTGATACTGTCGAAGGCTTTCTGACAATCTTCCGTCCAAACAATCCTTTGATCTTTGCGGAGTAACTTGAATATCGGCCCACAAGTAGCAGTCATATTAGAGATAAACCTGGAGATATAATTCAGTCTTCCGAGAAAACCTCTGACTTGTTTCTCTATTTTTGGAACGGGCATATCCCGGATGGCTCTGACTTTGTCGGGATCTACTTCAATGCCTTTCTGACTAACAATGAAGCCCAAAAGTTTCCCTGATCGGACACCGAAAGTACATTTATTAGGATTCAAACGGAGCTTATACCTTCTCAACCGCTGGAACATCTTCAACAGAAACTCAACATGTTCTTCTTCAGTACCAGACTTGACAATCATATCATCCACGTAAACTTCTATCTCTTTGTGCATCATATCATGGAATATCTTGGTCATACCCCTCTGATAAGTGGCACCAGCATTTATCAAACCAAATGGCATTACTACATAGCAGAAAGCACCCCACGGCGTGATGAAAGATGTCTTTTCTCTGTCTTCAGGAGCCATCTTGATCTGATTGTAACCAAAGAACCCATCCATGAAGGAGAAAACTTTGCATTGAGCAGTACTATCAACCAATACATCAATATGAGGTAGAGGGAAATCATCCTTCGGACTTGCCTTGTTCAGATCTCGGTAATCAACACACATTCGGACCTTACCATCTTTCTTTGGAACAGGCACGATGTTGGCCAACCACTGAGAATACTCAGATGTAACTAGGAAGCCTGCATCAATCTGCTTCCGCACTTCTTCTTTGATCTTGAGAGCCATATCAGGATGTGACCTTCTGAGCTTCTGTTTGACCGGAGGACACTCAGGTTTCAAAGGCAAGCGATGTTCTACAACTTCATGATTTAATCCTGGCATGTCTTTGTATGACCAAGCAAAAATGTCAGCGTACTCTCTGAGAAGTTCAATTACCTTTTCCTTGACGGTAATCTCCAACGACGCTCCAATCTTGATCTCTTTTCTATCCTCCTCAGTACCTAGATTGATCAATTCTAATTCTTCCTCATGAGGCTGAATGATCTTTTTCTCTTGCTCTAACATCCATCTGATCTCGTCAGGAATCTCATCATCCTCCTCTACCATAGCCTCGTAAACAGGGGATTCAAAGTTGGGCAGAAGCATAGGGTCACTGTGTTCAACGGGCTTATGTATGTTCAGTCTGCACATGATTTATGATTGACTTTAGTAAATGAGTGAATGCAAACTTTTGAATTTGATTGATTTTAAAAGAAAAAGAGAATGATTTTTTTTGGATTTTTCTATTACCATTTTTCCAGAAAAAGCAGTAAATAAAAATAAAACAGTCATGATAGAAACGACGTTTTTCATTAATAACGACAATACTTGAAGATAAAACCAAAAGCCCTACAAGATTTCATTTTCGTCTGGGGCAGGACGAAAAGAGTTTTCTTAAAAAAACGAAAAAAGGTAGACAAACATATTACTCAGACAAATGCATCACGGAAGGAATATCCACAGCGATCCAAATACAGCAGGCTCCTCCGGGTGTCACAAAGACAGGTGCAACCTCTTCCGACTGATCTTCAAGGATAGCATTGGTTTCCGATGGCGCATGAATAAACCCAGCACTATGAAAAATGCCCTCAACTGGCTTGAAAATTGCGCTCGACTGACTGGTAGAGAAATCGAGACCTTCTTTCCGCTCGTTCTCAGGCAGCTGTACCAACTGACCCCAGCCTCCTGTTTTACCATTTTGTACAAGCTTTCGGGCATCCTTCAAAGAGGCCATACAAGTCTCACCCTTCTTAGCAGCTCCTTCTTCCGCAGAGAACCCCTGAAAAGAAGTTCCTTCCACATCATCAGCACCAATATAGGAGAAAGCAGACAAATGACTAACCAACAAGGCTGATTAACCAATTACCGTTATCAGCTTTCCACAACTTATAAACTTTAGCCTCTGATGAAGGGTGGAGGTCACTGCTCCAGCCTCATGGATCCACGGTCTTCCAAGTAAGCAACTGTATGAAGCTTGGATGTCCATGACTTGGAATGTAACCTTGAAGGTATGAGGGCCCACCGTGATAGGCAAGTCTATGTCCCCAATCACCGACTTCCTAGATCCATCAAATGCTTTTACCATTACTGCACTTGGCCTCAACTGAGCGCCACGGTATGCCAGCCTTTCCAAAGTAGTCTTTGCCATCACATTGAGGGCGGAACCGGTGTCTATCAACACATTCGACATCGAGTCTGACTTGCAAAGGACAGAGATGTGCAAAGCCCAATTATGGTTTCTTCCCTCCGCCGGGAGGTCTTCATCACTAAAGCTCAGGTTATTACACGCAGTTACATTCCCAACTATGCTCCCGAATTGCCCCAGGGTAACATCGGGATCCACATATGCTTGAGCCAAAATCTTCATCAGAGTGTCCCTATGAGCTCCAGAGTTCATTAGTAAAGACATTATGGAAATTTTGGACAGGGTTTGCAACAGCTGATCGATTATCTTATATTCACTCTTTTTGATCAGCTTCAAAATCTCATCACTATCTTCCTGAATGATCCCCTCAGGTTGACTGGCACCTTTACCTTTATCAAGACTCTGCACTAGCACATTCGGAGCAATATTCTCGTTGCGCACAACAGTGGGGAGAATACGCCCGCTTCTCATTACTTTGCCCACACCTGCTATATTTACGACAGTATCTGCAGAGTGCAGAGGGATCTCTTTACCATTCTCCACAATAGTTGCCTCATACCGGTAGGGTATGGCCTTCTGAGAAGTATAGGGAACAGGTCCTAGCGAACGGATCACCAGAGGAGTGACGTCTGACTTCGCACCATCACGGACTACCTCAAGATTCTTAAACACCGGGGTAATAACACAAATTCCTGATTTCCTTCTTGACAATCAACTCTCTTCTGTCAATCAACCCTTGTATATCCTCCTGGACTTGCCCACACCCTCGGGGATCCACAGAACACACTTCACAAGCATCGTGATCGTGGTTAAACATGTTGGCTTCGCACATCCTGGTGTGAATCGGGACTAAAGGAGTTCTGACATCTTGAGCCTTGAGAATTAGACCCAAATCTTGATCCTCTTGAATCATATTAACAGCCGGTCCATGAGGTGGCAAAGGATTATTCTGAGTATTGGAATTGGTGTCCTCGAAGGACAACTCTTTGCTTTGAATCAACCTCTGAACTTTTTCTTTGAGCGGGTAGCAGTGCTCAACATCATGCCCAGGTGCCCCTTGGTGAAAGGCACAGGTAAGGTCAGCACGGTGCCATGGAGGTAACGGGTTCTGTAGGCGGGGAGGCTGCCTAGTCTGCACAAGATTCCTTGCTAATAAAGAGGGTAGCAAGTCTGCATACAACATGGGTATGGGGGGAAACTCTTTTCTGGGAAGGCGATTTGGCTGTTGTGGGGCTCGATTACGAGGTTGTTGTTGTTGAGGTGGTGGTGGATAGTATGGTTGTTGGTAAAAGGGTTGCGGATACGGTTGTTGGTATAGTGGTGGGTAGAATGGTGGAGGCCTTTGGGGCGTTTGTGGGTGGTAATGTTGATTTTGTCGAGCTGGAAAAGGTGGTGGAATATTGGCAATGAAGGGGTAGTTTGGATATATTGGCTGGGATCCACTCTGGGCTACCATACTGACTTCCTGAGCACTCTTCTTTGGATAACTGTTTCCAAATTTCTTGGATCCATTAGACGACCCACCTGATGAAGCACTTGACACGCTACCTTCTTTGGCCAAAATTCCTTTACGGACCAAATCTTCAATGCGAACCCCCGCGTCAACCATCTCAGTAAATTTCTGCGACACGCAGCCAATCATTTTCTCCGAGTAGTAGGGACTCAAAGTTTCAAAGAATAAATCTGCCATTTCTCTTTCCTCCAGAGCTGGGCGAACTTGGGCCGATTTTTGAATAAAGCGGAAAGCATACTCCTTGAAGGACTCTTTATCCTTTTGAGTCATAGCTTGCAGTTCCCTTCGGGTAGGCCCCAGGTGTATGTTATACCGGTACTGCTGTATGAAAGCCCTGACCAGTTCTTCGAAGGTGGTGATACCTTTCAGATTCATGTACCATATTTGTGCGGGACCAGTCAAACTGTCTTGGAAACAATGAATGAGCAAAGGTTCATTATCCTTATAGGCTGTCATCTTCCTCACATACATAACCAGATGACTCTGTGGGCACATGTTCCACTCATATTTGACGAAATCCGGTGTCTTGAACTTGGGAGGCAGTACCACATTTGGGACCAAACAAAGATCGTGCACATTCTGACCATAGATGTCTTTACCACGAAGAGCCCTCAGTTCTTTCTGCACTACGTCGTACTTTTCTTCCAGACTTACCATTCTGTCATCTCCTACTACACTACCCGAATGATAGATTGGTCCTTCCTCTTGCTGGGCAGTATGCACAATGGGTGTCGTATGATTCATGACAGCTTGAGGGAATAATTGTCCATGATGAAAAAGTGGCGTTGCCTGTTGTCCATAAGGAGTTGGCATTTCTGGGCCAGCAAAGCGAACACCTTCATTAGCTGTAAGAGGCATACTCCAAGGATACTCTCTGGACATGTAGCTCTGAGGGTGATAAGCAAAACTAGGAGGACGAAGACCTTCATTGTACATATTTGATGCATCTCCAAAAGAAAAACCAGCCGGGGTGGGCTGTGCAGTACAAGCAGACGTAGCAGAAATCACAGCAGTAGCGATTGGTTGTGTAGGACCAGTCTGGGCAGACGACACAACCACAGGAGAATTATGTGCAGCAGACACAACAACAGGAATCGGCTGAGCATCAAGAACTGGTTGGACCGGGATAACATCAAGTACCGGCTGAGCAGCTGCCGCTTGTGCCTGATTGGCCATTATAGCTTCCATCATAACTGTTAACTTATCCATCCCTTCTCTGAGCGTAATAACCTGTTCTTTGAGATCCCTGTTTTCTTGTTCCATCAAATCCATCTTCTTTTTAACAATTGCCCGAGTGTTATGGATATGAGAAGGCTTGTACTGAATACGCCGGGCCACTTTCCTTGACTGAGGCAGAAATGAGAGAATTATGAGACTCAGTTTTGACGTTTTTATGAGTGCAATATGATGCATGATATGCTAAATGCAAAAACAATGCAATTTTTTAAATCATCGAAGAACTTATAAGGACAATTTTTTTAAACATAACAACCTTAAACATTCATTACAAAATAAAAAGCAAATACAAGATAATTCCCTTTTAAACAAACTGAGCCAAGGGATAAGCTCCAAAGTACATAACAGAAAACTTAGGAAAATACATAAAAAGGAAACAAAAGTGAAGATCTCAAGCTCTTGAAGCAGACTACTCCTCCAAATCTGAATGCAGACCAGCGAAGAAATCCATGCGTTTCTTCTTACTCCTGGGAACCTGTTCAAGTATAGCATCCTTCACCCTGATACGCTCTTTCAGCTCAGCAATCTCTTGATCTTTCTTATGATTTTTCCAATTCTCTTCTTCTAAAAGGCCCATAAGAGTGTCATTCTCACGCTTAGCTGCATGATATTTCTCTTTCCAATCGGCACTTTCATGCTCTGACTCAACCAAACGCGCCTGATACTCCTCCATGGTCTTAGGAGGTAAAGGCACTGGTATTGTTGGAATAGTTGCAGTTAAAGACCTTAGCAGGGGGTAAGGCATCCCTATCTGAGCAGCTCTATCAATGACCCAATCGACGTAAGATTCGTGAGTCACATTTGACTTATACTTCAACTGGCTCTTGTTCAACCTGATAATGGATCGCCAAGCTTGTACAAACTGCATTCTTTTATCATTAACATCCTCCTTGTACAAGAAAAACTCGCTGGATAAGAAGAGATAAGCAGGTCTCATCCTCATAGGGTACCCGAACTGACGTCTGGCAAGAAGCGGGTTATAACTGATGCCCCCGTGTATACCAAGAAGAGGCACATTGGAGAACTCCCCACAATGGTCAATGATCACTCCAGTATCATAAGCCGAGTTGTACCACACTATATCATCTGGGGTGAGAGCCATGAGTTTCTCCGACCATGGAATGAATTCAGATCGAATTTTAGGGCGAGGTAAATGTGTGGTAAACCAGGTGTAAAGCAAGGGTGTACAACAAATGATAACTCCACGTCCTTTAGATGTACGGTCATGGATGGACAAGTAGGTATCAGCAAGCAAGGTAGGGACAGGGTTCTGGGTAATGAAAATCTGGATAGCATTCATGTCAATGAAATTGTCAACATTCGGGAAAAGCACAATACCATAGATAAGTAAAGCAAGGATGGCCTCAAAGGCATCGACATTGGATCTCTCGGAGAAAGTAGTGGCTTTTTGGTAAAGGAAGTTGAAGGGTAGGCATTGGAGACCTCCTTAAGTGTAAGATTGGCTTTTATCTCGGAGATTTCAAGATGAAGAGCAGCCGCGATGGTTGAATACTTGGGTGCGGGTTCAAGACCATGGAAAGGTACTTTGTCGAGTATGGGTAAGCTGATAAGCTGATAATCCGGGAAAGTAAAACAGTGATAAAGTGGGTCATAGAACTGGACCAATGTATGGAGGAGCCCTTCGTCGACATCCGTCTTGAGAATACTAAGCAAATAACCATACTGCTCACGAAAGTGGTTCGGGCTAGTCAACCTCCTTGCTAGCTTCCTTAAATTCTCCAAATCCGGTTTCTTGAAATCATACTTCTTAGTCCTCTTCACAATTTTCTTCACAACACCCTCCATATCTAATATGTTTACAAAAAAAGATTACATAAGTCTTTCGATGTTTTAATGGATGCAAAAAAGTATCTATGTATGAATGCATGTATGCATGATTATGCTAAAGAACATAGAAAACATGGTGAGGTTAAGTACATAAAGTTGGAGCTGAGGGTAAACACGTCATTTGGTAAGGACTAAGGTTTTAGATGCACTTGTAACCAGGGTTCTAACACAGTTCCCAAATTACAACCCCCTCCGAACTTTATTGGATTCCCGGGATGACACCCGGTCCAACAGCGTCCGTAGGAAAGTCTAGTTTAAGTGTAGCATCGCATATCGACTAAGACCAAGACAACACTTGGTTAGCCACCGCACTACATCCTAATGGCCAAGATGGGTTAAAGGTAACTAAGGTCATTAGCTTCGACGGAAACTTAAAAGCAATAATGTCTAAGCGCGACAACACACGCCGACGTATATCACTTCAAGATCCTCCGCTAAGTGTGGTTATATCACATGTTCCACCACACGAGAATACTCTCGGCATGTCACTATGATTCTACCACTCCTATCTTATATTTCACTCAAGCCCGGGTGTAGGACTTATCTCGCCACTCACGAAAAAAAGTAAACAATTAGGCACGTATTTACAAAAGTATAAGCAAATAAAGCGCAAAAGTAAAGAAAGATAAAATAGGCTTAACCCTCAAAAAGGTCCCCAGTGAAGTCGCCATTTCTGTGCTCGCGATTTTCGGGTATCAAAATCATTGATCGGATTTGAACCTTTAATCATTGAACTCTCAACTTTTATTCGCGGGAAGGGAAAAAAGTGAGTAAAAAAACCCTTATGAGACCTTGGATTCGGAGGTTGGTTTCGATTGGGGAAGGTGTTAGGCACCCGAACCGACTATGGTATCCCATAGGAACCTTCTACCTATTCTCTAATCTTGCGCTAAGTTAATTTTACTTATAAAAAAAAAAAGTTTAAGAGTTAAAGTGAAAGAAGGGAGAAAGATGAAGCATGTTTTTGGTTACTTTTATTGATTTGGAAGGGTCGAAACCCTTTGCCTACTTACCCAAATAAATCGGGATCAAAATCAAGTAGTTCGGCTAAAGAACTTATTTGATGAGTTGAATTGATTTTAACATTTTTTTGAAAAGATTTTAAGAAGAGATGAGAGGCCTCAAGGCATGAGAAGAAAATACGATAAAGTTGGTTAATTTTAATTGTACGAAATCCATGTCTAATGTGGATATTAAATTAATTAACATTTGATTAAGGAAAATAAAAGGAAAAATACTTGGATTACATACCAAGGTTTACTTAAAAGAAATTTGAATTTGACTTTTTTTGATGAAAATATTTTTCTATACTAACGACGAAATCACGTAACGGCGGAAAAATAAATAGGCATAAAGCGATAAATAAAGTGGAGTGTCGGTGCGCATGTCAGTGCGTGTGCCGGTTACATATTACATACCCTAAATACATTCTATGGTCTCACAAAAAATGCGTAAAAATAAATTACATCAATTTCCTAATTACAAACTAAACCAAAAATAAAATAAATGACAAGAAATTTAAATATGCATATAATATTTAATTTAAACAAATTAGAACAACATGACAATGAAATGCAAACATATGAAATAAATATAAATGCAAGATAAACAAAATTAAAAGAAATAAAAGTGCATGAGATGTTAAATAATAATAAAACAATCATAAAAACATATAATGAGAGAACACTAAACAATTAAAAATGACAAAGTAGAAATAATTAAAAAAAATAGAGAAGAAGAAACAGAAATTTAAGAGGAAATGGGGGATTTAATAGAGAAAATAGTAGTAGAAAAAAAACAAAAGACAAATAACAATGATAAAAAAAATAAGTTGGATGAATTTGGACCATTTGATGAATCAAAGGATCCAGATCCAATCACAGTGTCATTTTATCATAATCACAAGATCAAAAATCAAAGGTAAGCAAGATACAAGGATACCATAGACAATCAGGCAGAAGCATGCACATGATTAAAACGTAGAACAAATCTTAGCCATCAGATTTTGGAATTGCCCACATCTAATGACTTTGATCACAAAGGAACATGGTAATATTGTAAGCTTGCAAGCATGGGAACACATGAATAATGAGTGGTATAAAAGCAAAAACTCAAACAAAAAACACATAATTCAAAAAAAAACTCTCTTCCCTCAACTTAGAGAGAGAAGCTCTAGCTTCTCTCTAGAAACAAGGGCTGGCCGGCGCAGCCATGGGAGGGGAGGAGGAAGAGCTCCGGCGCGGTGGTCGGCCGGAGAGCCGCCGCGCCGGAGTAGCCAAACACATTCTTTTCAAAAAAAAATTTAACCAATCCAATCCTCTTCTTCTTCTAAACAAAGATCCACGCTTGGTTTTTGTAAAGGAACAAAATAGAAGCCTAGATCTACCAAAAGAGCTTGAAAAAAAAAAAAAAAAAAAAGAAACATGGAACTTACCTTTCTCTTGCTGTTTTGCTTTGCTTCGAAATCTTCTTCTTCTTTCAGGTGTTGGTTCTGTTCCTCTTCTTCCTTTGTTTTTTTCCGTTTTTTGGCCGTTCCTTTTGTGGTGTTCCGTTCGGATTTGATGGTTTGTGATGTTTGTGGTTGAGATTTTTTTTTGCCTTGCCTTTGGTTCGGATTTGGTGGTTATGGGTTCAGATTTGTTGTTTAAGGTTCAGATTTATGGATTTGGCTCATGAATGTTTGATGTGATGATTTGTGTTGTGGTTTTATGGCCGAAAATGGCTTTATGGTTGTTGTTTGATGTTGGCTGAAAATTTGTGGTTAAAATGGTGGTTTATGTTGCTGGAAAATTGTTGAGTGTTCTTGGTGTTCTTGAGATATTCATGAGTTTTTTTTTTGGTTTTGATCTAAAACTTTGGAAAGAGAAAATGGTATTGTGTTTTTTGATGATTTTTGACTGATTGTGACTTTTCTGACACTTGGGGGACCATTCTGACGCGTGAACAGTACTTTTATAGTACTGTTCACTGATACACTGACAATGACAAAAATACCCCTGCAGTTTCTTGGAGAAAAAGTTGGACAGGACCAATGACAAAATGACAAGTGTACAATGACTTAAAAAATAATAAAACTGATAAATAAATAACAACAGATTAAATAAATGGAAAAATAAATAATTAAATAAAAAAACGAAAATTAAAATAATAAAATAAAAAAATGTCCCGTCGGAACCAAAAAAATGAGGTATTTTAAAATACCTCTCTGCCGAAATTTCGTCTGATACGACTGAAATACGCGGCTTTTTTTACACTAATTAAAACAATAAAACGACGACGTGAATAAAATGAACTTTAAAGTGCGAACGTCACGCTACACTAAAATACGCACGAAACGCGAGTAAAAATTACGAAATTAATACGCTGGCGACATTAAAAATAAATGACGAACGAAAAATAAACGCGACCACAAATACGAATAAAAACAGATATTACGGGAATTAGCGCGCAAACAAGCGACTGAAAAACGATCAACGTACGAATAAATAAAAAATAAATTGGTCAAAAATTAGGGTACGACATTGATAGACTGACGAAGTCGGCTCATTTTATTCCGATTAACATCAGTTTTCCTATAGCTCAGTTGGTAGAGATTTATATTCGTGAAATAGTGAAGCTGCATGGTGTTACTTCGAGCATCGTATCAGACAGAGACCCGAGGTTTACCTCTAGATTCTGGAAGAGTTTGCAAGAGGCTCTAGGTTCTAAGTTGAAGTTGAGTTCGGCATATCATCCGCAGACAGATGGTCCGTCGGAAAGAACGACTCAGTCTTTGGAAGATCTGTTGAGAGTTTGTGTACTTGAGCAAGGAGGAATTTGGGATAGTCATCTCCCGTTGATAGAGTTCACGTACAATAACAGTTATCATTCTAGTATCGGAATGGCACCTTTCGAGGCTTTGTATGGTCAGAGATGCAGAACTCCGTTGTGTTGGTTTGAGTCGGGTGAGAATGTGGTCTTAGGACCAGAAATTGTGCAACAGACTACTGAGAAGGTAAAAATGATTCAAGAAAAGATGAAAGCGTCGCAGAGTCGGCAAAAGAGTTACCATGATAAGCGTAGGAAGGACCTTGAGTTCCAAGAGGGAGATCATGTATTCCTAAGAGTTACTCCCATGACCGGCGTGGGTCGTGCATTGAAGTCGAAGAAGTTAACCCCGAAGTTTATTGGTCCGTATCAGATATCAGAAAGAATTGGGACAGTGGCGTATCGAGTAGGTTTACCGCCGCACCTGTCAAATTTGCATGATGTGTTTCACGTGTCGCAACTTCGGAAGTATGTTCCAGATCCATCCCATGTGATTCAAAGGGATGACGTGCAAGTTAAAGACAACCTGACGGTTGAGACCTTACCAGTGAGGATCGAAGGTCGTGAAGTGAAGAGGTTGAGAGGCAAGGAGATACCTCTTGTGAAAGTCGTTTGGGACGGAGCGACTGGTGAAAGCTTGACTTGGGAGCTAGAGAGTAAGATGCTGGAGTCTTATCCCGAGTTGTTTGCTTAAGGTAAATTTTCGAGGAAGAAAATCTTATAAGTTAAGAAATCTTATAGTATAGAGTATATTTATATGATTTTGTGTGAATTAAGTGATATTCGAGATAGTATGCGACTTATGTGATGTGTTGTGACTTATTTTATTGTTTAATAAAATAAGATTAGAAAATAAAACAAATAATAAGTTGTGGGTTTGTTTTAGAATTAGATGTAGTTGTGGGGAAATAAGATAAAATAAAACAAACAAAAGAGGTTTAAAAGGGGCAATTAGGTTAGAATTGTACAGAACGTGAAATTCAGAGCTTTGCGAGAAAAAGGGAGAAAACGGAAGAGAAGAACCGGGAGGCTGTTGTTCGAATTTCTTAAGGTAAGGGTGAGCCTTTCATTACAATATCATTAGAACATGTAATTCATGATTATAGTTAGCAAATTCTAGGTTTAATTCATGAGAATTAGGAATTAAGAGTTAGGTCAAAAAGTGGTAAATTGATGATTAGATGATGAAAAACTGTACCGTTGACGTAGTAAACTGTTTATAGACATTAGAATAACTCTCAGACGTCATTATAGTCGAAAATCTGAAGAATTAGGATGAATTTTGGGGTTTTGGGTGAAAACCCTCGTAACCCCGTAACTGTTCTGTCGCCGCTCGCCACAGCGAGCAGCCAGCTCGCCACGGCGAGTACTCATCAGCTCGCGAGGCGAATAGAACAGCTCGCCATAGCGAGCAACCCCCAGAAGGTTCGTGAGGCGAACACCCAACTCGCCGTAGCGAGCAACACCCAGGAGCTCGCCAGGCGAATAACCCAACTCGCCATAGCGAGTAGTACCCCTGATGCTCGCAAGGCGAGCAACCCAGCTCGCCGTAGCGAGTAACCCCTGTAATGGTTCGCGAGGCGAGAGATCCCACTCGCCATAGCGAGTAGTCCTGTATCAGACTACCTTTTAGAATAATGCGACTCTTGTCGCACGATTAGTTATGAGACAACCCCTGGTTTGGGAATTAAGTACTGAGATATTAAGAAGAAATGTAGAGTTGTTAGCTGATAATTGATTTGTTATTTGTGACCTATACATTTGTACATGCTTTTCTGAATCATAAGTGACGATGTGTGTGAACGTTTACGACCGTGCTATGTTTGAGATGTTGATTGCTGCCATGCTGCCCTGTTTTATTAACTAAAAGCTGCATGTGTTGTTATAAGATGTATGATGTTGTAATCCAAATTATTGGAATTTACTTGAGATGTCTAAGATTTAAGAAGTCGAGTCCATGCATATTCATCCAGAGACGAGGGCTCATGCCCTAGGAGCTTTTGCTCAACAGCGACGAGAGCTTATGCTCTAGGAGTATTTTTATGCTCAATAGCGACGAGGGCTTATGCCCTAGGAGTATATTTATACTCAATATGGTACCACATGCATGATCAAGATGTCTAAGTTGCATAAGTTGAGTCGATGTCGCATTGTCAAGTCAAACTATTAAGTTGATTTATGATGTTGTTTAAGATGCTACTTGATTGTTATTATGATATATGATGATGAAGTTATGATGTTAATTGTAATTATTGGATTATATGTTTAATGCTATTGTTATGAGAATCTCACCCCTTCTGCTAGAATTGCCGCCTTGTGGGCAAGTGCAGGTGATTAAGCTTTTGTTGCTGTTGCTGTTGTGAGTGGCTATACTCACCGTGTCCTTTAGGTGCTCTGATACGTAACGGGATGGGAACCTTTATGTTTACTTTCTATTCCTTACGTATTTGATTATGATTTAAGTTTGAAGTTAATTTATGTTGAGACTTATTTATGAAGCCTGCGTGCCAAAACGATCTGTTAACATTAATTTTATCCGCTGCGATGTTAGAACAGTTTTGACTAGAATAAATGTTTATTTATTCCTTTTAAGAATTTAATGAGATGTAGCATTCCGTTTTATATGATACTCTGATTTATTTATGAAATTTTGAAATTTGGGAAAACGGGGTGTTACAAGTTAGGTCTTTGAATCATCTGAGTTCCCCTAATTGGTCACTGCACCTATTCTTATGAATGATTTTCTAGTTTCACGATAGTTAACAAAATAGTCCTAATCAATCCCTTGAGTTAGGACCCTCTTCTAAGATTACAGCCCCTAATCCCTTAGGTGGTCTAATAATCTTCGAAGGTTTGAAGAACGTTAACCTAGTATCACTAATAAAGAATTATCCATTCCTAGACTAATTATAATTATTAGAACAATTCAATTAGGTCAAAGTCGAAAGCTATGGTCAGTAGTCGTTCGTTCTCACCAAATCATATATATATGTGATTAGAATATATAAAGCATTAGGAACAATTGAATTGAATAAAAACTAAATTGTCATTCACAATAAATAGAGTTTCACAGCAACATATGTCAATTAGGGTTACAAAGGATCATCTCAGACCTAACCTCTAATGGATTTAGCTACTCATAATTGAATTTATAAATAACATAATCATTAGAGGTAACAATACATACATGAACTGGTTACAAGGTGAAGAAATCGTCCCTGCAGCGGTCTTCCAGTGTAAAAATCGCACTTTGCTCTTCTCAAATCGTCACCCTTGTTTTTAGAATAGCCTTCAGCTTAAATAGGCACAGAAATTCGCCTAAAATCGTGTCACGTTTTTGTGGAATCGTGTCACGATTTTCCTTGTATAACAACTTCTAAATTAGGGTTTCTAGAAATCGTGTCACGTTTTGGTCAACGTGACACGTTTTTGCCTTGGCAGAGAGCATGTTTTTGTCTTCTTTAATCGTGCCACGTTTTGTACCAATCGTGACACGATTTGGTCCTTCTTGAATTCTTCAGTTTTTTCTGCTTTTCTTGCTGCTTAAGTTACCTTGTGAACTCTAAATTGTGATTAAAATACATAAAAATTACGTAATGACAGAGTGTCATCACAACCCCAAACTTGAACTATTCCTTGTCCTCAAGGAATTTACTTATGAAATTGAAATTAGACAGTAAAATAACAAGTACCTGATCAAGCGACAGTACCCAAAAGTTCAACATCTTACTAGCTAAAGATGAGCTAGTTTGACTTGTTAGCATCCACCAACTCACAACTCCACGCAACAGTTTGAAAAGGGTTCACACATAGTCGACATGCAATCTACATATTACCATAAGCTTGAAAAATTTCTAAACGTCAATCAAAATTAATGTCACTGCATACTTTGAGGTCTTCAAGGGTTATAACGGGGCTTAGGTGAAGGTGGGTTAGTATTTGGATAATTAGGCTACACAAAATCATGAGTTAGGCACTCTTACAAAAATTAAAACATAGATCCAACCCCTTCATTCACCTATTAAACAACAATATGTAACGGTACTAGAGAACATTTGTAACTTTTTTTTTATTTGGACAATCGAGTTAAAGTTACTCGGATTTTCAATGATATGTCCCTTTTTCATTCTTTTTTTTCTACACCATTTTTGTGTATATTTTTCATTCATCACATTTTTATTTTTCTTGTTCTCTTAGTACTACCACCCCAAACTTATTTGGTTGCAAATTCCAAAAGAAACCCCAAACTTAGTATTTAGCAACAGTCTACAATGCCTAACTCAGATAACAAAGTGGGATAAATCCTAAAAGTCTCTAAGCTTGTAATGTAGTTTGTCACCGAACAAAAAGTTCTAAACTTACCGGCTCAATTTGGCTAAAAAGAGGATATAAATTCAATAAGAAATCAGGGTAGGCTTCAAAAAGGCTCACAGGACCAAGCACTTTTGCCTCAGTATGCAATAACAAAAATCAATCGACAGTAGAGAAACAATGCAAGTTCTAGAAATGTAAAAGCATGGAACACTCTTATATAAGTAAATTGGAAAAAGAAAATTTGGCCATGAACCTTACAGTGTTTAGATTTCTGGGAGTTGTGACTACCTATCATTAACTGCCGTACACTTCGCCTTTGAAACACAAGTCACTCCTCCTTTTGAACTTTTGGAATACCACTTGAACAAACATTTGTTATCAAACTGTAAAAGTTCAATTAAACAGGTAAATTCATCAACAATAAACAAGTTCAAGATCAATCACAAAATAGGGGAGTTACAACTTAATTATAAAAGTAAAGCAATAAAATTGTTCAAGTGAAATAAAAAATACATCATAAAAAGGTGCTGAAACAAAAGAAAGAAAAGAAAAACATCAAAAGAGCTGGACCATCAGTAGTCCACTCAATCCTCCATCTGGTCCTGGTCAATCCATGTGTTCGGGTTCTCCTCCGCATAAGAATCCTCCCCAAAATGATATCTGGAGTTAGCACCTCCAGCAGCAAAATCAGCCCTAATCTCCTGTTCTCGATCCTGAGCTCGTCCTCTGGTCACATCAAAATAGTGGTCCATCGCTTCCTCGGACCCATCAAAGCGCTCAAAAGACCCAGTCATAGGCCTCCTGTTAAGGGCAACCATCTCTGAGAATTCCTGCCCAAACCTCGGACGGTTCCAGTACTCCTGATCAGAAACTTCATTCATCCAGTTTGAGTGGCCAAACATGTAGTCTAGCACCAAAGGATGGATGGGCGCATAAGTGAACTGCTGACTACTCCCCTCTCCATGCACAGATTGCTGTTGAGGTGGAGGTGGTTGTACCGGAGGCTGTTCCTGTTGTTGTGCAGCTGCTTCTTCCTCTCTTCCCAGCTGTAACAGACGCTCTTGGTAATCCTTCACAAACCCAGCTAGATACGTGTCTGTCAGAGGCTTCATCATCGGAGCATCTAGATCATTTGCATACAGTTGGCAGTCTGCCTCTTCACATAACCAGTTAATGAGGCTCAAATGTGGTACCGCTTTCTTTGTACCTGTAGCAAAAAGAGCAATGTTGTCGGCTATTAACTCACCAACATTAATCGGGGCACCATCCAGTATGGCCGCCACAGCATGAACACGTGCTAATGGAATTTCAGATGTGCACGAAGTTCCCTCCAAAGTTTGCACCACAAAAGATGCCCAGGCCTTGGGAACCGGCTTGAAGTCAGACTTCAACAACATCCGTTTCCCTCCTTGCCACTTAGCTCCTTCAACACACAGCTGCAATAGAAGCTCTTCCCATGCCTCATCATTCCAACTCCCACAAGTCTCCCTCCTTCTCTTAACATCGCATTGTTCCGGAGGAATAAGCTTTAACAGATCATTGATAGCAGTAGGGGAGAAATCGATTACCTTACCACGAACATACGAACTGTACCTCCTCCCAGAAAATCTAGCGTTGGCATAAAACTCCAAGGCCAAAGTCTTGTTGACTTGCTCAAATATCATACCATTCAGCCCATGCCAATCCCTAGCCGTTAGGGTCTGCTCAAATTCCGGGTTACCGAAAAGTTTAGGAAGTAAAAAGGCCCGCTCTTGAATCACCCTAAAGTGTTTGATAGCTTTGAAGCTATCACGAGCCTCTTGGTTGAGAAATCTGTCTGTGGAAGGTGGTGGTGGTTGGTTTGAAGGTTTAGGTTTAACTGGTTGCTTTCTTTTAGCGGTGGTTTTGGCCTTTTTGGTTGGTTGGGATTTTTTTCTTGTGTCAACCATGGTTATGGTTAGGGTTAATGAAAGTAGGGTTTGAGAATTTTGTGGGGCTGACGGATTTGATCGGGTAGATGATGATGGTGATGGTTTAGGTTGATGAAATGGTGATTAGATGATGAAAAGATGATGGAATTTGGTGAAAAGGGTTAAGAAATTCGCATGTTAGGGTTCTGGGAGAAATTTGGCAGAGGTTGGCTACTTTTTGAAGTGGATGGAATGAAAATCGTGTTGGGTGTATATATAGGCTGAGAAAATCGTGTCACGTTTGGCCAAAAACGTGTCACGATTTTCCTTTGTAACGGTCAGATTTTGAAACCACCATAATCGTGTCACGTTTGGGTGAAAACGTGTCACGATTTTCAATTTTTGAAAAATTTCTTTCCCAGAAATCGTGTAACGATTTGGCCAATGTGACACGATTTGGCCTGGCAGTAAGGAAAACTTTTTTACTTAGAAAATTTTTGAGACCTTCAGAGGGAGGTAAAATCGTGTCACGATTTTGTCCAGTTTTGGACTTGAAATTTTTTTCTTCCTCTGTTGTTTCAGCTAAAATATTTTTGTATTTTTGATTTTTTTGAAAGCAATAATAAAAATAAAGTACTACCTGAACTTAAAGATGTGGGTTGCCTCCCACCAAGCGCTTCTTTACCGTCACTAGCTTGACTGTCAAGGACCCTTAAAGGTCCGTCAGAACAAGTCCTACCCTCTCTTTGGGTAGGTCGCCACCTAGATATGGCTTAACTCTTTGCCCATTCACCTTGAAACTTCTATCACCGTCTGGCGTGGTTAACTCAACAGCTCCATGAGGTGACACACTCTTGACCACAAACGGTCTTGACCACTTTGACTTGAGCTTTCCAGGAAACAGCTTCAACCTGGAATTAAATAACAAAACTAGTTGCTCAGAGTTAATATCCCTAGATACTAAGTTCTTGTCATGATATCTTTTAGTCTTGGCTTTATAAATGAGCGCATTTTCATATGCTCTAAGCCTCATTTCTTCCATCTCATTAAGTTTCAAGAGTCTTTTCTTACCAGCGGCTACTTGATCAAAATTTAAGGCCTTAATGGCCCAATACGCTTTATGTTCTAGCTCAACTGGAAGATGACAAGCCTTACCATACACTAACTGATAGGGCGAAAGCCCTATATGAGTTTTGAAAGCTGTCCTATAAGCCCACAGTGCGTCATCTAATTTCTTAGACCAATCCTTCCTATTTGATGCCACTGTCTTTTCAAGGATCTGCTTTAGTTGACGGTTAGAGACCTCTACTTGTCCACTAGTTTAGGGGTGATAAGGAGTTGCAACTTTGTGCTTGATGTTATACCTTCTGAGCACATTTTCAAGAAGATTATTGCAAAAGTGCTTCCCCCCATCACTGATCAAGACTCTAGGTGTTCCGAACCGAGTGAAAATATTTTTCTGCAGAAAGTTGACCACCGTCTTAGCATCATTAGCAATACAGGGTATCGCTTCAACCCATTTGGTGACGTAGTCAACACAGACAAGTATATGGAGATAAGAGTGAGAAGAAGGAAAGGGTCCCATGAAATCAATGCCCCAACAATCAAATGGTTCAATTTCAATGATTCCAGTGATGGGCATCTCATTCCTTTTGGAGATGTTACCTGTCCGTTGGCACTTATCACACTGCTTAACAAAGTCCTGGCAATCTTTGAATAAGGTAGGCCACCAGAATCCACTTTGCAGAATTTTTGCAGCTGTTCTTTCCCCACTATGGTGGCCTCCATAAGCTGAGCTATGGTAGTGCCACATGACCTTATTAGCTTCCTCACCTGCAACACAACGTCTAATTAAACCGTCAGTGCTTACCTTAAACAGATAAGGGTCATCCCACATATAATGGTTGGCATCTTTGAAGAACTTCTTCCGTTGATGATGGGACATCTCATCCGGAATGATGTTACCGGCCTTAAAATTCGCCATGTCGGCAAACCATGGCCTTACATTCACATTGAATAGCTTTTCATCCGGAAATTCAGCCATAATGGCCCTTTCTTTCTTTGTAACCTCATTGTTCTCAAGTCACGACAGATGATCAGCCACCACATTCTCGACTCCCTTTTTGTCACGAATCTCAAGATCAAACTCTTGCAACAAAAGAATCCATCTCAGTAAGCGAGGTTTTGACTCCCCCTTGGTGAGGAGATATTTAAGAGCTGCATGATCTGTAAAGACAATTACTTTGGAGCCAATTAGATAAGAACGAAATTTTTCCAAAGCAAATATTACCGCAAGCAACTCTTTTTCAGTAGTGGAATAGTTCACTTGATTTTCGTTCAAAACCTTTCTTGCATAGTAAATAGCATGGAAAAATTTGTTCTTGCGTTGGCCTAGGACTGCACCAACAACATAATCACTTGCATTACACATAAGTTCAAAAGGTAAAGCCCAATCAGGAGCAATGATTATTGGTGCAGTCACCATCTTAGTTTTAATCAAAGAAAAAGCATCTAAACATTCAGAATCAAAATTAAACTCATTTTCTTTGACCAAGAGGTTACAAAGGGGCTTGGCAATTTTTGAAAAATCTTTTATAAATCGCCGGTAAAAACCAGCATGCCCCAAGAAGCTCCTCACTCCTTTAATATTAACAGGAGGGGGAAGTTTCTCTATAACCTCTATTTTTGCCTGATCGACCTCAATGCCCTTAGCACTTATTTTATGTCCCAAAACGATACCTTCAGTTACCATAAAATGGCATTTTTCCCAATTTAAAACAAGATTCGTTTCGGTACATCTTTTAAGGACAGCATCTAAATGGAACAGGCATTGATCAAAAGACTTATCGAACACGGAGAAATCATCCATAAATACCTCTATGTTCTTCTCTATCATATCAGAGAAGATGGAGAGCATGCACCGTTGAAAGGTTGCTGGTGCACCACACAGCCCAAAAGGCATCCTTCGATATGCAAACACACCAAAGGGACAAGTGAATGCGGTCTTCTCTTGATCTTCCGGAGCCACAGCAATTTGATTATACCCCGAATACTCATCCAAAAAACAGTAAAAAGCTTGGCCAGCCAACCTCTCTATCATTTGATCCATGAATGGTAACGGAAAGTGATCCTTTCTTGTTGCTGTATTCAACCTGCGGTAGTCTATACACATTCTCCAACCAGTGACGGTGCGGGTGGGGATCAATTCATTTTTATCATTAGCCACCACCGTCATACCACCTTTCTTAGGCACAACATGAACAGGACTTACTCATGCACTATCAGAAATAGGGTAAATCATACCAGCATCGAGCAGTTTTAGAACTTCCTTCTTCACCACTTCCTTCATTGTTGGGTTTAGTCTTCTTTGAGGTTGAACCACAGGCTTATATTCGGCCTCCATATGTATCTTGTGCATGCAATAAGCTGGGCTAATACCCTTCAGATCAGAGATTGACCAACCTATGGCTTCCTTGTTCTCTCTCAACACCCTCATTAGCTTTTCTTCCTCCAAAGGTGTTAAAGTGCTGCTTATAATTGCTGGTTGAGAAGTATCTTTGCTAAGGAAAACATACTACAATGTAGGAGGTAAAACCTTCAATTCTGGACTATTCTTCTCCTCCTTGCTCAAGGGTTGAACTCCCTTAGAATCTTCAGTATGTAACTTTTCAATTTTTACCGATCCTTTCTCTTGCTTATTTGCCTCAAGTTGTGCAACACATTCTTTAATCTCAAGGTCTTCATCAACTTCACAAGTTTCTATAGAGTTCACAATTTTTCTCTCCATAGGTTGTGTGGTCGGAGGTTCACATGAGTCATCTTCCACTATTTCTTCAATAACATCGATACGGTAACATTGAGGGTTGTCACTTCGGTGCTTCATGGCTTCAAAAATATTGAACACAACCTGTTCATCTTGGAATCGTAACATCAGTTCACCTCTTTCAACATCAATCAAAGCGCGACCTGTTGCAAGGAAAGGTCTCCCCAAGAGTAAAGGTATGTCTTCATCTTCAGCAAAATCCAAGATAACAAAATCGGCAGGAAACACCAGGTCATTAACCTTGACCAAAACATCTTCCAATATACCATAAGGATAAGAGATTGACCGATCAGCTAATGTGAGAGTCATTCTTGTAGGCTTAGGTTCCCCACATCCTAGCTTCTTCATCATTGATAGAGGCATCAAGTTTATACTTGCCCCCAAATCACATAAAGCTCTTCCGACATCTAAGTTGCCAATGGAGCATGGAATAGTAAATGCTCCTGGATCTTTCATCTTCGGGGGCAGTTTCTTCTGGAGTATTGCACTACAATTTTCAGAAAGTGAGATGTTCTCATCATCCTTCGGTTTTCTTCTTCCAGTCAATAGCTCTTTCATAAATTTAGCATAAACAGGCATCTGATCAAGTGCTTCACTAAAATGAATATTGACCTGTAGTTGAGAGAAAAGTGTCATGAACTTCTTGAATTGTCCTTCTTCCTTTTTCTTCTTCTTAGCCAAATGAGGGTACGGGAGCTTCACATAAGATGGAATAACCTGATCCTTGTTCCCATCCTTCAGCAGTTGGCTTTTACTTTTTCTTAAGATCGAATCAACATCTATTAACTTATCATTTCCTTCCTTCTCAAGAGTCTTTTTCTTCTTTTCATTTTCAACTACGCCATTAGTACTCTCTTTTTCAATTTCGCCTTGTTAATCTTCATCCACAGTTATTCCTACCCCAACATTCTTTTCAACTAATTCACCATCATCCTCCTCTTCAACAACTGTGTCACCCTTCTTCTGGTTTTGTGGAGCTGGAGGTGTTAACACCCTCTTGCTCCTCAACTCTATAACATTACAAGTTTCATTCTTATGGTTTTCTTTTGTATTACCTGAGAATCCCCCTTTGTTCTGCTCAGCCAGTTGCTTCGCCATCTGCCCTATTTGAGTTTCAAGCAATTTTCTAGAGGCCTCATTGTTCTTTCTTTCAGTTTCTTGACTCTTCTTCATATCTTCAAAGTTTCCTTGAGTCATCTTCATGAAATTGATCATAGTCTCCTCTAGAGCTGAAGGCTTCCTTGGTTGTAACTGTTGTTGAGGGTTTGGTAACAACGAATTCAAAGTGTTATTGTTGGAGTAACTCAAGTTAGGATGTTTGTTAAACCCTGAATTAAAGTAAGGATTCTGTCTTTGATAGTTTCCCATGTAATTCACCTCTTCACTGCCTCCTTCTGGAACACACTCGCCATTGGCATGTCCCTCTCCACATAAATCACACTTGACAGCAGCAACTTGTTGAGGTTTGTTGGATATCATATAGCTATGAAATTCTTTAGTAAGAATCTCCAGTTGCTTATTCATTGCTGCTTGGTTGGCTAGGATAGAAGTTTGATCACTAACATTAAACACGCCCTTCTTCTTCTTTTCCGCATCAGCACGGTATTCATTTGCAGCCATGTTCTCAATTAAAGCTTGTACTTCATGGTCAGTCTTCACTTTCAGGCTTCCTCCAGCTGAAGCATCTAAGAACATTCTGTTGTTGGAAGTTAGTCCCTCAGTAAAGATTTGAAGGTATTGTTTCTCAGAGAACTCGTGATTAGGGCATCTTTTCAGAAGCAAATTGAATCGCTCCCATGCATCATATAGTGACTCATTTTCCCCTTGCCTGAAATTTGAAATTTTCAGCTTCTTGTCCCAATACTTAGACATAGGAAAGTATTTCTCTAAAAACTTCAGCTCAAGTTCCTCCCATGTTTGGATGGTTCCACTAGGTAAAGAGAGTAACCAATCCTTTGCTCTCCCGGTGAGAGTAAAAGCAAACAACCTCATCTTCTTTTGGTTTTCAGTGACCGTAGCTGGAGGTACACAAAACTCACAGGTTTCATGAAAGTGGCTTAAATGTTCATGAGGGCTCATCGAATCAGACCCATCAAATTGTTTCTCCTTTAAGCCATTCTGAACAGAGGTCTTGATGTCAAAAGCAACAGGGTTAGCAGGTTGGAAGGTGTGAGTTAGTCGACCACGGTTGTTGGCTAAACCATAATCTCCCAACTTAGGCCTTTGTGGTTGTTCTCCCATGGTAATAGAATTAGGAGAGAGGATTGATTCAGGTTCAACTAGTGTTGAATTAGGTAGTTGTTCACGAACACCCGGTGGAACTGACTTTGATTTGGCTAACCGGACGGTTTTCCGATTAGCTCTTGCAGTTCTTTCGATCTCAGGATCGTACTCTAGGTCGTCTGAACTTCTTCTACCTCGCATAAACAGCAAAATACCTTAGTAGCACTGCACAACGCAAATTAAATAATGAACACTGAATCAATTGCAGAAAATAAATTGCAGAAATCCTAAATTAAAACGCAATTGCCTTGTTGAAATAAATCAACAGTCCCCGGCAGCGGCGCCAAAAACTTGATAGAATTTTGGCAAGTGTACCAAATACTATCGAAGTAGTAAAATTATCGTTCCCACAAGGACTGATTTTAATCTCAAAAAGTCAAATACGTTATTAATTTAGGATGTGGTAAAAGTTATTTGGTTTTGCCACTAGGCAATAAATTCGTTTAATAGCATAAAACTTAGTAACAGAAAATAAATTGATTGTTTAAAATAAGAGAGAGATGAGTTAGGTCTTTGAATCATCTGAGTTCCCCTAATTGGTCACTACACCTATTCTTATGAATGATTTTCTAGTTTCACGATAGTTAACAAAATAGTCCTAATCAATCCCTTGAGTTAGGACCCTCTTCTAAGATTACAGCCCCTAATCCCTTAGGTGGTCTAATAATCTTCGAAGGTTTGAAGAACATTAACCTAGTATCACTAATAAAGAATTATCCATTCCTAGACTAATTATAATTATTAGAACAATTCAATTAGGTCAAAGTCGAAAGCTATGGTCAGTAGTCGTTCGTTCTCACCAAATCATATATATATGTGATCAGAATATATAAAGCATTAAGAACAATTGAATTGAATAAAAACTAAATTGTCATTCACAATAAATAGAGTTTCACAGCAACATATGTCAATTAGGGTTACAAAGAATCATCTCAGACCTAACCTCTAATGGATTTAGCTACTCATAATTGAATTTATAAATAACATAATCATTATAGGTAACAATACATACATGAACTGGTTACAAGGTGAAGAAATCGTCCCTGCAGCGGTCTTCCAGTGTAAAAATCGCACTTTGCTCTTCTCAAATCGTCACCCTTGTTTTTAGAATAGCCTTCAGCTTAAATAGGCACAGAAATTCGCCTAAAATCGTGTCACGTTTTTGTGGAATCGTGTCACGATTTTCCTTGTATAACAACTTCTAAATTAGGGTTTCTAGAAATCGTGTCACGTTTTGGTCAACGTGACACGTTTTTGCCTTGGCAAAGAGCATGTTTTTGTCTTCTTTAATCGTGCCACGTTTTGTACCAATCGTGACACGATTTGGTCCTTCTTGAATTCTTCAGTTTTTTCTGCTTTTCTTGCTGCTTAAGTTACCTTGTGAACTCTAAATTGTGATTAAAATACATAAAAATTACGTAATGACAGAGTGTCATCACTGACTATGCTGGAGACAGGATTGAAAGAAAATCAACTAGTGGCAATTGTCAATTTTTGGGAGAGAATCTGATATCCTGGGCTAGCAAGAGGCAAGCAACTATTGCTTTGTCTACAGTAGAAGCAGAATACATCTCAGCTGCTAGTTGTTGTACACAGCTACTCTGGATGAAACATCAGCTTGAGGATTATCAAATAATTGAAAATTGTATCCCAATTTATTGTGATAATACAGCAGCTATATGTTTATCTAAGAATCCAATTCTGCATTCAAGAGCAAAGCACATTGAGATTAAACATCATTTTATAAGAGACTATGTTCAAAAAGGAATTCTAGATATTCAATTCATTGATCCTGATCATCAATGGGCTGATATATTCACTAAACCTTTGTCTATTGAAAGATTTGATTTTATAAAGAAAAATTTGAACATGTGTTATGTCTCTGGTTAATGTGCGTCTCTGAAAACAGAATTCAGATTCTGAAAGATACTCATAAGCTAATTGAGAATCAGACTCTCTTTTAGAGACTCTAGTGAACTTAAGCCTCTGATAGACTTTCAGACTCTGTTAAGGAATCTTAGACTCTCAGAAGCTCGTATTAGTGGAAGCATGAGTGTTGAGTTTAGTAACACCTGCCCCACTACGGCGACAGTTACTTTTTAATTTCTCAAACGTGGTCTGTCTGTATAGGGTAAGAACTCAAAAGACAATGATTTCATTACGTTTAACAAGTTACCTTCGCATCTTCCCAATACTTTTACGGCTGCATGCTTACTGTATTTATTACTCTTGTTTGTTTGTCCCCTACTCTTTCCAAACGGTTATCAACTTTTTTTCTATAAATACCAATCACACACAACTCACTTCTCTTTTCACACTTTGATTTTTCTCTGAACATTCATCTTGTTTTCAATCTGGAAGTTCAAGTTGAATCTCCAGTGGACTTCGGCTCTCTCATTCGTCACGGTGTAGACGTCTCTTCTCATTTCTTATAACAAGGAATGATGAGTTATTTCAGTATGTTGAATGGACCAACATATCAGGAGCTAGTAAGAGATCTTTGGGTTAGGGCAGAAGTTTTCGACAAGGAGGACGCTACCATTGAAGAAACAACTGCAATCAGGTCCGCTGTGATGAAGATTCCAATCCTTATCACTGAATAGGTGGTTGCCAGAGCCTGCAGAATTGTTAACGAAGGTAAATTCCAGTGGAATGTTGAGAAGAAGAACGACTGGATGGGTATCTGCAACAAACTCTTATTTGAAGGAAGACCCTCAAATAAGTTGGTTGACATGCATCCTGAGCATAGGGTGCTTCTGAAGATCATACTGGATATTATGCTTCAGAAAGGTGGAGGAACAGACACTCTGTCTGTTGATCACAAGGTACTTCTTTATTTTCTGATAAAGAAAAAGAAGATAAACTTTCCTAGGTACGTGATGTACCACATGTGCTGGGCTATAAGGAAAAGCCAATCTGAATCCAGAAGACAAGTTCCTTTTGGAAGGCTAATCTCTGAGATTCTGCATCAAGGAGACCTCTTGAAGGTCTTATCAGAATCTGGTGTAGTATAAGACGCTCATCTTGGAACAGTGACTGGGAGAATCATCAACGGTAAAACTCTTCAATACATGAAGATTGTCAAAAGATTCAATCCTTCTAATCAAGATATGATGATGGACTTCCCTCCTATTTCCAAAGAAGATAATCCTAAAGTCCTTGCAAGACTTGTGGTAGATTACTTCAATGAAACTGGTAGAATAATCAACTATTCTGCCATTCCTGAGACTGCTGGAGGAGGACCTCTTAAGGTTAAAGGGAAATGGACCAAGGAAGTTATTCCAAAAGAAGAGGAAGAGAAGCAAGAGCCTCCCAAGAAGAAAATGAAATCTACAGCTCTTCCAGGAGTGACTATTGGTGCCTTTGAGACCATAGCTCCCATGCCTTTGTCCGTATCTTCTGCATCCAAGGAAATTAAGGAAAGGATAAAAAAACCCAAGGATGAGAAGAAAGCTAAGAAAGACGAGAAGAAGGCAAAGAAAGATGAGAAGAAAGCCAAGAAAGGCAAGGCTGACAGAGATTATGAAAAATTAGCTGAAGAGATTGCTGAATTCCTTGATACTGACTCTGATGGTGAAGAAAGTCAGATCAAGAAAAGAAAGATGGAAGTGGTTCCTGTGGCTAAGGATGTAGCACAGAAGATAGGTACTTCTGCATCTATGATTGAGGATGAACATGCTGCTGGCAAGGCAATGGAAGTAGAGGTTGTTGCTGAAGAACTTAAGGAAGAAACTGTTAAAGAAGCTGCTAAGTTGCTTGCATCAGCTATGAAACAGAAAAGTCAGGTGGCTCCTGCAGACGCTGGAATTGGCACATCTGGTAATGTGGCATTTAACTCACCTTCCTCTACGAATCAAGAGTCTTCATCTGATACTAAATCAGATAACAAACCCTTGAGCCAAATTCTTCCCTCCCTCATAAATTCATCCCCCTCACCAATCAAACTCTTATCATCCTTTGACCCACTTGAACCCAAAATTGTTGAATATGTTGATTCAACTATGAACAGGGTTATTCAAGACACCATCACAGTGTCTATGAACTTACCTGCTGACCACCCTGCTCAACCATCATTTCTCAAACCGCTTCAGGCAATTCAACCTTCTGAAGAGCCTGAAGTAACCATTCATTCAACTCAACCATCCCCCCAACATGAGCCTATTTGTGTAGACTCTCCAGACACCCTAGATTCTCTTGAGAAACACCTAGGAGGAGAACTACCAAAAACCCTTGCTAAATACAAATCAACAAAAGCTACAGAATCTGTTTCTAAACCAGTTTATGTACCCTAACCTACAGAAATTCTCACCATAGCTTCTGTTGAACCTTCAGAAACTGTAGAAGAACGAGTCTCTGAGATTCTGGAACAAGCTTCTAATATCATACCAGAACCTGTAACAGAATACATAGCAGAGCCTGTGTCTGAAACGGTTCCTGAACCTCTTTCTGAACCTATAACTATTGTAACTGGTCTTGAAACCTTACAAGCAATAGTAGCCTCTCAACCCTCAACTTTTGAACCTCACAAACTCTTTGATTCCTTAAGGATAGATGAGTTATATGCTTCGTCAAACTCTAAGCTCAAGTACATTATTGAGCAAAGGATAGATAAGTTCTCCACTTTGAAGACTGAATTTTTGGACTTTGTCACCAAAATTCAGAAGGCTGCTGTCAAGGAACAAGCTGTTGTTATTGCCAAGCATGTGGAAGAAGTTAAGAGAGCTGAGAAAGCTAAAGCTAAGAAGAAAGCTCCTATTCTGCGGATTGAGTACAAACCATTCTTTGATGAAGATCAATACAATCCCAGAGAAACAATGGTTTTTGATTCATTAAGGAGGAGGCTTCATAGAGTTCAAGAAGAAGCAAGACTAGAAAGAGAAGCTCATCTGAGAAGAACTGAAGCTTTGGAAGAGATTGTCAAGAAGCAGCAAGAAGATCTCCAGAAATTGATGGATCGCCTTGCCAAACAAAACCAACCTTAGTTGCATTTCTTTTTGTTTTGTTTGTAAATTGATTCTGTTGTTTTCTTTTATCTTCTGATACTTCGTTTTTATGATTATTCAAATTTTTACTTAATATATGTACCTCTGATATATATACTGTGCTTTGAATCTTCTATATTTTCGCTCTGAATCTTGTTTTCCTTAAAAAAAAATGTACCCTTACCTAAAGTCTTTTAAAAAGGGGGAGAAACTTGTTTCTAAACCTTTTTGTTGATGACAAAAGGGGGAGAAGGAAAGCTTTGTTTGTGAGATTTGGTACTTTTACAAAACTGTATGGAGAAACAATCTGCAAGTTCTATGTAAAGTTAAAGGGAAATTTGCGAAAGGTGCTTAGTTATATTTTGAGCCCCCATTAAAAGAATCTGTTCTCTAATTCGTCTATTATTCTGAGAATTAATTCAACTGTTTATGAAATTTGAAATTTGAATTTGAATTTAATTAACTTGAATTTACAAACCTTAACTTAAGAACTATCAGACTCACGGGGAATCAGAGCTTACAAACCTCAGACTCTGAGCTTACAAACCTCAGACCCCTTAAGTCAACCTGTTAATTAGATGAACAACAATTGACCTTTTAAATACTGATGTTTGTCATCATCAAAAAGGGGGAGATTGTTGGAACAAAGGTGTTCAGCAATACCACGTTTTGAGTTTTGATGATAACAAGGTATTAAAAATTGTCAATTGGATATGCTAATATTTGTTTAAGTATGCAGGATATTAATCAAGATTTATATCTTAGAAAGTATTCTGTTTGAACATTTTGAGAGCAAAGATCTAGAGAAGCTTGTTGCTTGTGATTTTGACTATCGAAGAAGAGTCTGAAGACTGTATCGAAAAAGAGTCTGAAGACTGTATCCAAGAGGGTCTGAAGACTATCAGAATCTGAAGACCAAGAGAGTCTGAAGATCATCAGAAGCTGAAGTGCTACAGTGAGTCTGAAGCCTGCAATCTGAAGATCTGCTTAGAAGGATTTCTAAAGGCATTACGATGCAGAAGAAACTCTCATTTGGAGTAACGGCTAGTTTCAAATTCAACTTGAGCGTGGGATGCTTAACGACAAAGAATGCAGGATAGTACAGAGTACGTTGTACGAACTCAGTTTCCACTACTCCACTACCTCGTACAGTTTGGCAACTGTGTCTACCGGTATTAATCTTCAAAAGGAATGGAATTCAAAATATGCATTTGAAGGACTATTACCATATCAAGCAACAGATCAACAACTATTGATCAAGCTTAAGAAATCATCCTGATGTGCTAGATGACTCAACGTCTCTTTCCAACGCCTATATAAAGGATAGAAGACTTGAAGAATTGTTGGACTCTACAACTGAAAAACTACGCTGCATTGCTATCGTATTCAAACTGAGTCTTAACAGAAACACATCAACAACTTAGATTATTCTTACAAACTGAGTATTCTAGAAATTCTAAGTTAAGCAGAAAAACAGAGTCTGCCTTTGTTTAAAACAGAGTTTGTCTTTGTTTGTAATTGGAATACGTTTGATTGTTTGTCAAGTGTTTCAACTCTATTCAATTTTCTGTAAATTGTGTCAGAAGTTTCTTGCTGGTGTGCTTGAGCAAAGAAGTCTCTTGGTTGCGTCCTTGAGCAAAGAAGTCTCTTAGTTGTGTCTTTGAGCATTGGAAGTCTCTTGCCTGCGTGCTTGAGCATTGGAAGTCTCTTACTGTGTGTTTGAGCAACTTGTAATAGATATTACATTTTAGTCGAACTCTCCTTGGAAGTGCAAGGGGGACAGGACTACTTCCGGTTTGTGGAAGGAACCTGTATAATTTCTTGTGTTCTCTCTTCTCTCTATCTCTTGATTATTTCCGCTGCAACAGAATCTGATCTACCATCAGACTCTGATCTCTTTCAGACTCTGATCCTACGGAATTAGATTCTCACTCTTCAAGAGCTGCGAAAAGTAAACACAATTCAACCCCCCCCCCCCCCCCTTCTTGTGTTTTTCTCACCTTCAGTTGTGAGGTTCAGAAGTTGAAGGTTGAGAGGCTACTATAGCTTGTAAGGTTTGGAGGTCTGTTACAACAGTCTGAGGTTCAGTAAGGGGTTCAAGAACCGTTTCAGATACAGACTCTGCTATGCATTCTGTTACAGGTTCTGGTATGATATCAGAAGCTTGTTCCAGAATCTCAGAGACTGGTTCCTCTACAGTTTCTGAAGGTTCAACAGAGGCTAAGGTTAGATTTTCTGAAGGTTGGGGTACAGAGTCTGGTTTTGAAACAGATTCTGTAGCTTTTGTTGATTTGGATTTTGCGGGGGTTTTTGGTAGTTCTCCTCCTAGGTGTTTCTCAAGAGAGTCTAGGGTGTCTGGAGAGACTACACAAATAGGCTCATGTTGGGGGGATGGTTGTGTTGATTGAATGGTTACTTCAGGCTCTTCAGAAGGTTGAATTGCCTGAAGTGGTTAGCAACTTCTTTAACAGATTCTTCCTTAAGTTCTTCAGCCACAACCTCTGCTGCCATTGCCTTGCCAGCAACATGTTCATCTTCAATCATAGATACAGAAGTACCTATCTTCTGTGCTACATCCTTAGCCACAGGAACCACTTCCATCTTTCTTTTATTGACCTGACTTTCTTCACCATCAGAATCAGTATCAAGGAATTCAGCAATATCTTCAGCCAACTTCTCATAATCTCTGTCAGCCTTGCCTTTCTTGGCTTTCTTCTCATTCTTTGCCTTCTTCTCGTCTTTCTTAGCTTTCTTCTCATCCTTAGGTTTCTTTATCCTTTCCTTAATTTCCTTGGATGCAGAAGATACGGACAAAGGCATAGGAACTATGGTCTCAGAGGCACCAATAGTCACTCTTGGAAGAGCTGTTGATTTCTTCTTCTTCTTGGGAGGCTCTTGCTTCTCTTCCTCTTCCTTTAGAATGACTTCCTTGGTCCTTTTCCCTTTAACCTTAAGAGGTCCTCCTCCAGCAGTCTCAGGAATGGCAGAATAGTTGATTATTCTACCAGTTTCATTGTAGTAATCTACTACAAATCTTACTAGGACTTCAGAATTGTCTTCTTTGGAAATGAGAGGGAAGTCCATCATCAAGTCTGATTGCATATAAAATTCCCTCATATCTTGATTAGAAGGATTGAATCTATTGACAATATTCATGTATTGAAGAGTTTTACCATTGATGACTATCCCAGTCATTGTTCCAAGGTGAGCGTCTGATACTACACCAGATTCTGTCAAGACCTTCAAGAGGCCTCCTTGATACAGAATCTCAGAGATTAACCTTCCAAAAGGAACTTGTCTTCTGGATTCAGATTGGCTTTTCCTAATAGCCCAACACATGTGGTACATCACGTACCTAGGAAAGTTTATCTTCTTTTTCTTTATCAAAAAGTACAGAAGCACCTTGTGATCAACAGACAGAGTGTCTGTTCCTCCACCTTTCTGAAGCATACTATCCAGTATGATCTTCAAAAGCACCCTATGCTCATGATGCATGTCCACCAACTTATTTGAGGGTCTTCCTTCAAATAAGAGTTTGTTGCAGATACTCATCCAATCACTCTTCTTATCAACATTCCATTGGAATTTCCCTTCATTCACTACTCTGCAGGCTCTGGCAACCACTTCTTCAGTGATAAGGATTGGAATCCCCATCACAGCAGACCTGATTTCAAGACCTTTGTACGGTCTTAAACCCATTTCCTTTCTATTCTTGCCAGCCAATGAAGGGTTGTTCATGATTGCAGCAGTTTCTTCGATGGTAGCGTCTTCCTTGTCGAAAACTTCTGCCCTGACCCAGAGGTCTCTCACTAACTCATGATATGTTGGTCCATTCGACATACCGAAATAACTCATCATTCCTTGTGATAAGAAATGAGAAGAGACATCTACACCATGTTGAATGTGGGAACCGAAATCCACTAGAGATTCAACTTGAACTTCCAGAGTTACTTTAATAAGGTTCATGGTCCTGGGTTTAATCACGTATGATTTACCGGTTTTGATTATCACACCAGATTGAATAAGATCACTTGCCATTTGAAGGTTTCTAGGTTTTGATTTTGAGAACAAAAAGTTTTTCAGAGACTGAAAACAAGATAAATGTTTAGAGAAAAAATCAAAGTGTGAAAAGTGAAGTGAGTTGTGTGTGATTGGTATTTATAGTGAAAGAGTCGAAAATTGTTTGGAAAGAGTAGAGGACAAACAAACAAGAGTAATAAAGACAGTGAGCATGCAGCCGTAAAAGTGTTGGAAAGATGCGATGGTAACTTGTTAAACGTAAAGAAATCATTTCCCTTTGAGTTTTTACCCAATACAGACAGGCCACGTCTGAGAATCTAAAAAGTAACTGTCACCGTAGTGGGGCAGGTGTTACTAAACTCAACAGTCATGCTTCCACTAATACGAGCTTCTGAGAGTCTAAGATTCCTTAACAGAGTCTGAAAGTCTATCAGAGGCTTATGTTCACCAGAGTCTCCAAAAGAGAGTCTGATTCTCAATTAGCTTCTGAGTATCTTTCAGAGTCTGAATTCTGTTTTCAGAGGCGCACATTAACCAGAGACATAACACATGTTTAAATTTTTCTTTATAAAATCAAATCTTTCAACAGACAAAGGTTTAGTAAATATATCAGCCCATTGATGATCAGTATCAATGAATTGAATATCTAGAATTCCTTTTTGAACATAGTCTCTTATAAAATGATATTTAATCTCAATGTGCTTTGCTCTTGAATGCAGAATTGGATTCTTAGATAAATATATAGCTGCTGTATTATCACAATAAATTGGGATACAGTTTTGAGTTATTTGATAATCCTCAAGCTGATGTTTCATCCAGAGTAGCTGTGTACAACAACTAGCAGCTGAGATGTATTCTGCTTCTGCTGTAGACAAAGCAATAGTTGCTTGCCTCTTGCTAGCCCAGGATATCAGATTCTCTCCCAAAAATTGACAATTGACACTGGTTGATTTTCTTTCAATCCTGTCTCCAGCATAGTCAGCGTCACAGAATCCAACTAGCTTATAGTTAGAGAATTTCTTGTACAGAAGTCCAAGATTAGTAGTTCCTTTCAAATATCTAAAGATTCTCTTAACAACTGTTAAGTGAAACTCTCTAGGATCTGATTGAAACCTTGCACACAAACATACACTGAATAAAATATCTGGTCTGGATGCAGTTAGGTATAACAAAGAACCAATCATACCTCTATACAGCTTCTGATCAACTTTGGTTCCTTGATCTTCTTTGCTCAAAGTGCAGGTTGGATGCATTGGAGTGTTTATTTCTTTGCAGTCCTCAAGATTGAACTTCTTCAGGAGCTCTTTCGTGTATTTGGACTGATGAACATAGACTCCATCTTTGCATTGGTTGATTTGAATTCCTAGAAAGAATTTCAATTCTCCCATCATGCTCATTTCAAATTCATCCTGCATTACCTTGGAAAACTCTTTGCAAAGTGAACTATTAGTTGAACCAAAAATGATATCATCAACATAAATTTGAACGATAAGAATGTCCTTCTTCAGAGTCTTTCTGAATAGTGTAGTGTTAACTTGGCCTCGTTCAAAGTCATTTTGAATTAAGAAATTACTCAGTCTTTCATACCAAGCTCTGGGAGCCTGTTTCAAGCCATATGGTGATTTCTTCAATTTATAAACATGGTCTGGATGTTTTAAATCTTCAAAGCCAAGAGGTTGTTTGACATAGACTTCTTCAAAAATGACACCATTAAGAAACGCACTCTTAACGTCCATTTAATACAAGATTATGTTGTGATTCACTGCATAGGAAAGAAGTAACCTGATTGCTTCCAATCTTGCAACTGGAGCAAATGTTTCTGTGTAATCAATGCCTTCTTGTTGACTGTAGCCCTGCGCAAAAAGTCTGACCTTGTTTCTGATTACTTCTCCTTGTTCACTAAACTTATTTCTGAACACCCATTTAGTTCCAATAATGTTTTTGTGTTCAGGCTTAGCTACTAGATCCCACACTTCATTCCTTTTGAATTGATTAAGTTGATCTTGCATTGCCAGAATCCATCCTTCATCTCCAAGTGCTTCTTCAATAGTGGTTGGTTCAATAACAGATAAAAATCCCAAGGCAGACTCTTCTGTTCTGAAATACGATCTAGTTCTTCTGGGACTATCTTTATTGCCAATAATTTGATCCTCCGGATGTGAAGACTTGTATTTGAATGAATGTTTGGATTGACTAGCTTGCTGTGAACCATCTTGAGCTTCTTCAGAAGCTTCTTCATTAGGAACTTCAGGGGATGCTCCAGCTTCTGAAGTATCTTCAGATTCTGGAATCTGATCAGATTCTGAGTTGATATCAGAATCTTGAGATCCTGCACAACTTTCATCTTGCTCTGGAGTTTCACTTCCAAGCACTTTGTCATCAAATCTGACATGCATAGATTCTTCAACACATTGTGTTTCTGAATTATACAGTCTGTATGCCTTAGATGGTTCAGAGTAACCTAAGAAGATTCCCTTCTGAGCTTTGGCATCAAATTTCTTTAGATAGACTTTATTGTTCAGGATATAACATGTACATCCGAACTGATGAAAATAGGATATGTTAGGTTTCCTTCCTTTAAAGAGTTCATATGTTGTTTTGTTCAACAGAGGTCTGATATAAATTTTGTTCTGAACATAACATGTTGTATTTACTGCTTCTACCCAAAAATGTTTAGCCAGACTGTTCTCATGGATCATGGTTCTAGCCATTTCTTGTAAGGTTCTGTTCTTTCTCTCTACAACTCCATTTTGTTGTGGAGTTCTAGGTGCAGAGAATTCATGAATAATTCCATGTTTTTCACAGAAAACCTCAAAAAACTCATTTTCAAATTCTCCTCCATGATCACTTCTGACTTTCAAAATTTTCAATTCTTTTTTCAGATTGAATTTGGATGCAGAATTTACTAAACACAGAATATGAGTCATCTTTATTTTTCAGAAACTTAACCCATCTCCATCTGTTTTAATCATCAATAATGACTAGTCCATACTTACTTCCATATAAGGATGCAGTGCTAACTGGTCCAAATAAATCAATGTGAAGTAACTCCAAGGGTCTGGTTGTAGAAACAATTTATTTCGGTTTAAAGGAACTCTTAACAATTTTCCCTTTCTAACATGCTCCGCAAAGAGCATCTGAATGATAGTCAATGTCTGGTAAGCCTTTGACTAGTTGCAACTTGTTAAGCTTAGAGATAAATCTCCAGTTTGCATGTCCCAACCGTCTATGCCACAGCCATTTCTTATCACCCATTGACAAAAGGCAAACTACATTTTGATCAGTCGGTTCAGAGAACTTTATTTTGTAGACATTGTTTATTCTCTTTCCCTTGAAGACTATGGATTGATCATCCTTGTTAACTACAGTGCAATTGTTCTTATTAAACAAAACATCATAACCACTGTCGCATAATTGACTTATGCTCAGTAGGTTATGTCTAAGCCCATCAACAAACCACACATTACAAATAGAGATAAGAGAGTTACCAATGGTTCCAGTACCAATGATTTTTCCAGTCTGGTTTCCTCCAAATCCCACAGTTCCTCCCTCTTTCATGGTTAGGGTTAGGAACATAGACTTTTCTCCCGTCATGTGTCACGAGCAACCACTGTCCAGGTACCAAGCCTTTTGCATTTCTAGTCCTTTTAGACATACCTGCAGCATCAACAATTTCAGACTTAGGTACCCATATTATCATGGGTTCTCTTGGGTTAGTCCTTAAACCATTGAATTCCTTTCGTAAGGTGTGTCTTGAAGTCATTGGCATTATTTTCCTCCACACCTTGGGTTTAGAACCGTTCAGTTTAGGATTCAACTTGCCTTTCACAGTTTCTCTTCTTTGAAACTTAGGCTTTTGTTTTTCAGACTCTGGCTTCCTCAGAGTCCGTTTATCAGACTCTGAATGTTTTAGAGTCTGAATCATTGAAGCCTTAGGTTCAATGTTTTTCAGAACTTTTGACTTTGCATTCTGAGATTTTGACTTAGTCAAAACTTTAGAACTTGAAGTTATAGGTTATGAATGAGTCACTGTGTTGACTTCATCAGACTCACTTACAAAGTGATTTTTCAATGCTTCTCTGGCGCCATCAGGACCAGGTTTCAGAATCACTTCATTTGAGCTACCTCCAACGAATCCAAGACCCTGTCCTCTGTTCTGATATGTGCTTTAGATCATGGATGCAACCCTAGATCTGTCAATTCCAGTAGCAATAAATTCTTGTAAAGCAATATCTTGCTCACTCGAGTATTTACAATTACACTTCTTGATCAATAAAGTATCATTTTCTTCTTTTAAACTTTCTAACTCCAACAGAGTTGAATTATGCCTTTTTGACAGCTTATCAAGCTGTTGTTTGAATTTCTTCAACTCAGTGGTTTTAGCTTTAAAATGACCATGAAGTTCTTTGACAGAATCTACTAATTCAGATCTTGTGAGTTCAGAAAATACCTTTGTTTCACTTTCAGAGTCTGCATCTGATTCTGCCTCAGGTGTCTCCTTTACAGATTCAGTTGTAGCCATTAATCCAACAGCTACATTAGCTTCCTCAATTGCTATAACCTTTGGTCTCCATCTAGAGGGTAAGCTCCTTAGGATCTTGCTAACATGGTCAGAAGCTATGTAACTCTTCTTTAGTATCTGAAGTCCAGATACTAGAGTTTGAAATCTTGAGTACATCTACTCAATACTTTCATCCTCTTTCATCTTGAATAATTCATACTGATGAACTAATAGAAGAGCTTTAGCTTCCCTGACCATTTTGCTCCCTTCATAGTTTTCACAAAGAGAAGCAAACATGGCTCTAGCAGTAGATTTGTCACTCATCTTCATGTATTCAGATTTAGGAATAGCAGTGACAAGAGCTCCTCTGATGAAATGATGTTTCTTGTAGATCTTCTTTTGAGCAGCAGTGTGAAGTTTACGGTTAATGGCAGCACCTTCATCATCAAGTTGTAAGTCACCAACACCATCTTCAAGTATGTCCCAGAGTTCTTCATCAAGACCCATGACATAGCTGTAGAAGTTGGTTTTCCACCAAGAAAATTCTTCAGGATCACCATTGAACTTTGGAATGAGTTCAGAGTCTGATGGGAGATTAGATTCTGTTGCAGCGGATATAAACAAGAGATAGAGAGAAGAGAGAACACAAGCAATTATACAGGTTCCTTCCACAAACCGGAAGTAGTCCTCTCCCCCTTGCACTTCCAAGGAAAGTTCCACTAAAATGTAATATCTATTACAAGTTGCTCAAACACTCAGTAAGAGACTTTCAATGCTCAAGCACGCAGGCAAGAGACTTCTAATGCTGAAAGACACAACTAAGAGACTTCTTTGCTCAAGGACGCAGCCAAGAGACTTCTGACACAATTTACAGAAAATTGAATAGAGTTGAAACACTTGATAAACAATCAAACGTGTTCCAATTACAAAACAAAGACAGACTCTGTTTTAAACAAAGACAGACTCTGTTTTTCTGCTTAACTTAGAAATTCTAGAATACTCAGCTTGTAAGAATAATCTAAGTTGTTGATGTGTTTCTGTTAATACTCAGTTTGAATACGATAGCTTAGCAGCGTAGTTTTTCAGTTGTGGAGTCCAACAATTCTTCAAGTCTTCTATCCTTTATATAGGCGTTGGAAAGAGACGTTGAGTCATCCAGCACATCAGGATGATTTTGGAAGCTTGATCAATAGTTGTTGATTTGTTGCTTGATATGGTAATAGTCCTTCAAATGCATATTTTGAATTCCATTCCTTTTGAAGCTTGATACCGGTAGACACAGTTGCCAAACTGTACGAGGTAGTGGAGTAGTGGAAACAGAGTTCGTACACACGTACTATGTACTATTCTGCATTCTTTGTTGTTGAGCATCCCACGCTCAAGTTGACTTTGAAGCTAGCCGTTACTCCAAATGAGAGTTTCTTGAGCATTGTAATGCCTTTAGAAATCCTTCTAAGCAGATCTTCAGATTGCAGACTTCAGACTCACTGTAGCATTTCAGCTTCTGATGATCTTCAGACTCTCTTGGTCTTCAGGTTCTGATAGTCTTCAGATTCTGATAGTCTTCAGACTCTCTTCGACACAGTCTTCTGACTCTCTTTGATACAATCTTCAGACTCTCTTCGATATAGTCTTCAGACTCTTCTTTGATAGAGTCTTCAGACTCTTCTTCGATAGTCAGAATCACAAGCAACAAGCTTCTCTAGGTCTTCGCTCTCAAAATGTTCAATCATAATACTTTCTAAGATATAAATTTTGACTAATATCCTGCATACTTAAACAAATATTAGCATATCCAGTTGACAATTTTTAATACCTTGTTATCATCAAAACTCAAAACGTGGTATTGCTAAACACCTTTGTTCCATCAGCAACTAGTCAAAGGCTTACTAGACATTGATTATCATTCAGATGCTCTTTGTGGAGCATGTCAGAAAGGGAAAATTGTTAAGAGTTCCTTTAAACCTAAAGAAATTGTTTCTACCTCCAGACCCTTGGAGTTACTTCACATTGATTTATTTGGACCAGTTAGCACTGCATCCTTATATGGAAGTAAGTATGGACTAGTCATTGTTGATGATTACAGCAGATGGAGTTGGGTTAAGTTTCTGAAAACTAAAGATGACTCATATTCTGTGTTTAGCAAATTCTGCATCCAAATTCAATCTGAAAAAGAATTGAAAATTTTGAAAGTCAGAAGTGATTATGGAGGAGAATTTGAAAATGAGCCTTTTGAGGTTTTCTGTGGAAAACATGGAATTATTCATGAATTCTCTGCACCTAGAACTCCACAACAAAATGGAGTTGTAGAGAGAAAGAACATAACCTTACAAGAAATGGCTAGAACCATGATCCATGAGAACAGTCTGGCTAAACATTTTTGGGCAGAAGTAGTAAATACAGCATGTTATGTTCATAACAGGATCTATATCAGACCTTTGTTGAACAAAACAACATATGAACTCTTTAAAGGAAGGAAACCTAACATATCTTATTTTCATCAGTTTGGATGTACATGTTTTATCCTGAACAATAAAGTCTATCTAAAGAAATTTGATGCCAAAGCTCAGAAGGGAATCTTTTTAGGTTACTCTGAACGATCTAAGGCATACAGACTGTATAATTCAGAAACACAATGTGTTGAAGAATCTATGCATGTCAGATTCAATGACAAAGTGCCTGGAAGTGAAACTCCAGAGCAAGATGAAAGTTGTGCAGGATATCAAGATTCTGATATCAACTCAGAATCTGATCAGATTCCAGAATCTGAAGATACTCCAGAAGCTGGAGCAGCCCCTGAAGTTCCTAATGTAGAAGATTCTGAAGAAGCTCAAGATGATTCTCAGCAAGGTAGTCAATCCAAACATTCTTTCAAATACAAGTCTTCAATCCTGAGGATCAAATAATTGGCAATAAAGATAGTCCCAGAAGAACTAGATCATATTTCAGACAAGAAGAGTCTGCCTTGGGATTATTATCTGTTATTGAACCAACCACTATTGAAGAAGCACTTGGAGATGAAGGATGGATTCTGGCGATGCAAGATGAACTTAATCAATTCAAACGGAATGAAGTGTGGGATCTAGTAGCTAAGCCTGAACACAAGAACATTATTGGAACTAAATGGGTGTTTAGAAATAAGCTTAGTGAACAAGGAGAAGTAATCAGAAACAAAGCTAGACTTGTTGCACAAGGCTACAGTCAACAAGAAGGCATTGATTATGTTGGAACAAAGGTGTTCAGCAATACCACGTTTTGAGTTTTGATGATAACAAGGTATTAAAAATTGTCAATTGGATATGCTAATATTTGTTTGAGTATGCAGGATTGTCATACCCTAATTTTTGACCAATTTATTTTTATTTATTCGTACGTTGATCGTTTTTCAGTCGTCCGTTTGCGCGCTTATTCCCGTAATATCTGTTTTTATTCGTACTTGTGGTCGCATTTATTTTTCGTTCGTCGTTTATTTTTTAATGTCACTCGCGTATTTAATTTCGTAATTTTTTACTCGCGTTTTGCGTATTTTAGTGTAGCGTAACGTTGGCGTTCTTAAAGTTCATTTTATTCACGTCGTTGATTTATTGTTTTAATTAGCGTAAAAAAAGCCGCGTATTTCAGTCGTATCAGACGAAAATTCGGCAGAGAGGTATTTTAAAATACCTCATTTTTTTGGTTCCGACGGGACATTTTTTTTATTTATTATTTAATTTTCGTTTTTTATTATTAATTATTTATTTAGTTATTTCTTTTTCCATTTATTTAATCTGTTGTTATTTATTTATCAGTTTTATTATTTTTTTTAAGTCATTTGGTACACTTGCCATTTTGTCATTGGTCCTGTCCAACTTTTTCTCCAAGAAACTGCCGGGGTATTTTTGTCATTGTCAGTGTATCAGTGAACAGTACTATAAAAGTACTGTTCACGCGTCAGAATGGTCCCCAGCGTGTCAGAGAAGTCACAATCAGTCAAAATCAACCACAAACACATTTTCACATTCTCTTTCCAAAAATTCAAATCAAACCACAAAAAACTCATGAATTTGTTCATGAACATCAAGAACTCATGAGTTTCATTCATAACAACAACAAAACAAAATCCGAATCTCATACACCACGAATCAACATCACACATAATCAAAATCCAAACCCATAATCAAAATCCAAACCCATAACCACAAATCCAAACCCAAATCCACAAATCCGAATCCGAATCAAACCATTTTCGGCCAAAAACAACCTCAACAAAAGCAAATCCGAATCAACACATAACAACAAAACCAAATCCATACCTCACAAAAAAAAAAAATTCGGCCAAACCAACACATAATCAAATCAAAACCGAACCGAAAAAAACAGAGGAAGAAGAAGAGGAAATCGAAACCGAAAAAGGAAGAAGAAGAGGAAATCGAAACCGAAAAAGGAAAAGAAGAAGAGGAGACCGAACCGAAGAAGAGTAAAAAACGCAAGGAAAAAGAGGACCAAAACGGAAGCCGAAAGAAAAACAACAAGTAAGGTTCATCTTTATGATTTTTTTTGTGTTTATTTATGAACTTGAATGTTTAGATCTAGGCTTTTTGTGTATGGTTTTGAAGAATCTAAGGCTAGTTTTGGATAGAGGAGAAGGAGAGGAAGCTTTGGGCATAAAAAATTTCAAAAAAAAATAAGTTTCTACCTCCGGCGCGGTGGCCCTCCGGCCAACCACCGCGCCAGAGTCTTTTCCGGCCGCCACCCTCCTTCTTCTCCGGCGGACAAATGTTAGAGAGAGGGGAGAGCATTTTTTTTCATTTTTACTTTAAGAGAGAGAAAGGGGAAGAGGGAAATGAAAGAAAAAACCTTGGAAAACCTTTTATACTCACTTATGTGAGTTGGGGCGGGTCACCCATGGGTTGACCCAGTACCCGCCCCAGCTTTCTTGTTTTCAGCCCAACTTTTTTTTTTTTTTTTTCTTTTTCTTCCTTCTCTTTTCTGCTTGCTATTCGTACCACTGTATTCTGTTTCCTGCACCCCCCTCCCTGCATTTTCTTATGGTAATGTTTGTGTTGTTTTATTTCATGTATTTATTTCTTTTTTAAAGTCACATGATGCTTGAACTATATGTCTTGCATTTTTTTAATTAGCATTTTAATCCTAACATCATGCATATTTTTGCTTAGTTCATAGTTAAATTTCTATTTCATATGATTTTTGTTCTTTTTATGCATTAAATTTTTTTTCATGCACTTTGATTTCTTTAAATTTTGTTTACCTTGCATTTATATTTATTTCGTATGTTTGCATTTTATTGTCATGTTGTTCTAATTTGTTTAAATTGCATTTTAGTTTATGGAAGTAATTCTTATTAGAAGTACTACATGCATATTTAAATTTCTTGTCATTTATTTTATTTTTGGTTTAGTTTGTAATTAGGAAATGATGTAATTTATTTTTTTGCATTTTTTTTCTTTTGAGACCATAGAATGTATTTAGGGTATGTAATATGTAACCGGCACACGCACTGACACGCGCACCGACACTCCACTTTATTTATCGCTTTACGCTTATTTATTTTTCCGCCGTTACGCGATTTCGTCGTTAGTTTAGAAAATATTTTCTTCAAAAAAATCAAAAAAAATCAAATTCAAATTTCTTTTAAGTAAACCTTGGTATGTAATCCAAGTGTCTTTCTTCTTTATTTTCCTTAATCAAATGTTAATTAATTTAATATCCACATTAGACATGTATTTCGTGCAATTAAAATTAACCAACTTCATCGTATTTTCTTCTCATGCCTTGAGGCCTCTCATCTTTTCTTAAAACCTTTCTTTCAAAAATGATAAAATCAATTCAACTCATCAAATAAGTTCTTTAGCCGAACTACTTGATTTTGATCCCGATTTATTTGGGTAAGTAGGCAAAGGGTTTCGACCCTTCCAAATCAATAAAAAATAACCAAAAACATGCTTCATCTTCCTCCTTTCTTTCACTTTAACTCTTAAACTCTTTTTAATAAGTAAAATTAATTTAGCGCAAGATTAGAGAATAGGTAGAAGGTTCCTATGGGATACCATAGTCGGTTCGGGTGCCTAACACCTTCACCAATCGAAACCAACCTCTGAATCCAAGGTCTCATAAGGGTTTTTACTCACTTTTTCCCTTCCCGCGAATAAAAGTTGAGAGTTCAATGATTAAAGGTTCAAATCCGATCAATGATTTTGATACCCGAAAATCACGAGCACAAGGATATTAATCAAGATTTATATCTTAGAAAGTATTCTGTTTGAACATTTTAAGAGCAAAGATCTAGAGAAGCTTGTTGCTTGTGATTCTGTATCGAAGAGAGTTTGACGACTGTATCGAAGAGAGTCTGAAGAAGAGAGTCGGAAGACTATCAGAGTATGAAGACTATCAGAGTCTGAAGACCAAGAGAGTCTGAAGATAATCAGAAGCTAAGTGCTACAATGAGTCTGAAGATCTGCTTACAAGGATTTTTAAAGGCATTACGATGCAAAAAAAAACTCTCATTTGGAGTAACGGCTAGCTTCGAAGTCAACTTGAGCGTGGGATGCTCAACGACAAAGAATGCAGGTCAGTACATAGTACGTTGTACGAACTCTGTTTCCACTACTCCACTACCTCGTACAGTTTGACAACTGTGTCTACCGGTATTAATCTTCAGAAGGAATGGAATTCAAAATATGCAATTGAAGGACTATTACCATATCAAGCAACAGATCAACAACCATTGATCAAGCTTCAGAAATCATCCTGATGTGTTGGATGACTCAACGTCTCTTTCCAACGACTATATAAAGGATAGAAGACTTGAAGAATTGTTGGACTCTACAACTAAAAAAACTACGCTGCATTGCTATCGTATTCAACTGAGTCTTAACAAAAACACATCAACAGCTTAGATTATTCTTACAAACTGAGTATTCTAGAATTTCTAAGTTAAGCAGAAAAACAGAGTCTGTCTTTGTTTGAAACAGAGTCTGTCTTTGTTTTAATTGAAACACGTTTGATTGTTTGTCAACTGTTTTAACTCTATTCAATTTTCTATAAATTGTGTCCGAAGTCTCTTTCTTGTGTGCTTGAGCAAAGAAGTCTCTTGGCTGCGTCCTTGAGCAAAGAAGTCTCTTAGTTGTGTCTTTGAGCATTGGAAGTATCTTGCCTGCATGCTTGAGCATTGGAAGTCTCTTACTGTTTGTTTGATCAACTTTTAATAGATATTACATTTTAGTGAAACTCTCCTTGGAAGTGCAAGGGGGACATGACTACTTCCGGCTTGTGGAAGGAACCTGTATAATTGCTTGTGTTCTCTCTTCTCTCTTTCTCTTGATTATTTCCGCTGCATCAGAACCTAATCTCCCATCAGACTCTGATCTCTTTCAGACTCTGATACTAAGGAATTAGATTCTCACGCTTCATGAGGTGCGAAAAGCTGACACAATTCAACCCCCCTTTTTGTGTTTTTCTCACCTTCAGTTGGTATCAGAGCTCCGGCTCTGTTGTCATAGCACTTAACCGTGTAACAGAAAAGATCCAGAGAAAAACATGTGTTCCAGTGAACCTTCTTCTTCATGTGCTACTTCTGGTGCTGCTATACCATATAATTATGGATCCAATAACAGCAGTAAAAAGGCTGATTATGGAAAAATTCCTAAGTTCAATGGTGATCCTGAAGAATTTTCTTGGTGGAAAACCAACTTCTACAGTTATGTCATGGGTCTTGATGAAGAACTCTGGGACATACTTGAAGATGGTGTTGGTGACTTACAACTTGATGACGAAGGTGCTGCCATTGACCGAAAACTTCACACTGCTGCTCAAAAGAAAATCTACAAGAAACATCATATCATCAGAGGAGCTCTTGTCACTACTATTCCTAAATCGGAATACATGAAGATGAGTGACAAATCTACTGCTAGAGCCATGTTTGCTTCTCTTTGTGCAAACTATAAAGGAAGCAAAAAGGTCAGGGAAGCTAAAGCTCTTCTATTAGTTCATCAGTATGAACTATTCAAGATGAAAGAGGATGAAAGTATTGAGCAGATGTACTCAAGATTTCAAACTCTAGTATCTGGTCTTCAGATACTAAAGAAGAGTTATATAGCTTCTGATCATGTTAGCAAGATCCTAAGGAGCTTACCTCCTAGATGGAGACCAAAGGTTACTGCAATTGAGGAGGCTAAAGATTTAAACACTTTAAGTGTTGAAGATCTTGTAAGCTATCTCAAGGTTCATGAGTTAAGTCTCAATGAACATGAGTCTGCAAGAAAGTCTAAAACCATTGCTTTAAAATCAAAAGGAAGATCCTCAAAAGCTTTCAAGGTTGAAGAGTCTGAAAATGAATCTTCAGCTTCTGAAAGCTCAGAGGAAGATCCTGATGTTGCAAAGGAAATGGCTATGCTTTCAAGCACAATGCAGTACCTTGCTAAAAAAACAAGAGATTTTTGAGCAAGAGCAGTGGGAAGGGTTTAAAAAAGGAGGAACAAAAAGGTTGCTTCAACTGCAAGAAGACTGGACGTTTTATTGCTGACTGTCCAGAACTGCAGAAGGAGAAATCCAAGTCAAAAAGTCCAACCTTCAAGTCAAGCAAGTTTAAGAAGCAAATCAAGAAAAGTCTGATGGCTACCTGGGAAGATCTTGATAATGAGTCAGGGTCTGAGAATGATGATGCTGATGGTGAAGCCAATGTAGCTGTTGGTCTAATGGCTACAAGTGAATCTGTAAAGGAGACACCTGAGACAAAATCAGATGCAGACTCTAAAAGTGAAACAGAGGTATTTTCTGAACTCACAAAATCTGAATTAGTAGATTCTGTCAAAGAACTTCTTGGTCATTTTAAAGCTAAAACCACTGAGTTGAAGAAAGTCAAACAACAGCTTGATAAGCTGTCAAAAAGACATAATTCAACTCTGTTGGAGTTAGAAAGCTTAAAAGAAGAAAATGATACTTTATTGATCAAGAAGTGTAGCTGTAAATACTGGAGTGAGCAAGATATTGCTTTACAAGAATTTATTGCTACTGGAATTGACAGATCAAGGGTTGCATCCATGATCTATAGCATGTATCAGAACAGAGGACAGGGTCTTGGATTCATTGGAGGAAGCTCGAATGAAGTGACTCTGAAACCTGGTCCTGATGGAGCCAGAGAATCGTTGAAAAATCACTTTGTAAGTGAGTCTGATGAAGTCAACACAGTAACTCATTCAGAACCTACAACTTCAAGTTCTAAGGTTCTGACTAAGTCAAAATCTCAGAATGTAAAGTTAAAAGTTCCGAAAAACTTTGAATCTAAAGCTTTAATGATTCAGACTCTAAAACATTCAGAGTCTGATAAACAGACTCTGAAAAAGCCAGAGTCTGAAAAACAAAAGCCTAAGTTTTAAAAAGGAGAAACTATGAAAGGCAAGTTGAATCCTAAACCAAACGGTTCTAAACCTAAGGTATGGAAGAAAACACTGCCAATGACTTCAAGACGCAACTTACGAAAGGAATTCAATGGTTCAAAGACTAACTCAAAAGGACCCATGAGAATATGGGTACCTAAGTCTGAAATTGTTGATGCTGCAGGTATGTCTAAAAGGACTAGAAAAGCAGAAGGCTTGGTACCTGGACAGTGGTTGCTCGCGTCACATGACGGGAGAAAAGTCTATGTTCCTAACCCTAACCATGAAAGAGGGAGGAACTGTGGGATTTGGAGGAAACCAGACTGGCAAAATCATTGGTACTGGAACCATTGGTAACTCTCTGATCTCAATCAGTAATGTGTGGTTCGTTGATGGACTTAGACATAACCTACTAAGCATAAGTCAATTATGTGACAGTGGTTATGATGTTTTGTTTAATAAGAACAACTGCACTGTGGTTAACAAGGATGATCAATCCATAATCTTCAAGGGAAAAAGAAGAAACAATGTCTACAAGATAAAATTCTCTTAACTGACTGATCAAAAGGTAGTTTGCCTTTTGTCAATGGGTGATAAGAAGTGGCTATGGCATAGACGGTTGGGACACACTAAATGGAGATTAATCTCTAAGCTTAATAAGTTGCAATTAGTCAAAGGCCTACCAGACATTGACTATCATTCAGATGCTCTTTGCGGAGCATGTCAGAAAGGGAAAATTGTCAAGAGTTCCTTTAAGCCAAAAGAAATTGTTTCTACTTCCAGACCCTTGGAGCTACTTCATATTGATTTATTTGGACCAGTTAGCACTGCATCCTTATATGGAAGTAAATATGGACTAGTCATTGTTGATGATTACAGTAGATGGAGTTGGGTTAAGTTTCTGAAAACTAAAGATGACTCATATTCTGTGTTTAGTAAATTCTGCATCCAAATTCAATCTGAAAAAGAATTGAAAATCTTAAAAGTCAGAAGTGATCATGGAGGAGAATTCGAAAATGAGCCTTTTGAGGTCTGATGTGAAAAACATGGAATTATTCATGAATTCTCTGCACCTAGAACTCCACAACAAAATGGAGTTGTAGAGAGAAATAACAGAACCTTACGAGAAATGGCTAGAACCATGATCCATGAGAACAATCTGGCTAAACATTTTTGGGCAGAAGCAGTAAACACAGCTTGTTATGTTCAGAACAGGATCTATATCAGACCTTTGTTGAACAAAACAGCATATGAACTCTTTAAAGGAAGGAAACCTAACATATCTTATTTTCATCAGTTCGGATGTACTTTGAAGGTGAGAAAAACACAAGAAGGGGGGGTTGAATTGTGTTTGCTTTTCGCAGCTCTTGAAGAGTGAGAATCTAATTCCTTTAAACTCAGAGTCTGAATGGGATCAGAGTCTGATGGGAGATTAGGTTCTGATGCAGCGGAATAATCAAAAGATAGAGAGAAGAGAGAACACAAGCAATTATACAGGTTCCTTCCACAAACCGGAAGTAGTCCTGTCCCCCTTGTACTTCCAAGGAGAGTTCACTAAAATGTAATATTAATTACAAGTTGCTCAAACACACAGTAAGAGACTTCCAATGCTCAAGCACGCAGGCAAGAGACTTCCTTGCTCAAAGACACAACTAAGAGACTACTTTGCTCAAGCACACAAGCAAGAGACTTCTTACACAATTACAGAAAATTGAATAGAGTTGAAACACTTGACAACAATCAAATGTGTTTCAATTACAACAAAGACAGACTCTGTTTCAAACAAAAGACAGACCCTGTTTTTCTGTGGAACTTAGAAATTCTAGAATACTCAGTTTGTAAGAATCTAAGTTGTTGATGTGTTTTTGTTAAGACTCAATTGAATACGAAAGCAACGCAGTGTAATTTTTCTAGTTGTAGAGTCCAACAATTCTTCAAGTCTTTTATCCTTTATATAAGCGTAGGAAAGAGACGTTGAGTCATCCAGCACATCAGGATGATTTCTGAAGCTTGATCAATGACTGTTGATTTGTTGCTTGATTTGGTAATAGTCCTTAAATTGCATAATTTGAATTCCATTCCCTTTGAAGATTAATACCGGTAGACACAGTTACCAAACTGTAAGATGTAGTGGAGTAGTGGAAACAGAGTTCGTACAACGTACTCTGTACTGGCCTGCATTCTTGTCTTTGTGCTTCCCACCCTCAAGTTGACTTTGAAGCTAGCCGTTACTCCATTTGAGAGTTTCTTTTGCATCGCAATGCTGTAGAAATCCTTGTTAGCAGATTTTCAGATTTTGGGCTTCAGACTCACTGTAGCACTAAGCTTCTGATAATCTTCAGACTCTCTTGTCTTCAGACTCTGATAGTCTTCAGACTCTGATAGTCTTCAGACTCTGATACAGTCTTTCAGACTCTCTTCGATACAGTCTTCAGACTCTCTTCGATACAGTCTTCAGACTCTCTTCGATACAGAATCACAATCAACAAGCTTCTCTGGATTTTTGCTCTTTAACATTGTTCAATCAGAATACTTTCTAAGATATAAATCTTGATTGATATCCTACATACTTAAACAAATATTAGCAATATCCAATTGACAACTTTTTAATACCTTGTTATCATCAAAACTCAAAACGTGGTATTGCTGAACACCTTTGTTCCAACAATCTCCCCCTTTTTGATGATGACAAACATTAGTATTTAAAAGGTCAATTGTTGTTAATCTATGTAACAAGTTGACTTAAGGGGTTTGAGGTTTGTAAGCTCAGAGTCTGAGGTTTGTAAGCTCTGACTCCCCCTGAGTCTGATAGTTCTTAAGTTGAGGTTTGTAAGCTCCTCCTAAGTTCTATCCAGGTTAATTAAATTCATTTTCATAAACAATCGAATTCATTCTCAGAATAATAAACGAATTTAGAGAACTGATTCTTAAACAGGGGCTCAGAGTCTAACTAAGCACCTTTCTCAGATTTCCCTTTAACTTTTACATAGAACATGCAATGTATTTAAAAGAAATACAAATCTCATAATTTTCCCTTCTCCCTGTTGAGAAAATACAAATACTTTCCTTTCTCCCCCTTTTGTCATCAACAAAAAGGTTTAGAACAAGTTCCTCCCCCTTTTTAAATGACTTAAGGTAAGGGTATAAACATATTTTAAGGAAAATGAGATTCAGAGGGAAAAACATAAAAGATTCAGAGCATAAAAAAATAAATTAAATGAAAATAGAATCAAATAAAACTTGTATAAATTTGTAAGCAAAAACAGTTCAGAAGATAGCAAACAAGAATTACAAAACAAAACAAAACGAAATTAAACTAAGGTTGGTTTTGTTTGGCAAGATGATCCATCAATTTCTGGAGATCCTCTTGCTGTTTCTTTACCATCTCTTCCAAAGCCTCAGTTCTTCTTAAATGCGCTTCCCTTTCTAGTCTGGCTTCTTCTTGAACTCTGTACAGTTTCCTTTTCAAAGAGTTATAAACCATTGAATCCCTTGGATTATACTGATCTTCATCAAAGATTGGTGTATCTCTAATCCTCAGAATAGGAGCTTTCTCCATGACTAAAACTTTCTCTGCCCGCTTGACTTCTTCAACATGCTTGGCAGTAACAAGTGCTTGTTCTCTGGCAGCAGCCTTCTGAATTTTGGTGATAAATTCCAAGAACTCAGTCTTTACTGTAGAGAACTTGTCCTCATAGCTCACATTGAGGATGGGCACAAACCTTTGCTCAATAATGTCCTTGAGCTTATTGCTTGAAGAAGCATAGAACTCATCTATCCTATTTGAATCAAATAAGTCAATATAAGGTTCAGAGGTTGAGGGTAGAGAGGCTCTTAAGGCTAGAAAAGTTTCAAACTCTGGGAAGATAGTTATAGGATCACAAAGAGGTTGGGGAACTCTTCTAGTTTCTGCTCTGCATTCTGTTACAGTTTCTGATATGATATCAGAAGCTTGTTCCAGATTTTCAGAAGCTGGCTCAACAACAGGTTCTGAAAGTTCAACAGAAGCTAAGGTAAGACTTTCTGTAGGTTTAGGTACAGGGTCTGGTTTGGAAACGGATTTTGTAGCTTTTGTTGATTTGGATTTAGCAGGGGTCTTTGGTAGTTCTCCTCCTAGATGTTTTTCAAGAGAATCTAGAGTGTCTGGAGAGTCTACACAAATGGTTTCAAGTTGGGGGGATGGCTGTTTAGATTGAATGGTTACTTCAGGCTTTTCAGAAGGTTGAATTGCCTGAAGTGGTTTGAGAAATGATGGTTGAGCAGGATGGTCAGCAAGAAGATTCATAGACACTATGATTGTGTCTTGAATTACTCTGTCCATAGTTGAATCAACATATTCAACTATTGCAGGGTCTAGTGGGTTATGGGATGATATGGGTTTGATTGGTGAGGGGGATGAATTTTTTTGGGATGGAAGAATTTGGCTCAAGGGTTTGTTATCTGATTCTGAATCAGATTCTGACTCTTGATTCAAAGAGGAAGATGAGCTATATGCTACGTTGCCAGAGGTGCCAATGCCAGCTTCTAGAGAAGCATAATGATCAGACACAGTAGCTTCTGATAACTCAGCTTCTGTAGTAGCTTCTGATAACTCAGCTTCTTTGACAGTCTCTTCCTTTAATTCTTCAGCAACCACTTCTGCTGCCATTGCCTTGCCAGCAGCATGTTCATCTTCAATCATAGATACAGAAGTACCTATCTTCTGTGCTATCTCCTTAGCCACAGGGACCACATCCACCTTTCTCTTCTTGATCTGACTTTCTTCACCATCAGAGTCAGTATCAAGCAAATCAGCAATTTCATCAGCTAGCTTGACATAATCTCTGTCACCCTTGCCTAGCTTCGCTTTCTTCTCATCTTTCTTTGCCTTCTTCTCGTCTTTCTTAGCTTTCTTCTCATCCTTGGTTTCTTTTATCCTATCCTTGATTTCCTTGGATGCAGAAGATACTGATGAAGGCATAGGAGCTATGGTCTTAGGGGAACCAATTGTCACTCCTAGAAGAGCAGTAGATTTGATCTTCTTCTTGAGAGGCTTCTTCTTCTCTTCCTCTTCCTTGAGAACCACTTCCTTGGTCTTTTTTCCTTTGACCTTAAGAGGTCCTCCTCCAGCAGTCTCACGAATGGCAGAATAGTTGATTATTCTACCAGTATCCTTGAAGTAATCCAACACAAATCTTGCAAGAACTTCAGGATTATCTTCTTTGGATATGGGAGGGAAGTCCATCATCAAGTCAGATTGCACATAAGATTCCCTCATATCATGCTTCGAGGGATTGAATCTCTTGACAATCTTCATGTACTGCAGAGTCTTGCCATTGATGATTCTCGCAGTCACAGTTCCAAGATGAATATCTGATACCACACCAGATTCTGATAAGACCTTCAAGAGGCCTCCTTGATACAGAATCTCTGATATTAATCTTCCAAAAGGAACTTGCCTTCTGGTTTCTGATTGACTCTTCTTGATGGCCCAGCACATGTGGTGCATCACATATCTGGGGAAGTTGATCTTTATTTTGTTGATGAGAAAATAAAGAAGAACTTTGTGATCAACAGACAATGTGTCTGTTCCTCCTCCTTTCTGAAGCATACTGTCCAGTATAATCTTCAGAAGCACCCTATGCTCAGGATGCATATCCACCAGTTTATTTGAGGGTCTCCCTTCAAATAGTAGTTTGTTGTAGATAACAGCCCATTCACTCTTCTTGTGAACATTCCACTGAAATTTACCAGCGTTCTCCATTTGAAAAGCCCTGGCTACCACCTCTTCAGTGATAACTACTGGTATTCCCATCACAGCAGACCTTACTTCAAGACCCTTGTACGGTCTTAAACCCATTCGATCTCTGTTCTTGGCAGCCAGCTTGGGGTTGTTTGAGATTGCAACTGTTTCTTCAAGAGTAGCTTCATCCTTGTCGTAGACTTCTGACCTAACCCAAAAATCTCTTACAAGTTCCTGATATGTTGGTCCATTCAACATACCAAAGTAGTTCATCATTCCTTGTGATAAGAAATGAGAAGAAACGTCAACTCCATGACGATTAAGAGAACCAAAATCTACTGGAGATTCAACTTGAATGTCCAGAGTCTCCTTGATAATGTTCATCGTTCTGGGTTTGATAACGTAGGACTTTCCAGACTTGATTATGACACTAGATTGGATGAGATCACTTGCCATTTTAGAGGTTTCTAAGTGTTTGATTTGAGAACAAAAAGTTTTGCAAAGTATTGAAAACAAGAAATTTGTTCAGAGAGAAAATCAAAGAGTGAAAAGAGAAGTGAGTTGTGTATGTTATGTATTTATAGAGAAAGAGTTTGATAACCGTTTGGAAAGAATAGGGGACAAACAAACACAAACAATAAATACATATAGCATGCAGCCGTAAAAGTATTGGGACAATGCGAAGGTAACTTGCTCAACGTAATGAAATCATTGCCCTTTGAGTTCTTACCCAATACAGACAGGACACGTCTGAGAAACTATAAAGTAACTGTCACCGTAGTGGGGCAGGTGTTACTAAACTCAACAGTCATGCTTCCACTAATACGAGCTTCTGAGAGTCTAAAGATTCCTTACCAGAGTTTGAATAGTTTATCAGAAGCTTTTATCAGAGTCTCCAAAAGAGGGTCTGATTCCCAAATAGCTTCTGAATATTTTCAGAGTCTGAATTCTGTTTTCAGAGGCGCACATTACCTAGAGACATAACACATGTTCAAATTTTTCTTTATGAAATCAAATCTTTCAACAGATAAGGGTTTAGTAAATATATCAGCCCATTGATGATCAGTATCAATGAATTGAATATCTAAGATTCCTTTTTGAACATAGTCTCTTATAAAATGATGTTTAATCTCAATGTGCTTTGCTCTTGAATGCAGAATTGGATTCTTAGACAAACATATAGCTGCCGTATTATCACAATAAATTGGGATATAGTTTTCAGTTATTTGATAGTCCTCAAGCTGATGTTTCATCCAGAGTAACTGTGTACAACAACTAGCAGCTGAGATGTATTCTGCTTTTGCTGTAGACAAAGCAATGGTTGCTTGCCTCTTGCTAGCCCAGGATATCATATTCTCTCCCAAGAATTGACAATTGCCACTAGTAGATTTTCTTTCAATCCTGTCTCCAGCATAGTCAGCATCACAGAATCCAACTAGCTTGTAGTCAGAGGATTTCTTGTAAAGAAGTCCAAGATTGGTGGTTCCTTTCAGATATCTAAAGATTCTTCTAACAGCTGTTAAGTGAGACTCTCTAGGATCTGATTGAAACCTTGCACACAGACATACGCTGAATAAAATATCTGGTCTGGATGCAGTTAGGTATCACAAAGAACCAATCATACCTCTATACAGCTTCTGATCAACTTTGGTTCCTTGATCTTCTTTGCTCAGAGTGCAGGTTGGATGCATTGGAGTATTCATTTCTTTGCAATCCTCAAGATTGAACTTCTTCAGAAGCTCTTTCGTGTATTTGGACTGATGAACATAGACTCCATCTTTGCATTAGTTGATTTGAATTCCAAGAAAGAACTTTAATTCACCCATCATGCTCATTTCAAACTCATCCTGCATTACTTTGGAAAACTCTTTGCAAAGTGAACTATTTGTAGAACCAAAAATGATATCATCAACATACATCTGAACTATAAGAATGTCTTTCTTCAGAGTCTTTCTGAATAATGTAGTGTCAACTTGCCCTCATTCAAAGTTATTTTGAATTAAGAAATTACTTAGTCTTTCATACCAAGCTCTGGGAGCTTGTTTCAAGCCATAGAGTGATTTCTTCAATTTATAAACATGTTTTGGATGTTTTAAATCTTCAAAGCAAGGAGGTTGTTTGACATATACTTCTTCAGAAATGACACCATTAAGAAATGCACTCTTAACGTCCATTTGATACAGGGTTATGTTGTGATTAACTGCATAGGAAAGAAGTAACCTGATTGCTTCCAATCTTGCAATTGGAGCAAACGTTTATGTGTAATCAATGCCTTCTTGTTGACTGTAGCCCTGCGCAACAAGTCTGGCCTTGTTTCTGATTACTTCTCCTTGTTCACTAAGCTTATTTCTGAACACCCACTTGGTTCTAATGATGTTCTTGTGATCAGGCTTAGCTACTAGATCCCATACTTCATTCCTTTTGAATTGATTCAGTTCTTCTTGCATTGCCAGAATCCATCCTTCATCTCCAAGAGCTTCTTCAACAGAGGTTGGTTCAATAACAGATAATAATCCCAAGGCAGACACTTCTTGTCTGAAATGCGATCTTGTTCTTCTGGGACTTTCTTTATTGCCAATTATCTGATCCTCTGGATGTGAATACTTGTATTTGAAAGATTGTTTGGATTGACTAGCTTACAAAGAACCATATTGAGCTTCATCAGAAGCTTCTTCATTAGGAACTTCAGGGGATGTTCCAGCTTCTGAAGTATCTTCAGATTCTGGAATCTGATCAGCTTCTGAGTTGTCATCAGAATCTTGAGATTCTACACAACTTTCATCTTGCACCGTAGTTTCACTTCCAGGCACTTTGTCATCGAATCTTACATGCATAGATTCTTCAACACATTGTGTTTCTGAATTATACAGCCTGTATGCCTTAGAGCGTTCAGAGTAACCTAAAAAGATTCCCTTTTGAGCTTTGGCATCAAATTTCTTTAGGTAGACTTTGTTGTTCAAGACATAACACGTACATCCGAACTGATGAAAATAAGATATGTTGGGTTTCCTTCCTTTAAAGAGTTCATAAGTTGTTTTGTTCAACAGAGGTCTAATATAGATTCTGTTCTGAACATAACAAGCTGTGTTTACTGCTTCTGCCCAAAAATGCTTAACCAGATTGTTCTCATGGATCATGGTTCTAGCCATCTCTTGTAAGGTTCTGTTCTTTCTCTCTACAACTCCATTTTGTTGTGGAGTTCTAGGTGCAGAGAATTCATGAATAATTCCATGTTTTTCACAGAAAACCTCAAACGATTCATTTTCAAATTCTCCTCCATGATCACTTCTGACTTTCAGGATTTTCAATTCCTTCTCTGATTGAACTTGGATGCAGAATTTACTAAACACAGAATATGAATCATCTTTAGTTTTCAGAAACTTAACCCAACACCATCTGCTGTGGTCATCAACAATGACTAGTCCATATTTACTTCCATATAAGGATGTAGTGCTAACTGGTCCAAATAAGTCAATATGAACTAACTCCAAGGGTCTGGAAGTAGAAACAATTTCTTTAGGCTTGAAGGGACTCTTGACAATTTTCCCTTTCTGACATGCTCCGCAAAGAGCATCTGAGTGATAGTCAATGTCTGGTAGACCTTTGACAAGTTGCAATTTGCTAAGCTTAGAGATTAATCTTCAGTTAGCATGTCCCAAACGTCTATGCCACAGCCACTTCTTATCACCCATTGACAAAAGGCACACTACCTTCTGATCAGTCAGTTCAGAGAATTTTATCTTGTAGACATTGTTTCTTCGTTTTCCCTTGAAGACTATGGACTGATCATCCTTGTTAACCACTGTGCAGTTGTTCTTATTAAACAATACATCATAACCACTGTCACATAATTGACTTATGCTTAGTAAGTTATGTCTAAGTCCATCAACGAACCACACATTACTGATTGAGATCAGAGAGTTACCAATGGTTCCAGTACCAATGATTTTGCCAGCTGGTTTCCTCCAAATCCCACAGTTCCTCCCTCTTTCATGATTAGGGTTAGGAACATAGACCTTTCTCCCGTCATGTGACGCGAGCAACCACTGTCCAGGTACCAAGCCTTCTGCTTTTCTAGTCCTTTTAGACATACCTGCAGCATCAATAATTTCAGACTTAGGTACCCATATTCTCATGGGTCCTTTTTGGTTAGTCTTAGAACCATTGAACTCCTTTCGTAAGTTATGTCTTGAAGTCTTTGGAAATGTTTTCTCCCATACCTTGGGTTTGGAACCGTTTGGTTTAGGTTTCATCTTGCCTTTTACAATTTCTCTTCTTTGAAACTTAGGCTTTAGTTTTTCAGACTCTGGCTTTTTCAGAGTCTGAGTCTTTAAAGCTTTGGGTTCAAAGTTTTTCAGACCCTTTAACTTAACATTCTGAGATTTTGACTTAGTCAGAACCTTAGAAATAGAAGTTGTAGGTTCTGAATGAGTCACTGTGTTGACTTCATCAAACTCCCTTACAAAGTGGATTTTCAACGCTTCTCTGGCTCCATCAGGACCAGGTTTCAGAGTCACTTCATTTGAGTTTCCTCCAATGAATCCAAGACCCTGTCCTCTGTTCTGATACGTGCTATAGATCATGGACGCAACCCTTGATCTGTCAATTCCAGTAGCAATAAATTCTTGCAGAGCAACATCTTGCTCACTTAAGTATTTACAGCTACACTTCTTGATCAATAAAGAGATATTTTCTTCTTTTAAATTTTCTAATTCCAACAGAGTTGAATTATGTCTTTTTGACAGCTTATCAAGCTGTTGTTTGACTTTCTTCAACTCAGTGGTTTTAGCTTTAAAGTGACCAAGAAGTTCTTTGACAGATTCTACAAGTTCAGATCTTGTGAGTTCAGAATATACCTCTGTTTCACTTTCAGAGTCTGCATCTGATTCTGCCTCAGGTGTTTCTTTAACAGATTCGGTTGTAGCCATTAGTTCAACAGCTACATTGGCTTTACCATCAGCATCATCATCCTCAGACCCTGACTCATTATCAAGATCTTCCCAGGTGGCCATCAGACTTTTCTTGATCTGCTTCTTAAACTTGCTTGACTTGAAGGTTGGCCTCTTTGACTTGGATTTTTCCTTCTGCAATTCTGGACACTCAGCAATAAAATGTCCAGTTTTCTTGCAGTTGAAGCAACCTTTATGTTCCTTCTTTTTGAACCCCTTCCCACTGCTCTTGCTTAGAAATCTCTTGTTCTTCTTAGCAAGGTACTGCATTCTACTTGAAAGCATCAGTCAAAATACACGAAAGAGCTTCTGAAGAAGTTCAATCTTGAGGACTGCAAAGAAATGAATACTCCAATGCATCCAACCTGTACTCTGAGCAAAGAAGATCAAGGAACCAAAGTTGATCAGAATTTGTATAGAGGTATGATTGGTTCTTTGTTATACCTAACTGCATCCAGACCAGATATTTTATTCAGTGTATGTCTATGTGCAAGGTTTCAATCAGATCCTAGAGAGTCTCACTTAACAACTGTTAAGAGAATCTTTAGATATCGGAAAGGAACTACTAATCTTGGACTTCTGTATAAGAAATCCTCTGATTATAAGCTAGTTGGATTATGTGATGCTGACTACGCTGGAGACAGGATTGAAAGAAAATCAACCAGTGGCAATTGTCAATTTTTGGGAGAGAATCTGATATCCTGGGCTAGCAAGAGGCAAGCAACTATTGCTTTGTCTACAGCAGAATACATCTCAGCTGCTAGTTGTTGTATATAGCTACTCTAGATGAAACATCAGCTTGAGGATTATCAAATAACTGAAAACTGTATCCCAATTTATTGTGATAATACGGCAGCTATATGTTTATCTAAGAATCCAATTCTGCATTCAAGAGCAAAGCACATTGAGATTAAACATCATTTTATAAGAGACTATGTTCAAAAAGGAATACTAGATATTCAATTCATTGATACTGATCATCAATGGGCTGATATATTTACTAAACCTTTATCTGTTGAAAGATTTGATTTTTTAAAGAAAAATTTGAACATGTGTTATGTCTCTGGGTAATGTGCGCCTCTGAAAACAGAATTCAGATTCTGAAAGATATTCAAAAGCTAATTGAGAATCAGACTCTCTTTTGGAGACTCTGGTGAACATAAGCTTCTGATAGACCCTCAGACTCTGTTAAGGAATCTTAGACTCTCAGAAGCTCGTATTAGTGGAAGCATGACTGTTGAGTTCAGTAACACCTGCCCCACTACGGTGACAGTTACTTTTTAGTTTCTCAGACGTGGCCTGTCTGTATTGGGTAAGAACTTAAAGGACAATGATTTCATTACGTTTAACAAGTTACCTGTGCATTGTCCCAATACTTTTACGGCTGCATGCTCTTTGTATTTATTGATCGTGTTTGTTTGTCCCCTATTCCTTCCAAACGGTTATCATTTTTTTCTATAAATACCTATCACACACAACTCACTTCTCTTTTCACTCTTTGATTTTTTCTCTGAACAATCTTCTTGTTTTCAATCTTTGTAAAACTTTTTTGTTCTCAAAAATCAAAACCTAGAAACCTCTCAATGGCAAGTGATCTCATTCAATCTGGTGTGTTAGTCAAAACTGGAAAATCATACGTGATTAAACCCAGAACGATGAACCCCATTAAAGAAACTCTGGAAATTCAAGTTGAATCTCCAGTAGACTTTGGCTCTCTCAGTCGCCACGGAGTAGACGTCTCTTCTCATTTCTTATCACAAGGGATGATGAACTATTTTGGTATGTTGAATGGACCAACATATCAGGAGCTGGAAAGAGATTTCTGGGTTAGGGCAGAAGTCTTCGACAAGGATGAAGCTACCATTGAAGAAACATCTGCAATCATGAACAACCCTAAGCTGGCTGGCAAAAATAGAGAGGAAATGGGTTTAAGACCGTACAAAGGTCTTGAAATCAGGTCCGCTGTGATGGGGATTCCAGTCCTTATCACTGAAGAGGTGGTTGCCAGAGCTTGTAGAGTGATGAATGAAGGAAAATTTCAGTGGAATGTCCAGAAGAAGAGTGACTGAACGGGTATCTGCAACAAACTCTTATTTGAAGGGAGACCCTCAAATAAGTTGGTTGACATGCATCCTGAGCATAGGGTGCTTCTGAGGATTATACTGGATAGTATGCTTCAGAAAGGTGGAGGAACAGACACTCTGTCTGTTGATCACAAGGTGCTTCTATACTTTTTGATAAAGAAAAAGAAGATAAACTTTCCTAGGTACGTGATGTACCACATGTGTTGGGCTATTAGGAAAAGCCAATCTGAATCCAGAAGACAAGTTCCTTTTGGAAGGTTAATCTCTGAGATTCTGTATCAAGGAGGCCTCTTGAAGGACTTATCAGAATCTAGTGTAGTATCAGACGCTCATCTTGGAACAGTTACTGGGAGAATGATCAACGGTAAAACTCTTCAATACATGAAGATTGTCAGAAGATTCAATCCTTATAAGCAAGATATGAGGGAATCTTATGTGCAATCAGACTTGATGATGGACTTCCCTCCTATTTCCAAAGAAGATAATCCTGAAGTCCTTGCAAGATTTGTGGTGGATTACTTCAAAGAAACTGGTAGAATAATCAACTATTCTGCCATTCCTGAGACTGCACGAGGAGGACCTCTTAAGGTTAAAGGGAAAAGGACCAAGGAAATGATTTCAAAGGAAGAGGAATAGAAGCAAGAGCCTCTCAAGAAGAAGATGAAATCTACAGCTCTTCCAGGAGTAACTATTGGTGCCCCTAAGACCATAGCTCTCATGCCTGTGTCTGTATCTTCTGCATCTAAAGAAATCAAGGATAGGATAAAGAAACCCAAGGATGAGAAGAAAGCTAAGAAAGACGAGAAGAAGGCAAAGAAGGATGAGAAGAAAGCGAAGAAAGGCAAGGGTGACAGAGATTATGTGAAACTAGCTTAAGAGATTGTTGAATTCCTTGATACTGACTCTGATGGTGAAGAAAGTCAAATCAAGAAGAGAAAGATGGAAGTGGTTCCTGTGGCTAAGGATGTAGCACAGAAGATAGGTACTTCTGTATCTATGAATGAGGATGAACATGCTGCTGGTAAGGCAATGGCAGCAGAAGTGGTTGCTGAAGAACTTAAGGAAATTCAACCTGCTGACCACCCTGCTCAACCATCATTTCTTAAACCACTTCAGGAAATTCAACCTTCTGAAAAACCTGAAGTAACCATTCATTCAACTCAACCATCCCCCCAACATGAGCCTATTTGTGTAGACTCTCCAGACACCCTAGATTCTCTTGAGAAACATCTAGGAGGAGAACTACCAAAAACCCCTGCTAAATCCAAATCAACAAAAGCTACAGAATCTGTTTCTAAACCAGATTCTGTATCCAAACCTACAGAAATTCTCACCATAGCTTCTATTGAACCCTCAGAACCTGAAGAAGAACCAGTCTCTGAAATTCTGGAACAAGCTTCTGATATCCTATTAGAACCTGTAACAGAATGCATAGCAGAGCCTGTGTCTGAAACAGTTCCTGAACCTCTTTCTGATTCTAGAACAATTGTAATTGGCTTTGAAACCTTTCGAACTTTAAGAGCCTCTCAACCCTCAACTTCTGAACCTCACAACCTCTTTGATTCGTTAAGGATAGATGAGTTCTATGCTTCATCAAACTTTAAGCTCAAGGACATTATTGAGCAAAGCTTTGTGCTTATCCTCAATGTAAGCTATGAGGATAAGTTCTCCACTTTGAAGACTGAATTTTTGGAGTTTGTCACCAAAATTCAGAAGGCTGCTGCCAAGGAACAAACCATTGTTACTGCCAAGCATGTGGAAGAAGTTAAGAGAGCTGAAGAAGCTAAAGCTAAGAAGAAAGTTCATATTCTGCGGATTGAGTATAAACCATTCTTTGATGAAGATCAATACAATCCAAGAGAATCAATGGTTTTTGATTCATTGAGGAGGAGACTGCATAGAGTTCAGGAAGAAGCAAGACTTGAAAGAGAAGCTCACTTGAGAAAAACTGAGGCTTTGGAAGAAATTGTTAAGAAGCAGCAAGAGGATCTCCAGAAATTGATGGATCATCTTGCCAAACAAAACCAACCTTAGTTTAAATTCTTTGTGTTTTAATTTGCTTGTAACTTATTTCTGCTATTTTCTTATCTTCTGAACTGTTTTCGTTTTTAAGATTATTCAAGTTGTTATTTAATCTTTGTGCCTCTGTTATATATTATGTTTTGCATCTTATATGTTTTTCGCTCTGAATCTTGTTTTCCTTAAAATTTGTTTTTACCCTTACCTGAAGTCATTTAAAAAGGGGGAGAAACTTGTTTCTAAACCTTTTTGTTGATGACAAAAGGGGGAGAAGGAAAGCTTTGTGACTTTTTGTTAACTGCAAGTTCTATGTAAAAGTTAAAGAGAAATTTGCGAAAGGTGCTTAGTTAGATTCTGAGCCCCCATTTAAAGAATCTGTTCTTTAATTCGTTTATTATTCTGAGAATGAATTCAACTGTTTATGAAATTTAAATTTAATTAACTTGGATAGAACTTAGAGGGAGCTTACAAACCTCAACTTAAGAACTATCAGACTCAGGGGGAGTTAGAGCTTACAAACCTCATACTCTGAGCTTACAAACCTCAGACCCCTTAAGTTAACCTGTTAATTAGATTAACAACAATTCACCTTTTAAATACTGATGTTTGTCATCATCAAAAAGGGGGAGATTGTTGGAACAGAGGTGTTCAGCAATACCACGTTTTGAGTTTTGATGATAACAAGGTATTAAAAATTGTCAATTGGATATGCTAATATTGGTTTGAGTATGCAGGATATTAATCAAGATTTATATCTTAGAAAGTATTCTGTTTGAACATTTTAAGAGCAAAGATCTAGAGAAGCTTGTTGCTTGTGATTCTGTATCGAAGAGAGTCTGAAGACTGTATCGAAGAGAGCTGAAGACTATCAGAGTCTGAAGACCAAGAGAGTCTGAAGATCATCAGAAGCTAAGTGTTATAGTGAGTCTGAAGCCTGCAATCTAAAGATCTGCTTACAAGGATTTCTAAAGGCATTACGATGCAAAAGAAACTCTCATTTGGAGTAACGGCTAGCTTCGAAGTCAACTTGAGCGTGGGATGCTCAACGACAAAGAATGCAGGTCAGTATAGAGTACGTTGTACGAACTCTGTTTCCACTACTCCACTACCTCGTACAGTTTGGCAACTGTGTCTACCGGTATTAATCTTCAAAAGGAATGGAATTCAAATTATGCAATTGAAGGACTATTACCATATTAAGCAACAGATCAACAGCCATTGATCAAGCTTCAGAAATCATCCTGATGTGTTGGATGACTCAACATCTCTTTCCAACGCCTATATAAAGGATAGAAGACTTGAAGAATTGTTGAACTCTACAACTAAAAAAACTACGCTGCATTGCTATCGTATTCAACTGAGTCTTAACAAAAACACATCAACAGCTTAGATTATTCTTACAAACTGAGTATTCTAGAATTTCTAAGTTAAGCAGAAAAACAGAGTCTGTCTTTGTTTGAAACAGAGTCTGTCTGTGTTGTAATTGAAACACGATTGATTGCTTGTCAAGTGTTTTAACTCTATTAATTTTCTGTAAATTGTGTAAGAAGTCTCTTGCTTGTGTGCTTGAGCAAAGAAGTCTCTTGGCTGCGTCCTTGAGCAAAGAAGTCTCTTAGTTGTGTCTTTGAGCATTGGAAGTCTCTTGCCTGCGTGCTTGAGCAATGGAAGTCTCTTACTGTTTGTTTGAGCAACTTGTAATAGATATTACATTTTAGTGAAACTCTCCTTGGAAGTGCAAGGGGGACAGGACTACTTCCGGTTTGTGGAAGGAACCTGTATAATTGCTTGTGTTCTCTCTTCTCTCTTTCTCTTGATTATTTCCGCTGCATCAGAACCTAATCTTCCATCAGACTCTGATCTCTTTCAGACTCTGATACTAAGGAATTAGAATCTCACTCTTCAAGAGCTGCGAAAAGCTAACACAATTCAACCCCCCCTTCTTGTGTTTTTCTCGCCTTCAGGTTACACTGAAACATTTGCTCCAGTTGCAAGATTGGAAGCAATCAGGTTACTTCTTTCCTATGCAGTCAATCACAACATAATCTTATATCAAATGGATGTTAAGAGTGCGTTTCTTAATGGTGTCATTTCTGAAGAAGTCTATGTTAAACAACCTCCTGGCTTTGAAGATTTAAAACATCCAGAGCATGTTTATAAATTGAAGAAATCACTATATGGCTTGAAACAGGCTCCCAGAGCTTGGTATGAAAGACTAAGTAATTTCTTAATTCAAAATGATTTTGAAAGAGGTCAAGTTGACACTACACTATTCAGAAAGACTCTGAAGAAGGACATTCTTATCGTTCAAATTTATGTTAATGATATCATTTTTGGTTCAACTAATGGTTCACTTTGCAAAGAGTTATCTAAGGTAATGCAGGATGAATTCGAAATGAGCATGATGGGAGAATTGAAGTTCTTTCTAGGAATTCAAATCAACCAATGCAAAGATGGAGTCTATGTTCATTAGTCCAAATACACTAAAGATCTCCTAAAGAAGTTCAATCTTGAGGACTGCAAAGAAATGAACACTCCAATGCATCCAACCTGCAATCTGAGCAAAGAAGATCAAGGAACCAAAGTTGATCAGAAGCTGTATAGAGGTATGATAGGTTCTTTGTTATACCTAACTGCATCCAGACCAGATATTTTATTCAGCGTATGTCTGTGTGCAAGGTTTCAATCAGATCCTAGAGAGTCTCATTTAACAGCTGTTAAGAGAATCTTTAGATATCTGAAAGGAACTACTAATGTTGGACTTCTATATAAGAAATCTTCTGAAAGAAAATCAACCAGTGGTAATTGTCAATTTTCGGAAGAGAATCTGATATCCTGGGCTAGCAAGAGGCAAGCAACTATTGCTTTGTCTACAGCAGAAGCAGAATACATCTCAGTTGCTAGTTGTTGTACACAGCTACTCGGGATGAAACATCAGCTTGAGGATTATCAAATAACTGAAAACTGTATCCCAATTTATTGTGATAATACAGCTGCTATATGTTTATCTAAGAATCCAATTCTGCATTCAAGAGCAAAGCACATTTAGATTAAACATCATTTTATGATAGACTATGTTCAAAAACATTGATTACGTTTAACAAGTAACCCTCGCGTCTTCCCAACACTTTTACGGCTGCATGCTCACTAGTCTTAATTACTCTTGTTTATTTGTCCCCTTTCTCTTTCCAAACGATTTTCAATTTTTCACTATAAATAGCAATCACACATAACCCACTTCACTTTTTACACTTTGATTTTTTCTCTGAACATTTCATTCGTTTTCAGCCTCTGAAAAATATTTTTGTTCTCTAAATCAAACCTAGAAACCTTACAAATGGCAAGTGATCTCATTCAATCTGGTGTGATAATCATATATGAAAAGTCTTATGTGATTAAACCCAGAACCATGAACATCATTAAAGAGACTCTGGAAGTTCAAGTTGAATCTCCAGTGGATTTCGGTTCCCTGATAAGGCATGGTATAGATGTCTCTTCTCATTTCTTATCACAAGGAATAATGAGTTATTTTGGTATGTTGAATGGACCAACTTATCAAGAGTTGGTTAGAGACCTCTGGGTTAGAGCAGAAGTTTTTGACAAGGACGACGCATACATCGAAGAAACTGCTGCAATCATGAACAACCCCTCTTTGGCTGGCAAGAATAGAAAGCAAATGGGTTTGAGACCGTACAAAGGTCTAGAAATAAGGTCTGCAGTGATGGGGATTCCAATCCTTATTACTGAAGAAATAGTTGTCAGGGCTTGCAGGGTAACTAATGAAGGTAAATTTCAATGGAACGTGGACAAGAAGAGTGAGTGGATGGGCATCTGCAACAAACTCTTATTTGAAGGGAGACCCTCAAATAAGTTGGTAGACATGCATCCTGAACATAGGATGCTTCTGAAGATCATACTGGATAGTATGCTTCAAAAAGGTGGAGGAACAGACACTCTGTCTATTGATCATAAAGTGCTTCTGTACTTCTTGATCAAAAAGAAGAAAATAAACTTTCCAAGATACGTGATGCACCACATGTGCTGGGCCATCAGGGAAGGCCAAACGAAATCCAGAAGACAAGTTCCTTTTGGAAGATTGATCTCTGAGATTCTGTATCAAGGAGGCCTCTTGAAGGTCTTGACATAATCTGGTGTTGTATCAGACGCTCAGCTTGGAACAGTAACTGGGAGAATCATCAATGGCAAGACTCTTCAATACATGAAGATTGTCAGGAAGTTCAACCCTTCTAATCTAGATATGAAGGAATCTTCTGTACAATCAGATCTGATGATGGACTTCCCTCCTATTTCCAAAGAAGACAATCCTGAAGTCCTAGCAAGATTTTTAGTAGACTACTACAATGAAACTAGTAGAATAATCAACTATTCTGCCATTCCTGAGACTGCTGGAGGAGGACCTCTTAAGGTCAAAGGCAAAAGGATCAAGGAAGTCAATCTAGAGGAAGAGGAAGAGAAGCAAGAACCTCCTAAGAAGAAGAAAAAGTCTACAGCTCTTCCAGGAGTGACTATTGGTGCCTCTGAAACCATAGCTCATATGCCTCTGTCTGTCTCTTCTGCATCCAAGGAAATTAAGGAAAGGATAAAGAAACCCAAGGATGAGAAGAAAACAAAGGACGAGAAGAAGGCAAAGAATGAGAAGAAAGCCAAGAAAGGTAGAGCTGACAGAGATCACAAGAGGCTGGCTGAGGAAATTGCTGAATTTCTTGATTCTGACTCTGATGAAGAAGAAAGTCAGATCAAGAAAAGGAAGATGGAAGTTGTTCCTATGGCTAAGGATGTAGCACAAAAGATAGGTACTTCTGTATCTATGATTGAAGATGAACATGCTGCTGGCAAGGCAATGGCAGCAGAAGTTGTGGCAGAAGGACTTAAGGATGAGACTGTGAATGAAGCTGCTAAGTTGCTTGCAGTAGCTTTAAAACAGAAGAGTCAGGTTGCCCTAGCAGAAGCTGACCTATCAGAAGCTACTCTGTCTGATGCTTCTGACCAACAAGCTTCTCCAGAAGCTGGCATTGGCACATCAGGTAACATTTCATTTGACTCACCTATCTCTTCTACGAATCAAGAGTCATCATCTGAAACTGAATCAGATAACACACCTCTAAGCCAAGTCCTTCCATCCCTTCGAAATAAAACCCCCTCTCCAACCAAACCTATATCTTCATTTAATCCACTTGACCCAAGAATAGGTGAATATGTTGATTCAACTATTGACAGGGTTATTCAAGACACCATGTACTTACCCCCTGACCATCCTGCTCAACCATCATTTCTTAAACCACTTCAGACAATTCAGCCTACTGAAGAACCTGAAGTACCCATTCAATCAACTCAACCATCCCCCCAACATGAAACTATCTTTGTAGACTCTCCAAACACCCTAGATTCTCTTGAAAGACACCTAGGAGGAGAACTACCAAAGACCCCCGCAAAATCCAAAACAACAAACACTACAGAATCTGTTTCAAAACCAGACTCTGTACGCCAACCTGAACCAGAAATTCTAACCATAGATTCCATTGAACCAGTTTCTGAAACTGTAGAGGAACTAGTCTCGGAGACACTGGAACTAGTTTCTAGTGTCATACCTGACCCAGAACCTATAACAGAATGCATAGCAGAGCCTGTGTCTGAAACAGTTACTGAACCCCTAAACCAAACTGTGGTAAGTGGTCTTGAAACCTTACAAGCTATCGTAGCTTTTGAACCTTCAACTTCATCTGAGCCAAATCAAACTCTTATTCCTCACAACCTCTTTGATTTGTTGAGAATAGATGAGTTTTATGGAGTGTCCAACTCAAAGCTCAAGGAGATTATTGAGCAAAGATTTGTGCCAATCCTCAATGTAAGCTATGAGGATAAGTTCTCTACTCTGAATAATGAATTTGTCGATTTTATCACCAAAATTCAGAAGGCTGTTGTAAAAGAACAAGCTGGTGTTCTTGCCAAACATGTGGAAGAACTTAAGAAAGCTGAGACAACAAAGGCTAAGAAGAAAGCTCCTATTCTGCGGTTGGAATATAAACCATTCTTTGATGTTGATCAATACAATCCAAGGGAAACAATGGTTTATGATTCGCTGAAGAAGAGGCTTCACATAGTACAAGAAGAAGCTAGACTTGAGAGAGAAGCTAATCTCAGAAGTGTTGGAACAAAGGTGTTCAGCAATACCACGTTTTGAGTTTTGATGATAACAAGGTATTAAAAATTTGTCATTTGGATATTGCTAATAATTGTTTAAGTATGCGGGATATCAATCAAGATTTATATCTTAGAAAGTATTCTGTTTGAACAATGTTAAAGAGCAAAAAATCCAGAGAAGCTTGTTGCTTGTGATTCTGTATCGAAGAGAGTATGAAGACTGTATCAAAGAGAGTCTGAAGACTGTATCGAAGAGAGTCTGAAGACTGCATCGAAGAGAGTCTGAAGACTGTATCAGAGTCTGAAGACCATCAGAATCTGAAAACCAAGAGAGTCTGAAGATTACCAGAAGCTTAGTGCTACAGTGAGTCTGAAGCCCAAAATCTGATAATCTGCTAACAAGGATTTCTACTGCATTGCGATGCAAAAGAAACTCTCAAATGGAGTAACGGCTAGCTTCAAAGTCAACTTGAGCATGGGAAGCACAAAGACAAAGAATGCAGGCGAGTACAGAGTACGTTGTACGAACTCTGTTTCCACTACTCCACTACCTCGTACAGTTTGACAACTGTGTCTACCGGTATTAATCTTCAAAGGGAATGGAATTCAAATGATGCAATTGAAGGACTATTACCAAATCAAGCAACAGATCAACAGTCATTGATCAAGCTTCAGAAATCATCCTAATGTGCTGGATGACTCAACGTCTCTTTCCTACGCCTATATAAAGGATAGAAGACTTGAAGAATTGTTGGACTCTACAACTAGAAAATTACACTGCGTTGCTTTCCTATTCAACTGAGTCTTAACAAAAACACATCATCAACTTAGATTCTTACAAACTGAGTATTCTAGAATTTCTAAGTTCTACAGAAAAATAGAGTCTGTCTTTTGTGTAAAAACAGAGTTTGTCTTTGTTGTAATTGAAACACATTTGATTGTTGTCAAGTGTTTCAACTCTATTCAATTTTCTGTAATTGTGTAAGAAGTATCTTGCTTTTGTGCGTGAGCAAAGGAAGTCTCTTGGCTGCGTCCATTGAGCAAGGAAGTCTCTTAGTTGTGTCTTTGAGCAAGGAAGTCTCTTGCCTGCGTGCTTGAGCAAGGAAGTCTCATACTGTGTGTTTGAGCAACTTGTAATTGATATTACATTTTAGTGAACTCTCCTTGGAAGTATAAGGGGGACATGACTACTTCCGGTTTGTGGAAGGAACCTGTATAATTGCTTATGTTCTCTCTTCTCTCTATCTCTTGATTATTCCGCTGCATCAGAACCTAATCTCCTATCAGACTCTGATCCCATTCAGACTCTGAGTTTAAAGGAATTAGATTCTCACTCTTCAAGAGCTGCGAAAAGCAAACACAATTCAACCCCCCCCCCCTTCTTGTGTTTTTCTCACCTTCAAGAAGAACAGAAGCTCTCGAAGAAATTGTCAAGAAACAGCAAGAGGATCTCCAGAAGTTGATGGATCACATTGCCAAACAAAACCAACCTTAGTTGCACACCTATTGTTTTAATTGTTTTGTTTTGCTTGTATTCTTATTTTGCTGATTTCTATTATCTTCTAAACTTTCATTTTATGATTATTCAAGTTTTACTTCACTATATGTGCTTCTGATATATCTTGCTTTATTTATCTTATTGCATCTGAAGTAATTTTCCTTAGAATATGTTCTGTTTCAGACTCTAATATGTTTTTGCTCTGAATCTTTTTCTCATTTTCTTTAAAAAAAATTTCTTACCCTCACTTGGAGTCATTCAAAAAGGGGGAGAAACATTTTTTTAAAAAACCTTTTTGTTGATCAGAAAAGGGGGAGAAAGACCAGTGAGTAGACCAGTGAGTACCAGTGAGTACCAGTGAGTACTATGTAAAGTTAAAGGGAAATTTTCGTGAAAGATACTTCGTTAGATTATGAGCCCCATTAAAAAGAATCTTTTCTCATATTCGTTTATTATTCTGAGATTTGATTCAGCTATTTGCTTAACATGTATTTAATTAACTTAGATAGAACTTAGGGGGAGCTTACAAACCTCAACTTAAGGACTATCAGACTCAGGGGGAGTCAGAGCTTACAAACCTCAGACTCTGAGCTTACAAACCTCTGACCCTTTAAGTCAACCTGTTAATTAGATTAACAACAATTGACCTTTTAAATACTGATGTTTGTCATCATCAAAAAGGGGGAGATTGTTGGAACAAGAGTGTTCAGCAATACCACATTTTGAGTTTTGATGATAACAAGGTATTAAAAATTGTCAATTGGATATGCTAATATTTGTTTAAGTATGCAGGATATTAATCAAGATTTTCATCTTAGAAAGTATTCTGTTTGAACAAATTGAGAGCAAGACCAAGAGAAGCGTGTTGCTTGTGATTCTGAAGATCTGAAGAGTCTGAAGAATCATCAGAAGCTGTGTCAAGAAGTCCTGAAGACTAAAAGAATCTGAAGTTCATATAAGTCTGAAGATGATCAGAACCTAAAAGTTCAACAGAGTCTGAAGACTATCAGAACCTGAAGACCAAGAGAGTCTGAAGATCATCAGAAGCTGATTTGCTACAGTGAGTCTGAAGCCTACAATCTGAAGATCTGCTTAGAAGGATTTCTAAAGGCATTGTGATGCATAAGAAACACTCTATTGGAGTAACGACTAGCTTCAAAGTCAACTTGAGTGTGGGATGCTCAACGACAAAGAATGCAGAATAGTACAGAGTACGTGTGTACGAACTCTGTTTCCACTACTCCACTATCTCGTACAGTTTGGCAACTGTGTCTACCAGTATTAAGCTTCAAAAGGAATGGAATTCAAAATATGCATTTGAAGGACTATTACTATATCAAGCAATAGATCAACAGCTATTGATCAAACTTCCATAATTCTCTTGATGTGCTGGATTGTCTCAACGTCTCTTTCCAACGCCTATATAAAGGATAGAAGACTTGAAGAATATGATGGACTCTACAACTGAAAAACTACGCTGCTAAGCTATTGTATTCTCACTGAGTCAAACCAGAAACACATCAACAACTTAGATTATTCTTACAAACTGTGTATTCTAGAATCTCTAAGTTTATCAGAAAAACAGAGTTTGTCTTTGTTTAAGTTATTGGAACACATTTGATTGTTTATCAAGTGTCTCCAACTCTATTTAATTTTCTGTAAATTGTGTCAGAAGTCTCTTGCTTGTGTGCTTGAGCAAAGAAGTCTCTTAGTTGTGTCTTTGAGCATTGGAAGACTCTTTCCTGGTGGAACATATTAAGCAAACTGTATACCATCAACATGACATAACATCATTTAAAAACGTGACGCATTATTATTGGATGTAGGGTAACTTCACCGAAAAAGTTAATTGAAGAACTTCACCATAGAATTTTCCTTTTCACAAAAGTGATAAAAACACAACAACTTAACCACAACAACACATTTATCAACACCCAATGCATGAATTATCATCACCAAAATAACTCAACAACATTCATATCATATAATCATGATTTTGAAACAATCAACAACAACAACGTCATTTTTCATCATTTTGAACTAAAACTTCAAAGTAACCAGTTCAACCTATAACAACAATGAAAATTAAACATCAACAACAAGTTTACCATAAATTTCACATAATCAAATTTATCATTCAATTATGAGCACGAAAATTAATATTTAAAATCATCAAAATCATAATTTACACAAAAGCACTTATGACTCATAAGTAGAAAAAAAAAATAAGATTATACCTTATTAGATGAAGTAGAACTATCCCCTTACCTTAAACCTTCAAAATCGTCTAGCTATGACTTCACTCACCTCTTCTAGCTCTCAATCTCTAACTTTACTCTTCTCTAAATTCTTCCTCTTCTATTCTTCTCTCTATCTTCCCACTTTCTCTCTCTAGCCACTCTATTTAGTGTTATGAGAATGAAAATAACTATTCTCAGTAAAACACTAAAAATAACCTTCCCAACAAAATTACTAGTTTACCCTTACTCACCAAATGACCAAAATACTCCTTAGTTTTAAAATAACTAAAATACTCTTCCAGGCTAAAGACCTACTAATCCAAATACAAATACACAAACAAGCAATTACCACATATAATAAATAATAAAATAATCTTAGCTAAAAATAGGCTGTTACACCAAACTCATAACTAAATAGAATAAAATTAAAGGTTAAGATATTTGGAGTAATTCTTTAGACTTACTCTTGGAGTCAATGAATCTCTTATATAAATATACACACACACACACACTTGGTGATGAGGTAGTTCCTACCTTTTCTTTCCTGCTTTAACTTCATTTGCATATATGTAATGGATTCAGTGTGGTTTTATCGCCAAAGACACAAATTAGCATTTCCTTTGTATTATTGGGAACAATTGTTGTCATACCCCAATTTTTGACCCAAGATCCCACCGACACGTGTCATTTGACCCTAATTGGTCTTTGACTTTTCAGTGAAAAATTCGGCAGAGAGGTATTTTAAAATACCTCATTTTAGTTCCGAGTCAGGCCATTTTCTCTCTTTATTTTTATTTTTAGTTTTTATTTATTTATTTATTTAATCTCCATCTTTTAATAATTTCTTTTTATTTTCATTTTAATTATAAGTCGGTTTACCTTTTTCTTTTCTTTTAATTACCTTTTATTTATTTATTATTATAATATAAGTCCGATAAGTTCAAAGTCCAAAAATGTCCAGCAGGGTCCAAGAAACTTTCTTCTACGCCACTTTCACAGGCAATCTTCCAGGGTCAAATACCATTTATTTCTCCCTAAGTTGTTGCCTTTTTCTGAAAACCCTAATGGTATAAAACTAAACCCAAACACAGTTTCACAGGGGGCGAGAGAGCTGGCAGCGGCAGCAGCTTTCCTTTGGTGCATCCGTTTTCATTTTTTCCTTCAATCAAGAGGTTCAAACCAACACAACACACATATTTCACTCATCCATATTCCATATACATGCTTTTTTTTATTACTTCCCTAACCATTTCATATCATTATTATTCACGCTATGAATTTAATCACACACATATCCCACTCTTTTTTTTCTTAGACTCATACTTCATATACATGATTTGTTATTACTTCCTTATTATCCATTCTCTCTTTTAATTTGTTTGCTTTTCCTATCTTTTTCAATTCAAAATCCAACCGGTCCTTACCCATTTGTTTACCTTGTTTTTTTCCTTTTTATCTACTGTTTAGTTCATGTTGCTGCCTTAATCATGAATCAAATTCATGTTATCTTTGATTTTTATCAATGATGCAGTAACCTCATCTTTACAACAAGATTTTAATTTTGCCATTACTTTATAAGATCATTGTATTATTGGTGAAAACTGAAAACCGACCTTTAGCTTTGTGTTGATATTTGAGATTAGGCACTAAACTGAAAAGGCTCTCTAATAGATTAGTGTTATTAGTGGCCTTATTATATGTGCATAAATGAATTTCGGGTACCGCTTTGCGGATCTGATGAGCTGCCAACAACCCATATATTGATCTAATACATGAGGTTGTATTGCCGAATATTTCACTTTTAATTGTCTATAGAAAATCTTGTTGGTGAATGTTTGAGTGTCTAATGTGTCAAACACAATTCTCACATTCCACAGCTTGCTATTGGCCTTCCACCATAACATTGTTTTGTTTCCCTTGCATTTTGTTATTCGTTATGTCATTTGTTTACAAGCATTCACACATTTATTTTTATGTTTATTTTTTATTTTTTGCACGACATTAGAATGTGATTTAGGCCATTATGTAAATTATTTATTTTCATGTCATTTATTTCTCGCAGACCATAGCCTGTATTATAGGTTTTTATGTAATAGCTTTAGTTGCATGTGTGCGTGTGTGGGTGTATGCTTTATTTTCCCGCTTCTAGTTTAGGTTAAAGGTCCTCGTGGTGGTCCAACACCACCATGTGGTACCTGCGCTTTTATTTTTACGCTCCGTTAGTTTATTTTCAGCTAATTATTCAAAACAACAAAAACATGCAAATAACAAAAATCACAAAAATATTTTTTTTATAACAAACCTTGATCCAAGATCAAGTGATCCTCTCTTTATTTTTATTTTCTTAATCAAATGTCTAAACGATTTAACTTTATTTCAAGTAGTTTCTTTTAATATCAAAAAACACAAACAAATTCTTATTTGCCACTTGGCTTTTTATTTTAAAACTTTTTCAAAACAAATAAAAAAACACATAACAAATCAAACGTCAATTTTTACCCCGAACTACGAGGTTTTGATCCCTCACGGGTACGTAGGCAAAGGACACTCGTCCTCTCAAATCAATAAAAAAATGTAGATAATTAGGTCTTTGTTTTCTTAAACACTTTAAATTCATTTTCAAAAAGCAAGCAAGTTTATAGCACAAAAGTTAAATAAAATCAAGAGGTTCTCGTAGAGTACTACGAACATAAAGGGTGCTAATACCTTCCCTTTATGTAACTAACCCCCGAACCCTTAATCTTTAAAATGTGGTATTTGAACTTCTTTCCACTATCTTTCAAAAAAATTAAATGTTCAGTCGTGAAATAAAATAGTGAGTCAAACACTAATCAAATAGCCTTGATCTCCTAAAAATGACGCGACAGAAATGGCGACTTCACTGGGGATCCCCTAAGAGGTTTGAGCCTAACTTGGCTTTATTTAAATTTTGTGCTGTAACTTGCCTAAAAAACAAAAACAAAAGATACAAATACGTGTATATATGTTCTTCCTTCTTCTTTCTCCATTCTTAAACGTGTGTGGTGAGATAAGTCCTAACCCGGACTTGAGGGAAATATAAGATAGGAGTGGTAGAATCATAGTGACATACCGAGAGTATTCTCGTGTTTTGGAACATGTGATATAACCACACTTAGCGGAGGATCTTGAAGTGATGTATGTCGGCGTGTGTTTTCACATTTAGACGTTATTACTTTTAAGTATCCGTCGAAGCTAAGGACCTTTAGTTACCTTTAACCCATCTTGGCCTTTAGGACGTAGTGCGGTAGCTAACCAAGTGTTGTCTTGGAATTAGTCGACACGCGATACTACACTCAAACGAGACTTTCCTACGAACGCTGTTGGACCGGGTGTTGTCCCGGGCATCCGACAAAGTTCGGAGGGGATTGGACTTTGGGAACTTGGTAGAACCCGTGATACAGGTACACATGGAACCATAGTCCCTACCAAATGGCGCACTTACCCTTGACTCCATCATTATGGACTAAACCTCACCATGTTTTCTCCGTTCTTTTAGCATAATCATGCATACATGCACTCATTCATAAACCTTTTCTCATTAAATATCGAAGGACAAGATAACTTCTTGTAAGCATCAAAGGTATGGACCTTGCAAGAAAGAACATCATGAAATAAAAAATTTAAACTAAACTTTTCCTTTTGTTAGGGACTTCTTCTGTGGCTTCGTTCTGGCCTTTAAAAAGGGAACCGTTTGCAATATATTTACAAATAAAACCATGGTCCTTACGATGTTTACAATTACTTTGACATGTCCTTCGATAAATAAAAAATGTCTATCTTTGCATAAACATACCATGCATCATTATGCATTCATGGTCTCAAATTCCAAGTCTCACACAAGTCTTTTCCTCCATAAAAGGTTAGCCCGTTTGAAAAGTGGCCCGACGCACTCTCTACAAGTCTACTCGTACTCACTATACTCGGGCATTCGTAAAGAAAGAAGATGGACTTTCTCGAACAAGAAAATCAAGTGCTCCGGGAGGAAAATGAAACCATGCAGACTAGGATGGACGAAATGGCCGAACTGGTAAAGACACTAACGGCTGCACAAAATCAGCTGCCACCACCACCTCCTCCCCGGGTCAGCACTCAGGCTGAAGCAGGTCCCTCTACTACTCTTGGTTGGACAGTGTCTACCAATACTTCACAGCAAATTACACCAGAAGGACATCCTGGGGGCATACCTTTTAGCCTTGGTGAAGTATTTCGTCCTTATGCTTCAGAAGCTCAAGTGTCTACTGTTCAAAATGCAATTCCTGTTCCAACCACGACCTAGTCAGTACCTCTGGTTCATGCTATTCCACAAACGGAAGAACTCTTCGTCCCTTCAGGAAGTACAGGGGCCTATGATAAAGTGATTGACTTACAGAAGAAGTATGATGAGATGTACCGTGAAATGAAGGCTCTTCGTGGAAAAGAAATATTCAGGAAAGATGCTTATGATCTCTGCTTGGTACCAAATGTCCAGATACCCTACAAGTTCAAGCTCCCAGACTTCGAGAAATACAAGGGGACTTCCTGTCCTAAAGAGCATCTAAGGATGTATGTGAGAAAGATGTCCACATATGCCGGTGACCATCAGATCCTTATCCATTACTTTCAAGACAGCTTAGCCGGTGCCGCACTGAAGTGGTACATAAGTCTGGACCGTACAGAAGTCCGAACTTTCAATGATCTGTGTGAAGCCTTTGTGCAACAATACAAATTCAATGTGGACATGGCTCCAGACCGAAGCGATCTTCAGGCCATGACCCAAAGAGACAAAGAAACGTTCAAGGAGTATGCCCAACGATGGAGGGATGTTGCTGCCCAAGTCAACCCGAGTATAGAAGAGAAAGAGATGACCAGACTCTTCTTAAAAACTCTCAGTCAATTCTACTATGAGAAGATGGTCGGAAGTGTGCCCAGGGACTTCGCAGAGATGGTTGACGCGGGTGTACAGTTAGAAGAAGGAGTCCGAGAAGGACGATTAGTAAGAGAAAGTGTACCTACCAGCAATGCAAAGAAATTCGGGAACAACTTTCCGAGAAAGAACGAACAAGAAGCAAGTATGACGGCCCATGAGAGGCCTCAACAAGAATATCTGGCTTATCAACATGTTGCTGCAATCACTCCTACTCTCAATGCCATTCAACAACCAGGTTATCAGCCACAATTCCAACACTATCCTCAACGACAGTATCCTCAACAACAGTATCCTCAGCAACAGTATCCTCAGCAACATTATCAGCAACAACAAGTCTCAAGAAAACAATTTATCCCAATCCCTGTGAAATACGGAGACTTGCTTTCACAGTTGCTAGAAAAGAATCTGGTCGAGACTAAAGCGCCTCCCCCAGTACCAACAAGATTGCCAGCATGGTATAGACCTGACCTTTTTTGTACTTTCCATCAAGTGGCACCTGGACATGATGTCGAACATTGCAATGCACTAAAGAAGGCAGTCCAGAACTTGATCCGGACCAACCGCTTGACCTTCTAAGACTCTAAACGTGCAAGTCAATCCGCCACCAGAACGTAATACTTAGTGTTTGTGACATCTGGAGGGGCTAGCCGCGATCGGGTCTTTGTTGATGTTCCCTTCCGCTACTCATTTGTTCAAATAATGTTTGTTTGTTGCTTTCCGCTTTTCAAAAAATATCCTTTTGTTCCGCCCGAGACAAAAGTGAACTTGTGTAGGGCTTTTTGCTTTAAGTATTGTTATCATTAATAAAAAGGTCGTTTTGATCCCGACTTTGTTTTTATTTTTGCTTGTTCTGGAAAAATGGTAACACAAAAAAACCAAAATTCTTTAATCATTTCCAAATATCTGCATACATTCACTTCCTAAAAATCAAACATAAATGCAGATTAAACATAAATAAGCCCGTTGAACACGTTAACCCTATACTCTTTCTCGACTTTTAATTCCGTGTCCGAAAACGAAGAAGAATGAAGAAATTCCCGACAAGATCGCTCACATACTGGGGCATCCTAGCCGTCAAAGCTACAAACGAAAATCAAGAAGATCGCCAAGAGAATGGCAGTCACTTACAAAGACCATCATGAGATGGCACCGTTGCCTCACATGGGCATCGTGTTTTAATAAACATTTCAACAGGGGCAACCCCCCTTCCATCAGTATACAACATGAAGGTCAGACTTCTCATGGAGATCAAAATCCCGTAAATAGGAGTTTTGTTGAAATCTCAAGTTTTGATTGAACTTACAATGCATGACGATCTTGTACAACTACATCAAAAGAGGTTGAAACAAACTTCTAACAAGAAAGTTCGTCCCTGTAAAACTCAAGAAGAAGACTTTGTGCAAAAAACACTCTTTCCAACCTTACTCCAGGGGCAAGTGGACGCCTAACTATGAAGGCTCGTGTGCAATGACTTCTTACAACTACGAATGGTGACAAACTCACACGTCCTACGAATGTCGATGCAGTCAAGAAATACTCTGTCAAAATAAAAGCTCGATAAGTCGCAAACCTGAAAAAGGGACTTAGGCAAAAATGAGCGTCTCGGTGGACTGAAAACCCGAAAGGGCGGTCCAGGCAAAAATTAGAGACATAAACAGAATGATCATCCTGATAGATTGAAAACCCGAAAGGGCGATCTATGCAAAAGTTAAGGATCACGACAAAGTAACTGCATCAAATCAAGCACAATCCACTTGGGGCATCCAATTATCAAATGATCTCTGATTCAAAGCATCTGCAAATCAAAGACTCGGAACAAGGGCATTCAAAGTTGTTAGGGAGAATAGCGGTTATCGTGTTCAATGTACCCTTCCCATTACATTTACCATTTTCCAAAATATTTCAAAGATCCATGGAGTTGTGCCATTGGCGTGTCACCACTCAATTCATCAAATTTGAGCTTGTGCCCATTTATTTGGAACTCTCATTTATTCGATTTACAAAATTTCTTCTATTTTTTATGGCAACACTTAAAGCAAAAATTTTCAAAATGCAAAACTTTCTACATCTTTTGAAAAATATGAACAACAAACACACTTTCTTTGAGCTCGTGAGTAGGTGAAGCATACATCAGCATCCGCCTCGAGAACTGTTACACTCCGGAAGGGAGATATGTCTAAGCACTATGAAGAGGACCTCTACTTTGAGCAAAATGCGGTCACAATCCAAAAATACAAAAAGAAAATGAAAGCTCGCTAAGTTGAAAACCTGAAAAGGCGACTTAGGAAATAAAGAGCGTCCCGGTGGACTGAAAACCCGAAAGGGCGGTCCAGGCAAAAATTAGGGGCACAAAAAGGAATATACTCCCGGTGGACTGAAAACCCGAAAGGGCGGTCCAGGCAAAAGTTAGGGATTTCAAAAAAAAAACAAAAAGACAAAAAACAAAAGGAGCGTGACTGCTGGGGCATACCAATGGATTGACACTCTATGCAAATGGCGACTTCTCCCAAACTTCTGGTCAACAATGGACTTTACCCCTAGGAGACATCGGTTGTCACCTTACATCGGGCTTCATCCTGTCAATGACTCGATTTTGTCCGCAATGATATCATCTCCAAGAAAGATTGCCGAGTGCCGGTATTGTGATGTCGGTCCACTTCCCATCTTAACTGTCTTGTCTCGCTTCATCGAGTCACCTGTCATATCTAGTTTACACAGCCGTACAAGTTACATTCATACAGTCATACATTCATACATTATTACTTTCATACATTCATACATTCACGCCTACACAACATATACACACTATCATTCATACATGATTGCGTTGGGCATCCAGAGTCTTGTTTGGTTATGACCTTCAGTTTGATCCTTATCCATCATTAGTCAAATGGCAAGTTCCGGCAAATGAACAACTTGCATCTATCTTTTTACTCTTACCAAACGCCGAGTGGATTCTCGCACACATTTTATCAAATGCCGAGTGGATTCTCGCACACATTTTATCAAATGCCGAGTGGATTCTCGCATACATTTTATCAAATGCCGAGTGGATTCTCGCAAACATTTTTATCAAATGTCGAGTGGATTCTCGCAAACATTTTTATCAAACGCCGAGTGGATTCTCGCAAACATTTTTATCAAACGCCGAGTGGATTCTCGCATACATTTTCTCGAATGCCGAGTGGATTCTCGCACACATTTTATCCAATGCCGAGTGGATTCTCGCACACATTTTACCAAATGCCGAGTGGATTCTCGCATACATTTTATCAAAACATTTTATCAAACGCCGAGTGGATTCTCGCATACATTTTATCAAATGCCGAGTGGATTCTCGCATACATTTTCTCAAATGCCGAGTGGATTCTCGCATACATTTTACCAAATGCCGAGTGGATTCTCGCATACATTTTATCAAAACATTTTATCAAATGCCGAGTGGATTCTCGCATACATTTTATCAAAGGCCGAGTGGATTCTCGCAAACATTTTATCAAATGCCGAGTGGATTCTCGTGAACATTTTACCAAATGCCGAGTGGATTCTCGCAAACATTTTATCAAATGCCGAGTGGATTCTCGCAAACATTTTTTTCAAATGCCGAGTGGATTCTCGCAAACATTTTAGCAAATGTCGAGTGGATTCTCGCAAACCTTTTATCAAATGCCGAGTGGATTCTCGCACACATGTTATCAAATGCCGAGTGGATTCTCGCAAACATTTTATCAAATGCCGAGTGGATTCTCGCAAACATTTTTTTCAAATGCCGAGTGGATTCTCGCAAACATTTTAGCAAATGCCGAGTGGATTCTCGCAAACCTTTTATCAAAGCCGAGTGTATTGTCACAAACCTCTATAGAGCCCGATGGATTCCGGCAGTCCTTTCCAAGGTCCGGTGGATTTCGACAAACTTTCTTAAATCGAGCGAACAACTTGGAAATTTCTTCTCATATCACAAGTGTCATCCCCAGCGTGTCTGGTCAAGAGATGTCACCTGTCAGTTTCAAGCCAACGGACCGCTTACATTTTTATTTCCTTTCAAGTCGACAGTCCTAAACAACGGACCGCTTAAGTTTACATTTTTTTTTCTTTCTTGTTTCAAGCTGCTAGTCCTAAACAACGGACAGTCTGCACCTACCTGTTATTCCCTCGAGTGTCATCCCCAGCGTGTCTGGTCTAGAGGTGACACCAAAAAGTTTTGTCTTCCTTAAACTACCGTTCCAAACTAACACGGTAGTAGACAATCATTTTCCCTAGTAAAACTACATTCCCCTAGCGGAGTCAGATCCCTTTCTTCAACGAATTCGGGAATCCCATCGTTTGTTACTCATCCCAGTCGAGGCATCTATGCCGTCTTGCATTCATAATTGTGTCACATGCATTCACAGTATCTTAGGATCAAAAATAGGTGTACTTTGTATTTAAGTCTCTTCGGCCCGTCAAATCAAAGATTCCATCTTCAAATCTCCGGACGAAGAAACTTAAATAGGGGCATCTGTCATACCCCAATTTTTGACCCAAGATCCCACCGACACGTGTCATTTGACCCTAATTGGTCTTTGACTTTTCAGTGAAAAATTCGGCAAAGAGGTAATTTAAAATACCTCATTTTGGTTCCGAGTCAGGCCATTTTCTCTCTTTATTTTTATTTTTAGTTTTTATTTATTTATTTATTTAATCTCCATCTTTTAATAATTTCTTTTTATTTTCATTTTAATTATAAGTCGGTTTACCTTTTTCTTTTCTTTTAATTACCTTTTATTTATTTATTATTATAATATAAGTCCGATAAGTTCAAAGTCCAAAAATGTCCAGCAGGGTCCAAGAAACTTTCTTCTATGCCACTTTCATAGGCAATCTTCCAGGGTCAAATACCATTTATTTCTCCCTAAGTTGTTGCCTTTTTCTGAAAACCCTAATGGTATAAAACTAAACCCAAACACAGTTTCACAGGGGGCGAGAGAGCTGGCAGCGGCAGCAGCTTTCCTTTGGTGCATCCGTTTTCATTTTTTCCTTCAATCAAGAGGTTCAAACCAACACAACACACATATTTCACTCATCCATATTCCATATACATGCTTTTTTTTATTACTTCCCTAACCATTTCATATCATTATTATTCACGCTATGAATTTAATCACACACATATCCCACTCTTTTTTTTCTTAAACTCATACTTCATATACATGATTTGTTATTACTTCCTTATTATCCATTCTCTCTTTTAATTTGTTTGCTTTTCCTATCTTTTTCAATTCAAAATCCAACCAGTCCTTACCCATTTGTTTACCTTGTTTTTTTCCTTTTTATCTACTGTTTAGTTCATGTTGCTGCCTTAATCATGAATCAAATTCATGTTATCTTTGATTTTTATCAATGATGCAGTAACCGCATCTTTACAACAAGATTTTAATTTTGCCATTACTTTATAAGATCATTCTATTATTGGTGAAAACTAAAAACCGACCTTTAGCTTTGTGTTGATATTTGAGATTAGGCACTAAACTGAAAAGGCTCTCTAATAGATTAGTGTTATTAGTGGCCTTATTATATGTGCATAAATGAATTTCGGGTACCGCTTTGCGGATCTGATGAGCTGCCAACAACCCATATATTGATCTAATACATGAGGTTGTATTGCCGAATATTTCACTTTTAATTGTCTATAGAAAATCTTGTTGGTGAATGTTTGAGTGTCTAATGTGTCAAACACAATTCTCACATTCCAACTATTGGCCTTCCACCATAACATTTTTTTGTTTCCCTTGCATTTTGTTATTCGTTATGTCATTTGTTTACAAGCATTCACACATTTATTTTTATGTTTATTTTTTATTTTTTGCACGACATTAGAATGTGATTTAGGCCATTATGTAAATTATTTATTTTCATGTCATTTATTTCTCGCAGACCATAGCCTGTATTATAGGTTTTTATGTAATAGCTTTAGTTGCATGTGTGCGTGTGTGGGTGTATGCTTTATTTTCCCGCTTCTAGTTTAGGTTAAAGGTCCTCGTGGTGGTCCAACACCACCATGTGGTACCTGCGCTTTTATTTTTACGCTCCGTTAGTTTATTTTCAGCTAATTATTCAAAACAACAAAAACATGCAAATAACAAAAATCACAAAAATATTTTTTTTATAACAAACCTTGATCCAAGATCAAGTGATCCTCTCTTTATTTTTATTTTCTTAATCAAATGTCTAAACGATTTAACTTTATTTCAAGTAGTTTCTTTTAATATCAAAAAACACAAACAAATTCTTATTTGCCACTTGGCTTTTTATTTTAAAACTTTTTCAAAACAAATAAAAAAACACATAACAAATCAAACGTCAATTTTTACCCCGAACTACGAGGTTTTGATCCCTCACGGGTACGTAGGCAAAGGACACTCGTCCTCTCAAATCAATAAAAAAATGTAGATAATTAGGTCTTTGTTTTCTTAAACACTTTAAATTCATTTTCAAAAAGCAAGCAAGTTTATAGCACAAAAGTTAAATAAAATCAAGAGGTTCTCGTAGAGTACTACGAACACAAAGGGTGCTAATACCTTCCCTTTATGTAACTAACCCCCGAACCCTTAATCTTTAAAATGTGGTATTTGAACTTCTTTCCACTATCTTTCAAAAAAATTAAACGTTCAATCGTGAAATAAAATAGTGAGTCAAACGCTAATCAAATAGCCTTGATCTCCTAAAAATGACGCGACAATTGTCATTGAGTTTTGCATATTTTATTAGATTAGGTGGCTTTGGCTAATCATGGTGTTTAGTAAAATGCCAATTTTCTGTATCAAATTGCTTGCAAGTTGCAATTATGGTATTTAATTTGAGCAAGAAATGTCATTACTCATTTTCATTGCCTTCTGGACTGTTATTTCTTTGTGCCTTCGTGAATCGTGATTGTTGATCATTACAATCCTTAAAACAGGCTTCCTGAATGTTATGTAGGCAAAAAATTGTGAAGAGTTGATGGAACATTAGCTAAAACTTCTCTGCCGCAGTCAATACCTGAAATTAGTGAAAGAGAATCCTAACAAACTTTCCTTGAAGTTAGATAGGATCCCATATTACCCTTACTCAAAAAAGAGTTCAACACTCAGCATTATTACTATTATTTTAACATAGCACATTTTCTTATAAATGACCCATGTCAAATGAGGCCAATAAATGTGTAACCGAGAGAGTACTAATTACTCACTTACAAGGGGGCAAAGGAGAACCACACAGGCACTTATTATGTGAAAACGACGATTGATCAAACTCTTGCAACTTCCCTCTAACTGTCGGTATAGGACCACAAAGCTGGTTGTAGCTCACATTGAAGTCGTACAACCCTGGCACTTGGCCTAACCAAGCTGGCAGCTTTCCATATATCATGTTATTTTCCAACCGTAGGACCAGCAAATTCGAGTTAAGTTGTTCCACTGGCATCACCACCTTACCGAGGTCGAACGACAACTTGTTTCCCGACAAGTCTAGGTGAGCCAACTCAGTCTTATTTTTCCCGAACAAGAACGATGCATCACCGGTCAACCGGTTCCCAGCAGCCTCGAAAATACTAAAATTAACTGTGCCCAACGATCTTGGGATTGGCCCTGATAACAAGTTGTTGGACAAAGTGACCTGAGAACCGGCCTTGAATGATCCGAAGCTGTCCGGTATTGAACCAGTTAAATGGTTGTCGTACAAGTCTAGTCCTTGAAGTTTAGGAAGGCGGCCGAGGTAAGCGGGAATTGGACCGGTTAAATGGTTGTTATTAAGCCCTAAGGTAGCTAAATTGGTAAGTTTGCTAAAGTAATCAGGGATAGGACCAGTTAGGTTGTTCCAATTAAGGAGGACAAATTTAAGGTGAGGCAGTCTTGCAATGGCCTGAGGAATAGGACCAGTGAGGTTAGGGAGGAGGCGGAAAATGAGGGTCTCGAGGTAAGGTAGATCGGCGATGAGGGGCGGGATTGTACCGACGAGATCGTCAGCGCCTTGAAACTCGAGGAAGTTGACACGGTGGATGGTTGTTTTTGGGATTTTTTTGCATGAGACTATACGCCATTCGCAACAGTCTGTGTGTGGGATCCAGGTTGAGAAGAGGCTTGTATTGTGGAAGTAAGCTTTGATCTTGAGGAGGACTTTTTCGTCGTCTGGGTGGCAGAGGTTTGGGCGTGGTGGTGGAGAAAGTGATAAGGTTAAGGAAGGGAGGAAGAGGAGGAAGAGAAAAATGGACTTTCTCTCCATTTTTGTGTAGTAACTTTGGTGGTTGTTGATGTAGGAGTTAGAAATATGTAAAGGTATATATAGATCCAAATATGTAAAGGTATTTATGAATGGTGCTGTGTTTTTTGCTTTCATAATGGTGTATGACATTGGTAACGGAGTTTTAAGGTTGTATCGGCTTTTTGTCACGGTCGAAACGGGCGTTTCGGTGTGATTTTTTATCTCATCCTAAAAATAGGTAAAACGATACCAGTGACTACTTTTAACCGTTTGTCACGGCCGTTTTCGCGGTAACTTTCCCGTATTGAAAACCTTGGATCCAAAACTCCTTTGTACAAAGTACCTTGCATGAATCATGTAGTTAAATGTGATTGAATGTCGGTGTTTATATTTGGATACAAATTCAAAAGTAAAGGAAAAGATAAGGAGGAAAGAGTTTTTTCTTTTTCAAAAGTTACTGGAAAGAAGAAAACCCCACGAGGTAATATAAATATCAATTTCATTGAATGCATGAGAAACGTGGGAACTAATACAAAAACGTGGGAACTAAACAAAAATCACTATTTTAAATTCAGTCATTAAAAAATCATATACATTATTAATTGAATCAATATAAAATATAAAATATAGAATAACATTAGAAAATAACCACAAGTTGTATATAAAAAAAAAATTAAAATGGAGTTTTCAAAACATAAAAAATAAATTAAAATGATGTACAAGCCTCTAACATTGTGTTTGATCTCCTAACAAATAAACAAGACAATTGCAGTTGTACAATATTTGATCCGTAAAATTGTTTTGCATTAACATTAACATGATATGTTGGAGGCAAGAAACATGATTAAAACATAAATTATTTTCTTTGATTAAACCACAACACAACTTTTTGTCTCAACTACCAATTGTCTAAAATCTAATAACAACATATTGTCCAAAAATATTATGATGTGTTGTTCATGTGTTATTCTGTCTTGTGTTATGGTGTTGTCAATATTTAGCTGGTCTTGTTAACGAGTGTTCTTGAGCACTTTTAAAACATTCTAAAAGAAGAAATTACTTCCATAAAAAAAGTCAAAAATTTCAATTTTCATTGGATTGTTACATTGATTTAAAAAATAAATAATTTAAAACTTAAAAAAGTATGCGGAGACACTTATTAACATTACTCATATTTATTTAACACAATAAACGCACCTAACATTTCAACAAAAATTGATCAACGCACCTTAACGTTATTTTTGAAGGAGAGCACCTTTATTGATCTCCAATTTTACTCTTCAAATGGGTTCAATAATTTGTAGGATCCACTGTACAATGGAATGTCCAGCCAAAGACAATTGCTGCAAGCAATTGCCAAAGTTTCAACTATGCAATAAATACATGATGTAGCTTGGGGTGCTGATCAATTTGGCTTGCAGTATCATTTGATAAAGGAGAATTGAATTCACATTACCACATTTCAAATATAAATAGTGGCATTGGCATGTGAAGAAAATACAAAGCTTCAGAATTGAAGCAGAAATGACAACACAATGCTTTTGTGTGTAGAAGTGTGTGAAAGGAAAAATAGAGTGTTGAGTAAATCCAGATAGTGTGGGAAAATACAGGTGGTGGATATCATCTTTATGGGTATCATCTCTATAACTTTTAGATGCTATAAAATAATAGTATTTGAATAGAAGTGAGTCTTACTAGAAACATTATATATTGTATCTCTTGTGCTTGTAAGAGAGTGGAGAGAATATTCTAATATTTTTTAATATAGTGGAATATTTTTCGGAGTTTGTCATATGGTTTTTTCCTCATTATTAGAGTGTCATTTTTATCGCTACCGTTACGTTGCAAGATTCAATCTCTTTTGGATTTTGAAATTTTAATTTACACTCGCGCGTTAAGCTCTTCGAGCCCAACATAATTAACCATATATTGTCGTATATTTGAAATATTTAAAAAGTAATTTGTTTATTATTTTATTCTTATTGGTTTATTAAGTTTTAATTGAAATTTATTGACTTATGCATTATGCTGAATTAGAAACGTGTTTGAGGAAATATCAATATGGTTTAAATATAATAGAATTTGTGTAGTCTTAAAATATAAAAAGTTATATTTTTAATATAAAATATTTTTTAACTATACTCCAGGATACTATAAATTGAAAATAAAATGATAAAGACAAAGAGACAAATTCATTAGCATTCACGTGGCCAAAGAATGAAAATCAAAAGAAATCATTGGCACATAGGAAGCGTGCCAAGCAAACAATAACTAGGAGGATCCACGTCATCAAAAGGATGGGGACTAATCTTTTTTGTTGACTTTTTAATTAGGAGGCAGATTTCATTTTCTTCATTATCATTTCCTTTACACTCGTCATAAATATTTTCTACTTCTTTGATAGTCATAACAGAAAAACCATGCAAAACTAAAAAAATAAAAAAATTTCTACTAACTACTTTACTAATTAAAGTTCTTCAAAAATTTATCGAATTTCCTTAAAAATATTATGGAAAGATGGAAATAAAGAAGATTCAAAACAAAACAACAAGCAAATTTACATTTTCAATAAGAAAAACATGACTCTTGAAGAAGACTCATGAGTTTTCTGGACTTTGTGAAACACAAATTGGACACGTCATTAGTGTTGAAAGGTTGTTGCTCTAATTCCACTAGGTATATTTACCCTTCATTTTTTTTTATATTTTTCCTTCGAACTCTAGCATAATATGTTATCACAAAGTGTTTTCTTAGTCTCCGAGTTTATCAAAAATATTTTAGAACGCAATCTGAAATATTTTTATGGACAATCATAAATATTTTGGTATGCAATCTAATTTTTGCATATATATAAATATATATATATATATATATGTGTGTGTGTGTACTAAGTTTTAATTTTTTACATTAACAATATTTTTTGTTTGTTGTATTCAACTCTTTTCTTTTTTTTTAGTTTTGCATGCTTTTTCTTATGATTATAAAAGATCATCCAGTTGGCCTAATTTGCATTTGATCCAAGAGTTTCAATGTCGATATTACTCATCATCAAAGTATTAGGGGAGGAAATAACAATGAAGAAAATGAAGTGGACTTGAGCCTAGACTTGGCCAAGATTTATGATTCATATCATAGTTTTATATTCTATATTTCATCTTAATCTTGAGGTATATATATTCACATTAGGTTTTTATATACCTCAAAAGTAAGATGAAATATAGAGTATAAAACTATGATATGAATCATAAATCTTGGCTGAGTCTTAGCTCCAAGTCCACTTCATTTTCTTCAAGGTAATTTACTCTTTTGATGATGAGTTTTATCCACATAATGCTGACTTGAATCGACTTGAAGACTCAAATTAGGACCTTGAAACTCTTTGTTCAAATGCAAATTTGGCCAATTGGGCAATCTTTGATAGTCGTTAGAAAAACCATGCAAAACTAAACAAACAAAAAATGTTCTGCTAACTACTTTTTTATTAAAGTTCTTCAAAAATTTATTGATTTTCTTCAAAAATATTATGGAAAAATGGAAATAAAGAAGATTCAAAACAAAACAATAAGGCAATTTACATTTTCAATAAGAAAAACACGACTCTTGAAGAAGACTCGTGAGGTTTCTCGACTTTGTGAAACACAAATTGGACACGTCATTAGTGTTGAAAGGCTCTTACATTGTTGCTCTAATTCCACTTGGTATATTTACCCTTCATTTTGTTTTATATTTTTCCTTGGAACTCTAGCATAATATGTTATTACAAAGTGTTTTCTTAGTCTCCGAGTATATCTAAAATATAATAGAACGCAATCTGAAAATATTTTGATGGACAATCAGAAATATTTTTGCATGCAATCTAATATTTTTTGGAACTTTATTCTGAAATATATTTTGGTACATAGCATAATATATTTTTGTACTCGATATAATTTGGTACTCATTTGAGATATTTTTGTACAAGATCTAAAATGTGAATTAATTGTTCCCAAAGTTTCTGCACATATTATTGTGAATTTTCTCTATATATAGAGAACTCACGTAGTTCATTCTCCTCACCAAAAAAGACTTCTAAATCTTGGAATATTTTCTTCTCTTCTCCATTTTCGGCCTGTGTTGACGAACCTTTCATCTTTTCATATGTTTTTTATGTCCCTTCTTTTCTCCCTTTTTTACGTGTTGACTAGTCTTTCTTCTTTTTCAATTCATTTTTATGTCATTCATAATTTCTCCTTTTTATGTCCTTTCAGAATTAAAATCGTTCTTAGGATCATAGATCATTTCTAGATACAAAGTCCCTTCCGAATCAAAAATTGGTTTAAGAACATAATCCCTTCAATAATTTAGGGTCCATTTGGTTCGAGATTTTTAGAGGTGATGGGAGGGAGTAATTTAATGTTTTCGTGTTTCGTTTATTTTATATGAGAGGAGAGATGGGAGTCAAATCCCTCCACCCAAATTGGATTTTTTTCGAGGGGAGGGAAGACAAATTATTACAATATGAATAACATTGACATAACTACCCTCATATTTATTTTAAAATACCAAATTTATCCTCGATAAAAATCTTAAATAAATCACTCACTTATACGTTGTTGCTGACAAGTTTTTGTTAGGAAAAATAATTTTTGCTTTTTTTTTTATCTTCAGAAAAGAAATTTTTACTTTATAACTTATATATATATATATATATATATATATATTGTTTGTTGTATTCAAAAATTTTTTTTTTGGTTTTGCATGCTTTTTCTTATGATTTTAAAAGATCATCCAGTTAGCCTAATTTACATTTGATCCAAGAGTTTCAATGTCCTTATTTGAGTCTTCAATTCGGTTCATGTCAGCATTATGCGGATATTACTCATCATCAAAGTATTAGGGGAGAAAATAACAATGAAGAAAATGAAGTGGACTCGAGCTTAGACTTGGCCAAGATTTATGATTCATATCATAGTTTTATATTCTATATTTCATCTTAATCTTAAGGTATATATATTTACATTAGGTTTTTATATACCTCAAAAGTAAGATGAAATATAAAGTATAAAAACTATGATATGAATCATAAATCTTGGCTGAGTCTTAGCTCCAAGTCCACTTCATTTTCTTCATGGTAATTTCCTCTTTTGATGATGAGTTTTATCCACATAATGCTTACTTGAACCGACTTGAATTGAACCGACTTGAAGATTCAAATTAGGACCTTGAAACTCTATGTTAAAATGCAAATTTGGCCAATTGGGCAATCTTTGATAGTCATTAGAAAAACCATGCAAAACTTAAAAAACAAAAAAAAATTCTACTAACTACTTTTTTAATTAAAGTTCTTCAAAAATTTATTGATTTTCTTCAAAAATATTATGGAAAAATGGAAATAAAGAAGATTCAAAACAAAACAACAAGGCAATTTACATTTTCAATAAGAAAAACACGACTCTTGAAGAAGACTCGTGAGGTTTCTCGACTTTGTGAAACACAAATTGGACACGTCATTAGTGTTGAAAGGCTCTTACATTGTTGCTCTAATTCCACTTGGTATATTTACCCTTCATTTTGTTTTATATTTTTCCTTCGAAATCTAGCATAATATGTTATTACAAAGTGTTTTCTTAGTCTCCGAGTTTATCTAAAATATAATAGAAGGCAATCTGAAATATTTTGGTGGACAATCAGAAATATTTTTGTATGCAATCTAATATTTTTTGGAACTTTATTCTGAAATATATTTTGGTACATAGCATAATATATTTTTGTACTCGATATGATTTGGTACTCATTTGAGATATTTTTGTACAAGATCTAAAATGTGAATTTTCTCTATATATAGAGAACTCACGTTATTCATTCACCACACCGGAAAAGACTTCTAAATCTTGGAATATTTTCTTCTCTTCTCTTTTTTCGGCCTGTGTTGACGAGCCTTTCTTCTTTTCATATCTTTTTTATGTCCCTTCTTTTCTCTTTTTGACATGTGTTGACGAGTCTTTCTTCTTTTTCATATCCTTTTTATGTCCTTCAGAATTTCTCCTTTTTATGTCCCTTCACAATTAAAATTGTTCTTAGGATCATATATCATTTCTAGATATAAAGTCCCTTCGGAATCAAAAATGGGTTTAAGAACATAATCCCTTCGAAAATATAGGGTCCATTTGGTTCGAGACTATCAAAAAGGAGGGTATGGAGTAATTTAATGTTTTCATGTTTCGTTTATTTTTTATGAGAGGAGAAAGGGGAGCCAAATCCCTCCACCCAAATTGGTTTTTTTCGAGGGGATGGAAGACAAATTATTACAATATGAATAACATTGACATAACTACCCTCATATTTATTTTAAAATACCAAATTTATCCTCGATAAAAATCTTAAAATAAATCACTCACTTATACGTTGTTGCTGACAAGTTTTTGTTAGGAAAAATAATTTTTGCTTTTTTTTTTATCTTCAGAAAAGAAATTTTTACTTTATAACTTATATATATATATATATATATATATATATATATATATATATATATTGTTTGTTGTATTCAAATTTTTTTATTTAGTTTTGCATGCTTTTTCTTATGATTTTAAAAGATCATCCAGTTAGCCTAATTTACATTTGATCCAAGAGTTTCAATGTCCTTATTTGAGTCTTCAATTCGGTTCATGTCAGCATTATGCGGATATTACTCATCATCAAAGTATTAGGGGAGAAAATAACAATGAAGAAAATGAAGTGGACTTGAGCTTAGACTTGGCCAAGATTTATGATTCATATCATAGTTTTATATTCTATATTTCATCTTAATCTTAAGGTATATATATTTACATTAGGTTTTTATATACCTCAAAAGTAAGATGAAATATAAAGTATAAAAACTATGATATGAATCATAAATCTTGGCTGAGTCTTAGCTCCAAGTCCACTTCATTTTCTTCATGGTAATTTCCTCTTTTGATGATGAGTTTTATCCACATAATGCTTACTTGAACCGACTTGAATTGAACCGACTTGAAGATTCAAATTAGGACCTTGAAACTCTATGTTAAAATGCAAATTTGGCCAATTGGGCAATCTTTGATAGTCATTAGAAAAACCATGCAAAACTTAAAAAACAAAAAAAAATTCTACTAACTACTTTTTTAATTAAAGTTCTTCAAAAATTTATTGATTTTCTTCAAAAATATTATGGAAAAATGGAAATAAAGAAGATTCAAAACAAAACAACAAGGCAATTTACATTTTCAATAAGAAAAACACGACTCTTGAAGAAGACTCGTGAGGTTTCTCGACTTTGTGAAACACAAATTGGACACGTCATTAGTGTTGAAAGGCTCTTACATTGTTGCTCTAATTCCACTTGGTATATTTACCCTTCATTTTGTTTTATATTTTTCCTTCGAAATCTAGCATAATATGTTATTACAAAGTGTTTTCTTAGTCTCCGAGTTTATCTAAAATATAATAGAAGGCAATCTGAAATATTTTGGTGGACAATCAGAAATATTTTTGTATGCAATCTAATATTTTTTGGAACTTTATTCTGAAATATATTTTGGTACATAGCATAATATATTTTTGTACTCGATATGATTTGGTACTCATTTGAGATATTTTTGTACAAGATCTAAAATGTGAATTTTCTCTATATATAGAGAACTCACGTTATTCATTCACCACACCGGAAAAGACTTCTAAATCTTGGAATATTTTCTTCTCTTCTCTTTTTTCGGCCTGTGTTGACGAGCCTTTCTTCTTTTCATATCTTTTTTATGTCCCTTCTTTTCTCTTTTTGACATGTGTTGACGAGTCTTTCTTCTTTTTCATATCCTTTTTATGTCCTTCAGAATTTCTCCTTTTTATGTCCCTTCACAATTAAAATTGTTCTTAGGATCATATATCATTTCTAGATATAAAGTCCCTTCGGAATCAAAAATGGGTTTAAGAACATAATCCCTTCGAAAATATAGGGTCCATTTGGTTCGAGACTATCAAAAAGGAGGGTATGGAGTAATTTAATGTTTTCATGTTTCGTTTATTTTTTATGAGAGGAGAAAGGGGAGCCAAATCCCTCCACCCAAATTGGTTTTTTTCGAGGGGATGGAAGACAAATTATTACAATATGAATAACATTGACATAACTACCCTCATATTTATTTTAAAATACCAAATTTATCCTCGATAAAAATCTTAAAATAAATCACTCACTTATACGTTGTTGCTGACAAGTTTTTGTTAGGAAAAATAATTTTTGCTTTTTTTTTTATCTTCAGAAAAGAAATTTTTACTTTATAACTTATATATATATATATATATATATATATATATATTGTTTGTTGTATTCAAATTTTTTTATTTAGTTTTGCATGCTTTTTCTTATGATTTTAAAAGATCATCCAGTTAGCCTAATTTACATTTGATCCAAGAGTTTCAATGTCCTTATTTGAGTCTTCAATTCGGTTCATGTCAGCATTATGCGGATATTACTCATCATCAAAGTATTAGGGGAGAAAATAACAATGAAGAAAATGAAGTGGACTTGAGCTTAGACTTGGCCAAGATTTATGATTCATATCATAGTTTTATATTCTATATTTCATCTTAATCTTAAGGTATATATATTTACATTAGGTTTTTATATACCTCAAAAGTAAGATGAAATATAGAGTATAAAAACTATGATATGAATCATAAATCTTGGCTGAGTCTTAGCTCCAAGTCCACTTCATTTTCTTCATGGTAATTTCCTCTTTTGATGATGAGTTTTATCCACATAATGCTGACTTGAACCGACTTGAATTGAACCGACTTGAAGATTCAAATTAGGACCTTGAAACTCTATGTTAAAATGCAAATTTGGCCAATTGGGCAATCTTTGATAGTCATTAGAAAAACCATGCAAAACTTAAAAAACAAAAAAAAATTCTACTAACTACTTTTTTAATTAAAGTTCTTCAAAAATTTATTGATTTTCTTCAAAAATATTATGGAAAAATGGAAATAAAGAAGATTCAAAACAAAACAACAAGGCAATTTACATTTTCAATAAGAAAAACACGACTCTTCAAGAAGACTCGTGAGGTTTCTCGACTTTGTGAAACACAAATTGGACACGTCATTAGTGTTGAAAGGCTCTTACATTGGTGCTCTAATTCCACTTGGTATATTTACCCTTCATTTTGTTTTATAGTTTTCCTTCGAAATCTAGCATAATATGTTATTACAAAGTGTTTTCTTAGTCTCCGAGTTTATCTAAAATATTTTAGAATGCAATCTGAAATATTTTGATGGACAATCAGAAATATTTTGGTATGCAATCTAATATATTTTGGAACTTTATTCTGAAATATATTTTGGTACATAGCATAATATATTTTTGTACTCAATATGATTTGGTACTCATTTGAGATATTTTTGTACAAGATCTAACATGTGAATTAATCGTTCGCAATGTTTCTCCACATATTATTGTGAATTTTCTCTATATATAGAGAACTCACGTTATTCATTCACCACACCGGAAAAGACTTCTAAATCTTGGAATATTTTCTTCTCTTCTCCCTTTTCGGCCTGTGTTGACGAGCCTTTCTTCTTTTCATATCTTTTTTATGTCCCTTCTTTTCTCTTTTTGACATGTGTTGACGAGTCTTTCTTCTTTTCATATCCTTTTTATGTCCTTCAAAATTTCTGCTTTTTATGTCCCTTCACAATTAAAATTGTTCTTAGGATCATAAATCATTTCTAGATTTAAAGTCCCTTCGGAATCAAAAATGGGTTTAAGAACATAATCCCTTCGAAAATTTAAGGTGCATTTGGTTCGAGATTATCAGAAAGGAGGGGAGGGAGTAATTTAATGTTTTCGTGTTTCGTTTATTTTTTATGAGAGGAGAGAGGGGAGCCAAATCCCTCCACCCAATTTGGATTTTTTTCGAGGGGAGGGAAGACAAATTACTACAATATTAATAACATTGACATAACTACATTCATATTTATTTTAAAATACCAAATTTATCCTTGATGAAAATCTTAAAATAAATACTCATACGTTGCTGCAAGTTTTTGTTAGGAAAAATTATTTTTGCATTTTTTTCTCTTCAGAAAAGAAATTTTTACTTTATAACTTTTATATATATATATATATATATATATATATATATATATATATATATATATGAAACTAAGTTTTGGTTTTTTACATTAACAATATTTTTTGTTTGTTGTATTCAACTTTTTTTTTTTTTTTTTAGTTTTGCATGCTTTTTCTTATGATTATAAAAGATCATCCAGTTGGCCTAATTTGCATTTGATCCAAGAGTTTCAATTGAGTCTTCAAGTCGGGACTTGAGCCTAGACTTGGCCAAGATTTATGATTCATATCATAGTTTTATATTCTATATTTCATCTTAATCTTGACGTATATATCTTCACATTAGGTTTTTATATACCTTAAAAGATGAAATATAGAGTATAAAACTATGATGTGAATCATAAATCTTGGCTGAGTCTTAGCTCAAAGCCCACTTCATTTTCTTCATGGTCATTTTCTCTCTCCTGATGATGAGTTTTATCCACATAATACTGACTTGAACCGACTTGAAGACTCAAAATAGGACCTTGCAAATTTGGCCAATTGGGTAAATGATTGATTCCCATAAGAAAAACCATGCAAAACTAAAAAAACAAAAAATGTTCTACTAACTACTTTACTAATTAAAGTTCTTCAAAGATTTATCGAATTTGCTCAAATATATTATTGAAAGATGGAAATAAAGAAGATTAAAAACAAAAAATCAAGGCAATTTACATTTTCAATAAGAAAAACATGAACTCTAGCATAGTATGTTATTACAAAGTATTTTCTTAGTCTCCGAGTTTATCTAAAATATTTTAGAATGCAATCTGAAATATTTTGATGGACAATCAGAAATATTTTGGTATGCAATCTAATATATTTTGGAACTTTATTCTGAAATATATTTTGGTACATAGCATAATATATTTTTGTACTCAATATGATTTGGTACTCATTTGAGATATTTTTGTACAAGATCTAACATGTGAATTAATCGTTCGCAATGTTTCTCCACATATTATTGTGAATTTTCTCTATATATAGAGAACTCACGTTGTTTATTCACCACACCGGAAAAGACTTCTAAATCTTGGAATATTTTCTTCTCTTCTCCCTTTTCGGCCTGTGTTGACGAGCCTTTTTCTTTTCATATATTTTTTATGTCCCTTCTTTTCTCTTTTTGACATGTGTTGACGAGTCTTTCTTCTTTTCATATCCTTTTTATGACATAACTACCCTCATATTTATTTTAAAATACCAAATTTATCCTTGATGAAAATCTTAACGTTGCTGACAAGTTTTTGTTAGGAAAAATAATTTTTGCATTTTTTTACATTAACAATATATATATGTATGAAACTAAGTTTTGGGTTTTTACATTAACAATATTTTTTGTTTGTTGTATTCAACTTTTTTTTTTTTTTAGTTTTGCATGTTTTTTCTTATGCTTATAAAAGATCATCCAGTTGGGCTAATTTGCATTTGATCCAAGAATTTCAATGTCCTTATTTAAGTCTTCAAGTCAGTTCAGGTCAGTATTATGCGGATATTACTCATCAGCAAAGTATTAGGAGAGGAAATAACAATGAAGAAAATGAAGTGGACTTGAGCTTAGACTTGGCCAAGATTTATGATTCATATCATAGTTTTATATTCTATATTTCATCTTAATCCTGAGTATAAAACTATGATATGAATCATAAATCTTAGCTGAGTCTTTGCTCCAAGTCCATTTCATTTTCTTCATAGTTATAATGCTGACTTGAACTGACTTGAAGACTCAAATTAGGACCTTGTAACTCTTTGTTCAAATGCAAATTTGGCCAATTGGGTAATCTTTGATAGTTATAAGAAAAATCATGCAAAACTAATGATAACACGTAAAATGCACTATTATTTTGACTCGACTAACACATTTTTTTATTTTGATTTTATAAATTTTTGCAATGTTATGCTGGTATTGTGTGTCTATTTCAGGTATTTATCGGTTAAAGGTCTCCGCACGTCAAAATGATGAAATTCGGCGAAAAATGGAAAGAAAGGGTAAAAAAGGAAAAAGAAAAGGGTTAAAAAGTCAGAAGTTAGTGGGAAGTCAAAAGAAAACCAATTCTTGCCCATGTTTCAGAATTAGTTTTCTCACTTCCTCCATATTCTCCACTACTTGGAGCATGATCAGAAGCACTTCAAGTTAGTGGGAAGTCAAAAGAAAACCAATTCTTGCCCATGTTTTAGAATTAGTTTTCTCACTTCCTCCATATTCTCCACTACTTGGAGCATGATCAGAAGCACTTCAGAGGAGATTTTTGCCTATAAATAGACCTGAAGAACTCAGTTGTAGAGACCAAGCTTTTTAGAGAGAAATTTAATGATTTAGAAACTTATTATTTTTTCAAGCTTATTGTAATTTTCAGTTTTCTTTTGATTCGATCTTGCTGATACAATTTTATCTATCGCATAATATTATTGCTTTCAGAACCCTTGTTTTATTTTTAATTCAGCAAATTCAATTTCTTATTATTTTCAATTGCCCTATTCAATTCCAATCGTTACTATCTTTTTGTTGCTGCACGTTACTACTACTCAATCCCATATTATTTCCTTTTTGTTGTACCTGCCATTCCATACCTTTTTTCCACTATTGCTGCATAATTAAATTCCAAACTTGTTGTTGCCGTGTTCGTTGTTAATGTTGTTATTATTCCATCGTTATTGCTTCATAACAGTGCCGTTGTAATCCAATTCCAATCAACAATTTTCTACCGCCGCGGCTGTTATGTTTCAATATTATATTGGTATAACTTTCAACTGTAGCAGTGGAATTGTACTCAAGTAAAGATTCCAACATTACTAGGTTTCGTTCCTTTACTCACTTCTCAGTGTGAATATGAATTTGTTAAAGTTAAGTTTAGATTATTTTTCAATTATGTCTGAGTAGATTTACATAGAGTCTGGAATGTGATGAATGTTGTATCAATGATACTCTGTTAAATGATATGATTAGTAATTGTAACAGGAATTGTTTTTAAGTCTGAAAATTCTGATTTTTAACGATAAATATTCACAGCAAAAGCTGGAATAACGCGATACCGATTTCATATCGAAAGAATGAAACCTGTATCTGTCTGTAGAGTTTTAAGGAATTAATTTTAAAATTCAGCGACAACGTTCTTTTTAATTAATTTAGAAATACTAATTTTCAAAAATGCTATTTTAAACTTGTAGCCGTACATGCGAAAGCCGACGTCTGCGAGTTTAAAATACGGTACCTGTTATGCGAAAGCTAACAGGACCTTTAAATTAAAATTTCTACTAAAAATAACTTTTCAAACGTAAATTGATTATTTTTTCAAAGAGAGTTTTGAATTTGTAAGGTGTACTCGCCAAAGCAGTCGGATAGATTACAAAGTCAAAATTCAGTGCCGTACACGCGAAAGCTGACGACCCCTTTATTTTAATCCTTTTAACGAGCGAAAATATTTTTCTGTTACAATAATAAAATACAATTTAGCATGCATCAACGGTCGACACGAATTATATTCCGGGCTCTCATCATTTAAAGTAATTAAAAACAAGTACTTTTCCCAATTTTGCAACCAAATTAATTAGCACCGCCTTAGATAAACAACGTGACGATAGATAACGGTACTTGACATTGGTCTCTGTGGATTCGACATCTTTTATACTAAAAACGATATTTCCGTGCACTTGCGGACCTATCAAGTTTTTGGCGCTGCTGCCGGGGACCAATTTTGACAATATCGTAACTCCGTTGTTACACCGTATAGACTAAGGCATTTTATTTGTTTTTTATTTTAAAAAAAAATTGTATGCGAAGAACCCGAAGTGCCGATAATCTTGTTAGACCCATAGACGAAATTGAGCGTTACTTCCGAGTAAGACGCCGACTGCAGCTTGAAACACCTTTACAGTCTGAAACTCAGACAGAAATGGGCGACACTAATGATAATCGGCCACTTAAGGAATTCGTTGTGCCCTCCGACGAGGAGCCCCATACGAGCATTGTTCGTCCCGCGATTGCGGCGAACAATTTCGAACTCAAACCTTCTCTGCTGCAAATCGTACAGCAGAACCAATTCTCCGGAAACCGGACGGAGGATCCGAACTTGCACCTTTCTGTCTTTGTGCAGTTCACTGATACGCTTAAGTGCAATGGCGTTGATCCCGAAGCCATTCGCCTGCGTTTATTCCCTTAGGGACCGAGCCAGATCGTGGCTACAATCCCTACCGTCTAATTCCATATCAACATGGAATGAACTCAAGAAAGCGTTCCTTGCTAGATACTTTCCGCCGAGCAAAACGGCACAACTCAGGAACCAAATCACCTGCTTTAGGCAGACAGACGGTGAGTCGCTTTTCGAAGCATGGGAGAGATACAAGGAATTAATGAGAGCTTGCCCACACCACGGACTAGAAAAGCGGCTCATAATTCATACCTTCTACAATGGTCTATTGTACAACACAAGAATGACCCTTGATGCCGCTGCAGGAGGTGCTCTCATGAACAAACCATTTAATGACGCCTATGCCCTTATTGAAGACATGGCGCAAAATCATTACCAGTGGGGGAGCGAACGCGCTCAAGTGGAGAAAACACAACCCAAAGCAGGAATGTACGAAGTTAGCAATCTTGACAACATGAATGCTAGAGTTGATGCATTGTACCATAAGCTTCACAACCTGTCCCTCGCTCCACCAGCTACTGCTGCTGTTGTGACTCCAAATTGTGAAATTTGTGGAGCCCTTGGACACATCGCTGCTGAGTGTCAATTGCTAGATGAAACCGATCAGGCAAACTATGCGCAAGGTAACTCGTACTCTAACACATACAACCCTGGATTGAGAAACAACCCTAACTTTTCCTACAAGAATAACAATGCTACCTTTGCGCCAAGTCCTGCACCTGCAACACCCCCTGGTTTTCAAGGCCAAAGAGGAGCCATTGTTACTCCTGCGGTTCCTAAAAAGTCAAACCTGGAACTTATGATGGAAAACTTTATCTTGGCTCAGACTCAGCAAAACAAAGAGTTCATGAATCAAAACAGTCATACAAATGAAATGATTAAGCAGCTTGCGTCTAAAGTTGACACATTGGCCACCCATAACAAAATGTTGGAAACACAAATTGCTCAAGTGGCCCAACAACGAGCAGCTACGCCTTCGGGAACCTTCCCTGCACAACCTCAACCAAACCCGAAAGGGGAACTGAACGATGTTACTTTGCGCAGTGGAAAAGAGTTAGAGAGCCCAAGTGAGAAGAAAGGTGATGAGGAGGAGTCTATGCCTACTGAGAGTGATCAAATCCTAAAGAGAAATGAGGTGGTGGAGGAAGAAAAAGAGAAACCCTATATACCTCCACCCCCTTACAAACCTCCGATCCCATTCCCTCAGAGACTTGCTAAGTCAAAGAGTGAGGGTCAGTTTAAGAAATTCATGGAGCTCTTGAAGAAGCTCCACGTAAATATCCCTTTCACAGAGGCAATTACTCAAATGCCTTCTTATGCCAAGTTTCTAAAAGAAATTTTGACAAATAAGAGAAAAATCGATGACGATGATACAGTAGCACTCACTGAAGAGTGTAGCGCTCTGTGATTTGGGTGCTAGTGTGAGTATTATGCCCCTTTCCATCTGTGAGAGACTCAACCTAGGAGAGCTAAAACCGACCAGGATGTCTCTACAACTGGCTGATCGATCTATTAAGTACCCAGTAGGAATACTGGAGGATGTACCGTTAAGAATCGGCCAGTTGTACATTCCCACCGACTTTGTGGTAATGGACATCACTGAAGACTCGTATATCCCAATCATCTTAGGCAGACTTTTCCTAGCTACGGTTGGTGCCATCATAGATGTAAAGAAAGGAAAGCTTACCTTCGAGGTCGGGGATGAAAAGATCGAGTTCATCTTGTCTAAATTCATGAAAAACCCCTCCATTAATGACACGGCTTGCTTAGTTGATATAATTGATGAATGCATTAAGGAGCATGCGTCAGGACCACCTCCCACTGAGGAAATGGACGTGTCCTTGCCTGAAACAGAGGGAGATGAGGCAAGTCCCCGTCAAGAAGAATTGGATGTAACTCCGGTTTATCAAAATGAATGTCTCGCCATTCTTCCCGCTCCAACTCAAGAGCAGCCGAAAGTCAAAATGAAAGAGCTACCTAAAAACCTTAGGTATGAATTCCTGGGACCTAACCAACGAGTCATTGTGAGTGCCGATTTAGGAAAGATGGAAACTGAGAAACTGCTTGTTGTGCTAAGAAAATACCCGGAAGCAATAGGGTACTCAATCGATGACCTCAAAGGTATTAGCCCTTCAATTTGTATGCATAAAATTCTACTCGAAGAGGACTACAAACCCTCTAGAGAACATCAAAGAAGGCTGAACCCGAACATGAGTGAGGTTGTTAAAAAAGAAGTACTGAAGCTTCTAGATGCAGGGGTGATATACCCCATCTCGGACAGCAAGTGGGTAAGTCCTGTTCATGTAGTACCAAAGAAAGGAGGGATGACAGTGGTAAAGAATGAAAAGGGAGAGTCTATGGCCACACGTACAACCACTAGATGGCGTATATGTATAGACTACAAGAAACTAAACAAGGCCACAAGGAAAGACCACTTCCCTCTCCCATTCATAGACCAAATGCTTGAACGCCTAGCTAAGCATTCCTATTTTTGCTATCTTGATGGTTACTCGGGATTCTTTCGGATCCCTATCCACCTGAGTGACCAAGAAAAGACGACCTTCACATGCCCTTATGGAACATTTGCCTATCGACGAATGCCTTTTGGGCTATGCAATGCTTCCGCCACCTTTCAGAGATGCATGATGGCAATTTTTGGAGATTTCCTAGAGGACATTATGGAGGTCTTCATGGATGACTTATCAGTATGCGGGCCAAGCTTTGAGGGTTGTCTGAGTAATCTAGACAAAATTCTAGAAAGATGTGTTAAAGTCAACCTAGTGCTGAACTGGGAAAAATGCCATTTCATGGTGAAAGAAGGCATAGTCCTCGGACACGTAGTGTCAGAACGAGGGATAGAGGTTGACAGAGCAAAAATTGAAGTGATTGAGAGGCTAACACCTCCCACCACAGTGAAAGAAGTCCGAAGTTTTCTAGGTCATGCTGGTTTTTACCGGCGTTTCATTAAGGACTTCTCTAAGATAACTAAGCCTCTGACAGGCTTGCTCATGAAGGACGCAGAGTTCACCTTTGATGAACAATGCCTTGAGTCCTTCCACAAGCTCAAGCAAGCACTAATCTCTGCACCTATAATGCAACCTCCAGATTGGAGTCTTCCCTTTGAGATTATGTGCGATGCAAGTGACTATGCAGTTGGAGCTGTCTTAGGACAACAGAAGGATAAAAAGATGCATGCGATCTATTACGCCAGCAGAACCCTGGATGAAGCTCAAATAAATTATGCTACTACTGAGAAAGAGCTTCTGGCCATTGTCTATGCTATTGACAAATTTCGATCTTACTTGGTAGGTTCGAAAATTATAGTCTACACTGACCATGCTGCCATAAGGTATATGCTGAGCAAGAAAGACGCAAAGCCTAGGTTGATTCGATGGATTCTGCCACTACAAGAGTTTGATCTTGAGATCCGTGATAAAAAAGGAACAGAGAATGTGGTAGCAAACCATTTGTCTAGGTTGAGTGACATCAAGCGAGAGGAGTTACCTTTGGATGACTCTTTCCTTGATGATAGGCTGATAGCGTCCGTAAAGACTATGGCACACTGGTATGCTGACTTTGTCAACTACCTTGCTGCTGGAGTTTTACCTCCTGACATGGACTATCAGCGGAAGAAAAGGTTCTTTCATGATCTGAAACATTACTATTGGGATGAGCCCCTCTTATTCAAAAGAGGCGCTGACGGTATCTTCCGTCAATGCATCCCTGAGGAAGAAGTGGAGAGTGTTCTTACCCACTGTCATGCGTCACCCTACGGTGGGCATGCAAGCATGTCCAAGACTACTTATAAGATCCTCTAAGCAGGGCTCTACTGGCCCAACATTTTTAAGGATGTTCATGCGTTTGTTGCGAAGTGTGACCAGTGTCAGCGCACGGGGAACATTTTCAAAAGAAATGAAATGCCGCTCAAGAACATTCTAGAGGTCGAAATCTTCGACGTGTGGGGAATTGACTTCATGGGACCCTTCCCGTCCTCCATGGGAAATCAATACATACTCGTCGCAGTGGACTATGTGTCAAAATGGATAGAGGCTATCGCCTCTCCTACCAATGATACACGAGTTATGATTAAAATGTATAAGAAAATAATCTTCCCTAGATTCGGAGTCCCAAGGCTGGTCATAAGTGATGATGGATCTCACTTCATTTCGAGGCAATTTGAAAATTTGCTACATAAGTATGGAGTGAAGCACAGAGCCGCAACCCTATATCATCCACAAACAAGCGGCCAAGTGGAAGTCTCTAACCGGGAAATTAAGTCCATCCTTGAGAAAACTGTCTCAACTTCTAGGAAGGACTGGGCCGCCAAGCTTGATGATGCACTCTGGGCTTATAGAACCGCCTACAAGACGCCTATCGGGACCACCCCTTTCAAATTAGTTTATGGGAAGTCGCCATCTTCCGGTGGAACTTGAGCATAAAGCATATTGGGCTATTAAAGCCCTTAACATGGATTACAAAGTCGCCGGGGGAAAAAGGGTATTAGAGTTGAATGAATTGGAAGAGCTAAGATTAGACGCCTATGAGAATGCCAAGATTTACAAAGAAAGAAGAAAAAAATGGCATGATAGGCGTATAATCAGGAGAGAATTTATAGAGGGGGAGCTTGTATTACTTTTTAACTCCAGGTTGAAATTATTCCCTGGAAAGCTCCGCTCTCGTTGGTCCTGGCCGTTTCAAGTGAAAAAAGTAACGCCGTCTAGCGCAGTCGAAGTGTGGAGTGAATCCACCGGCCCATTTACTGTGAATGGCTAGAGGTTAAAACATTATACCTCTGGGGAGGATGTTGAGAAAGGCATTATTTAGGCCTTAACAAAACCCTGAAAGTTAAGTAAGGCGTCGAGCTACCGACGTTAAATGAAGCGCTGCGTGGGAGGCAACCCACGTGTTTAAGTTTAGTTTAGTTTAGTCAAATTAGTGAATAAAAAGATGCAATCGAAGATGATCAACACCATAATCCACCCCCTTCCCTATATTTTCATGCTAATATTTCCGCAGGTACAAACCACTTCATGATCAGGCGTATGTACACGCCCCAGTTGATTCTATCGACGATTGATCTTGCTCGGTAATATCTTTCTTTTTCTCATATTTTTGTTTATTTACATTGAGGTCAGCGTAGGTTTTAAGTGTGGGGGAGGAATTTCCCACCTTAATAGTTTAGGATTTTCGTTTTCATTAATAAAGTAGTGTTATCGAGTCAATGCATGTGATGTCGAGTCATTTATGCTTGTGTTTTTGCTTTGTTATTTAATTCTCCCATTTCTTGAACCAACTAAAAATTCCCAAAATAAAAAAAAATGTTTGTTGTTGTTTCTCTTATTTAAAGGTTGAGTTTGATGATGATTTTGTGCATATAAACACTTTGTCCTTTTTAAGTCTCACTAAACTCATATCAGATTCATTGTGAACCCTTCTCTCTAAGAGATTCACAAAGTTCCAGTCTTTGAGCAAGTGTGTAGGTAAGTATTTTAAGGAACAAGTTCTAACTTTAGTGGTACATTAACCCTCAAAAGTTTCAAAGTAAAAGTAGTATAAGTTAGTGTGGGGAACAAAAAGGTCAAATAAGGTGAAAAAAAAACCGGTAATGGTTGGTCACCAAGGCATCAAATAAATGACAAAAACAACCGGTAATGGTTGGTCATAAAGGGGTCATAACAAATACATATATAGGAGACATCTTTGACTCTGGGGGGTCGGGAGTAGGCCTTACTTGCTTCCCACGTGAAGATGGTGCCTCTGAACATCAATAAAAATTCTGCAGTTCCCCAAAATGTATAAATGTCAAATGATCAAAATGATTCACATCTCTCTTATATGAAATGAAAAAGAAACTTTTCTCGGTTTATTTACTGTTGAAGTTAGAACCTGTTTTCCTCATAATACCTCTTACACATGCGCAATAAAAAGGCTGGACTTCACACACACTCACTCACTTGAAATTGTTGTTGGGTTGATGTGATCCTTGAAAAGTGTTTAGGTTGTGATAAGTGCACCTTGAGAACAAAGCCTTGAAAAATGAAAATGCAAATGATTTTTAGTTGATTATATTTTTCTGAATTATGTTGCTCTTGTCCTATGTCTCTTGCTTGAGGACAAGCAATGGTTCAAGTGTAGGGGAGTTTGATAACACGTAAAATGCACTATTATTTTGACTCGACTAACACATTTTTTGATTTTGATTTTATAAATTTTTGCAATGTTATGCTGGTATTGTGTGTCTATTTCAGGTATTTATCAGTTAAAGGTCTCCGCGCGTCAAATTGATGAAATTCGGCGAAAAAAGGAAAGAAAGGTTAAAAAGGAAAAAGAAAAAGGTTAAAAAGTCATAAGTTAGTGGGAAGTCAAAAGCAGACGAATTAGTTTTCTCACTTCCTCCATATTCTCCACTATTTGGAGCATGATCAGAAGCACTTCAGAGGAGATTTTTGCTTATAAATAGACCTGAAGAACTCAGTTGTAGAGACCAAGCTTTTTAGAGAGAAATTTAATGAGTCAGAAACTTATTATATTTTCAAGCTTATTCTAATCTCAATTTTCAGTTTTCTTTTGATTCGATCTTGCTGATACAATTTTATCTATCGCATAATATTATTGCTTTCAGAACCCTTGTTTTATTTTTCATTCAGCCAATTCAATTTCTTATTATTTTCAATTGCCCTATTCAATTCCAATCGTTACTATCTTTTTGTTGCTGCACGTTACTACTACTCAATCCCAGATTATTTCCTTTTTGTTGTACCTGCCATTCCATACCTTTTTTCCACTATTGCTGCATAATTAAATTCCAAACTTGTTGTTGCCATGTTCGTTGTTTATGTTGTTATTATTCCATCGTTATTGCTTCATAACAGTGCCGTTGTAATCCAATTCCAATCAGCAATTTTCTACCGCCGCGGCTGTTATGTTTCAATATTATATTGGTATAACTTTCAACTGTAGCAGTGGAATTGTACTCAAGTAAAGATTCCAACATTACTAGGTTTTGTTCCTTTACTCACTTCTCAGTATGAATATGAATTTGTTAAAGTTAAGTTTAGATTATTTTTCAATTATGTCCTGAATGTGATGAATGTCGTATCAATGATACTCTGTTAAATGATATGATTAGTAATTGTAACAGGAATTGTTTTTAAGTTTGAAAATTCTGATTTTTAACGATAAATATTCACAGCAAAAGCTGGAATAACGCGATACCGGTTTCATATCGAAAGAATGAAACCTGTATCTGTCTGTAGAGTTTTAAGGAATTAATTTTAAAATTCAGCGACAACGTTCTTTTTAATTAATTTAGAAATACTAATTTTCAAAAACGCTATTTTAAACTTGTAGCCGTACACGCGAAAGCTGACGTCTGGGAGTTTAAAATACGGTACCAGTTATGCGAAAACTAACAGGACCTTTAAATTAAAATTTCTACTAAAAATAACTTTTCAAACGTAAATTGATTATTTTTTCAAAGAGAGTTTTGAATTTGTAAGGTGTACTCGCCAAAGCAGTCGGATAGATTACAAAGTCAAAATTCAGTGCCGTACACGCGAAAGCTGACGACCCCTTTATTTTAATCCTTTTAACGAGCGAAAATATTTTTCTGTTACAATAATAAAATACAATTTAGCATGCATCAACGGTCGACACGAATTATATTCCGGGCTCTCATCATTTAAAGTAATTAAAAACAAGTACTTTTCCCAATTTTGCAACCAAATTAATTAGCACCGCCTTAGATAAACAACGTGACGATAGATAACGGTACTTGACATTGGTCTCTGTGGATTCGACATCTTTTATACTAAAAACGATATTTCCGTGCACTTGATGACCTATCAACTAACAAAACAAAAAATGTTCTACTAACTACTTTACCAATTAAAGTTCTTCAAAAATTTATCGAATTTCCTCAAAAATATTATGGAAAGAAGGAAATAAAGAAGATTCAAAACAAAACAATAAGGCAATTTACATTTTCAATAAGAAACTATGATAGATAGAATATAAAACTATGATATGAATCATAAATCTTGGCCATCTCTAGACTCAAGTACACTTCATTTTCTTCATTGTTATTTCCTCCCCTAATACTTTGATGGTGAGTAATATCCGCATAATGCTGATGTGAACCGACTTGAAGACTCAAATAAGGACATTGAAACTCTTGGATCAAATGTAAATTAGGTCAACTGGATGATCTTTTATAATCATAAGAAAAAGCATGCAAAACTAAGTTATAAAGTAAAAATTGCTTTTTCTGAAGAGAAAAAAAATGCATATATTATCTTTCCTAACAAAAACATGTCAGCAACGTATAAGTGAGTGATTTATTTTAAGATTTTAATCAAGGATAAATTTGGTATTCTTAAAAAAATATGAGGGTAGTTATGTCAATGTAATTAATATTGTAATAATTTTTCTTCCCTCCCATCGAAAAAAATCCAATTTGGGTGGAGGGATTTGGCTCCCCTCTCTTCCCTCATAAAAAATAAACGAAACACTAAAACATTAAATTACTCCCTCCCATCCCCTCTGAAAATCTCGAACCAAATGGACCCTAAATTATCGAAGGGATTATGTTCTTAAACGCATTTTTCATTCCGAAGGGACTTTATATCTAGAAATGATCAATGATCCTAAGAACAATTTTAATTGTGAAGGGACATAAAAAGGAGAAATTCTGAAGGACATAAAAAAGATATAAAAAGAATAAAGGCTCGTCAACACAGGCCGAAAAGGGAGAAGAGAAGAAAATATTCCAAGATTTAGAAGTATTTTTCGTTGTGGAGAATGAACTACGTGTGTTCTCTATATATAGAAAAAATTCACAATAATATGTGGAGAAACATTGGGAACAATTAATTCACATGTTAGATCTTGTAAAAAAATATCTCAAATGAGTACCAAATCTTATTGAGTACAAAAATATATTATGCTATGTACTAAAATATATTTCAGAATAAAGTTCCAAAATATATTCGATTGCAAACAAAAATATTTCTGATTACCCATCAAAATATTTCAGATTGCCTTCTTAAATATTTTAGATAAACTCGGAGCTTAAGAAGACACTTTGTAATAACATATTATGCTAGAGTTCGAAGGAAAAATATAAAACAAAATGAAGGGTAAATATACTGAAGGAAAATCGATAATAAACAGAATAAGCAGCGGATAAAAAAAAATTCGATTTTCTTTCCTTGGATCATTACGAATTACACATGAATCAGTGATTCGATTGTTACCTCGAAGTGTGAAATCTGAAAGCTGGAAACTGGAAGCACGATCACAGCAAAGCAAGCAGCAAGCAGCAAAGCCTCTAGCAAGTCCACACGAACAGTGCTCCTCCCCAAAACTCGGTGCTAGCCAATGAATTAGAAGTTTCAGAGAGTTAAGGGTTTCAAAACGTGCAACCTCAAACTTCAGCACTAGGCTTCTATTTAGAGAACTCTTAGTGTGCTCTGCAAGTTCAGAAGTCACTATTGGGCTTCTGTAAGACCAATAACGAGTTTAGTAATTCTACTAACTAATTAGCGTTATTTACTAAACGCACCCCTTATATAAGTCATACTTATATATTTCTCTTTTGACTGTTCTTTGTGTGTGACCCTATAGGTTCTAGTCACGTTGACAATAATATTAAATCTAATATTTAATACTATAAACAATGAGCGGTATCTAGCAACACTTCATTGCTACCCAAGTGACAAGAATGTCAAGTGATCTGACGAAACCTGTTTCCATGATAATACTTATGTATACGATTACTCCTTTGTCCTAATATCTTTATTGATCTCAATGCATAGATTTTGTCACCATTGTGTAGATCAATATTTATATTTCTTGATTCCAAAATATACTAAATAACGAATAAGTCCAATATCCTATATCGACTTAGTTTGGCATGGCCTTGCAGTTTTACAGTCATATTTCATCAAGAGGCCTATAGATATATCTCCTGTTTATGAGGAGGGACAAATCCCATCTAGGACACTCATGCCCCTCAGCATGATTCATCAAGTACCCATCAACCAACGTTATGGTTATCCTTTTACAGACAACGTTAGAATGGCAACAAAGCACTCGAGTCCACATCTAGGGATCATAGTGGTTTCAGGTCGAAGAGCGATGTACACTATTATCATTGTGAGAATATCTTATGACAATCTCATAACTTACTATGTAGTATTCTCACGATGGGTCTATCCAGTATAAATATTACTCCTAACATTTATACCTATGTATAGACTTGATATCTCATATCTATGACCCATGAGATGCGGTCATCAGTCTTCATACATAATAGTCTCGACGCTTTATTATTATCCTAATTCATATTAAAGCTTGACTACGGATACATTTAAAAATAGCGTTCTTTATGATACTGTAATCTCATGATTAAGTCACACTTAATATATTATTACATGAACTATCTATTCTAAGGACTTTATTAACATTACTATAAATATATAATAAAGAGTGCCATATATTATTTAATAATAAAAGTCATGATACATAAGATAAGTTTCACATAAACTATTGGCCTCTAGGGCTTATACCAACAATCTCCCACTAGTACTAGAGCCAATCAGGCATAAACCTAATACCCATAGATCTAGTATGACCATCATGCTTCTGCTGGGCAAGAGCTTTAGTAAGTGGATCAGCAACATTGTCTAATGTTGGTACTTTGCATATTTTAACATCTCCTCTTTCGATAATCTCTCGAATAAGATGATAGCGCCTTTGTATGTGTTTGGATTTCTGGTGAGATCTAGGTTCTTTGGCTTGTGCGATTGCTCCATTGTTATCACATAGTAATTCAATGGGATCCGCAATGCTTGGAACTATTCCAAGATCAGAAATGAATTTCTTAATCCAAACAGCTTCCTTTGCGGCATTAGATGCAGCAATGTACTCGGCTTCTGTTGTAGAATCAGCGATTGTTTCTTGCTTTGAACTCTTCCAGCTCACAGCACCGCCATTTAAGCAAAACACATATCCAGATTGCGATTTGAAATCATCATGATCTGTCTGAAAACTAGCATCAGTGTAACCTATTACAGAGAGCTCTTCTTGACCTCCATAGATCAAGAAAGTATCCTTAGTTCTTCTCAAGTATTTAAGGATATTCTTGACAGCAATCCAATGATCGTTTCCAGGATTAGACTGGTATCTGCTCGTAGCACTTAAAGCATACGAGACATCTGGTCGAGTACATATCATAGCATACATGATAGACCCAATTGCCGAAGCATATGGAATATCACGCATTCGATCCCTTTCTTCATTAGTCGAAGGGGATTGAGTCTTTGATAGATTTATTCCTGACGACATAGGGATGAATCCTTTCTTGGAATCATGCATATTAAAAAGTCTCAGGACTTTATCTATATATTTACCCTGACTTAAGCCAAGCAATCTTTGTGATCTATCTCTATAGATCCTGATTCCTAATATATAGGAGGCTTCACCTAAGTCTTTCATAGAAAAGCATTTCCCTAACCAAGTTTTTATTTCTTGTAATGTAGGGATGTCATTTCCGATTAATAATATGCCATCCACATATAAAACCAGAAATGAGACTATGCTCCCACTAACCTTCTTGTAAACACAAGCCTCATCTTCATTTTTAATGAATCCATATTGTTGTACTGTTTCATCAAAACGAAGATTCCAACTCCTAGAAGCTTGCTTCAATTCATAGATTGATCGCTGTAATTTGCATACTTTCTTGGTTGCTTTAGGATTGCCAAATCCTTCAGGTTGTGTCATGTACACATCCTCAAGAAGATTTCCATTAAGGAAAGCAGTTTTGACATCCATTTGCCAGATTTCATAATCATGGTATGCAGCGATAGCAAGTAAGATCCGAATGGATTTAATCATTGCAACTGGTGAAAAGGTTTCATCATAATCCACACCATGAATTTGTTTGAAGCCTTTAGCAACCAGCCGCGCTTTGTAGGTATTAACCTTTCCGTCCATGTCAGTTTTCTTTTTGAAAACCCACTTGCATCCTATAGGATTAATTCCTTCAGGTGCTTCAATTAAGTTCCAAACTTGATTTGTGTACATGGAATCCATTTCAGATTTCATGGCTTCAAGCCACTTCTCAGAATCAGGGCCAGTAATGGCCTCCATGTAAGTCACAGGCTCATCGTGGTCCATGAGCAATACATCACCCTCTTGTGATATGAGATACCCATATCTCTCGGGCTCTTGACGTATCCTGCTAGACCTACGTGGTTCTTGTGTTATTGGAATAGGATTTTCTATCATAATAGTTTGTGTATCCTGTTCCTGTTCCTCCATCGGTATTTCATTACTTTGTGGGTCTTGAATTTCTTCAAGATCTACTTTGCTCCCACTGATTCTTTTGGAGACAAAATCCTTTTCAAGGAAGACTCCATTTCTGGCAACAACAATTGTGCCCTCAGAAGGTTTGTAAAAGTAGTATCCTCTAGTTTCTTTAGGATATCCCAGAAAGAAACATTTATCAGATCTTTGTTCAAGCTTAGTAGACATAAGTCGTTTTATATAAGCTTCACAACCCCAAATCTTTAAATGTCCCACATTGGGTTTTCGACCGTTCCATATCTCATATGGTGTCTTTTCTACCGCTTTGGATGGAACTCGGTTAAGCGTATAAGCTGCAGTTAATAAGGCGTATCCCCATAAGGAATTTGGAAGTTCAGCATGAATCATCATTGTTCTGTCACCAAACAATGAATGCATGAACATATGACTCGACTCAATGCATATATTCATACCATGATCACCTCAACAATCAACATGCATATATCATTATGCAATCATCACCAAACAATGCATATACAACTATGCAATCATCACCATCATTCAACAAGTATGCCCACACCAACTTACATTCAACATATATCATTCATTAGCCTCTACTTAATCATATAAGATCAGCCATAAAAGATTGCCAAACAAGTGGTCTTTAAGTTAAGTTTTCACAAGGTTCTACTTATAATTCACGACTTTGAAAATATCGAAGTCATGAATCAAAATCAATCAAACGAGGTCAAATGCCTAAGCCATGTATACTCTTAAGTCACAATTGTGTACAGTAGGGATTACATAAGCTTTTCATCGGCCAATCATGACTAATTCACAAAAATCACGAAGTTCGTCTCACTTTGTCATATTGCAAAACCAATTCATTAAGAGAAGAAAACTTGTAACACCCCGAAATCCCAAGTATAAAAATTCATAATATAATCAGAGTATATCATATTCAGGATGTCACATTTCATAAAAATCTTTAAAATAAAAAGAATAATAATTCTTCATCAAAGAAATATTCTAACGTAGTAGCGGAATCGTAATTTCAAAATCCTTAAAAATAATTAGTTCTTGGCACACAGGCCTCACAAATATCTCAAAATTCAAAGATAAGTCGTAAACATCATAATTAGTTCAACATGATACATAAAGGAATAGAATTCAGTAAAAACCCCATCCCGTTACATATCAGAGCATTTCCTACGACACCACAAGGACCTCTCACATCGTCGAACCTAAGCTTGGTCACCTGCACTTGCCCACAAGGCGACAATTCCAACAGAAGGGGTGAGATTCACAACAATTATATTAACATATGATTCAAACATTTATGCTTAACAACAACAACAACAACAATCATCGCATATAACGGAAACATCTCAACCATCTTCATATAATAAATCATCTCATAACGTCTTAGACACAGTGAGGGATAGCCACTCACAACAGCAATCAACAACTACTTATTCTCGATCACCTGCAAGTTACTCATACGAAGAGCAACATTTCCAAGCAGAAGAGGTGAGATTTCACATTCAATAATAATAAACATTTAATTCATCAAAAGCATTTAACAACTTAAACTTCATCAATTAATAACATTAAATCTTCTTATAATATTTCAGTAATAACTTAATCAACTTCTAATCATTATTAACTTCATATTCATCGCATTATATATTATCAACTTGACAACTTAGACAACTCGACAACTTCGACATCGACTCGAATATGCAACTTCAACAACTTAATCTTCTTAATCATGCATGTGGTACCAATCCAGGGAATCAAGCCCTCAACTTATTTTGAGCATAAATACACTCCAGGGCATCAAGCCCTCAACTTAGTTGAGCAAAAGCTCCAGGGCATCAAGCCCTCAACGTGGTTGAGCAAAAGCTCTAGGGCATAAGCCCTCAACTTTAAGAGCAAAAGCTCACAGGGCATAAGCCCTCAACTTAAATGAGTATGCATGGACTCAACAACTTACAACATAGACAATGTCAACAACTTATAAGACTCCAATACTTTGGAACAACCACTTACAACTCAGACAACTTAGACCAAACTTGCAACTTTAACGACATTGACGACAACAGTGCCAATGACAACGACAACGACTTCACATCATAATATCATAATTCATCAGTCATAAACAACATTATATAATATCGTATTAAAAACAACAATTCATCAACATATACACTCATATAATAATTCATCAACCATGAACAACATCATGTAACATCTTATACATTCATATAATAATTCATCAACCATAAACAACATCATATTCATCAACATACACATTCATATAATAATTCATCAACCATGAACAACATCTTACGACTTAACAACTTAGACATCTCATATGACTCCAATAATTTGGATCAGCATCTTAATGGTATTACTTCATCACAACAGCAAGACAACATCATTTAAACATATGCAGCAAGTCACCATCAATAATAATCATCATATATAACAATTACAACTTCATATCAACGTCTTTCACAATATATAAATATTTTCACATTTAATCATCAAAGTAAAACATCAATATTAATCATCTTATTCATCCCCTCTGAACCTCATTATAATCATTAACAAATTCATTCATACCCCAAGGGTCGACTCACAACATGGGTTAAATACTCTTAAACACCTTAATTGAACTCATAGTACACAAGATTTGAAGTTTGGATACAATCCATAAGTTTTGGTTTGACCTACAAATAGTTATGCGAAATTTTCATAAAATTTCACTAAGACCTCCTTGGAGTATTTTCATCATAACTCAAAAACCAAAAATCATTTTCAAGTCAAATCAAAGCCAATGGAAAGCTAACACAATTATCTACAACTCTCATGTTTACATCAAAGGTTAATTCTGTACCTATCAATATCAGTTTTCATTTCAAATTCGGGAAATGTTGTGCTGAAATTCATAAATATTCATTGTGACCTACGTGCAGTAATTTGACCATAACTCAAGTTCTATAAATCATTTAGAAGTCAAACAAATGACATTAGAAATCTAACATCCATACCTACAACTTTCGTGTTTATACGAAAATCTAATTCAGGGCAGAAGCATGTGAGAGAGATGCAAGAACATGAGACAGAGAATGTTGTCACTGTGCGATTTTGCTAAGACCTCCTTGGAGTAATTTCATCATAAATCCCAAACTAAAAATTATTTTCAAGTCAAAACAGAAACGTGTTAAAAAGACGCAAGAACGCGAAATAGGAAAAGCTGTCAGAGGGCATCTCGCTTAAGCGAGACAAATCTCGCTTAAGCGAGATTCACGCCGAGAGAAACCCCAATTTTGCTTGGGAGTTCGCTTGGGACTCGCGCAAGCGAATTGGGCCCCGTTTTCTGAAGAACACTTACGGATTTTCACCATTTTTCATCCAAAAACCCAAATTTTGACTACCCAATGCCCAAATTTGATAGGAAACATTACCTAGGAGTATTCTACAACCTAAACATCAACTTTTTACATTAATTCAACATATTATCTAGGTTTCTAATAACCTAGTTTGATTCAACCCAAATTTCTTCAACATCACAAATTATCAACAACAACAACACAATTCAGAATTTATGTTTATGATTAATGAGAGTTTGTCTCACCCTTACCTTAAATTTTTATGAACAAACTCTATCAATTCTGATTCTTCCCACTTGGCTCTTCTCCTAGCTTTCTCTTGATTTTCTTCCTTTTTCTCCCAAAACTGAATTATACGTTTGGTATAATTCTAAACCTAGTTTTCCCTTTTTATATCTCTTCTATCTATTCTATCTTATTTCACTTATTCCCTCATAACTCTATCTAATTTCCAAAACAGCCCCACAACTCAATATTTATTTTATTTCTAAATTAAATATATCTCTCCCCCACTTAATAATAATAACAGACCAAATAACAAATATATTTCTACACTAGATAACATATATATTTCCACACAAAATAACAAATATATTTCTACACCAAATAACATAACAAAATATCACTTCATCAAAATAAATCGACTAAATTATAAAAAGACATCTAATCTCAATAAAATAATAAACAATAAAAGTAGGGCGTTACAAGTCTTCTTCAAGAGTCATGCTTTTCTTATTGAAAAAGTAAATTTCCTTGTTGTTTTGTTTTGAATCTTCTTTATTTCCTTCTTTCCATAATATTTTTGAGGAAATTCGATAAATTTTTGAAGAACTTTAATTAGTAAAGTAGGTAGTAGAACATTTTTTGTTTTGTTAGTTTTGCATGGTTTTTCTTATAACTATCAAAGATTACCCAATTGGCCAAATTTGCATTTGAACAAAGAGTTTCAGGGTCCTAATTTTAGTCGTCAAGTCGGTTCAAGTCAGCATTATGTGGATAAAACTCATCATAAGGAGAGGAAATGACTATGAAAAGAATGAAGTGGACTTGAAGCTAAGACTCAGCCAAGATTTATGATTCATATCATAGTTTTATACTCTATATTTCATCTTACTTTTGAGGTATATCTATATTTCATCTTACTTTTGAGGTATATAAAAACCTAATGTGAATATATATACCTCAAGATTAGATGAAATAAAACTAAGATGAAATTTAGAATATAAAACTATGATATGAATCATAAATCTTGGCCAAGTCTAATCTCAAGTCCACTTCATTTTGTTCATTGTTATTTCCTCCCTTAGTACTTTGATGATGAATAATATCCGTATAATACTAATGTGAACCGACATACTCAAATAAGGACATTGAAACTCTTGGATCAAATGCAAATTAGGCCAACTGGATGATCTTTTATAATCATAAGAAAAAGCATGCAAAACTAAAAAAAAAAGTTGAATACAACAAACAAAAAGTATTGTTAATATAAAAAACCAAAATTTGGTATTTTAAAATAAATATGAGGGTAGTTATGTCAATGTAATTAATATTGTAATAATTTTTCTTCCCTCCCCTCAAAAAAAATCCAATTTGGGTGGAGGGTTTTGGCTTCCCTCTCTTCCCTCATAAAAAATAAACGAAACACGAAAACATTAAATTACTCCCTCTCATCCCCTCTGAAAATCTTGAACCAAATGGACCCTAAATTATCAAAGGGATTATGTTCTTAAACCCATTTTTGATTCCGAAGGGACTTTATATCTAGAAATGATCAATGATCCTAAGAACAATTTTAATTGTGAAGGGACATAAAAATGAGAAATTCTGAAGGACATAAAAAAGATATAAAAATAAGAATGGCTCGTCAACACAGGCCGAAAAGGGAGAAGAGAAGAAAATATTCCAAGATTTAGAAGTATTTTTCGTTATGGAGAATGAACTACGTGAGTTCTCTATATATAGAGATAATTCACAATAATATGTGGAGAAACATTGGGAACAATTAATTTATATGTTAGATCTTGTACAAAAATATCTCAAATGAGTACCAAATCATACTCAGTATAAAAATATATTATGCTATGTACCAAAATATATTTCAGAATAAAGTTCCAAAATATATTAGATTGCATACCAAAATATTTCTGATTGTCCATCAAAATATTTCAGATTGCGTTCTAAAATATTTCAGATAAACTCGGAGACTAAGAAAACACTTTGTAATAACATATTATGCTAGAGTTCGAAGGAAAAATAGAAAATAAAATGAAGGGTAAATATACCTAGTGGAATTAGAGCAACACTGTAAGAGCCTTACAACACTAATGACGTGTCCAATTTGTGTTTCACAAAGTTCAAAAAACTCATGAGTCTTCTTCAAGAGTCATGTTTTTCTCATTGAAAATGTTAATTGCCTTGTTGTTTTTATTTGAATCTTCTTTATTTCCATCTTTCCATAATATTTTTGAGGAAATTCGATAAATTTATAAAGAACTTTAATTATTAGTAAAGTAGTTAGTAGAACATTTTTTTTTAGTTTTGCATGGTTTTTCTTATGACTATCAAAGATTACCCAATTTGCAAAATTTGCATTTGAACAAAGAGTTTCAAGGTCCTAATTTAAGTCTTCAAGTCGGTTCAAGTCAGCATTATGTGGATAAAACTAATCATCAGGATGAAGAAAATGAAATGGACTTGAAACTAAGACTCAACCAAGATTTATGATTAATATCATAGTTTTATACTCTATATTTCATCTTACTTTTGAGGTATATAAAAACCTAATGTGAATATATATACCTCAAGATTAAGATGAAATATAGAATATAAAATTATGATATGAATCATAAATCTTGGCCAAGTCTAAGCTCAAGTCCACTTCATTTTCTTCATTGTTATTTCCTCTCCTAATACTTTGATGATGAGTAATATCCGCATAATGCTGACGTGAACCGACTTGAAGACTCAAATAAGGACATTGAAACTCATGGATCAAATGCAAATTAGGCCAACTGGATGATCTTTTATAATCATAAGAAAAAGCATGCAAAACTAAACAAAAAAAGTTGAATACAACAAACACAAAAAAAATTATTAATGTAACATGTAACACCCCGATAATCCCAACTTAAAAATTCATGCATATAATCAGAGTATATCATATTCAGGATGTCACATTTCATAAAAATCCATAAAATAAAAGAATAATAATTCTTCATCATAAAAATATTCAACTTTAGCAGCGGAATCATAGTTCAAAAATCCTTAAAGAATTAGTTCTTGGCACAAAGGCCTCATAAGCATCTCAAAATTCAAGATAGATCGTAAACGTCATAATTAGTTCAACATGATACATAAAGGAATATAATTCAATAAAACCCCATCCCGTTACATATCAGAGCATTTCCTACGACACCACAAGGACCTCTCACATCGTCGAACCTAAGCTTGGTCACCTGCACTTGCCCACAAGGCGACAATTCCAACAAAAGGGGTGAGATTCACAACAATTATATTAACATATGATTCAAACATTTATGCTTAACAACAACAACAACAACAATCATCGCATATAACGGAAACATCTCAACCATCTTCATATAATAAATCATCTCATAACGTCTTAGATATAAACTCGACAAATGCAACTCTAACATCTTAAACATCATGCATTTGGTACTAATATTTTAGCTTAAATAAGCTTCACCGTCGCTTTGAGCAAATGCTCCACCGTCGCTTTGAGCAAAAGCTCCACCGTCTCTAATTATGCAAATGCATGAACTCGACTCTTTATTCTTAAACAAGTTAATACAACATCTTAACACCATTTACGACTCTTGACCGACACATGCAATTATAACAGTACATGGCAGCAGCTCAGCACATTTAACACATATTTACAGCACAAAATCATTGTCGCAAATACCATTTAAACATCATTCATATAACTCACTTAATAGGCATGTAAATCATAGATTAACGCCAAGAATTAAAATCATCTTAAAGCACCATTACAGATTGTATTTTAGGTCATAAATCATCTCTAATACTATCCAAAGGTCTACCCTCAAAGCCTCGCTCAAAACAGATTTGCAAAACTCAAGTTATAGTGGTCGGAGACCACATTGCTCGCTATGGCGAGTGGTTCTGCTCGCCTCGCGAGCGCTACATGTATTCTGTTACCACTTTACCCGCTATGGCGAGTGGTTCTGCTCGCCTCGCGAGCGATGCCGTTCTGCTCGCCACGGCGAGTAGGTTTGCTCGCCTCGGCGAGCTGTCGCAGAACAGGGTACGGGTTCACTTAATTTCTCGCCCAAAACTCATCCAATCTCTCATGGTATGGCTCTAATCTTTCAGAATTATGATCCTAGTGATTAACCTAGGTTCTGTAACACGTTTTCACAGCAATTGACATCAATCCCTCATCAAACCATCAAAATTCATCAATAACCCTAATCTATGAATTCTCTCAAACTCTTCCCCAACCCTTAGTTAATCATAGGCAATTGAATTACAATATAACATAACCGAAGCTAGGCTCACCCTTACCTGGTAAGTTTGCAAAATTGGGGTTCCCTCTTCTCTGGCCACTTTTCTCCCTTTTTGCAAAAGTCTGTAATACGTACTGACTCTTTTTCTAAACCTAATTTCCTTCTTATACTTCTTTCTAATCTCACTTATCCCCAAAACTCTATCTTATTATAAAAACAACCCCATCTCTCAAAATTATTATTATCATAGCACATCTTTATTTTCATATAAATATATATATATATTAACATCACATATCTTATTTTATTAAACAATGAAATAAGCATCACATCACAACATGGTTTCATACGTCACAAACATCATCAAAATCATATAATATATAATAATATACTATATACTCTAATAAAATAATTAAATAAGCAAAGTGGGCGTTACAACTCTCCCCCACTTAAAGGATTTTCGTCCTCGAAAATCTTACCTTGATTAAACAACTCTGGATAAGACTCCAGCATCTTACTTTCCAGATCCCAAGTTAAGCTTTCACCGGTCGCTCCACTCCAAACAACTCTCACTAGAGGTATCTCCTTGCCTCTCAACAACTTCACCTTGTGATCATCGATCCTCAAGGGTAGAGTCTCAACCGTAAGGTTGTCCCTCACTTGTACATCGTCACTTTGGATCACATGAGATGGATCCGGAACGTACTTCCTCAGTTGCGACACATGAAAAACATCGTGCAAATTCGATAGATGCGGTGGTAATCCAACACGATATGCCACCGTCCCAATCCTCTCTGACATCTGATACGGACCAATAAACTTTGGAGTCAACTTCTTCGACTTCAAGGCACGACCTACACCGGTCATTGGAGTAACTCGCAAAAACACATGATCTCCCTCTTGGAACTCAAGGTCCTTCCTACGCTTGTCATGATAACTCTTTTGTCGACTCTGCGATGCTTTCATCTTCTCTTGGATCATCTTTACCTTCTCAGTGGTTTGTTGAACAATCTCTGGTCCTAAAACCACACTTTCACCCGACTCAAACCAACACAACGGAGTTCTACATCTTCTTCCATACAAAGCCTCGAAAGGTGCCATTCCAATACTAGAATGGTAACTGTTATTGTAAGTGAACTCTATTAACGGGAGATGACTATCCCAAGCTCCTCCTTGTTCAAGTACACACACCCTCAACAAATCTTCCAACGATTGAATCGTCCTCTCGGATTGACCATCTGTCTGCGGATGATACGCCGAGCTCAACTTTAATTGAGACCCTAAAGCTTCTTGCAAACTTTTGCAAAATCTGGAAGTAAATCTTGGATCTTTATCCGACACAATGCTCGAAGGAACACCATGTAATCTCACTATCTCTTGAATGTAAATCTCTGCCAACCGAGTCATAGGAAAAGTGATATTGATCGGTAGAAAATGAACTGACTTGGTTAACCTATCAACAATCACCCAAATAGCATCGTTCCGTCTTGGAGTAGTTGGCAAACTCGTCACAAAATGCATGGATATACTATCCCATTTCCACTCTGGCACATCTAACGGTACCATCATTCCAGCAAGTTTCTGATGTTCTATCTTTGATTTCTGACAGACTAGACAAGAATACACAAACTGTGCCACATCACGTTTCAATCCAGACCACCAAAACAACTTCTTCAAATCATGATACATCTTCATAGCTCCTGGGTGAATACTCAAGCTACTTCTATGGCTCTCTTCAAGGATTGCCTTCTTCATCTCATCGTTGTCCGGAATACAGATTCTACATCGGAACCTCAACACACCGTGATCATCGACTCTAAAGTCACCATCTGCGGTCTGGTTACTCGCAACATGCAAATCTACAAACTTAACATCTTCTTTCTGCGCTTCTTTTATATTTTTCAGAAAATCATTGTCAATCCTCAACATTCCTAGCTTTACACTCTGATATGATCTTTCACAAACCAAACTCAAATCTCTGAATTGTTCCAATAGTTCGAACTCTTCCGCCATCATAGCAGACATATGTAACGTTTTCCTACTTAAGGCATCAGCCACTACGTTAGCCTTACCCGGATGGTAACTCAAACCAAAATCATAATCTTTCAATAACTCAAGCCATCTCCTCTGTCTCATATTTAACTCAAGCCATCTCCGCCATCAAAGTAGAATGCCTTTCTTCCCATTATTGTTAGATTTGTGTTAATTGCTGACATGCAAAGGTTATATGATGTTTTATGTTCCCCCTGTATGTATTAAGACCATTAGAAACTCAATTTTGAGGTTTTCCAGCCCAAATTATGAATTCTGCAAGTATGGGACGATGATTGCTCGCTTCAGCGAGAGAAAACTCGCTCAAGCGAGATTCATGTCGAACCAACTGAGCAGCTCGCTTGGGGTTCGCTTGGAGCTCACTTAAGCGAGCTGCACCTGCACAGCACCATTTTGAAAACCTTTGAAAATTAGTGTCATCGTTTGAGGCTTCTCCGAAATTCTTTTATGACTTAAACGAGCCCTCGACAATTGAGTAGGTAATGCATATAGATCTATACAAGTAGTAGAAGTTTTCAAAGGCATGTCAACGTTAACATTCTCGGACGATAATGGTAGGATTCAGGTTTAAGCAAAGGGCATGAACTAGAGCCTCGACTTAATAGTCAAGAATGTTAGCTAGAGATGGTAGAACCTCGACTTATTAGTCGGGAATTAGCAAGTTAGCAGTAAGAGTAGGTTGAGAACCTAGAGCCTCGATATAGTAATCGAAAATAGCTAGCTTGTTAACGCTTAAGACCAATTATCAGTTTTACAAGAGTTTATCAGTTAAGTTTCATGGCTATAATAAGAAAGATTTGTAGGTATCGTGGCTCTTGTTATCCACGCCAGGTGGATTCAAGGGGTTCACGCCAGGTGAACATGACACACTCCGTAAGGTAGGCCCGCACGATACTGAGGGAGTCCGGTGTACCTCAGATAGGTTTTCATCGGTTTATTAGGGATTGTATTCGGGGTAACTCCACCCGATGCACTCCGTAAAATGAACACATATTAACTTGTTTATTCAACGCTAACATAATCTAACTTAATGAATTATCCAGCAAGTTTATCAGTTAAGCTACTTTATCAGACGAGCGAGTTTATATAGTATACAATTATAGAGTTACGAGACATTTATAGCGTACTGCTGAGCATGAGTTAGTCATACAGCAATTAGAGCAGAGCAAGAGATATATCGTTGACAAGTTAGGTTTCCCTTATCGTCTGCTTTAGAGTCGTGTCATGTTTGACTTGTTTAAGCTATGATGCGCTCACCATATCGTAGCATAGCGGTATTAGGTTCCCTTGTAACCGCCATGACACATATAAGTTGAGAAGCCTATAACTTAGGTTGAGAGTAATCTATGACGGATTCTAGTGTGCACAACCGTCTAGATGGATATGACCACACACGTATAGTCAACCGGTAGGTTGTAGTGTAGACACGTAGTGACCCTAGGTTTTCCTCGAGGTTACCACACAACCTAGGTTTTCACTGAGACATTATGTCTCATCTCAATCCTCTTTTGTTTCAGATCAGCATGAAGGTGAGAAAAACACAAGAAGAAAGGGTTGAATTGTGTTAACTTTTTCGCAGCTCTTGAAGAGTGAGAATCTGTTTTCCAGGATCAGAGTCTGAATGGATTCAGAACCTGATGGAAGATCAGAGTCTGTTGCAGCGGAAATAAACAAGAGATAAAAGGAAAGAGAGAACACAAGCAATTATACAGGTTCCTTCCACAAACCGGAAGTAGTTATGTCCCCCTTGCACTTCCAAGGAGAGTTCCACTAAAATGTAACTAACAATTACAAGTTGCTCAAACACACAGTAAGAGACTTCCAATGCTCAAGCACGCAGGAAAAAGACTTCCAATGCTCAAAGACACAACTAAGAGACTTCTTTGCTCAAGGACACAGCCAAGAGACTTCTGACACAATTTACAGAAAATTGAATAGAGTTAGAACACTTGATAAACAATCAAATGTGTTCCAAATACAAAACAAAGAGACTCTGTTTTTCTAATAAACTTAGAAATTCTAGGATACACAGTTTGTAAGAATTTGCTAAGATGTTGATGTGTTTCTGGCTTGACTCAGATAGAATACAACAACTTGATAGCGTAGTTTTTCAATTGTATTGTCCAACCTATTCTTCAAGTCTTCTATCCTTTATATAGGCGTTGGAAAGAGACGTTGAGACAATCCAGCACATCACAGAGTTTTCTGGAAGCTTGATCAATAGTTGTTGATCTGTTGCTTGATATGGTAATAGTCCTTCAAATGCATATTTTGAATCCCATTCCTTTTGAAGCGAATTACCGGTAGACACAGCTGCCAAATGTACGAGGTAGTCGAGTAGTGGAAACAGAGTTCATACAAAAGTACTTTGTCATATTCTGCATTCTTTTGTCGTTGAGCATCCCATGCTCAAGTTTCTTATGCTTCGAAATGCCTTCAGAAATCCTTCTAAGCAAATCTTCAATTTGCAATCTTCAGACTCACTGTAGCACTTCAGATTCTGATGATCTTCAGACTCTCTTCAGAACTTCAGACTCTGACGAACTTCAGACTCTCTTCAGAACTTCAGACATTCTTCGTTCTTCAGATTCTCTGAGTCTTCAGGACCTCTCGAAACAGCTTCTGATGATTCTTCAGACTCTTTAGTACTTTAGAATCACAAGCAACAAGCTTCTCTGGAATCTTGCTCTTAATTTGTTCTAACAGTATACTTTCTAAGATTGAAATCTTGATTAAGATTTTGCACACTTAAACAAATATTAGTAAATCCAATTGACAATTTTTAATACCTTGTTATCATCAAAACCTAAAAGTGGTATTACTGAACACCCTTGTTCCAACAATCTCCCCCTTTTTGATGATGACAAACATAAGTATTTAAAAGGTCAATTGTTGTTAATCTAATTAACAAGTTGACTAAAGGGTCTGAGGTTTGTAAGCTCAGAGTTTGAGGTTTGTAAGCTCTGACTCCCCCTGAGTCTGATAGTCTTTAAGGTGAGGTTTGTAAGCTCCCCATAAGTCCTATCCATGTTAATTAAATTCATTTTTAACAAAAAATAACATAATCAAATGTCACAATAAATAAAAGATAAGTTATGAGAGAAGATTCTCTTAAATTAAATTGCGAAGAATTTAATTTAAGGGGCTCATAATCTAACAAAGTACCTATCGCAAACTTTCCTTTTCTTCAGACTTAGCATGAATAAATTATCAAAAATACTTACTGTTGTTTCTCCCCCTTTTGTCATTAACAAAAAGGTTTAAAGACAAGTTTCTCCCCCTTTTTACAAGACTCCAAATGAGGAAAAACGTTTTTAGAGAAAATGAGAAGAGAAGATTCAGAGCAAAAACTTGTTAGAGCTGTTTTTAAAAACACAAGAGTTTTATAAAAAACAAAATAAACAGATTCTAAACAGATAAGATAGTTAGACTTCAGAAGTACTCAAATAAATATATCAAGATATATCAGGAGCACAAATAAACAAAAGTTAAAAACTATCCAGAAGCAAAGATTCAGAAGCTGATATTCATTAAAGAGTAAAATGTCATAAGCAAAGGAATATAAGTAGTTAAAAATACAAGCAAAATAAAACTCAAGAAACTAGGTATGCAACTAAGGCTGGTTTTGTTTGGCAATGTGATCCATCAGTTTCTTCAGATCCTCTGCTTGTTTCTTGACCATTTCCTCAAGAGCTTCTGTTCTCTTAAGATGAACTTCTCTTTCAGCTCTAGCTTCTTCTTGAACCTTATGTAGCTTCTTCTTCAGGGTCTCATGTAACACCCCGTTTTCCCAAAGTAAAAATTTCATAATTAAATCAGAGTATCACATAAAACGGAATGCTACATTTCTTAAAATCTCAAAAATGGAATAAATAATAATTTATTCTAGTCAAAATCATTTAAACTTCGCAGCGGATAAAATTCAAGTTAACAAATATAGTTTTGGCACGCAGGCCTCATAAAAACTTCTCAACATAAATTCAACTGAAAACTTAATATTATTAAGTCATAATCAATACGTAAGGAATAGAAAATATATAAAAGTCCCCATCCCGTTACGTATCACAGCACCTAAGGACACAGTGAGGGTAGCCACTCACAACAGCAACAGCAGCTAAAGCCTAATCACCTGCAAGTTACCCATAGGGAAGGCAACATTTTCAAGCAGAAGGGGTGAGATTCACAAAACAAAAACATTAAACATATAATTCAACAATTATATTTAACAGCATAACTTCATCATCATAATATCACAACAATAGTCAAGTAACATCTTAATCAACATCATAATCAACATCATAATTTCAACTTAATAGTTTGACTCGACAATGCAACCTCGACTCGACTTATGCAACTTAGACATCTTAATCATGCATGTGGTACCATATTGAGTATAAATATACTCCTAGGGCATAAGTCATCGTCGCTATTGAGCATAAAAATACTCCTAGAGCATAAGCTCTCGTCGCTATTGAGAAAATGCTCCTAGGGAATGAGCCCTCGTCTCTGGATGAATATGCATGGGCTCAACTTCTTAAATCTTAGACATCTCAAATGAACTCCAATAATTTGGATTATAATCTTATAACGACACATGTAGCTTTTAATTAATAACAACATGGCAGCATGGCAGCAATCAACATCTCAAACATAGTAAAATCGTAAACATTCACATACATCATCTCTTATAATTCAAGAAAGCATATACAAATGTATAGGTCACTATAACAAATCAAGCATCAGTTAACAGCTCTACAGGTCGTCTTAATATTTCAGTACTTAATTCTAATCCATAGGTAATCTCATAACTAATCGTGCGACAAGAGTCGCATTATTCTAAAAGGTAGTCTGATACAGAACTACTCGCTATGGCGAGTGGGATCTCTCGCCTCGCGAACCATCAGGGGTTACTCGCTACGGCGAGTTGAACTGCTCGCCTTGCGAGCTCCTGGGTGTTACTCGCTATGGCGAGTAAGATTGTTCACCTCGCGAACCTTCTAGGGGTTGCTCGCTATGGCGAGTGGATTGCTCGCCTCGCGAGACTTCCAGGGTTTGCTCGCTATGGCGAGTGGGTTGCTCGCCTCGCGAGCCTTCTAGGGGAGCACTTGCCGTGGCGAGTTGATTGCTCGCTGTGGCGAGCGATGACAGAACAATTACGGGGTTACAAGGGTTTTTACCCAAAACCCCAAATTTCATTCTATTTCTTCCCAATTTCGACCGTAACGATGTTTAAGGATTATCCTATGGTCTGTAAACAATTTTCTACAACATCGGTACAGTTTCTCATCATCTAATCATCAATTCATCACTTTTTAACCTAATTCTTAATTCTTAATTTTTCATGAAATACTCCTAATCATGTTAACTATAATCATGAATCATAAGCTTAATGTAATTGCAATGCTAGGCTCACCCTTACCTTAAGAAAATTGGAGCAGCAACCTCTTGGTTCTTCTCTTCTATTTTCTCCCATTTTCTCCCAAACTCTGAATTGTACGTTCTGTACAATCCTAAACCTAATTCCCCCTTTTAAACCTCATTTTGTTTTATTTTATCTTATTTTCTCACAACTCTATCTAATTCTAAAAACAACCCCACAACTTATTATTTGTTTTATTTTCAAATCTTATTTTATTAAACAATAAAATAAGTCACAACCTTCATAAAATCACATAAATCACATAATATCCCATATATCACTTAATTCGCACAAAATCATATAAATATTATATATACTATATAAAATAATTTAAATAATTAAAACGGGCGTTACATCTCATACACCATTGACTCCCTTGGATTGTATTGATCAAATTCAAAGTACGGTTTGTTATCCAATGCTAGAACAGGAGCCTTCTTCTTAGCCTTTTCTTCCTTAGCTTTCTTGATTTCTTCCATGTGCTTGGCAAGAACTACAGCTTGTTCTTTTGCTGCCACCTTTTGAATCTTAGTGACAAAGTCCACAAATTCATTCTTCACAGCAGAAAATTTATCCTCATAATTGACATTGAGGATCTGAACAAATCTTAGCTCAATTATTTCCTTGAGCTTTGAGCTTGACATTCTATAAAACTCATATATTCTCAACGAATCAAAAAGGTTGGGAAGTATTTGAGTTTGGATTGGCTCAGTAGAAGTGGATGGTTCAGATGTTATGGTTGTTTGTAAGGTTTCAGAAGTTATGGTTTAAGGTTGTTGAAGTGGTTCAGCAACTGATTCAGAAACAGCCTCTGCAACAGATTCTGTTATAAGTTCTGGGTCAGGAATGACATCAGATTCTTGCACCAGACTCTCAGACATTGGTTCCTTTACAGTTACAGTTTCGGTTCATTTGTAGATTCTGGTTGAGGTACAGATTCTGGTTGTGATACAGATTTTGTAGTCTTGGTTGTTTTGGATTTAGCAGGAGTCTTAGGCAATTCTCCTCCTAGATGTTTCTCAAGAAAATCTAGGGTATCATGAGAGCCTATTTGAGTTGTTTCTTGTTGGAAAGATGGTTGTTGAGATTGGATGGGTTCTTCAGGTTCTTCAGTAGGCTGAATTACCTGAAGTGGTTTGAGAAATGATGGTTGAGCAGGATGATCAGGTGGAAGAATTTGAGATATGGTAATAGCTTCTTGAACGATTCGTTCCATAGTGGTATCAACATATTTCATAACTTGTGGATCAAGTGGCTCATAGGATGTGGATGGTTTGATTGGTGTGAGGGTCTTTTTGCGAAGAGATGGAATGGCTCTGCTGAGGGGGGTATTATCTAATTCAGTTTCAGATGAAGATGGTGACTCTTGATTCGTTGAAGAAAAAGGTGAGTCATTAGAAAGATTATCTGAGACATTAACTCCTGGAGAAGCTGGTTGTTCAGGAGCATTTAACAAAGCAGATCCTGGTTGGTCAGCTTCTGCAGGCTGAGCAGGTCCTTTCTGCTTCAGAGTTGCTGCAAGCAACTTAGCTGGTTCCTTCACAGTCTCATCTCTTAGTTCCTCAGTCACAACTTCTGCTGCCATAGCTTTGCCAGCAACATGTTCATCTTCCACCAAAGATACTGAAGTACCTATCTTCTGTGCTAGATCCTCAGCCATGATACTGAAGTACCTATCTTCTCATCCTTGGTTTTCTTTATCCTATCCTTGATTTCCTTGGATGCAGGAACAGCTGATTGAGACACATGATCTATGGTCTCAGAAGCACCAATAGTCACTCCTGGTAGAGCTGCTGACTTAGACTTCTTCTTCTTCTTAGGAGGTTCTTGCTTCTCTTCCTGCTCTTCTTGAATGACCTCCTTTGTCCTTTTGCCTTTGACCTTAAGAGGACCTTCTCCTAGAGACTCAGGAATAGCAGAATAGTTGATTATGAAGGAAAATCGATAATGAACAGAATAAGCAGCGGATAAAAATTCGATTTTCTTTCCTTGGATCATTACGAATTACACATGAATCAGTGATTCGATTGTTACCTCGAAGTGTGAAATCTGAAAGCTGGAAACTGGAAGCACGATCACAGCAAAGCAAGCAGCAAGCAGCAAAGCCTCTAGCAAGTCCACACGAACAGTGCTCCTCCAAAACTCGGTGCTAGCCAATGAATTAGAAGTTTCAGAGAGTTAAGGGTTTCAAAACGTGTAACCTCAAACTTCAGCACTAGGCTTCTATTTATAGAACTCTTAGTGTGCTCTGCAAGTTCAGAAGTCACTATTGGGCTTCTGTAAGACCAATAACGAGTTTAGTAATTCTGCTAACTAATTAGCATTATTTACTAAACGCACCCCTTATATAAGTCATACTTATATATTTCTCTTTTGACTGTTCTTTGTGTGTGACCCTATAGGTTCTAGTCACGTTGGAAATAATATTAAATCTAATATTTAATACTATAAACAATGAGCGGTATCTAGCAACACATCATTGCTACCCAAGTGACAAGAATGTCAAGTGATCTGACGAAACCTGTTTCCATGATAATACTTATGTATACGATTACTCCTTTGTCCTAATATCTTTATTGATCTCAATGCATAGATTTTTTCACCATTGTGTAGATCAATATTTATATTTCTTGATTCCAAAATATACTGAATAACGAATAAGTCCAATATCCTATATCGACTTAGTTCGGCATGGCCATGCAGTTTTACAGTCATATTTCATCAAGAGGCCTATAGATATATCTCTTGTTTATGAGGAGGGACAAATCCCATCTAGGACACTCATGCCCCTCAGCATGATTCATCAAGTACCCATCAACCAACGTTATGGTTATCCTTTTACAGACAACGTTAGAATGGCAACAAAGCACTCGAGTCCACATCTAGGGATCATAGTGGTTTCAGGTCGAAGAGCGATGTACACTATTATCATTGTGAGAATATCTTATGACAATCTCATAACTTACTATGTAGTATTCTCACGATGGGTCTATCCAGTATAAATATTACTCCTAACATTTATACCTATGTATAGACTTGATATCTCATATCTATGACCCATGAGATGCGGTCATCAGTCTTCATACATAATAGTCTCGACGCTTTATTATTATCCTAATTCATATTAAAGCTTGACTACGGATACATTTAAGAATAGCGTTCTTTATGATAATGTAATCTCATGATTAAGTCACACTTAATATATTATTACATGAACTATCTATTCTAAGGACTTTATTAACATTACTATAAATATATAATAAAGAGTGCCATATATTATTTAATAATAAAAGTCATGATACATAAGATAAGTTTCACATAAACTATTGGCCTCTAGGGCTTATACCAACAATCTCCCACTAGCACTAGAGCCAATCAGGCATAAACCTAATACCCATAGATCTAGTATGACCATCATGCTTCTGCTGGGCAAGAGCTTTTGTAAGTGGATCAGCAACATTGTCTAATGTTGGTACTTTGCATATTTTAACATCTCCTCTTTCGATAATCTCTCGAATAAGATGATAGCGCCTTTGTATGTGTTTGGATTTCTGGTGAGATCTAGGTTCTTTGGCTTGTGCGATTGCTCCATTGTTATCACATAGTAATTCAATGGGATCCGCAATGCTTGGAACTATTCCAAGATCAGAAATGATTTTCTTAATCCAAACAGCTTCCTTTGCGGCATTAGATGCAGCAATGTACTCGGCTTCTGTTGTAGAATCAGCGATTGTTTCTTGCTTTGAACTCTTCCAGCTCATAGCACCGCCACTCAAGCAAAACACATATCCAGATTGCGATTTGAAATCATCATGATCTGTCTGAAAACTAGCATCAGTGTAACCAATTACAGAGAGCTCTTCTTGACCTCCATAGATCAAGAAAGTATCCTTAGTTCTTCTCAAGTATTTAAGGATATTCTTGACAGCAATCCAATGATCGTTGCCAGGATTAGACTGGTATCTGCTCGTAGCACTTAAAGCATACGAGACATCTGGTCGAGTACATATCATAGCATACATGATAGACCCAATTGCCGAAGCATATGGAATATCACGCATTCGATCCCTTTCTTCATTAGTCGAAGGGGATTGAGTCTTTGATAGATTTATTCCTGACGACATAGGGATGAATCCTTTCTTGGAATCATGCATATTGAAACGTCTCAGGACTTTATCTATATATGTACCCTGACTTAAGCCAAGCAATCTTTGTGATCTATCTCTATAGATCCTGATTCCTAATATATAGGAGGCTTCACCTAAGTCTTTCATAGAAAAGCATTTCCCTAACCAAGTTTTTATTTCTTGTAATGTAGGGATGTCATTTCCGATTAATAATATGTCATCCACATATAAAACCAGAAATGAGACTATGCTCCCACTAACCTTCTTGTAAACACAAGCCTCATCTTCATTTTTAATGAATCCATATTGTTGTACAGTTTCATCAAAACGAAGATTCCAACTCCTAGAAGCTTGCTTCAATCCATAGATTGATCGCTGTAATTTGCATACTTTCTTGGTTGCTTTAGGATTGCCAAATCCTTCAGGTTGTGTCATGTACACATCCTCAAGAAGATTTCCATTAAGGAAAGCAGTTTTGACATCCATTTGCCAGATTTCATAATCATGGTATGCAGCGATAGCAAGTAAGATCCGAATGGATTTAATCATTGCAACTGGTGAAAAGGTTTCATCATAATCCACACCATGAATTTGTTTGAAGCCTTTAGCAACCAGCCGCGCTTTGTAGGTATTAACCTTTCCGTCCATGTCAATTTTCTTTTTGAAAACCCACTTGCATCCTATAGGATTAATTCCTTCAGGTGCTTCAATCAAGTTCCAAACTTGATTTGTGTACATGGAATCCATTTCAGATTTCATGGCTTCAAGCCACTTCTCAGAATCAGGGCCAGTAATGGCCTCCATGTAAGTCACAGGCTCATCGTGGTCCATGAGCAATACATCACCCTCTTGTGATATGAGATACCCATATCTCTCGGGTTCTTGACGTATCCTGCTAGACCTACGTGGTTCTTGTGTTACTGGAATAGGATTTTCTATCATAATAGTTTGTGTATCCTGTTCCTGTTCCTCCATCGGTATTTCATTACTTTGTGGGTCTTGAATTTCTTCAAGATCTACTTTGCTCCCACTGATTCTTTTGGAGACAAAATCCTTTTCAAGGAAGACTCCATTTCTGGCAACAACAATTGTGCCCTCAGAAGGTTTGTAAAAGTAGTATCCTCTAGTTTCTTTAGGATATCCCAGAAAGAAACATTTATCAGATCTTTGTTCAAGCTTAGTAGACATAAGTCGTTTTATATAAGCTTCACAACCCCAAATCTTTAAATGTCCCACATTGGGTTTTCGACCGTTCCATATCTCATATGGTGTCTTTTCTCGCTTTGGATGGAACTCGGTTAAGCGTATAAGCTGCAGTTAATAAGGCGTATCCCCATAAGGAATTTGGAAGTTCAGCATGACTCATCATTGATCGGACCATGTCTAATAAGGTTCGATTTCTCCTTTCAGAAACACCATTCCATTGTGGCGTTCCAGGAGGTGTGAGTTGGGATAAGATCCCGCATTCTTTTAGATGATTGTCAAACTCTAAGCTCAAATACTCTCCACCTCGATCAGATCGAAGCATTTTGATTTTCTTGCCTAGTTGGTTTTCTACTTCATTTTGAAATTCTTTGAATAAAGTAAATGATTCAGATTTATGTTTCATTAGATACACATATCCAAATCTACTAAAGTCATCAGTGAATGTAATGAAGTAGTGAAAACCTCCTCTAGAAGTTATGTTTAGGGGTCCACACACATCAGTATGTATGAGTCCTAAAAGATCACTAGCCCTTTCACCTTGACCGGAAAAAGGGGCCTTTGTCATCTTTCCTAATAAACAAGATCGACATGTCTCATATGATTCAAAATCAAAAGAGTCCAAAAGTCCATCTTTATGGAGTTTGGAAATGCGATTTTCATTTATATGGCCTAAACGACAATGCCAAAGGTAAGTCGGATTTAACTCATTAGGTTTCATCCTTTTATCATTAATGTTATAGATAGGCATATCAAGATCCAGGATATAAAGTCCATTAATCAAAATTGCATTAGCATATAGAATATTATCCAAATAAACGGAACAACATTTGTTCTTAATGGTAAAATAAAAACCAGCCTTGTCCAAACAAGAAATTGAAATAATATTCCTGCTAATGGCAGGTACATAATAGCAGTTTTCTAAATTCAATAAAAGACCACTAGGTAAGGTCAATACATAAGTTCCAACAGCTAAAGCAGCAACCTTTGCTCCATTGCCAACTCTAAGATCAACCTCGCCTTTTGCCAATGCTCTACTCGTTCTCAGCCCCTGCACATCAGTACAAATATGAGAACCACATCCAGTATCTAATACCCATGATGTAGAAGTAGACATATTAATTTCTATAACAAAAATACCTGTAGAAGTAGTAGGAACATTTCCATTCTTCTTATCTTCCAGATACTTTGGGCAGTTTCGCCTCCAGTGCCCCTTATTGTTGCAATAGAAGCACTTGCCCTCCTTAGCCACGCCTCCAGTAGGCTTCAAAGCTTTGGTTGATGGCTTGGCAACAACTTTGCCCTTGCCATTTCCCTTAGACTTATTAGGCTTCTTATTGTGCTTTTTGGACTTGCCATTATTAACCATCAAAATGGCCTTTCCCTTTCCTTTCATGTTTTTCTCAGCAAATCTCAACATAGCTGCAAGCTGTGGAAGTGTTTTGTCCATATCATTCATTAGAAAATTCTGGACAAAACTGCTGAAGCTTTCAGGCAAGGATTGCAAGACAAGATCAACAACCAGTTCCTGCTCAAGGACAAATCCCAATCGAGCTAGGTTCTCAGAATACCCAATCATTTTGAGTACATGAGGTCCTACAGGACTTCCTTCTGACAGCTTGGTAGAGAAAAGGGCTTTAGAGACATCAAACCTCTCATGCCTTGCCTGCTCTTCATAAAGAGTCTTAAGATGTCCGATCATATCGAACGCGGTCATCCCTTCATGCTGTTTTTGCAGCTCGGGAGTCATGGTTGCTAGCATGATGCATGAGACTTCCACGGAATCATTGAGATGCTTGGTATGAGCATTTCTCAGAGCCGCAGAAGCTCCAGCAGGTGGTGCCTCAGGAATGGGTTCATCCAGCACATACAGCTTTTTTCCGTGGTGAGGACAATCCTCATGTTACGGAACCAGTCCAAAAAATTAGTTTCAGTCAATTTTTCCTTTTCAATGAGAGATCGCAAAATGTTTGTTGATGTGTTATTGGCCATCTACAATTTTAAAATACACAAAATAAGTATCATGAAATAACATATTTAATTTGGCCTTTAATTAAATACACTCCCACTATTTTACTCAAATCAAATGACCTTCAAACACTTGACTCGGAAAATCCCGTTGGAAGATTTTCTAGTGGATTGAAATCCTTATTTCACTTTGCTTTAAGTCAACGGGGGCTGTACTTAAAACTTAGTTATTTAGGTAGGAACATTTCCAATTGTATCTTATACAACTTTCAAATCAATTAGGTGAATAACTCTTACTCAAGTCTATCATATAGACATTACCTAATTATTGCTTCTAAATTTATTCTAATCTTATTAAAATTAATTTAGTTAAGTTAAACCCAAAAGAATAACACTTGGGTAAATTGGATTACCGCACCGCAACTTACTAGTATAAAATATGCGCTTCACGGAGGCAAAACCCACATATTCGATATTAGTCTTGAAGGGTGTTAAACTTTTGGAAAGCATTAAACTTAATATTTCAAATTTGAAGGATTTTTATTAAAGTTGATCTCACCTCACCACGGCTTATATATCATATATATTCGCACTCCAATCATAACATGATGCATAAAAAAAATTATACAAAGTAAGAGTGACATGATTATGGCCATCCTAACGCTATGATTCTCTCAAGCCAATGAGAGAATCTAAACTAATCCTAGAAACGACCTTGCTTCTCCAAGCTTGACTTCCAGGACTATCCTAACGTCTTGAGTCCTATTACCTCCTTCTATTCTATTTACATTACATATTAAAGAAACTCGTTTTACATACGAGGGAGTGGATGAGAAGAGAATGTAGAATAGAGACATAAGAGATAGGCACGACACGCAGGCCGTATTTCAATATCTAAAAGAAATAAATAAAAGGACTAAGGCCATAATCGTTCACATGATAATAATAACAAACACATTTTTATTATTATTAATTATGCCTTATAATTAAACAAATTAAATTAAAATTCGACATATGATCACACTATGCAGATTAGCAGGGGGTTCCGCTGGAAGCTAATCCATTATGAACAGTTCACTTTGAATTAGCACTGTATTTCGCTTCAACACTTGACACGTTTCTGATTACCCTAACCGTTTCGGCAAACCCTAATTCTGTCACAACAATCTGATCTTATTAAACAAGTACTCTGATTGTTTATTCAAGTATCATGATCGAGTCTAGGATGCTTCACCAGAATCGGTTACGAAGCTCCATACATCAGATCAATTAATATGAACAAATATCATCTGACTTATTTAAACTACAATCAAATCCAGTATATCATATATACTGTTGTTATACAAAATTTACCAATCACACTTATGTCGATATGTATAATCAAAATATTGATGCTTCACCAGAGTACACAGAATCGGTTACGAAGCTTCAAACAAATTGATCGTCCATGCACATACACGTGATTGATATTTATTATTTGCGTTTTATGATCGATCAATCATGTTTCTGTCGATATGTATATTCGAAACGTCGATGTTTCACCAGAAACGGTTTCTGAAACATCGAATCAAATCGAAGAGCCATGCACAGAAAACATAATATGATATGATGCCAATTTTAATTCTCTTTATTATTTAATTTCATTCAATATGTTTAATCAAATTAAAACATAAAGCAGTAACATAGCAATCCGATTCAAGGTTTCGTAATTGGCTCTGATACCACTGAAGGAAAATCGATAATGAACAGAATAAGCAGCGGATAAAAATTCGATTTTCTTTCCTTGGATCATTACAAATTACACATGAATCAGTGATTCGATTGTTACCTCGAAGTGTGAAATCTGAAAGCTGGAAACTGGAAGCACGATCACAGCAAAGCAAGCAGCAAGCAGCAAAGCCTCTAGCAAGTCCACACGAACAGTGCTCCTCCAAAACTCGGTGCTAGCCAATGAATTAGAAGTTTCAGAGAGTTAAGGGTTTCAAAACGTGTAACCTCAAACTTCAGCACTAGGCTTCTATTTATAGAACTCTTAGTGTGTTCTGCAAGTTCAGAAGTCACTATTGGGCTTCTGTAAGACCAATAACGAGTTTAGTAATTCTGCTAACTAATTAGCATTATTTACTAAACGCACCCCTTATATAAGTCATACTTATATATTTCTCTTTTGACTGTTCTTTGTGTGTGACCCTATAGGTTCTAGTCACGTTGGCAATAATATTAAATCTAATATTTAATACTATAAACAATGAGCGGTATCTAGCAACACATCATTGCTACCCAAGTGACAAGAATGTCAAGTGATCTGACGAAACCTGTTTCCATGATAATACTTATGTATACGATTACTCCTTTGTCCTAATATCTTTATTGATCTCAATGCATAGATTTTGTCACCATTGTGTAGATCAATATTTATATTTCTTGATTCCAAAATATACTGAATAACGAATAAGTCCAATATCCTATATCGACTTAGTTCGGCATGGCCATGCAGTTTTACAGTCATATTTCATCAAGAGGCCTATAGATATATCTCTTGTTTATGAGGAGGGACAAATCCCATCTAGGACACTCATGCCCCTCAGCATGATTCATCAAGTACCCATCAACCAACGTTATGGTTATCCTTTTACAGACAACGTTAGAATGGCAACAAAGCACTCGAGTCCACATCTAGGGATCATAGTGGTTTCAGGTCGAAGAGCGATGTACACTATTATCATTGTGAGAATATCTTATGACAATCTCATAACTTACTATGTAGTATTCTCACGATGGGTCTATCCAGTATAAATATTACTCCTAACATTTATACCTATGTATAGACTTGATATCTCATATCTATGACCCATGAGATGCGGTCATCAGTCTTCATACATAATAGTCTCGACGCTTTATTATTATCCTAATTCATATTAAAGCTTGACTACGGATACATTTAAGAATAGCGTTCTTTATGATAATGTAATCTCATGATTAAGTCACACTTAATATATTATTACATGAACTATCTATTCTAAGGACTTTATTAACATTACTATAAATATATAATAAAGAGTGCCATATATTATTTAATAATAAAAGTCATGATACATAAGATAAGTTTCACATAAACTATTGGCCTCTAGGGCTTATACCAACAATCTCCCACTAGCACTAGAGCCAATCAGGCATAAACCTAATACCCATAGATCTAGTATGACCATCATGCTTCTGCTGGGCAAGAGCTTTAGTAAGTGGATCAGCAACATTGTCTAATGTTGGTACTTTGCATATTTTAACATCTCCTCTTTCGATAATCTCTCGAATAAGATGATAGCGCCTTTGTATGTGTTTGGATTTCTGGTGAGATCTAGGTTCTTTGGCTTGTGCGATTGCTCCATTGTTATCACATAGTAATTCAATGGGATCCGCAATGCTTGGAACTATTCCAAGATCAGAAATGATTTTCTTAATCCAAACAGCTTCCTTTGCGGCATTAGATGCAGCAATGTACTCGGCTTCTGTTGTAGAATCAGCGATTGTTTCTTGCTTTGAACTCTTCCAGCTCACAGCACCGCCACTCAAGCAAAACACATATCCAGATTGCGATTTGAAATCATCATGATCTGTCTGAAAACTAGCATCAGTGTAACCAATTACAGAGAGCTCTTCTTGACCTCCATAGATCAAGAAAGTATCCTTAGTTCTTCTCAAGTATTTAAGGATATTCTTGACAGCAATCCAATGATCGTTGCCAGGATTAGACTGGTATCTGCTCGTAGCACTTAAAGCATACGAGACATCTGGTCGAGTACATATCATAGCATACATGATAGACCCAATTGCCGAAGCATATGGAATATCACGCATTCGATCCCTTTCTTCATTAGTCGAAGGGGATTGAGTCTTTGATAGATTTATTCCTGACGACATAGGGATGAATCCTTTCTTGGAATCATGCATATTGAAACGTCTCAGGACTTTATCTATATATGTACCCTGACTTAAGCCAAGCAATCTTTGTGATCTATCTCTATAGATCCTGATTCCTAATATATAGGAGGCTTCACCTAAGTCTTTCATAGAAAAGCATTTCCCTAACCAAGTTTTTATTTCTTGTAATGTAGGGATGTCATTTCCGATTAATAATATGTCATCCACATATAAAACCAGAAATGAGACTATGCTCCCACTAACCTTCTTGTAAACACAAGCCTCATCTTCATTTTTAATGAATCCATATTGTTGTACAGTTTCATCAAAACGAAGATTCCAACTCCTAGAAGCTTGCTTCAATCCATAGATTGATCGCTGTAATTTGCATACTTTCTTGGTTGCTTTAGGATTGCCAAATCCTTCAGGTTGTGTCATGTACACATCCTCAAGAAGATTTCCATTAAGGAAAGCAGTTTTGACATCCATTTGCCAGATTTCATAATCATGGTATGCAGCGATAGCAAGTAAGATCCGAATGGATTTAATCATTGCAACTGGTGAAAAGGTTTCATCATAATCCACACCATGAATTTGTTTGAAGCCTTTAGCAACCAGCCGCGCTTTGTAGGTATTAACCTTTCCGTCCATGTCAATTTTCTTTTTGAAAACCCACTTGCATCCTATAGGATTAATTCCTTCAGGTGCTTCAATCAAGTTCCAAACTTGATTTGTGTACATGGAATCCATTTCAGATTTCATGGCTTCAAGCCACTTCTCAGAATCAGGGCCAGTAATGGCCTCCATGTAAGTCACAGGCTCATCGTGGTCCATGAGCAATACATCACCCTCTTGTGATATGAGATACCCATATCTCTCGGGTTCTTGACGTATCCTGCTAGACCTACGTGGTTCTTGTGTTACTGGAATAGGATTTTCTATCATAATAGTTTGTGTATCCTGTTCCTGTTCCTCCATCGGTATTTCATTACTTTGTGGGTCTTGAATTTCTTCAAGATCTACTTTGCTCCCACTGATTCTTTTGGAGACAAAATCCTTTTCAAGGAAGACTCCATTTCTGGCAACAACAATTGTGCCCTCAGAAGGTTTGTAAAAGTAGTATCCTCTAGTTTCTTTAGGATATCCCAGAAAGAAACATTTATCAGATCTTTGTTCAAGCTTAGTAGACATAAGTCGTTTTATATAAGCTTCACAACCCCAAATCTTTAAATGTCCCACATTGGGTTTTCGACCGTTCCATATCTCATATGGTGTCTTTTCTACCGCTTTGGATGGAACTCGGTTAAGCGTATAAGCTGCAGTTAATAAGGCGTATCCCCATAAGGAATTTGGAAGTTCAGCATGACTCATCATTGTTCTGTCACCAAACAATGAATGCATGAACATATGACTCGACTCAATGCATATATTCATACCATGATCACCTCAACAATCAACATGCATATATCATTATGCAATCATCACCAAACAATGCATATACAACTATGCAATCATCACCATCATTCAACAAGTATGCCCACACCAACTTACATTCAACATATATCATTCATTAGCCTCTACTTAATCATATAAGATCAGCCATAAAAGATTGCCAAACAAGTGGTCTTTAAGTTAAGTTTTCACAAGGTTCTACTTATAATTCACGACTTTGAAAATATCGAAGTCATGAATCAAAATCAATCAAACGAGGTCAAATGCCTAAGCCATGTATACTCTTAAGTCACAATTGTGTACAGTAGGGATTACATAAGCTTTTCATCGGCCAATCATGACTAATTCACAAAAATCACGAAGTTCGTCTCACTTAGTCATATTGCAAAACCAATTCATTAAGAGAAGAAAACTTGTAACACCCCGAAATCCCAAGTATAAAAATTCATAATATAATCAGAGTATATCATATTCAGGATGTCACATTTCATAAAAATCTTTAAAATAAAAAGAATAATAATTCTTCATCAAAGAAATATTCAAACGTAGCAGCGGAATCGTAATTTCAAAATCCTTAAAAATAATTAGTTCTTGGCACACGGGCCTCACAAATATCTCAAAATTCAAAGATAAGTCGTAAACATCATAATTAGTTCAACATGATACATAAAGGAATAGAATTCAGTAAAAACCCCATCCCGTTACATATCAGAGCATTTCCTACGACACCACAAGGACCTCTCACATCGTCGAACCTAAGCTTGGTCACCTGCACTTGCCCACAAGGCGACAATTCCAACAAAAGGGGTGAGATTCACAACAATTATATTAACATATGATTCAAACATTTATGCTTAACAACAACAACAACAACAATCATCGCATATAACGGAAACATCTCAACCATCTTCATATAATAAATCATCTCATAACGTCTTAGATATAAACTCGACAAATGCAACTCTAACATCTTAAACATCATGCATTTGGTACTAATATTTTAGCTTAAATAAGCTTCACCGTCGCTTTGAGCAAATGCTCCACCGTCGCTTTGAGCAAAAGCTCCACCGTCTCAAATTATGCAAATGCATGAACTCGACTCTTTATACTTAAACAAGTTAACACAACATCTTAGCATCATTTACGACTCTTTATCGACACATGCAATTATACAATACATGGCAGCAGCTCAGCACATTTAACACATTTTCACAGCATATAATCATCGTCGCAAATATCATTTAAACATCATTCATATAACTCGCTTAATATGCATATAATCGTAGATTAACGCCAACAATTAAAATCATCTTAAAACATCATTACAGATTGTAATTTAGGTTGTAAAACATCTCTAGCACTATCCAAAAATCTACCTTCAAAGCCTCGCTCGAAACAGAGTTGTAAAACTTAAGTTATAGTGGTCTGAGACCACATTGCTCGCTATGGCGAGTGGTTCTGCTCGCCTCGCGAGTTGCTGCCTAGTATATTGTTGCTACTTGCTACGGCGAGCAGTTCTGCTCGCCTCGTGTGCATCAAGGGTCGCTCGCCACGGCGAGCTAAGTTGCTCGCCTCGCGAGTTCTACGTAGTGTTCTGTTACTCGCTACGGCGGGTGGTTTTGCTCGCCTCGCGAGTGAAGCCGTTCTGCTCGCCACGGCGAGCTATCGCAGAATAGGGTACGGGTTCGCTCAATCTCTCGCCAAAACTCGTCCAATCTCTCATGCTATGACTCTAATCTTTCTGAATTATGATCCTAGTGATTAACCCAGGTTCTGTAACACGTTTCTACATCAAATTGCACCATTCTATCATCAATTCATCAAAATTCATCAATAACCCTAACCTATGAACTCTCTCAAACTCTTTTCCAATTCCTTAATTAGTCATAAACAATTGAATTACAATAATATAATCGAAGCTAGGCTCACCCTTACCTGGTAAGTTTGCAGAATTGGGGTTCCCTCTTCTCTGGCCACTTTTCTCCCTTTTTGCAAAAGTCTGTAATACATACTGACTCTTTTTCTAAACCTAATTTCCTTCTTATACTTCTTTCTAATCTCACTTATCCCCAAAACTCTATCTTATTATAAAAACAACCCCATCTCTCAAAATTATTATTATAGCACATCTTCATTTTCATATAAATATATATCTATTAACATCACTTATCTTATTTTATTAAACAGTAAAATAAGCATCACATCACAACATGGTCTCATACGTCACAAACATCATCAAAATCATAAAATATATAATAATATATTATATACTCTAATAAAATAATTAAATAAACAAAGTGGGCGTTACAACTCTCCCCCACTTAAAGGATTTTCGAACTCGAAAATCTTACCTCGGTTAAACAACTCTGGATATGACTCGAGCATCTTACTTTCAAGCTCCCAAGTTAAGCTTTCACCGGTCGCTCCACTCCAAACAACTCTCACTAGAGGTATCTCCTTGCCTCTCAACAACTTCACCTTGTGATCATCGATCCTCAAGGGTAGAGTCTCAACCGTAAGATTGTCCCTCACTTGTACATCGTCACTTTGGATCACATGAGATGGATCCGGAACGTACTTCCTCAGTTGCGACACATGAAAAACATCGTGCAAATTCGATAGATGCGGTGGTAATCTAACACGATATGCCACCGTCCCAATCCTCTCTGATATCTGATACGGACCAATAAACTTCGGAGTCAACTTCTTCGACTTCAAGGCACGACCTACACCGGTCATTGGAGTAACTCGCAAAAACACATGATCTCCCTCTTGGAACTCAAGGTCCTTCCTACGCTTGTCATGATAACTCTTTTGTCGACTCTGCGATGCTTTCATCTTCTCTTGGATCATCTTTACCTTCTCAGTGGTTTGTTGAACAATCTCTGGTCCTAAAACCGCACTTTCACCCGACTCAAACCAACACAACGGAGTTCTACATCTTCTTCCATACAAAGCCTCGAAAGGTGCCATTCCAATACTAGAATGGTAACTATTATTATAGGTGAACTCTATTAACGAGAGATGACTATCCCAAGCTCCTCCTTGTTCAAGTACACACACTCTCAACAAGTCTTCCAACGATTTAATCGTCCTCTCGGATTGACCATCTGTCTGCGGATGATACACCGAGCTCAACTTCAATTGAGACCCTAAAGCTTCTTGCAAACTTTTCCAAAATCTAGAAGTAAATCTTGGATCTCTATCTGACACAATGCTCGAAGGAACACCATGTAATCTCGCTATCTCTTGAATGTAAATCTCTGCCAACCGAGTCATAGGAAAAGTGATATTGATTGGTAGAAAATGAACTGACTTGGTTAACCTATCAACAATCACCCAAATAGCATCGTTTCCTTTTGGAGTAGTTGGCAAACTCGTCACAAAATCCATGGATATACTATCCCATTTCCACTCTGGCACATCTAACGGTACCATCATTCCAGCAGGTTTCAAATGTTCTATCTTTGATTTCTGACAAACTAGACAAGAATACACAAACTGTGCCACATCACGTTTCAATCCAGACCACCAAAACAACTTCTTCAAATCATGATACATCTTCGTAGCTCCTGGGTGAATACTCAAGCTACTTCAATGGCTCTCTTCAAGGATTGCCTTCTTCATCCCATCGTTGTCCGGAATACAGATTCTACCTCGGAATCTCAACACACCGTGATCATCGACTCTAAAGTCACCATGTGCAGTCTGGTTACTCGCAACAAGAAAGTCTTCAAACTTAACATCTTTTTTCTGCGCTTCTTTAATATTTTTCAGAAAATCATTGTCAATTCTCAACATTCCTAGCTTTACACTCCGATGTGATCTTTCACAAATCAAACCCAAATCTCTGAATTGTTCCAATAGTTCGAACTCTTCCGCCATCATAGCAGACATATGTAACGTTTTCCTACTTAAGGCATCAGCAACTACGTTAGACTTACCTGGATGGTAACTCAAACCAAAATCATAATCTTTCAATAACTCAAGCCATCTCCTCTGTCTCATATTTAACTCTTTCTGATCAAATGGGTACTTCAAGCTTTTGTGATCACTAAACACTTCAAACCTTGAACTATACAAATAGTGTCTCCAAATTTTCAACACAAATACCACTGCAGCCAACTCAAGATCGTGGGTAGGATAACTTCGTTCATGAATCCTCAACTGCCTGGATGCATAAGCAACCACTTTACCGTCTTGCATAAGTACACCACCTAAACCCAACTTAGACGCATCACAATACACCACAAAAGGTGCTTCAGGCTTTGGCAAAATTAAAACTGGAGCTGTCATTAACCGCTTCTTCAACTCATTGAAGCTACTCTCACATTGAGCATCCCATACAAAGGATTTACCTTTACACGTTAATTGCGTTAACGGAAGTGCCAACTTAGAATACCCCTCTATAAATCTTCTATAATAACCAGCCAATCCCAAAAAGCTTCTAATCTCAGTAACCGACCTCGGAGTCTCCCATTGTGACACCGCTTCAACTTTAGACGGATCAACCGCTATACCATCACCAGAAATAATATGACCAAGAAAACTAACTTCTTTCAACCAGAACTCACACTTAGACAATTTAGCATACAACTTCTTTTCTTTTAATACTTGCAAGACAATCTTCAAGTGTTCAGCATGTTCTTCTTCGGATTTGGAATATATCAAAATGTCGTCAATAAACACAACCACAAAACGATCCAAAAACGCCTGAAAGGACAGATTCATATACTCCATAAATACTCCCGGCGCGTTCGTAACACCGAAAGGCATCACTTTATACTCATAATGACCGTATCGAGTTCTAAAGGCCGTCTTCTGCATATCTTCATCTTTCACTTTTATCTGATGATAGCCCGATCTTAAATCAATCTTGCTAAACACACGTGCACCCACTAACTGGTCCATCAAATCATCAATCCTCGGAAGTGGATACCTATTCTTTATAGTTACCTTGTTCAACTGCCGATAGTCAATACACAACCTCATACTCCCATCTTTCTTCTTTACTAACAGTACAGGCGCTCCCCAAGGTGAAACACTTGGTCTTATAAACTTCTTTTTAAGCAGATCCTCCAATTGCTTCTTTAACTCAGCTAACTCAGAAGCTGACATACGGTAAGGTGTCATAGACACAGGCTTCGTTCCAGGAACAAGATCAATCGCAAATTCAACTTCTCTTTCAGGAGGCACATCAGGAATCTCATCAGGAAATACTTCAGGAAAATTACACACCACTTGCAATTCGTCAATCTTCTCTTGATTCTCAATAGATAAGGATGCCGTCAGAGAAAACATCAAAATTCCATCTCGTCCTAATTGTTTCAGCTGCTTGGTAGATAAAAATTCTGCTCCACTTTCTTCCTCTTCAGACAAGAAATACACCGTCTTGCGAAAACAGTTGATAAGCACACGGTTGTACTCTAACCAATTCATCCTAAGAATCACATCCATACCAGTCAAAGGTAGACAGACTAATCCATCTCAAAATTACGATCAAACGTAGACAACGGACAACTCAAACATACACGAGAAGTAGTCACCGAACCCTTAGCTGGAGTTTTCGACAACCATCTCTCCATTCATATTAGAAATAGCAAGACCCAACTTAACAGCACAATCATAAGCAACAAAACAATGCGTAGCGCCAGTGTCAATAATAGCAACTAAAGGTATATCATTAATATAGCAAGTACCTCTGATCAAACGATCCTCATTTTCAGTCTGAGTGCCGGTCAACGCGAAAACCCTTCCAGTAGTCCTAGCTTTCTTTGGCTTCTTGCATTGCGAGCCAATATGTCCTTGTTCATCACAGTTGAAGCACACAACATCATCAAACTTCCAGTCTGGGGTAATATGCCCTTTCTGTCCGCATCGGTAACACCTCTTCACATCTACAGGGCACACATTACTCTTATGGCATTTCTGCCCGCAATTAAAACAGGTAATCTCCGCAGGAGCATCCTTCTTCTGGGGTTGCCTCTCATCGTTAAGTCTTTGTTTACCCTTATCTCTAGGAGTGTCATAAGGTTTTGGACGACTCTGTTGACCCTTAGCCTTTCTGTCATTCACTACCTTGTAGTGAGCCTTGGTATCCTCCTCATAAATCCTGCAACTACTCACCAGCTCAGAGAAATTTCGGATCTTCTGATAGCCAATCGCCCTTTTAATCTCAGGACGCAAGCCATTCTCAAATTTGATGCACTTGGAAAACTCAGCATTCTCAGCAATATAGTGTGGGTAGAACTTTGCCAGTTCCACAAACTTTGAAGCATACTCAGTCACGGTCATATTCCCCTGCTTCAGCTCAAGAAACTCGATTTCCTTCTTCCCCCGGACGTCCTCAGGAAAGTAACGGTTCAGGAATTCCCTCCTGAACACCACCCAAGTCACAGCAGCACCTCCTTCTTCAAGGATAGGTCGAATACTAACCCACCAGTCATCAGCCTCCTCTGCCAACATGTGGGTACCAAACCGTACCATCTGACCGTCTTCACACTGCATCACCCTAAAGATCCTCTCAACTTCCTTGAGCCACGTCTGAGCCCCATCTGGATCATATTGCCCTTTGAAGGTAGGCGGGTGGTTCCTCAGAAAAGTCTCCAACATTCTCGTCCCATCGTTTCCACCAGCGTTGTTCTGATTACCCACAGCTTGGGCCATTGCTTGCAAAGCGGCAGCGAGAGCAGCATCATTTCTTCCAGCCATCTTATTCCTCTACAAGGCAAACACAAGTTAGAATAATATAACTATAGTATTCTAACTCTAAGACATCGTCACTCGACTCTCTAATTGGCCGGACGGACCGACCTGCTCTGATACCAATTGTAACACCCCGAAATCCCAAGTATAAAAATTCATAATATAATCAGAGTATATCATATTTAGGATGTCACATTTCATAAAAATCTTTAAAATAAAAAGAAAAATAATTCTTCATCAAAGAAATATTCAAACATAGCAGCGGAATCGTAATTTCAAAATCCTTAAAAATAATTAGTTCTTGGCACACAGGCCTCACAAATATCTCAAAATTCAAAGATAAGTTGTAAACATCATAATTAGTTCAACATGATACATAAAGGAATATAATTCAGTAAAAACCCCATCCCGTTACATATCAGAGCATTTCCTACGACACCACAAGGACCTCTAACATCGTCGAACCTAAGCTTGGTCACCTGCACTTGCCCACAAGGCGGCAATTCCAACAGAAGGGGTGAGATTCACAACAATTATATTAACATATGATTCAAACATTTATGCTTAACAACAACAACAACAACAATCATCGCATAAAACGGAAATATCTCAACCATCTTCATATAATAAATCATCTCATAACGTCTTAGCCATAAACTCGACAAATGCAACTCTAACATCTTAAACATCATGCATGTGGTACCAATATTTTAGCTTAAATAAGCTTCACCGTCGCTTTGAGCAAATGTTCCACCGTCGCTTTGAGCAAAAGCTCCACCGTCTCAAATTATGCAAATGCATGAACTCGACTCTTTATACTTAAACAAGTTAGCAAAACATCTTAACATCATTTACGACTCTTTATCGACACATGCAATTATACAATACATGGCAGCAGCTCAGCACATTTAACACATTTTCACATCATATAATCATCGTCGCAAATATCATTTAAACATCATTCATATAACTCGCTTAATATGCATATAATCGTAGATTAACGCCAACAATTAAAATCATCTTAAAACATCATTACAGATTGTAATTTAGGTTGTAAAACATCTCTAACACTATCCAAAAATCTACCTTCAAAGCCTCGCTCAAAACAGAGTTGTAAAACTCAAGTTATAGTGGTCTGAGACCACATTGCTCGCTATGGCGAGTGGTTCTGCTCGCCTCGCGAGTTGCTGCCTATGATACTGTTGCTACTCGCTACGGCGAGTGGTTCTGCTCGCCTCGCGTGCATTAAGGGTCGCTCGCCACGGCGAGCTAAGTTGCTCGCCTCGCGAGTTCTACGTAGTGTTCTGTTACTCGCTACGGCGGGTGATTCTGCTCGCCTCGCGAGTGAAGCCGTTCTGCTCGCCACGGCGAGCTATCGCAGAACAGGGTACGGGTTCGCTCAATGTCTCGCCAAAACTCTTCCAATCTCTCATGTTATGGCTCTAATCTTTCAGAATTATGATCCTAGTGATTAACCCAGGTTCTGTAACACGTTTCTACATCAAATTGCACCATTCTATCATCAATTCATCAAAATTCATCAATAACCCTAACCTATGAACTCTCTCAAACTCTTTTCCAATTCCTTAATTAATCATAAACAATTGAATTACAGTAATATAATCGAAGCTAGGCTCACCCTTACCTAGTAAGTTTGCAGAATTGGGGTTCCCTCTTCTCTGGCCACTTTTCTCCCTTTTTGCAAAAGTCTGTAATACGTACTGACTCTTTTTCTAAACCTAATTTCCTTCTTATACTTCTTTCTAATCTCACTTATCCCCAAAACTCTATCTTATTATAAAAACAACCCCATCTCTCAAAATTATTATTATAGCACAACTTCATTTTCATATAAATATATATCTATTAACATCACTTATCTTATTTTATTAAACAGTAAAATAAGCATCACATCACAACATGGTCTCATACGTCACAAACATCATCAAAATCATATAATATATAATAATATACTATATACTCTAATTAAATAATTAAATAAACGAAGTGGGCGTTACAAAACCAAGTTTGATTCAACAAGACATAGATTAGATACTAATAAACATCATAATTAAACTCGTAATACTCATATTTGATGTTTGGAAGCAAACTAAAAGTTTCGGGTTGAGTTAGAGACGGTTATGCTGAATTTTTCGTAAAAGTCTTCCAAGACCCACTTGGAGTGTTTCTATCATAATTCAAAATCCACAAAACATTTTCAAGTGAAACTAAAACCATTGGAAAGCTAACTCAATTATCTAAAACTTTCATGTTTACACCAAAGGCCAATTCAAAACAGAAATGGGCGAAATAGGGAATGCTGAAACTGCTTCTGAACATGCTTCTAAAGGGGCTTCTGAAGTGGCTTCTGAAGGGGCTTCTGAAGTCGCTTCTGAAATAGCTTCTGAAGTAGCTTCTAAAGTTGGCTTCTGAAGTAGCTTCTGAAGTGACTTCTGAAGTGGCTTCTGAAGTGGCTTCTGTAACACCCCGTTTTCCCAACATATAAATATGCTTAATTTTATCAGAGTTCAACATAAAACAGGACGCCACACTACTTTTTATTTCAAAATCATTTCAACGTAAGTGGAGTTAAAACCCACTATTTCAAATAAAACACCTGCTTATAATATTTAAAATAAAGTCACAGCGGAAAATTCAACTTTTAATCCAAAACTTGGCACTAGGCCTCAACATCATCAACATAATAAAATACCAATTAAAGATGGTCCAATAACATATTAAAAGGTTACGTAATAAGGAAAAACAACAAAACATAGAACGTATCCCTATCCCGTTACATATCAGAGCAAGACTCCTATGACGACACGAGGATCAACTCACATCCGCACTATTCTGGATCACCTGCAAGTTACTCATATGAAGAGCAACATTTTCAAGCAGAAGGGGTGAGATATCACATTCATTAATAATAAGCAACAAATTCAAAATCAGAATTTAATCAACATACAACTACGACATTTATTAATTAACAAGAACTTCATGTGATTTCAGTTAACAATTATTAATGAATTACAAACAACAACCATTCAACAATGCAACAATGATGACTCGACAATGCATCAACAACAACTATACAACGACACAATAACAACTCAACAATATGCAATTTATTTATGCATGTGGTACCAACAGAGCGTCAAGCTCTCAACAGGATGTCGTAATTCGACTAAACAGGGCATCAAGCCCCGAACTTAACAACTTAACAGGGCATCAAGCCCTCAACCTAGACCAATGGTTATGTGACCCGACAACTTAACAACATGCAACAACACAACTTGATCAACATGCAACTATACAACTTGAACAACATGCAACTATACAACTTGAACAACATGCAACTATATAGCATATAATGCACATAATCAACATCCACGAAAGATTCTTCATACCAATTACTGCTACTGAGAAACTTCACTTAACCATCAACAGCTTCATAACTAAAACCTAAAACCCAACTAGAAACAGAACATGTTCAACGACACAAGGTCGAGATACCTACTGCCTAACTCGCCGTGGTGAGTGGGATTACTCCCTGTGGCGAAGAGAGGATGACTCTCTGCCATGTGCTCGTCGTTGCGAGCAAAGTACTCACCGTGGCGAGTGACAACTGGGGTCACTCGCGAGGCGACCTAAGGAGCTCGCCATGGCGAGTCATCTACAACTCGTGAGGCGGGGATAGTCGCTCGCCAAAGCGAGCGACGACGAACAGGGTAACGAACGACACGCACATCAACACGAATTTTGCCCCAAAAACCCAAATTTGACACCCAAATTTCCCAAAAATGATAAAGGACATCATCTACTGGTTAATTACAACTTATACAACAGTTTCTACATCAATTCACTAATTACCTAGGTTTTTAGGAACCTAATTGGATTCAATTCTAATTCCTTCAACATCTCTATTAACAACAACATGATCAATTCAATTTCAGAATTCATATACTAATCATTAAAGAAAGCTAGTCTCACCCTTACCTTGGATTTCACAGAACTCCAAATCATGAGTAGGATAATTACGTTCATGAATCCTCAATTGCCTTGATGCATAAGCTACTACTTTATTATCCTGCATAAGCACACCACCTAGGCCCAACTTAGACGCATCGCAGTACACAACAAATTGTTCATTAAACTTTGGTAATATCAAAATCGGTGCTGTCGTCAAACGCTTCTTCAATTCATTAAAGTTGTTCTCACATTGAACATCCCACACAAAAGCTTTGCATTTACAAGTCAACTGAGTTAACGGAAGTGCTAACCTAGAAAATCCTTCAATAAACCTCCGGTAATAACCTGCTAAACCCAAGAAGCTCCTAATCTCAATAACCGACTTCGGGGTCTCCCATTGCGATACCGCGTCAATTTTAGATGGATCCACAGCAATACCTCTACTAGAAATAATGTGACCAAGAAAACTTACTTCGTTCAACCAGAATTCGCATTTAGATAACTTGGCATATAACTTCTTCTCTTTCAGCACCTGCAAAACAATTCTCAAATGCTCAGCATGTTCCTCCTCGGACTTGGAGTATATCAGGATGTCATCTATAAATACTACAACAAAACGATCCAAATAAGCATGAAAAATACGGTTCATATATTCCATAAACACTCCCGGCGCATTAGTAACACCAAAAGGCATCACATTATATTCATAGTGTTTGTAACGAGTCCTAAAGGCCGTTTTCTGAATATCGTCATCTTTCACCTTTATTTGGTGATAACCCGACCTTAAATCAATCTTGCTGAACACACGGGCACCTACTAATTGGTCCATCAAACCGTCGATCCTCGGAAGCGGATATTTATTCTTTATTGTTACTTTATTCAGCTGCCGGTAAGGTGCCATAGAAACAGGCTTCGTACCCAGAATAAGATCAATTGAGAATTCTACCTCTCTCTCAGGTGGCACATCTGGAATTTAATCAGGGAAAACTTCTGGAAACTCACACACAACTTGCAACTTATCAATCACTGCTTGATTTTCAATGGACAAACATATTAAGTCTACAACAAAGTCTCTACCAAACATCGACAAAGGACACTTCAAATATACAAGAGTAGTAGTCACCGAACCCTTAGCTGGGGTTTCGACAACCATTTCCCCATTCATAAAAGACACATCGAGACCCAACTTTGAAACAACATCAGCAGCAATAAAACAATGCGTAGCACCAATATCAATGATAGTAATTAAAGGAGTACTATTAATAAGACATGTAACTCTGATCAGACGATCCTCATTAACTGTCTGAGTGCCAGTCAAAGCAAACACTTTTCCTCTAATTTGTTCCTTCTTAAGATTAGGGCACTGAGGACTAATATGTCCTTCTTCACCGCATTTAAAACAAACCATCTCATCATGCTTACAAAATCTGCAATTGTATGCCCTTTCCTGCCACAACGGAAACACCGTTTCACTTCACCCACACTGCAAGCATTACTCTTGTGACCTTTCTCTCCACATCGGAAACAAACAATCTCAGCAGGAGCATCTCTTCTCCCAGTCCTCCGCTCATCATTTGGCCTTCTCTCATCCTTCACTTTCTGTTTTCCCTTATCAGTAGGAGCACTGTAAGGCTTACCACGACTTTGTTGTTGCTTACTATTCCGCTCATTTAGAATCTTATAATGAGCTTTGGTGTCTTCCTCATAAATCCTGCAGCTACTCACCAACTCAGAAAATTGTCGGATCTTCTGATACCCAATTGCGCGTTTAATCTCAACACGCAAACCATTCTCGAACTTGATGCACTTGGAGAATTCAGCAGTCTCAGTAGTGTAGTGTGGATAAAACTTAGCCAGCTCAACAAACTTAGCAGCATACTCAGTGATGGACATGTCATTCTGCTTCAGCTCTAGAAATTCGATCTCTTTCTTTCCGCGAACATCCTCTATGAAGTATCTATTCAGGAATTCCCTCCTGAAAACAGCCCAAGTAACCTCACCATCGTTCTCCAGATTCGGACGAACACTAACCCACCAGTCATCAGCTTCTTCAGTCAAACAATGCGTACCAAAACGAACCATCTGAGGTGCAGTGCATTCCATGACCCGGAAAATTCTCTCAATCTCTTTGAGCCAAGTCTGAGCTCCATCAGGATCATATCTGCCTTTGAAGGTAGGTGGATGGTTCCTCAGAAAAGTCTCCAGCATCCGTACTCCATTGTTGCCACCAGCGTTAGGTTGTTGTCCAACAGCTTGAGCCATAGCTTGCAAAGCAGCAGCGAGGGCAGCATCGTTTCTTCCAGCCATCTTAGTTCACTACATAACGAGAATAGGTTAGGGAAATTCAAAACAGAATTAAGCTAACACTTGACACAAACGACTCAATCTAGTTGGCCGGACGGACCGACCTGCTCTGATACCAATTGTAACACCCCCGTTTTCCCAACATATAAATATGCTTAATTTTATCAGAGTTCATCATAAAACAAGATGTCACACTACTTTTTATTTCAAAATCATTTCAACGTAAGTGGAGTTAAAACCCACTATTTCAAATAAAACACCTACTTATAATATTTAAAATAAAGTCACAGCGGAAAATTCAACTTTTAATCCAAAACTTGGCACTAGGCCTCAATATCATCAACATAATAAAATATCAATTAAAGATGGTCCAATAACATCTTAAAAGGTTACGTAATAGGGAAAAACAACAAAATATAGAAGGTATCCCCATCCCGTTACATATCATAGCAAGACTCATATGACGACACGAGGATCAACTCACATCCGCACTATTCTGGATCACCTGCAAGTTACTCATATGAAGAGCAACATTTTCAAGCAGAAGGGGTGAGATTTCACATTCATTAATAATAAGCAACAAATTCAAAATCAGAATTTAATCAACATACAACTACGACATTTATTAATTAACAAGAACTTCATGTGATTTCAGTTAACAATTATTAATGAATTACAAACAACAACCATTCAACAATGCAACAATGATGACTCGACAATGCATCAACAACAACTATACAACGACACAATAACAACTCAACAATATGCAATTTATTTATGCATGTGGTACCAACAGAGCGTCAATCTCTCAACAGGATGTCGTAATTCGACTAAACAGGGCATCAAGCCCCCAACTTAACAGGGCATCAAGCCCTCAACCTAGACCAATGATTATGTGACCCAACAACTTAACAACATGCAACAACACAACTTGATCAACATGCAACTATACAACTTGAACAACATGCAACTATACAACTTGAACAACATGCAACTATATAGCATATAATGCACATAATCAACATCCACGAAAGATTCTTCATACCAATTACTGCTACTGAGAAACTCCACTTAACCATCAACAGCTTCATAACTAAAACCTAAAACCCAACTCGAAACAGAACATGTTCAACGACACAAGGTCGAGATACCTACTGCCTAACTCGCCGTGGCGAAGAGAGGATGACTCTCTGCCATGTGTTCGCCGTTGCGAGCAAAGTACTCGCCGTGGCGAGTGACAACTGGGGTCACTCGCGAGGCGACCTAAGGAGCTCGCCATGGCGAGTCATCTACAACTCGCGAGGCGGGGATAGTCGCTCGTTGTGGCGAGCGATGACGAACAGGGGAACGAACGGCACGCACAGCAACACGAATTTTGCCCCAAAAACCTAAATTTGACACCCAAACTTCCCAAAAATGATAAAGGACATCATCTACTGGTTAATTACAACTTATACAACAGTTTCTACATCAATTCACTAATTACCTAGGTTTTTAGGAACCTAATTGGATTCAATTCTAATTCCTTCAACATCTCTATTAACAACAACATGATCAATTCAATTTCAGAATTCATATACTTATCATTAAAGAAAGCTAGTCTCACCCTTACCTTGGATTTCACAGAACTCTACAGGTTTCTCCCAAAAGCAGTATGTTTCACGTTCTCTCTGTTTTCCCAAAAGCTGCTCCACTGGTTTCTAACCCTAATTCCTTACTGTTCACTTCCTATTTATAGCCCCTTCTAACAAATTCCTCTAATTACCAAACTACCCTTAATTAAGTTGTTATTTTATTTTTCTTAGACAAATCTTATAATATTTTTCTACCAAATATAACAAACAACATCTACTGCCAACAAATACTAAAATCAACATATATCAACATATATCAGCATATATTACAACAAATTTAATAAATTCAACAAAAGACTCTTAGCTTAATTTAAATAAATAATTAAATAAAAATAGGGCGTTACAGCTTCTGAAGTTGCTTCTGAAATGGTTATGAACACTACGGTTTTCAACTCTTTTTCACCCAAAATTCCCAATTTTGATCTCCCAATGCCCAAATGTGTTTCCAAAGGTTGTTTATATTATTATATACATAAAAGACACTCAAAACCATATAGAATTTGAAATCAAAACATCATTTCAATACAATTCAACAATTCAATTATTCTTCACAAAACTCTCAGCAACAACACAATTCACTCCACAATTCCATAATTATGAACACCCATGGCATCAATCATCAACAACATCATCTCATAACAACAACAACAACAACAACTATTAGTCATGAATTCCTCAACATTCCAACAACAACATTATTCTTTATCAATTTTTCACATAAACCCAAATATTCATTTTCATACATTTTTGACATGTTAATTCAACAACGATTGCACAATCATCATATAATTCATGCTTACAAACATAACATCAACATCCAAACACGAATTTACAGAATTAATGCAATCAATCAAATTCATAGAAATGGGTAGAAATGAGAAATTTGAAGATTATGTGTGAAAACTATCCCTCTTACCTCTAACACCAAGAATCCTAGCTCAATCTTCAATTTAGCTCCTAGATTCAATCTCCCCTTTAGCTTCAACCCTCTTCTCTTGCTCTTGTCTCTCTAGCCTCTATTTCTCTACTCTTTGTGTTATGTGTGAATGACAAAGTCTAACCCTATTTTCTCAAAGTTATTGGTCAAATATTCACAACCCTAATGGGCCTAACTCATTCCAACTAATTGGCTCAAATCTAATTACACCACACCGCTAACTCTAACTCACTAACGGTAATTAACTAGAAACCTCAGTCTTAATTGAATATATCGACAACTTAACTTCTTACAATTAATAACGGTTCTAACTAAAACGCTAAAATAACTATTGTCATAAGGTTACTAAATTACCCTTCCTCACAAAAGACTAAAATACCCTTAAGTCTAAATTACCAAAATACCCTAACACGAAAACTCATGAAAATGCACACAAACATGAATAAACACACATAAAACAATTAAAATCAAATAATCGTAAAATTGAGCTGTTACATAGCACATGTTCAAATTTTTTTTTATAAAATCAAATCTCTCAACAGTTAAAGGTTTAGTAAATATATTAGCTCATTGATGATCAGTATCAATGAATTGAATATCTAAAATTCCTTTTTGAACATAGTCTCTAATAAAATGATGTTTGATCTCAATGTGCTTTGCTCTTGAATGCAGAATTGGATTCTTAGATAAACATATAGCAGCTGTATTATCACAATAAATTGGGATACAGTTTTCAGTTATTTGATAATCCTCAAGCTGATGTTTCATCTAGAGTAGTTGTGTACAACAACTAGCAGCTGAGATGTATTCTGCTTTTGTTGTTGACAAAGCAATAGTTGTTTGCCTCTTGCTAGCCCAGGATATCAGATTCTCTCCTAGAAATTGACAATTGCCACTGGTTGATTATCTTTCAATCCTGTCTCCAGCATAGTCAGCATCGCAGAATCCAACTAGCTTATAATCTGAAGATTTCTTATACAGAAGTCCAAGATTAGTAGTTCCTTTCAGATATCTAAAGATCCTTTTAACAGCAGTTAAGTGAGACTCTCTAGGATCTGATTGGAACCTTGCACAACAACATACACTGAATAAAATATCTGGTCTGGATGCAGTTAGGTATAACAGAGAACCTATCATACCTCTATACAACTTCTGATCAACTTTGGTTCCTTGATCTTCTTTGCTCAGAGTGCAGGTTGGATGCATTGGAGTGTTCATTTCCTTGCAGTCCTCAAGATTGAACTTCTTCAAGAGCTCTTTAGTGTATTTGGACTAATGAACGTAGACTCCATCTTTACATTGGTTGATTTGAATTCCCAAAAAGAACTTCAATTCTCCCATCATGCTCATTTCAAACTCATCCTGCATTGCTTTAGAGAACTTTTTGCAAAGTGAACTATTAGTTGAACCAAAAATAATATCATCAACATAAATCTGAACTATAAGAATGTCCTTCTTCAGAGTCTTTCTAAATAGTGTAGTATCAACTTTTCCTCTTTCAAAATCATTTTGAATTACGAAATTACTTAGTCTTTCATACCAAGCTCTGGGAGCCTGTTTCAAGCCATATAGTGATTTCTTCAGTTTATAAACATGTTCAGGATGTTTCAGATCCTCAAAACCAAGAGGTTGTTTAACATACACTTCTTCAGTAATGACACCATTAAGAAAGGCACTTTTAACATCCATTTGATACAAGATTATGTTGTGATTCACTGCGTAGGAAAGAAGCAACCTGATTGCTTCCAATCTTGCAACAGGAGCAAATGTTTCAGTGTAATCAATGCCTTCTTGCTGGCTGTAACCTTGAGCAACAAGTATGGCCTTGTTTCTGATTACTTCTCCTTGTTCACTAAGCTTGTTTTTGAACACCCATTTGGTTCCAACAATGTTCTTGTGCTCAGGTTTAGCTACTAGATCCCACACATCATTCCTTTTGAATTGATTAAGTTCATCTTGCATTACCAGAATCCATCCTTCATCTCCAAGTGCTTCTTCAACTGAAGTCGGTTCAACAACAGATAATAATCCCAAAGCAAACTCTTCTTGTCTAAAATGTGATATAGTTCTTCTGGGACTATCTTTGTTGCCAATGATTTGATCCTCAGGGTGTGAAGACTTGTATCTGAATGCATGTTTGGATTGATTAGCTTACTGAGAACCATCTTGAGCTTCTTCAGAAGCTTCTTCATCAGGAACTTCAAGGGATGCTACAGCTTCTGGAGTATCTTCATATTCTTGAATCTGATCAGATTCTGAGTTGTCATCAGAATCCTGAGAACCTCCAAAACTTTCATCTTGCTATGGAGTTTCACTTCCAGGCACTTTTTCATCAAATCTGACATGCATAGATTCTTCAGAGTAACCTAAAAAGATTCCCTTTTGAGCTTTGGCATCAAATTTCTTTAGATAGACTTTATTGTTCAGAATATAACATGTACATCCAAATTGATGAAAGTAAGATATGTTAGGTTTCCTGCCTTTAAAGAGTTCATATGTTGTTTTGTTCAACAAGGGTCTGATGTAGATCCTGTTCTGAACATAACATGATGTGTTTACTGCTTCTGCCCAAAAATGTTTAGCCAGATTGTTCCCATGGATCATGGTTCTTGCCATTTCTTGTAAGGTTCTGTTCTTTCTCTCTACAACCCCATTTTGTTGTGGAGTTCTAAGAGCAGAGAACTCATGGATAATTCCATGTTTTTCAAAGAAAAGCTCAAATGGCTCATTTTCAAATTCTCCTCCATGATCACTTCTGACTTTCAAAATTTTCAATTCTTTTTCAGATTGTATTTGGATGCAGAATTTACTAAACATAGAATATGAATCATCTTTAGTTTTCAGAAACTTAACCCAACTCCATCTACTGTAATCATCAACAATGACTAATCCATATTTACTTCCATATAAGGATGCAGTACTTATTGGTCCAAATAAGTTAATGTGAAGTAGTTCCAAGGGTCTGGAGGTAGAAACAATTTCTTTTGGTTTAAAAGAGCTTTTAACAATTTTCCCTTTCTGACATGCTCCACAGAGAGCATCTGAATGATAGTCAATGTCTGGTAAGCCTTTGACTAGTTGCAACTTGATGAGCTTAGAGATTAACCTCCAGTTTGCATGTCCCAACTGTCTGTGCCACAGCCATTTCTTATCACCCATTGACAGAAGGCAAACTACCTTCTGATCAGTAAGTTCAGAGAATTTTATTTTGTAAACATTGTTTCTTCTCTTTCCCTTGAAAACTATGGATTGATCATCCTTGTTGACTACTGTGCAGTTGTTCTTATTAAACAAAACATCATAACCACTGTCACACAATTGACTTATGCTCAGTAGATTATGTCTAAGTCCATCTACAAACCACACATTACTGATTGAGATTAGAGAATTACCAATGGTTCCAATACCAATGATTTTGCTAGTCTGGTTTCCTCCAAATCCCACAGTTCCTCCCTCTTTCATGGTCAGGGTTAGGAACAAAGACTTTTCTCCCGTCATGTGTCGCGAGCAGCCACTGTCCAGGTACCAGGCCTTCTGCCTTTCTTTTCCTTTTAGACATACCTGCAAAATCAACAATTTCAGACTTAGGTACCCATATCTTTATGGGTCCTCTGGGGTTAGTCCTTGAACCATTGAATCCCTTTTGTGTTGTGTGTCTTGAGGTCCTTGGTATTGTTTTCCTCCAAACTTTAGGTTCAGAACCATTTAGTTTAGGATCCAACTTACCTTTCACAGTTTCTCTTCTTTGAAACTTAGGCTTTTGTTTTTCAGACTCTTGTTTCTTCAGAGTCTGTTTACCAGAATCTGATTTCTTCAGAATCTGAATCCTTGAAGCCTTAGGTTCAAAGTTATTCAGTACCTTTGGCTTTAGGTTATGTGATTTTGACTTAGTCATTACTTTAGAACTTGAAGCTTTAGGTCTTGAATGAGTCATTGTGCTGACTTCATCAGACTCACTCACAGTGATTTTTCAATGCTTCTCTGCGCCATCAGGACCAGGTTTCAGGATCATAGATGTTATAGATCATAGATGCTACCCTGGATCTGATATGTGTTATAGATCATAGATGCTACCTACCCTGGATCTGATATGTGCTATAGATCATAGATGCTACCCTGGATCTATCAATTCCAGTAGCAATAAATTCTTGTAAAGCAACATCCTGCTCACTCAAGTATTTACAGCTACACTTCTTGATCAGTAAAGAGTCATTTTCTTTCTTTAAACTATCTAACTTCAACAGAGTTGAGTTATGCTTTTTCAACAACTTATCAAGCTAATGTTTGACTTTCTTCGACTCAGTGGATTTAGCCTCATAGTGACCAAGAAGTTCTTTGATAGAATCAACTAATTCAGATTTTGTGAGTTTAGAAAATACCTCAATCTCACTCTCAAAGTCTGTGTCTGATTCTACATCAGGTGCTTCTTCAACTAGTTCAGTTGTAGCCATTAATCCAACAACTACATTAGCTTCACCATCAGCATCATCTTCTTCAGACCCTGACTCATTATCAAGATCCTCCTAGGTAGCCATCAGACTTTTCATGATTTGCTTCTTAAACTTGCTTGACTTGAAGGTTGGCTTTTTTCACTTGGATTTCTCTTTCTGCAACTCTGGACAATCGGCAATAAAGTGCCCAGGTTTCTTGCAGTTGAAGCAACCTTTCTGTTCTTCCTTCTTGAAACCCTTACCACTGCTCTTATTCTGAAACTTCTTGTTCTTCTTGGCCAGGTACTGCATTCTGCTTGAGAGCGTAGTCATTTTCAGACTCTTCAACTTTGAAAGCCTTTGAGGATCTTCCCTTGGACTTTAAAGCAATAGTTTTAGACTTTCTTGCAGATTCATGTTCATTAAGACTTAACTCATGAACTTTGAGAGAACTGACAAGATCTTCAACACTCAAGGTGTTTAAATCTTTAGCCTCCTCAATTGCAGTGACCTTTGGTCTCCATCTAGAGGGTAAGCTCCTTAAAATCTTGCTAACATGATCATAAGCTATATAACTCTTCTTTAGTATCTGAAGACCAGATACTAGAGTTTGAAACCTTGACTACATCTTCTCAATGCTTTCATCCTCCTTCATCTTGAATAACTCATACTGATGAACCAATAAAAGAGCTTTAGCTCCCCTGACCTTCTTGCTCCCTTCATAGTTTGCACAAAGAGAAGCAAACATGGCTTTAGCAGTAGATTTTTCACTGATCTTCATGTACTCAGACTTAGGAATAGCTGTGACAAGAGCTCCTATGATGATATGGTGTTTCTTGTAGCTCTTCTTCTGAGCAGTAGTGTGAATCTTACGGTCAATAGCAGCACCTTCGTCATCAAGTTGTAAGTCACCAACACCATCTTCTAGTATGTCCTAAAGTTCTTCATCAAGACCCATGACATAGCTGTAGAAGTTGGTTTTCCACCAAGAAAATTCTTCAGGATCACCATTAAACTTTGGAATTTTCTCATAATCAGCTTCCTTACTACTGTTATTGGATCCATGTCATATGGTATAGCAGCACCAGAATTAGCACCAGAAGTAGAAGGTTCACTGGAAGACATGTTTTTCTCTGGATGTTTTCTGTTACGCGGTTAAGTGCTATGACAACAGAGCCGGAGCTCTGATACCAACATAAGGTGAGAAAAACACAAGAAGGGGGGTTGAATTGTGTTAACTTTTTCGCAACTCTTGAAGACTAAGAATCTGTTTTCCAGGATCAAAGTCTGAATGGATTCAGAACCTAATGGAAGATCAGAGTCTATTGCAGCGGAAATAAACAAGAGATAAAAGGAAAGAGAGAACACAAGCAATTATACAGGTTCCTTCCACAAACCGGAAATAGTCTTATCCCCCTTGCACTTCCAAGGAGAATTCCACTAAAATGTAATGAACAATTACAAGTTGCTCAAACACACAGTAAGAGACTTCCAATGCTCAAGCACGCAGGCAAGAGACTTCCAATACTCAAAGACACAACTAAGAGACTTCTTTGCTCAAGGACACAGCCAAGAGACTTATGACACAATTTACAGAAAATTGAATAGAGTTAGAACACTTGATAAACAATCAAATGTGTTCCAAATACAAAACAAAGAGACTCTGTTTTTCTGATAAACTTAGAAATTCTAGGATACACAGTTTGTAAGAATTTGGTAAGATGTTGATGTGTTTCTGGCTCGACTCAGATAGAATACAATAGCTTGATAGCTTAGTTTTTCAGTTGTAGAGTTCAACCTATTCTTCAAGTCTTTTATCCTTTATATAGGCGTTGGAAAGAGACGTTGAGACAATCCAGCACATCACAGAGTTTTCTAGAAGCTTGATCAATAGTTGTTGATCTGATTCTTGATATGGTAATAGTCCTTCAAATGCATATTTTGAATCCCATTCCTTTTGAAGCGAATTACCAGTAGACACAGCTGCCAAATGTACGAGGTAATCGAATAGTGGAAACAGAGTTCGTACAAAAGTACTATGTGCTATTCTGCATTCTTTGTCGTTGAGAATCCCATGCTCAAGTTGACTTTGAAGCTAGCCGTTACTCCAAATGAACGTTTCTTATGCATCGAAATTCCTTCAGAAATCCTTCTAAGCAAATCTTCAATTTGTAGTCTTCACACTCACTATAGCACTTCAGATTCTGATGATCTTCAGACTCTCTTCAGAACTTCAGACTCTGACGAACTTCAGACTCTCTTCATAACTTCAGACATTCTTCGTTCTTCAGATTCTCTGAGTCTTGCTCTTAATTTGTTCAGAATCACAAGCAACAAGCTTCTCTAGAATCTTGCTCTTAATTTGTTCTAATAGAATACTTTCTAAGATTGAAATCTTGATTAAGATCCTGCACACTTAAACAAATATTAGCAAATCCAATTGACAATTTTTAATACCTTGTTATCATCAAAACCTAAAAGTGGTATTGCTAAACACCCTTGTTCCAACACAGTAGTGGTTTTAGCAGAACGTAGCAAGTTTGTGGTATAGTGGATAATCAGCAAGGACTCGTTCGTACCCACTACGGGATGCTCTTGTGGAGTTGGAGATATTCCATATATAGATTAGGATGGTTTCTTTGTATTACTGTTGTATTAACAAGTATTGTTGTATATGTTATTCATTCGAAGTTATAAAAGTTGTAAATTTTAATGAAACCAGTATCATTTCTAATGTGCATACTAAACTTTCTAGATATGTTTAGTGTGGGCGTTACAATTGGTATCAGAGCAGGTCAATTCAGATCGTGCAGTGGGTCATTAAGTTACAACTAAGTAGTGGGACCGTTGGATTCCGGGTAAATGTTATGATCGTTGTTGTTAAATGAGCCTAATCAACTCAATTTAGCATACGACGATTATACCAGATGCCTGAGAGCTGAATGGAACCCAGGAGGAACGAAGTGTATGTCGGGAGTGAAGGATTCGAAGTGAGTAAAGTTAAGAAGAGGTTAGTAGTTGAAGACAGTCAGTATGCCAAGTAGTCGAAGTTAGTCCCTCGGAGGACACAGAGTATTGTTAGGAGTAAGTGGAGGTACCCGACAACGTCGAATGCATTACAAACGGATTTCCATATGCTTGAAAGTGAAAGATGATTTTCGGGATGTCAGTTTTGATTAAGAAATTGTGGCTCGATTCATGTTATAACGTGTCATGCATTGTGTTTTTCCAGGAATCCATGTTATTGGTTACTTAGGGATAATTATGTATGCAAGGTTCAAGGTTTTGTTTATCAAGAAATAAAATTTACTAATAGCGAATATTTCGCCAATGGCGAAAATTTTATAGGAAAAGTTCGCTAATAGCGAAAATCCCCAGAATTTCTCAAGAAGTTCGCCAATAGCGAAATGTTCTAGAGTTTCTGAAACATTTCGCCATTAGCGAAACCTGTCAGGCTATTCTTTTTGAAAACCTCATTGTAAATATATTTAGATGCAACGCCTTGCTACTTGAGATTAGTATGGGAGCTTTTTAATAAAATTTTCAGTTTTGAAGAAAACACAATCTATAACCCTAAATCAGAAATTTTATTTTTTAACTAACGATGCATGAGACACATGAATCTTGAGAAACAATGGGCAGCGTCTAAGAATTCAAAACGGAGTATTGGTGTGCTCTAACAAAGTCGTTAGGCTCTCAAAGATGGTGTTATGTGATTGAAACCGAAGTTTGGTTATCCAAGACGGACAAGGTTCTAACTTTGGGTTGTTGAGTTTAACAGCAGAGAAACAAGTGAAGTCATCTGATACAACCGAAACCAAAGTAACATGAGGAAGTTTACGCAAGTATAGTAAGGACAAGTACCATTAGTTTTCAAATACCGTACGCTGTATTGAATCGTTGTTAATGATTGCCATGTCATGATTTTAAACGAGTTTACAATATCACAGATAAGTGATGTGCATTGGAACTGCTGCAAATCAAGGAATTTATGAAAAGCATGTTTATGAGAAAACTAGACCGAAGAAACTCGCTGATAGCCAAAAACTTCGCTAATAGAGGAATTTCTTCAGAGCACTGCGCTAATAGCCAAGTCTGGGACGAAATTTCCTGTTTATCAGAATTTTTTCAGTTCGTCCCTAAAGTTTAAAGTGGCTATCGGGGGGTCGTCTTCGCAATCTTTTATACTACAAAAACCCTTGTGGCATCAAATATCGAATGCACATTTCATCTTAAAGTTTTTACGAGAAAACATGGACAATCATTAACAAAATTGGTTCAGTTAAGGTAGCGTTGGAAACTAGGGTGACAAGAAGTAAGATGAGGCTCAAACCAGAAGTTCAGAGGTTTTGACTTATGGGAAGACATTGCAGATAATAAGATGTGGAGTATGAGAACAGAAACGATAAGTAGGTTGTCTCCCCGATTAGCAAGTTCCTGCAAGTTGTTCGGCGACTGAGAATTCTTCACTTCAAGAGGTAAACGAGTCTGTGGGGATGAGAGTTCGGATCGTAGGGTTACAATTCTTCCTCAAATTTATGTTTGCTCGATTAACCTACTAAGGCTCGCTATGATAAAAGTTTTAAACGTTTACAAGGTTTCAGAGATCGTTACATGCATATGAGTAATTTGGGTTAGTGTTTTAGCTTGCATGTGAAGTCTGCATGTCCTGGTTGCTACAACTCGCTTGAAACGAGCTGGACTCACCTGGAGCGAGATTTGATAGCACAGTAGTAGTGTCAACTCGTTCCGTGATTCAGTAGTAACACACGGGGCCCAGCTTCGCTATATATTGCAAGAGAAACTATCAACGCCAATGACTCATGTGCGAGTATCGTGAAACCTACTTTAAGGAAGAAAAATCAACGAGCAAGTATTGGTACGGTGGAGCAGAGCGTAATACACGGGGGGTATGAATGTACCTACGTTAGGAAGTTGACGGTTCAGAAATGAACTTGAGTAAGTGCATCTTCATATCAAGATAAGACGATGTGAGGTTTAACGCAGTTATGTGGCAGTAAGATTACAAAGTTTCAGAAGTCTTGGAAGGTCGAGATGGGTAAGTCAGAGTAGCGTAGCAGAAGTAGATTAGTAAGAAAGTGTTATATGTCCAAGATGCATCTAAGTTAAAAGGGAAAGTAAGAGAAATCTATATTGGAAGTCGAGAGTGTTGCTACAAGAAAGATACGATTATCAAGTTTCGCACGATGAGACTCATACTTCTTATGCCATGCTTGTAAACGATAACAATACTTGCCATAAAGATGACGAACCATGATTTTTATAATTCCTAAAGTTAAGACACGATACAAGGGACTTGGAACCGAAGTTTGTTTTAAAGTATAATGTTTTTACATCTTTGAAACTGATGAAGTACGTCATAAGCGAGTAGACTCACTTAAGACTTGCATACTCAGAACCACCTCATCATTGGCGAGCTTGGGACGAACTACAAAACCTTTCTAAAATGCAATAACTCGTCCTGTGGTTCTTCAATGCAGTCATAAAATTGGTTTCGCGATGTTCTTTTAAAAAGTTTTGCACGTATTATTCCAAGGACCCGTGTATCAATGTCTAAAGTTTCTTGAAAACACAGTATCAGGATAAGTATCATGACCGTCTAACAAGATACTGCATTTGAAGGAGTGTGCGGAAACCCGACAACATGATTTTGGAAGTTAATCATCGTCAATAGATTGTGCGGAATAACGGTTTCCCCTGAGAATTTTTCGAGTGATCTAAGTTCGAAGTTCATAAGCATGAAGATCGAAAGGCTATTTTAGTGGTTATCAGGTGTCCCAACATATTTGATTTTAGTTGCTTCGGTTAGAAACACGTGGATGTTGCAGAGGTGTGTAGGAATAGAAAAATACTTCAGACTTAAGTAAGCGCTGCAGGGCAAACCTGGAGTCCGGTAGGACTCTAGTAGAAAGGCAAATCATGAGTGCTCGGTTGGGATTAGACCAACAATGTGAACTATTTCAGAATGTGCTACGTATTTTAAGTGAAAGAAGTAGTCTCAAGACCCTTTTGATTTTGTAAAATCAACCGTTGTGTAACTGGAACCAGAGATGATGAGGAATGATCGTCACAGTTGTTAAGGAATCTCTAAATTTCGAGGACAAAATTTCTTTTAAGGGGGGTAGATTGTAATATCCAACCCGTCAGATATCAGAATATTACTAGTCGAACGTATTAAAGGACAATGTTCATAGAAGTCAAGTATAACGGAGATGTTTATCGTGTACTGTCAGTTAAGCACGAGTTTAGTTTAGCAGTGTCAGAATGCACGCAAGTTCAGTTATCAGTGTCAGGCTTTATGCATTTAAGAAATAAGGGCATTATGGTACTTTCAAGTTATGGGTATTTAAGTAAGTTTTGGGCCAAGACCCTTCATTATCTTCATGTACTTCGGTAACACCCCGTTTTCCCAACATAAAAATTCATAAATAAAATCAGAGTATTCACATAACGGAATGCTACATTTTCTTTAATAAAATCTCCAAATGAATAAATGACTATTTATTCTTCATAAAAAGTAGTCAATAATAAATAACTTTCAAACTTCGCAGCGGAATTCATTTAAATCAACAAAATTAGTCTTTGGCACGCAGGCCTCATCAAATTTTCATAATTCATAAGTAATATGTAAGGAAAGAGAAAGCAAATAACAAAATCCTCATCCCGTTACGTATCAGAGCCCTAAGACACTCTGAGCTGACATCTCTACTAATCTTCGTTACCTGCAAGTTACCCATAGGGAAGGCAACATTTTCAAGCAGAAGGGGTGAGATTCACAAAACAATGACATTAAACATATAATTCAGTAATTATATTTAACAACATAAACATCAAATACATTCATAGCAATAATCATATAACATCTTTACTCAACATCAAAATCATCATCGCAACTCAGCATCATAGTTCAACTTAATAGTTTGACCCGACAATGCAACTTCGACTCGACTTATGCAACTTAGACATCTTAATCATGCTTGTGGTACCAATCTAGGGCATAAGCCCTCGTCGCTATTGAGTATAAATATAATCCTAGGGCATAAGCCTTCGTCGCTGTTGAGCATAAAAATACTCCTAGAGCATAAGCTCTCGTCTCTATTGAGCAAAAGCTCCTAGGGCATGAGCCCTCGTCTCTGGATGAATATGCATGGACTCAACTTCTTAAATCTTAGACATCTCAAGATAAACTCCAATAATTTGGATTATAACTCATAGTGCTTATAAGGACATATGCAGCTTTTAAATCAATAACATATGGCAGCATGGCAGCACATCAAACATCTCAAAACATAGTAATATCGTAAACATTCACATAAATCATCTCTTATAATACAAAGAAAGCATACACACTCGTATATGTCACTATTAACAAAATCAAGCATTAATTAACAGCTCTACAGGTCATCTTGATATTACAAAAGTACTTAATTCTAATCCAGGGGTAATCTCATAACTAATCGTGCGACAAGAGTCGCATTATTCCAAAAGGCAGTCTGATACATAACTGCTCGCTATGGCGAGTGGGATCTCTCGCCTTGCAAGCCATCAGAGGTCACTCGCTACGGCGAGTTGAACTGCTCGCCTTGCGAGCCATCACGGGTAACTCGCAATGGCGAGTCGGGTTGCTCGCTTGGCGAGCATCAGGGGTACTACTCGCTATGGCGAGTTGGGTTGTCCGCCTGGCGAACTCCAGGATACTGCTCGCTATGGCGAGTGGGATCACTCGCCTCGCGAGTCTGCTAGGGGTTGCTCGCTATGGCGAAGCGTTTGGCGCGCCTCGCGAACTGATGAGTACTCGCCGTGGTGAGCTGGTTGCTCGCTGTGGCGAGCGACGACAGAACTGTTACGGGTTTACGACAATTTTCACCAAAAACCCCAATTTTCATCATGTTAATCTCTAAATTCGCCTAAAGTCATGTATAGAGGTTACCCTATGGTCTGTAAATAATTTTCTACAACAATGGTACAGTTTTTCATCATCTAAACCTCAATTCCTCACTTTTGACCTAATTCTCAAATCCTTAATTCACATGAATTAACCCTAGAATCTGTTAACTATAATCATGAATTACATGTTCTAATGAAATTGTAATGATAGGCTCACCCTTACCTTAAGAAAATTGAGCAGCAGCCTCTCTGGTTCTTCTCTTCTGTTTTCTCCATTTTTCTCCCAAAAGCTGAATTGTACGTTCTGTACAATTCTAAACCTAATTCTCTCTTTTTAAACCTCTTCTATTTTTATTTTATCTTATTCCACTTAACCCCTCATAATTCTATCTAATTCTAAAACAACCTCACAACTTAATATTTATTTTATTTTCAAATCTTATTTTATTAAACAATAAAATAAGTCACAACACCTCATAAAATCACATAAATCATATAATTCACTTAATTCACACAAAATCATATAAATATTCTCTATACTTCGTAAAATAATTAAAATAATCAAAACGGGCGTTACAACTCTCCCCAACTTATAAGATTTTCGTCCTCGAAAATTTACCTTAAGTAAACAACTCAGGATAAGACTCCAGCATCTTACTCTCTAGCTCCCACGTCAGGCTTTCACCAGTTGCTCCGTCCCAAACAACTTTCACAGGAGGTATCTCCTTGCCTCTCAACCTCTTCACTTCACGGCCTTCGATCCTCACTGGTAAGGTCTTAACCGTAAGGTTATCTCTAACTTGCACATCATCCCTTTGAATCACATGTGATGGATCCGGAACATACTTCCGAAGTTGCGACACATGAAACACATCATGCAAATTCGAAAGGTGCGGCGGTAAACCTACTCGATACGCCACCGTCCCAATCCTCTCTGATATCTGATACGGACCAATAAACTTCGGACTTAACTTCTTTGACTTCAATGCACAACCCACACCGGTCATGGGAGTAACTCTTAGGAATACATGATCTCCCTCTTGAAACTCAAGGTCTTTCCTACGCTTGTCATGATAGCTCTTTTGTCGACTCTGCGACGCCTTCATCTTTTCTTGAATCATTTTCACCTTCTCTGTAGTCTGTTGAACAATCTTTGGTCCTAAACCCACATTATCACCTGACTCAAACCAACACAATGGAGTTCTACACCTCCGACCATACAAAGCCTCGAAAGGTGTCAATCCGATACTAGAATGATAACTGTTATTGTACGTGAATTCTATCTACGGGAGATGACTATCCCAAGTTCCTCCTTGCTCAAGTACACAAACTCTTAGGAAATCTTCTAACGACTGAATCGTTCTTTCCGACTGGCCATCTGTCTGCAGGTGATACGCCGAACTCAACTTCAACTTAGAACCTAAAGCCTCTTGCAAACTCTTCCAAAATCTAGAAGTAAACCTCGAGTCTCTATTTGATACGATGCTCGAAGGAACACCATGCAGCTTCACTATTTCTCGAATATAAATCTCTGCCAATTGAGCTATAGGAAAACCGATGTTAATCGGAATAAAATGCGCCGACTTTGTCAATCTGTCAACAATCACCCAAATAGCGTCATTCCCTTTAGGCGTATTCGGCAAACTCGTCACAAAATCCATGGATATACTATCCCATTTCCACTCTGGCACATCTAAAGGTGTCATCAATCCTGCAGGTCTCTGATGTTCCACGTTGGACTTCTGACAAATCAAAAGAGAATACACAAACTGTGCCACATCACGTTTCAATCCAGACCACCAAAACAACCTTTTCAAATCATGGTACATTTTTGTAGCTCCCGGGTGAATACTCAAGCTATTTCTATGACTCTCTTCAAGAATCATTTTCTTCATCTCGTCATCATCTGGGATACAAATCCTACCACGAAACCTCAACACACCTTGATCATCGACCTTAAAGTCACTCTCTTCAGTCTGATTACTCGTAACCAACAAGTCCACAAGATTAACATCTGCCTTTTGTGCTTCTTTAATGTTCCTCAAGAAATCACTATCAATCTTCAGCATTCCAAGCTTTACACTCTGTGGTGACCATTCACAAACTAAACTCAAATCTCTAAACTGTTCCAGCAACTCAAACTCTTTAGCCATCATAGCGGACATATGTAAAGTCTTCCTACTTAAGGCATCTGCAACAACATTAGCTTTACCCGAATGATAATTCAAACCAAAGTCATAATCTTTCAATAATTCCAGCCACCTTTGCTGTCTCATATTCAATTCCTTCTGATCGAACAAATACTTCAAGCTCATGTGATCGCTAAACACTTCAAATCTCGAACCATACAGGTAATGTCTCCAAATCTTAAGCACAAATACCACTGTAGCTAATTCAAGATCCTGAGTAGGGTAATTTCGTTCATGGATTCTCAACTGTCTCGATGCATAAGCAACCACTTTACTGTCTTGCATAAGCAACCCACCTAAACCCAATTTGGACGCATCACAATACAGAACAAAAGGTTCATCGGACTTCGGCAAAATCAAAACTGGAGTCGTCGTCAGACGTTTCTTCAATTCATTAAAATTGTTCTCACAATGAACATCCCACACGAAAGCTTTACCTTTGCAAGTCAACTGCGTTAACGGAAGTGCCAACTTTGAAAATCTTTCTATAAACCTTCTATAATAACCAGCTAATCCCAAAAAGCTTCTAATTTCTGTAACCGACTTAGGAGTCTCCCATTGCGATACAGCTTCAACTTTAGACGGATCAACTGCAATACCTTTACCTGAAATGACATGGCCAAAAAAACTCACCTCATTCAACCAAAATTCACACTTTGATAATTTCGCATAAAGCTTCTTCTCCTTCAGCACTTGCAAGACTATCCTCAAATGTTCAGCATGCACTTCCTCAGACTTGGAGTAAATCAAAATATCATCGATGAACACAACCACGAATCGATCCAAGAATGCATGAAAAATTCGATTCATGTACTCCATAAACACACCAGGTGCATTCGTAACGCCGAAAGGCATCACTTTATATTCATAATGCCCATAACGCGTCCTGAAAACTGTCTTCTGCATATCTTCATCTTTCACTTTAATCTGGTGATAACCCGACCTCAAATCAATCTTGCTAAACACTCGGGCACCCACTAACTGATCCATCAAATCGTCAATTCTCAGAAGTGGATACCTATTCTTTATGGTTACCTTATTCAACTGACGGTAATCAATACACAATCTCATGATACCATCCTTCTTCTTAACCAACAATACAGGCGCTCCCCAAGGAGAAACACTTGGTCTCACAAACTTCTTGTCAAGCAAATCTTCCAACTGTTTCTTCAGCTCAGCCAACTCGGAAGCTGACATGCGGTAAGGTGTCATAGACACAGGCTTCGTTCCCGGAATGAGATCAATCGAAAATTCAACTTCTCTTTCTAGAGGCACATCAGGAATTTCATCGGGAAAGACTTCTGGAAAATCACATACCACTTTCTGCTTATCAATCATCGTTTGGTTCTCAATAGATAAAGATGCCATCAAGGAAAACATCAACATTTTGTCACGTTCTAACTGCTTCAGTTGTTTAGTAGATAAAAACTCTGCTTCACTTTCTTCTTCATCAGAAGAGAAATACACCGACTTAAGAAAACAATAAATATGTACATGATTGTACTCTAACCAATTCATACCGAGGATTACATCCATACCGCTTAAAGGTAAACAAACTAAATCAATCTCAAAATCACGATCATACATAGACAAAGGACATCTTAAACACACAAGAGAAGTGGTCACCGAACCCTTAGCTGGAGTTTCGACAACCATTTCCCCATTCAGATTTGACATAGTAAGACCCAACTTAGCAGCACAATCAATAGCAATAAAACAATGTGTAGCACCAGTATCAATAATAGCAATTAAAGGAGTGCTATCAAAATAGAAAGTACCTCTGATCAAACGATCCTCATTCTCTGTCAGTGTGCCAGTCAAAGCAAAAACTCTCCCAGTAGTCTGAGCCTTCTTAGGCTTCTTGCATTGCGAACCAATATGACCTTCTTCATTACAGTTAAAGCACACAACATCATCATATTTGCATGCCGAAGTAGCATGTCCTTTCTTGCCACAACGGTAACACCGCTTCACGTCTCCAGTACAAGCATTACTCTTGTGGCCTTTTTCACCACAGTTATAGTAGACAACCTCAGCAGGAGCATCTTTCTTCTGAGGTCTCCTCTCATCATTAACTCTTTGTTTTCCCTTATCAGTAGAGGCACTATAGGGCTTCGGACGACCCTGCTGACCCTTGCCTTTCCTCTCATTCACAACCTTGTAATGAGCCTTAGTATCCTCTTCATAAATCCTGCAGCTGCTCACCAGCTCTGAAAAGTTACGAATCTTCTGGTAGTCAATTGCCCTTTTGATATCATTACGCAAGCCATTCTCGAACTTGATGCACTTAGAGAAATTAGCAGTCTCAGCAGTATAGTGTGGATAAAACTTAGCCAACTCCACAAACTTGGCAGCATACTCAGTCACCGACATGTTCCCTTGTTTCAACTCGAGGAACTCAATCTCCTTCTTTTCGCGAACATCTTCCGGAAAGTATCGGTTCAGGAACTCTCTCCTAAACACAGCCCAAGTAACAGCAGCACCTCCATTCTCTAAGACCGGTTGGACACTCACCCACCAGTCATCCGCTTCCTCAGCTAACATGTGTGTGCCAAAGCGCACCATCTGAATGTCCGTACACTGCATCACCCTAAAAATCCTTTCGACCTCCTTGAGCCATGTCTGAGCTCCATCAGGGTCATATCTTCCCTTAAAAGTAGGTGGATGATTCCTCAGAAAAGTCTCCAACATCCTTACTCCATCATTTCCACCAGCATTCTGTTGTTGGCCCACAGCTTGAGCCATCGCTTGTAATGCAGCAGCAAGAGCAGCATCATTTCTTCCAGCCATCTTAGTTCACTACGTAACGAGAACAGGTTAGAGAAATTCAAACAGAATTAAACTAACACTCGACACGGACGACTCAATCTACTTGGCCGAACGGACCGACCTGCTCTGATACCAATTGTAACACCCCGTTTTCCCAACATAAAAATTCATAAATAAAATCAGAGTATTCACATAACGGAATGCTACATTTTCTTTAATAAAATCTCCAAATGAATAAATGACTATTTATTCTTCATAAAAAGTAGTCAATAATAAATAACTTTCAAACTTCGCAGCGGAATTCATTTAAATCAACAAAATTAGTCTTTGGCACGCAGGCCTCATCAAATTTTCATAATTCATAAGTAATACGTAAGGAAAGAGAAAGCAAATAACAAAATTCTCATCCTGTTACGTATCAGAACCCTAAGACACTCTGAGCCGACATCTCTACTAATCTTCGTTACCTGCAAGTTACCCATAGGGAAGGCAACATTTTCAAGTAGAAGGGGTGAGATTCACAAAACAATGACATTAAACATATAATTTAGTAATTATATTTAACAACATAAACATCAAATACATTCATAGCAATAATCATATAACATCTTTACTCAACATCAAAATCATCATCGCAACTCAGCATCATAGTTCAACTTAATAGTTTGACCCGACAATGCAACTTCGACTCGACTTATGCAACTTAGACATCTTAATCATGCTTGTGGTACCAATCTAGGGCATAAGCCCTCGTCGCTATTGAGTATAAATATACTCCTAGGGCATCAGCCTTCGTCGTTGTTAAGCATAAAAATACTCCTAGAGCATAAGCTCTCGTCTCTATTGAGCAAAAGCTCCTAGGGCATGAGCCCTCGTCTCTGGATGAATATGCATGGACTCAACTTCTTAAATCTTAGACATCTCAAGATAAACTCCAATAATTTGGATTATAACTCATAGTGCTTATAAGGACACATGCAGCTTTTAAATCAATAACATATGGCAGCATGGCAGCACATCAAACATCTCAAAACATAGTAATATCGTAAACATTCACATAAATCATCTCTTATAATATAAAGAAAGCATACACACTCGTATATGTCACTATTAACAAAATCAATCATTAATTAACAGCTCTACAGGTACTCTTGATATTACAATAGTACTTAATTCTAATCCAGGGGTAATCTCATAACTAATCGTGCGACAAGAGTCGCATTATTCCAAAAGGCAGTCTGATACAGAACTGCTCGCTATGGCGAGTGGGATCTCTCGCCTTGCGAGCCATCAGAGGTCACTCGCTACGGCGAGTTGAACTGCTCACCTTGCGAGCCATCACGGGTAACTCGCTATGGCAAGTCGGGTTGCTCGCCTGGCGAGCATCAGAGGTACTACTCGCTATGGCGAGTTGGGTTGTCCGCCTGGCGAACTCCAGGATACTGCTCGCTATGGCGAGTGGGATCACTCGCCTCGCGAGTCTGCTAGGGGTTGCTCGCTATGGCGAAGCGTTTGGCTCGCCTCGCGAGCTGATGAGTACTCGTCGTGGCGAGCTGGTTGCTCGCTGTGGTGAGCGACGACAGAATTGTTACGGGTTTACGACAATTTTCACCAAAAACCCCAATTTTCATCATGTTAATCTCTAAATTCTCCTAAAGTGATGTATAGAGGTTACCCTATGGTCTGTAAACAGTTTTCTATAACAATGGTACAGTTTTTCATCATCTAAACCTCAATTCCTCACTTTTGACCTAATTCTCAAATCCTCAATTCACATAAATTAACCCTAGAATATGTTAACTATAATCATGAATTACATGTTCTAATGAAATTGTAATGATAGGCTCACCCTTACCTTAAGAAAATTGAGCAGCAGCCTCTTTGGTTCTTCTCTTCTGTTTTCTCCCTTTTTCTCCCAAAAGCTGAATTGTATGTTCTGTACAATTCTAAACCTAATTCTCCCTTTTTAAACCTCTTCTATTTTTATTTTATCTTCAAATCTTATTTTATTAAACAATAAAATAAGTCACAACACCTCATAAAATCACATAAATCATATAATTCACTTAATTCACATAAAATCATATAAATATTCTCTATACTACGTAAAATAATTAAAATAATCAAAACGGGAGTTACAACTTCTCTCTCTAAGTTAAGAAATCAGATTTTCTCCTCCCTTTCTCTCTAAGATATCGCTCCTCTCCCTCTCAAATCACCATCAATCCTTCCAAATTTGTGTTACTTTGATCAAGCATGATTCTTGGTGGTTTAGCCATCAAGGAAACAACAAGTACTGGAATAGAACTTATTGGAAAGCTTAAGCAAAAGGATTTCAAGAAGCTATGGTTTTGAAATGGTTTTGAGTTGCAATTGAAGTTGTGCATGTTGCTGGATGTATCAAGTGAGTTCTTTAGATAGATTTCCTACCCTTGGGGTTGTTTAATCTTTAAGTTTAGATTGATAGAAGTTGTTTTAAATTATGAACATGAGTATAATGCCTTTCTTACCATTATTGTTAGATTTGTGTTAATTGTTGACATGCAAAGGTTATATGATGTTTTATGTGTCCCGTGTATGCATTAAGACCATTAGAAACTCGATTATGAGGTTTTCCAGCCCAAATTATGAATTCTGCAAGTCTGGGACGATGAATGCTTGCTCAAGCGAGAGAAAACTCGCTCAAGCGAGATGCCATATCAAGAACAGGATGAATGCTTGCTCAAGCGAGAAGCACCTCTCTCAAGCGAGATTCATGTCGAACCAACTGAGCAGCTCGCTTGGGGTTCGCTTGGAGCTCGCTTAAGGGAGCTGCACCTGCACAACACCATTTTGAAAACCTTTGAAAATTAGTGTCATCGTCTGAGGCTTCTCCGAAACGCTTTTATGACTTAAACGAGCCCTCAACAATCGAGTAGCTAATGCATATAGATCTTTCCAAGTAGTAGAAGTTTTCAAAGGCATGTCAACGTTAACATTCTCAGACGATAATAGGATTTGAGTTTAATCAAAGGGCATGAACTAGAGCCTCGACTTAGTAGTCGAGAATGTTAGCTAGAGATGGTAGAACCTCGACTTATTAGTCGGGAATTAGCAAGTTAGCAGTAAGAGTAGGTTGAGAACCTAGAGCCTCGATATAGTAATCGAAAATAACTAGCTTGTTAACGCTAGCTCGATATCGTGGCTCTTGTTATCTACGCCAGGTGGATGCAAGGGGTTCACGCTAGGTGAACGGGACACACTCCGTAAGGTAGGCCCGCGCGATACTGAGGGAGTCCGGTGTACCTCAGATAGGTTTTCATCGGTTTATTAGGGATTGTATTCGCGGTAACTCCACCCGATGCACTCCGTAAAATGAACCCAGATTAACTTGTTTGTTCAACGCTAACATAATCTAACCTAATGAATTATCCAGCAAGTTTATCAGTTAAGCTACTTTATCAGACGAGCGAGTTTATACAGTATACAGTTATAGAGTTACGAGACGTTTATAGCGTATTGTTGAGCATGAGTTAGTCATACAACAATCAGAGCAGAGCAAGAGATATACCGTTGACGAGTTAGGTTTCCCTTATCATCCAGTTTAGAGTCGTGTCATGTTTGAGTTGTTTAAGCTATGATGTGGTCTGTTGGAACAAAGGTGTTCAGCAATACCACGTTTTGAGTTTTGATGATAACAAGGTATTAAAAAAGTTGTCAATTGGATATTGCTAATATTTGTTTAAGTATGCAGGATATCAATCAAGATTTATATCTTAGAAAGTATTCTGTTTGAACAATGTTAAAGAGCAAAAATCCAGAGAAGCTTGTTGCTTAAGATTCTGTATCGAAGAGAGTCTGAAGACTGTATCGAAGAGAGTCTGAAGACTGTATCGAAGAGAGTCTGAAGACTGCATCGAAGAGAGTCTGAAGACTGTACCGAAGAGAGTCTGAGAGACTGTATCAGAGTCTAAAGACCATCAGAATCTGAAAACCAAGAGAGTCTGAAGATTACTAGAAGCTTAGTGCTACAGTGAGTCTGAAGCCCAAAAATCTGATAATCTGCTAACAAGGATTTCTACTGCATTGCGATGCAAAAGAAACTCTCAAATGGAGTAACGGCTAGCTTCAAAGTCAACTTGAGCGTGGGAAGCACAAAGACAAAGAATGCAGGCCAATACAGAGTACGTTGTACGAACTCTGTTTCCACTACTCCACTACCTCGTACAGTTTGGCAACTGTGTCTACCGGTATTAATCTTCAAAGGGAATGGAATTCAAATGATGCAATTGAAGGACTATTACCAAATCAAGCAACAGATCAACAGTCATTGATCAAGCTTCAGAAATCATCCTGATGTGCTGGATGACTCAACGTCTCTTTCCTACGCCTATATAAAGGATAGAAGAATTGAAGAATAGTTGGACTCTACAACTAGAAAATTACACTGCGCTGCTTTCGTATTCAACTGAGTCTTAACAAAAACACATCATCAACTTAGATTCTTACAAACTGAGTATTCTAGAATTTCTAAGTTACACAGAAAAACAGAGTCTGTCTTTTGTGTAAAACAGAGTCGGTCTTTGTTGTAATTGAAACACATTTGATTGTTGTCAAGTGTTTCAACTCTATTCAATTTTCTGTAATAGTGTAAGAAGTCTCTTGCTTTTGTGCTTGAGCAAAGGAAGTCTCTTGGCTGCGTCCATTGAGCAAGGAAGTCTCTTAGTTGTGTCTTTGAGCAAGGAAGTCTCTTGCCTGCGTGCTTGAGCAAGGAAGTCTCTTACTGTGTGTTTGAACAACTTGTAATTGATATTACATTTTAGTGAACTCTCCTTGGAAGTACAAGGGGGACATGACTACTTCCGGTTTGTAGAAGGAACTTGTATAATTGCTTGTGTTCTCTCTTCTCTCTATCTCTTGATTATTCCGCTGCATCAGAACCTAATCTCCTATCAGACTCTGATCCCATTCAGACTATGAGTTTAAAGGAATTAGATTCTCACTCTTCAAGAGCTGCGAAAAGCTAACACAATTCAACCCCCCCCCCCCCCTTCTTGTGTTTTTCTCACCTTCAGTTGGTATCAGAGCTCCGGCTCTGTTGTCATAGCACTTAACCGTGTAACAGAAAAGATCCAGAGAAAAACATGTCTTCCAGTGAACCGTCTTCTTCTGGTGCTACTTCTGGTGCTGCTATACCATATGACTATGGATCCAATAACAGCAGTAAAAAGGCTGATTATGGAAAAGTTCCTAAGTTCAATGGTGAGCCTGAAGAATTTTCTTGGTGGAAAACCAACTTCTATAGTTATGTCATGGGTCTTGATGAAGAACTCTGGGACATACTTAAAGATGGTGTTGGTTACTTAAAACTTGATGACGAAGGTGCTGCCATTGACCGCAAACTTCACACTGCTGCTCAAAAGAAAATCTATAAGAAACATCATATCATCAGAGGGGCTCTTGTCACTGCTATTCCTAAAACGGAATACATGAAGATGAGTGACAAATCTACTGCTAGAGCCATGTTTGCTTCTCTCTATGCTAACTATGAAGGAAGCAAAAAGGTCAGGGAAGTTAAAGCTCTTCTGTTAGTTCATCAATATGAATTATTCAAGATGAAAGAGGATGAAAGTATTGAGCAAATGTACTCAAGATTTCAAACTCTAGTATCTGGTCTTCAGATACCGAAGAAGAGTTATATAGCTTCTGATCATGTTAGCAAGATTTTAAGGAGCTTACCTTCTAGATGGAGACCAAAGGTCACTGCAATTGAGGAGGCTAAAGATTTAAACACTTTAAGTGTTGAAGATCTTGTAAGCTCACTCAAGGTTCATGAGTTAAGTCTCAATGAACATGATTCTGCAAGAAAGTCCAAAACCATTGCCTTAAAATCAAAAGGAAGGTCTTCAAAGGCTCTCAAGGTTGAAGAGTCTGAAAATGAGTCTTCAGCTTCTGAAAGCTCAGAGGAGGATCCTGATATTGCAAAGGAAATGGTTATGCTTTCAAGCAGAATGCAGTACCTTGCTAAGAAGAACAAGAGATTTCTGAGCAAGAGCAGTGGGAAGGGGTTCAAAAAGGAGGATCAGAAAGGTTGCTTCAACTGCAAGAAGACTGAACATTTTATTGTTGAGTGTCCAGAACTGCAGAAGGAGAAATCCAAGTCAAAGAGGCCAACCTTCAAGTCAAGCAAGTTTAAGAAGCAGATAAAGAAAAGTCTGATGGCCACCTGGGAAGATCTTGATAATGAGTCAGGGTCTGAGGATGATGATGCTGATGGTGAAGCTAATGTAGATGTTGGACTAATGGCTACAACCGAATCCGCTAAAGAGACCCCTGAGGCAAAATCAGATGCAAACTCTAAAAGTGAAACAGAGGTATATTCTGAACTCACAAGATCTGAACTTGTAGAATCTGTCAAAGAACTTCTTGGTCATTTTAAAGCTAAGACCACTGAGTTGAAGAAAGTCAAACAACGGCTTGATAAGCTGTCAAAAAGACATAATTCAACTATGTTGGAATTAGAAGATTTAAAAGAAGAAAATATCTCTTTGTTGATCAAGAAGTGTAGCTGTAAATACTTAAGTGAGCAAGATGTTGCTCTGCAAGAATTTATTGCTACTGGAATTGACAGATCAAGGGTTGCGTCCATGATCTATAGCACGTATCAGAACAGAGGACAGGGTTTTGGATTCATTGGAGGAAACTCAAATGAAATGACTCTGAAACCTGGTCCTGATGGAGCCAGAGAGGCGTTGAAAAATCACTTTGTAAGAGAGTCTGATGAAGTCAACACAGTGACTCATTCAGAACCTACAACTTCTACTTCTAAGGTTCTGACTAAGTCAAAATCTCAGAATGTTAAGTTAAAGGGTCTGAAAAACTTTGAACCCAAAGCTTTAAAGACTCAGACTCTGAAACATTCAAAGTCTGATAAACAGATTCTGAAAAAGCCAGAGTCTGAAAAACTAAAGCCTAAGTTTCAAAGAAGAGAAACTGTGAAAGGCAAGTTGAAACCTAAACCAAACGGTTCCAAACCCAAGGTATGGGAGAAAACATTGTCAATGACTTCAAGACGTAACTTACGAAAGGATTTCAATGGTTCTAAGACTAACCATAAAGGACCCATGAGAATATGGGTACCTAAGTTTGAAATTATTGATGCTGCAGGTATGTCTAAAAGGACTAGAAAAGCAGAAGGCTTGGTACCTGGACAGTGGTTGCTCGCGTCACATGATGGGAGAAAGGTCTATGTTCCTAACCCTAACCATGAAAGAGGGAGGAACTGTGGGATTTGGAGGAAACCAGACTGGCAAAATCATTGGTACTGGAACCATTGGTAACTCTCTGATCTCAATCAGTAATGTGTGGTTCGTTGATGGACTTAGACATAACTTACTAAGCATAAGTCAATTATGTGACAGTGGTTATGATGTATTGTTTAATAAGAACAACTACACAGTGGTTAACAAGGATGATCAGTCCATAGTCTTCAAGGGAAAACGAAGAAACAATGTATACAAGATAAAATTCTCAGAACTGACTGATCAGAAGGTAGTGTGCCTTTTGTCAATGGGTGATAAGAAGTGGTTGTGGCATAGACGTTTGGGACATGCTAACTGGAGATTAATCTCTAAGCTTAGTAAGTTATAACTTGTCAAAGGCCTACCAGACATTGACTATCACTCAGATGCTCTTTGCGGAGCATGTTAGAAAGGGAAAATTGTCAAGAGTCCCTTCAAGCCGAAAGAGATTGTTTCTACTTCCAGACCCTTGGAGTTACTTCATATTGACTTATTTGGACCAGTTAGCACTGCATCCTTATATGGAAGTAAATATGGACTAGTTATTGTTGATGACTACAGCAGATGGTGTTGGGTTAAATTTCTAAAAACTAAAGATGATTCATATTCTGTGTTTAGTAAATTCTGCATCCAAATTCAATCAGAGAAGGAATTGAAAATCTTGAAAGTCAGAAGTGATCATGGAGGAAAATTTGAAAATGAACCGTTTGAGGTTTTCTGTGAAAAACATGGAATTATTCATGAATTCTCTGCACCTAGAACTCCACAACAAAATGGAGTCGTAGAGAGAAAGAACAGAACCTTACAAGAGATGGCTAGAACCATGATCCATGAGAACAATCTGGCTAAGCATTTTTGGGCAGAAGCAGTAAACACAGCTTGTTATGTTCAGAACAGAATCTATATTAGACCTCTGTTGAACAAAACAGCTTATGAACTCTTTAAAGGAAGAAAACCCAACATATCTTATTTTCATCAGTTCGGATGTACGTGTTATGTCCTGAACAACAAAGTCTACCTAAAGAAATTTGATGCCAAAGCTCAAAAGGGAATCTTTTTAGGTTACTCTGAACGCTCTAAGGCATACAGGCTGTATAATTCAAAAACACAATGTGTTGAAGAATCTATGCATGTCAGATTCGATGACAAGGTGCCTGGAAGTGAAACTTCAGTGCAAGATGAAAGTCATGCAGAATCTCAAGATTCTGATGATAACTCAGAATCTGATCAGATTCCAGAATCTGAAGATGCTTCAGAAGCTGGAACAGCCCCTGAAGTTCCTAATGAAGAAGCTTCTGATGAAGCTCAATATGGTTCTTTGCAAGCTAGTCAATCCAAACAATCTTTCAAATACAAGTCTTCACATCTAGAGGATCAGATAATTGGCAAAAAAGAAAGTCCCACGAGAACAAGATCGCATTTCAGACAAGAAGAGTCTGCTTTGGGATTATTATCTGTTATTGAATCAACCTCTATTGAAGAAGCTCTTAGAGATGAAGGATGGATTCTGGAAATGCAAGAAGAACTGAATCAATTCAAAAGGAATGAAGTACGGGATCTAGTAGCTAAGCCTGATCACAAGAACATCATTGGAACCAAGTGGGTGTTCAGAAATAAGCTTAGTGAACAAGGAGAAGTAATCAGAAACAAGGCCAGACTTGTTGCGCAGGGCTACAGTCAACAAGAAGGCATTGATTACACAGAAACGTTTGCTCTAGTTGCAAGATTGGAAGCAATCAGGTTACTTCTTTCCTATGTAGTTAATCACAACATAACCCTGTATCAAATGGACGTTAAGAGTGCATTTCTTAATGGTGTCATTTCTGAAGAAGTATATGTCAAACAACCTCCTGGCTTTGAAGATTTAAAACATCCAGAGCATGTTTATAAATTGAAGAAATCACTTTATGGCTTGAAACAAGCTCCCAGAGCTTGGTATGAAAGACTTAGTAATTTCTTAATTTAAAACAACTTTGAACGAGGACAAGTTGACACTACTCTATTCAGAAAGACTCTGAAGAAAGACATTCTTATAGTTCAGATTTATGTTGATGATATCATTTTTGGTTCTACAAATAGTTCACTTTGCAAAGAGTTTTCGAAAGTAATGCAGGATGAGTTTGAAATGAGCATGATGGGAGAATTGAAGTTCTTTCTTGGAATTCAAATCAACCAATGCAAAGATGGAGTCTACGTTCATCAGTCCAAGTATACGAAAGAGCTTCTGAAGAAGTTCAATCTTGAGGACTGCAAAGAAATGAATACTCCAATGCATCCAACCTGCACTTTGAGCAAAGAAGATCAAGGAACCAAAGTTGATCAGAAACTGTATAGAGGTATGATTGGTTCTTTGTTATACCTAACTGCATCCAGACCAGATATTTTATACAGTGTATGTTTGTGTGCAAGGTTTCAATCAGATCCTAGAGAGTCTCACTTAACTGCTGTTAAGAGAATCTTCAGATATCTAAAAGGAACTACTAATCTTGGACTTCTTTACAAGAAATCCTCTGACTATAAGCTAGTTGGATTCTGTGATGTTGACTATGCTGGAGACAGGATTGAAAGAAAATCTACCAGTGGCAATTGTCAATTCTTGGGAGAGAATCTGATATCCTAGGCTAGCAAAAGGCAAGCAACCATTGCTTTGTCTACAGCAGAAGCATAATACATCTCAGCTGCTAGTTGTTGTACACAGCTACTCTGGATGAAACATCAGCTTGAGGACTATCAAATAACTGAAAACTGTATCCCAATTTATTGTGATAATACGGCAGCTATATGTTTGTCTAAGAATCCAATTCTGCATTCAAGAGCAAAGCACATTGAGATTAAACATCATTTTATAAGAGACTATGTTCAAAAGGGAATTTTAGATATTCAATTCATTGATACTGATCATCAATGGGCTGATATATTTACTAAACCCTTATCTGTTGAAAGATTTGATTTCATAAAGAAAAATTTGAACATGTGCTATGTCTCTGGGTAATGTGCGCCTCTGAAAACAGAATTCAGACTCTGAAAATATTCAGAAGCTATTTGGGAATCAGACCCTCTTTTAGAGACTCTGATAAAAGCTTCTGATAAACTATTCAGACTCTGGTAAGGAATCTTTACTCTCAGAAGCTCGTATTAGTGGAAGCATGACTGTTGAGTTCAGTAACACCTGCCCCACTACGGTGACAGTTACTTTATAGTTTCTCAGACGTGGCCTGTCTGTATTGGGTAAGAACTCAAAGGGCAATGATTTCATTACATTAAACAAGTTACATTCGCTTTGTCCCAATACTTTTACGGCTGCATGCTATATGTATTTATTGTTTGTGTTTGTTTGTCCCCTATTCTTTCCAAACGGTTATCAAACTTTTTCTCTATAAATACATAACACACACAACTCACTTCTCTTTTCACTCTTTGATTTTCTCTCTGAACAAATTTCTTGTTTTTCAATACTTTGCAAAACTTTTTGTTCTCAAATCAAACTCTTAGAAACCCCTATAATGGCAAGTGATCTCATCCAATCTGGTGTCATAATCAAGTCTGGAAAATCCTACGTTATCAAACCCAGAACAATGAACATCATCAAGGAGACTCTGGAAATTCAAGTTGAATCTCCAGTAGATTTTGGTTCTCTCAGTCGTCATGGAGTTGACGTTTCTCCTCATTTCTTATCACAAGGAATGATGAACTACTTTGGTATGTTGAATGGACCAACATATCAGGAGCTTGTTAGAGATTTTTGGGTTAGGTCAGAAGTCTACGACAAAGCTGAAGCTACTTTGGAAGAAACAGTTGCAATCTCAAACAACCCAGTCTGGCTGGCAAGAACAGAGACCAAATGGGTTTAAGACCGTACAATGGTCTTGAAGTAAGGTCTGCTGTGATGGGAATACCAATAGTTATCACTGAAGAAGTGGTAGCCAGGGCGTGTCAAATGGAGAGCGCTGGTAAATTTTAGTGGAATGTCAACAAGAAAAGTGAATGGGTTGTTGTCTGCAACAAACTGTTATTTGAAGGGAGACCCTCAAATAAACTGGTGGATATGCATCCTGAGCATAGGGTGCTTCTGAAGATTATACTGGACAATATGCTTCAGAAAGGAGGAGGAACAGACACATTGTCTGTTGATCACAAAGTTCTTCTTTATTTTCTTATCAACAAAATAAAGATCAACTTCCCCAGATATGTGATGCACCACATGTGTTGGGCCATCAAGAAGAGTCAATCAGAAACCAGGAGGCAAGTTCCTTTTGGAAGATTAATATCTGAGATTCTGTATCAAGGAGGCCTCTTGAAGGTCTTATCAGAATCTGGTGTGGTATCAGATATTCATCTAGGAACTGTGACCGGAAGAATCATAAATGGCAAGACTCTGCAGTACATGAAGATTGTCAAGAGATTCAACCCCTCTAAGCATGATATGAGGGAATCCTATGTACAATCTGACTTGATGATGGACTTCCCTCCCATATCCAAAGAAGATAATCCTGAAGTTCTTGCAAGATTTGTGGTGGATTACTTCAAGGATACTGGTAGAATAATCAACTATTCTGCCATTCCTTAGACTGCTGGAGGAGGACCTCTTAAGGTCAAGGGAAAAAGGACCAAGGAAGTGGTTCTCAAGGAAGAGGAAGAGAAGCAGGAGCCTCTCAAGAAAAAGATCAAATCTACTGCTCTTCCTGGAGTGACAATTGGTTCCCCTAAGACCATAACTCTTATGCCTTCATCAGCATCCTCTGCACTTCGTGAAATTAAGGATAGGATAAAAGAAACCAAGGATGAGAAGAAAGCCAAGAAAGATGAGAAGAAGGCTAAGAAAGATGAGAAGAAAGCGAAGAAAGGCAAGGCTGACAGAGACTATGTTAGAATGGCTCAAGATATTGCTGACTACCTTGATGCTGATTTTGATGGTGAAGAGAGTCAGATCAAGAAGAGAAAGGTGGATGTGGTTCCTGTGGCTACGGATGTAGCACAGAAGATAGGTACTTCTGTATCTATGATTGAAGATGAACATGCTGCTGGCATGGCAATGGCAGCAGAAGTGGTTGCTGAAGAATTAAAGGAAGAGACTGTCAAGGAAGCTGCTAAGTTGCTTGCTTCTGCTCTTAAACAGAAGGATCCTATAGCTACTGCAGAAGCTGAGTTATCAGAAGCTACTGTGTCTGATCACTATGCTTCTCCAGAAGCTGGCATTGGCACCTCTGGCAACATAGCATATAGCTCATCTTCCTCTTTGAATCAAGAGTCAGAATCTGATTCAGAATCAGACAACAAACCCTTAAGCCAAATTCTTCCATCCCTCAAAAATTCATCCCCCTCACCAATCAAACCCATATCATCCCATAACCCACTGGACCCTGCAGTAGTTGAATATGTTGATTCAACTATGGACAGAGTAATTCAAGACACAATCACAGTGTCTATGAATCTTCCTGCTGACCATCCTGCTCAACCTTCATTTCTCAAACCACTTCAGGCAATTCAACCTTCTGAAAAGCCTGAAGTAACCATTCAATCTAAACAGCCATCCCCCCAACATGAAACTATTTGTGTAGACTCTCCAGACACTCTAGATTCACTTGAAAAACATCTAGGAGGAGAACTACCAAAAACCCCTGCAAAATCCAAATCAACAAAAGCTACTTCATATGTTTCCAAACCAGACCCTGTACCTGAACCTACAGAGAGTCTTACTTTAGCTTCTGTTGAACTTTCAGAACCTGTTGTTGAACCAGCCTCTGAAAATCTGGAACAAGCTTCTGATATCGTATCAGAAACTGTAACAGAATGTAGAGCAGAAACCAGAAGAGTTCCCCAACCTCTTTGTGATCCTATAACTATCTTCCCAGAGTTTGAAGCCTTTCTAGCCTTGAGAGCCTCTCTACCCTCAACCTCTGAACCTCAAATTGACTTATTTGATTCAACCAAGATAGATGAGTTCTATGCTTCTTCAAGCAATAAGCTCAAAGACATTATTGAGCAAAGGTTTGTGACAATCCTCAATGTGAGCTATGAGGACAAGATCTCTACAGTGAAGACTGAGTTCTTGGATTTTATCACAAAAATTCAGAAGGCTGCTGCCAGGGAACAAGCACTTGTCACTGCCAAGCATGTTGAAGAAGTCAAGCGGGCTGAGAAAGCTATTATCTTGGAAAGAGCTCCTATTCTGAGGATTAGAGATACACCATTCTTTGATGAAGATCAATATAATCCAAGGGAATCAATGGTTTATCACTCTTTGAAGAGGAAACTGTACAGAGTTCAAGAAGAAGCAAGACTGGAAAAAGAAGCGCATTTACGAAGAACTGAGGCTCTAGAAGAGATGGTAAAGAAACTGCAAGAGGATCTCCAGAAATTGATGAATCATCTTGCCAAACAAAACCAACCTTAGTTTAATTTCGTTTTGTTTTATTTTGTAATTCTTGTTTGCTATCTTCTGAACAATTTTTGCTTACAATTTATACAAGTTTTATTTGATTCTATTTGCATTCAATTCTGTTTTTATGCTCTGAATCTTCTATGTTTTCCCTCTGAATCTTTTTCTTCCTTAAAACATGTTTGTACCCTTACCTTAAGTCATTTAAAAAGGGGGAGGAACTTGTTCTAAACCTTTTTGTTGATGACAAAAGGGGGAGAAGGGAAAGTATTTTTGTTTTCTCAACAGGAAGAAGGGAAAATTTATTTTAATTTCACTGCATGTTCTATGTAAAAGTTCAAGGGAAATCTGCGAAAGGTGCTTAGTTAGACTCTGAGCCCCTGTTTAAGAATCAGTTCTCTAAATTCGTTTATCACTCTGAGAATGAATTCGATTGCTTATGAAAATGAATTTAATTAACCTGGATAGAACTTAAGAGAAGCTTACAAACCTCAACTTAAGAACTATCAGACTCAGGGGGAGTCAGAGCTTACAAACCTCAGACTCTGAGCTTACAAACCTCAGAACCCTTAAGTCAACTTGTTAATTAGATTAACAACAATTGACCTTTTAAATACTAATGTTTGTCATCATCAAAAAGGGGGAGATTGTTGGAACAAAGGTGTTCAGCAATACCACGTTTTGAGTTTTGATGATAACAAGGTATTAAAAAAGTTGTCAATTGGATATTGCTAATATTTGTTTAAGTATGCAGGATATCAATCAAGATTTATATCTTAGAAAGTATTCTGTTTGAACAATGTTAAAGAGCAAAAATCCAGAGAAGCTTGTTGCTTGTGATTCTGTATCGAAGAGAGTCTGAAGACTGTATCGAAGAGAGTCTGAAGACTGTATCGAAGAGAGTCTGAAGACTGTACCGAAGAGAGTCTGAGAGACTGTATCAGAGTCTAAAGACCATCAGAATCTGAAAACCAAGAGAGTCTGAAGATTACTAGAAGCTTAGTGCTACAGTGAGTCTGAAGCCCAAAAATCTGATAATCTGCTAACAAGGATTTCTACTGCATTGCGATGCAAAAGAAACTCTCAAATGGAGTAACGGCTAGCTTCAAAGTCAACTTGAGCGTGGGAAGCACAAAGACAAAGAATGCAGGCCAGTACAGAGTACGTTGTACGAACTCTGTTTCCACTACTCCACTACCTCGTACAGTTTGGCAACTGTGTCTACCGGTATTAATCTTCAAAGGGAATGGAATTCAAATTATGCAATTGAAGGACTATTACCATATCAAGAAACAGATCAACAGTCATTGATCAAGCTTCAGAAATCATCCTGATGTGCTGGATGACTCAACGTCTCTTTCCTTCACCTATATAAAGGATAGAAGACTTGAAGAATTGTTGGACTCTACAACTAGAAAATTACACTGCGTTGCTTTCCTATTCAACTGAGTCTTAACAAAAACACATCATCAACTTAGATTCTTACAAACTGAGTATTCTAGAATTTCTAAGTTACACAGAAAAACAGAGTCTGTCTTTTGTGTAAAACAGAGTCGGTCTTTGTTGTAATTGAAACACATTTGATTGTTGTCAAGTGTTTCAACTCTATTCAATTTTCTGTATTTGTGTAAGAAGTCTCTTGCTTTTGTGCTTGAGCAAAGGAAGTCTCTTGGCTGCGTCCATTGAGCAAGGAAGTCTCTTAGTTGTGTCTTTGAGAAAGGAAGTCTCTTGCCTGCGTGCTTGAGCAAGGAAGTCTCTTACTGTGTGTTTGAGCAACTCGTAATTGATATTACATTTTAGTGAACTCTCCTTGGAAGTACAAGGGGGACAGGACTACTTCCGGTTTGTGGAAGGAACCTGTATAATTGCTTGTGTTTTCTCTTCTCTCTATCTCTTGATTATTCCGCTGCATCAGAACCTAATCTCCTATCAGACTCTGATCTCATTCAGACTCTGAGTTTAAAGGAATTAGATTCTCACTCTTCAAGAGCTGCGAAAAGCTAACACAATTCAACCCCCCTTCTTGTGTTTTTCTCACCTTCACGGTCACTGTATCGTAGCATAGTGGTATTAGGTTCCCTTGTAACCGCCATGACACGTATAAGTTGAGAAGCCTATAACTTAGGTTGAGAGTAATCTATGACGGATTATAGTGTGCACAGCCGTCTAGATGGATATGACCACACACGTATAATCAACCGGAAGGATTAGGATTAGGTAGAACTCACTGAGACATTATGTCTCATCCCAATCCTCTTTTGTTTCAGATTAGTACCCGCTGCAGGATGCTCTTGTGGAGTTGGAGATATTCCATATATAGATTGGGATGGTTGCTTTATATTACTTAAGAAAAAGTATTGTTGTATATGTTATTCATTTGAAGTTATAAAAGTTGTAAATTTTAATGCAACTAGTATCAAGTCTAATACACATACTAAACTTTCTAGATACGTTTAGTGTGGGCGTTACAAGTTATGTCCATGTAATTAATATTGCAATAATTTGTCTTCCCTCCCCTCGAAAAAAAATCCAATTTGGGTGGAGGGATTTGGCTCCCCTCTCTCCTCTCATAAAAAATAAACGAAACACGAAAACTATAAATTACTCCCTCCCATCCCCCCTCTCCTCTCATAAAAAGACTCAGCCAAAATTTATGATTCATATCATAGTTTTATACTCTATATTTCATCTTACTTTTGAGGTATATAAAAACCTAATGTGAATATATATACCTCAAAAGTAAGATGAAATATAGAGTATAAAACTATGATATGAATCATAAATCTTGGCCAAGTCTAAGCTCAAGTCCGCTTCATTTTCTTCATTGTTATTTCCTCCCCTAATACTTTGATGATGAGTAATATCCGCTTAATGCTGACGTGAACCGACTTGAAGACTCAAATAAGGACATTGAAACTCATGGATCAAATGCAAGTTAGGCCAACTGGATGATCTTTTATAATCATAAGAAAAAGCATGCAAAACTAAAAAAAAAGTTGATTACAACAAACAAAAAATATTGTTAATGTAAAAAACCAAAACATAGTTTCATATATATATATATATATATATATATATATATATATATAAATAAATATAAGTTATAAAGTAAAAATTGCTTTTTCTTAAGAGAAAAAAATGCAAATATTATTTTTCCCAACAAAAACTTGTAGCAACGTATAAAAGAGTGATTTATTTTAAGATTTTCATCAAGGATAAATTTGGTACTTTAAAATTAATATGAGGTTAGTTATGTAAATGTAATTAATATTGTAATAATTTGTCTTCTCTCCCCTCGAAAAAAATCCAATTTGGATGGAGGGATTTGGCTCCCCTCTCTCCTCTCATAAAAAATAAACGAAACACGAACACATTAAATTACTCCCTCCCGTCCCCTCTGAAAATCTCGAACCAAATGAACCCTAAATTATCGAAGGGATTATGTTCTTAAACCCAATTTTGATTCCGAAGTGTTTTTATATCTAGAAATGATCTATGATCCTAAGAACAATTTTAATTGTGAAGGGACATAAAAAGGAGAAATTCTGAAGGACATAAAATAGATATGAAAAGAAGAAAGACTCGTCAACACATGTCAAAAAAGGAGAAAAGAAGGGACATAAAAAAGATATGAAAAGAAGAAATGCTCATCAACAAAGGCCGAAAAGGGATAAGAGAGGAAAATATTCCAAGATTTAGAAGTATTTTTCGGTGTGGAGAATGAACTACGTGAGTTCTCTATATATAGAGAAAATTCACAATAATATGTGGAGAAACATTAGGAACAATTAATTCACATGTTAGATCTTGTACACAAATATCTCAAATGAGTACCAAATCATATTGAGTACAAAAATATATTATGCTCTGTACCAAAATATATTTCAGAATAAAGTTCCAAAATATATTAGATTGCATACCAAAATATTACTAATATTCCATCAAAATATTTCAGATTGTGTTCTAAATTATTTTAGATAAACTCGGAGACTAAGAAAACACTTTGTAATAACATATTATGCTAGAGTTCGAAGGAAAAATATAAAACAAAATGAAGGGTAAATATACCTAGTGGAGTTAGAGCAACACAGTAAGAGCTTTTCAACACTAATGACGTGTCCAATTTGTGTTTCACAAAGTCCAGAAAACTCATGAGTCTTCTTCAAGAGTCATGTTTTTCTTATTGAGAATGTAAATCGCCTTGTTGTTTTCTTTTGAATCTTCTTTATTTCCATCTTTCCATAATATTTTTGAGGAAATTCGATAAATTTTTAAGAACTTTAATTAGTAAAGTAGTTAGTAGAACATTTTTTGTTTTTTTAGTTTTGCATGGTTTTTCTTATGACTATCAAAGATTACCCAATTGGCAAAATTTGCATTTGAACAAAGAGTTTCAAGGTCCTAATTTGAGTCTTCAAGTCGGTTCAAGTTAGCATTATGTGGATAAAACTCATCATCAAGAGAGGAAATGACCATGAAGAAAATGAAGTGGACTTGGAGCTAAGACTCAGCCAAGATTTATGATTCATAACATAGGTTTACACTCTATATTTCATCTTACTTTTGAGGTATATAAAAACCTAATGTGAATATATATATCTCAAAAGTAAGATGAAATATAGAGTATAAAATTATGATATGAATCATAAATCTTGGCCAAGTCTAAGCTCAAGCCCACTTCATTTTCTTCATTGTTATTTCCTCCCCCTAATACTTTGATGATGAGTAATATCCGCATAATGCTGACGTGAACCGACAATGTTGCTCTAATTCCACTAGGTATATTTACCCTTCATTTTGATTTATAATTTTCCTTCAAACTCTAGCAAAATATGTTATTACAAAGTGTTTTCTTAGTCTCCGAGTTTATCTAAAATATTTTAGAGCGCAATCTAAAATATTTTGATGGACAATCAGAAATATTTTGGCATGCAATCTAATATATTTTGGAACCTTATTCTGAAATATATTTTGGTATATAGCATAATATATTTTTGTACTCAATATGATTTGGTACTCATTTGAGATATTTTTTTACAAGATCTAACATGTAAATTAATTGTTCCCAATGTTTCTCTACATATTATTGTGAATTTTCTCTATAAGAAGAGAACTCGCGTAGTTCATTCTCCACACCGAAAAAGACTTCTGAATATTGTAATATTTTCTATTCTTCTCCCTTTTCGGCCTGTGTTGACGAGCCTTTCTTCTTTTCTCCCTTTTTGACATGTGTTGACGAGTCTTTCTTCTTTTCATATCCTTTTTATGTGCTTCAGAATTTCTCCTTTTTATGTCCCTTCACAATTAAAATTGTTCTTAGGATCATAGATCATTTCTAGATAAAAGTTCCTTCGGATTCAAAAATGGGTTTAAGAACATAATCCCTTCAATAATTTAGGGTCCCTTTGGTTCGAGATTTTCAAAAGGGATGGAAGGGAGTAATTTAATGTTTTCGTGTTTCATTTAATTTTTATGAGAGGAGAGAGGAGAGCCAAATCCCTCCACCCAAATTATATTTTTTTCAAGGGTAGGGAAGACAAATTATTACAATATTAATTACATTGACATAACTACCCTCATATTTATTTTAAAATACCAAATTTATCCTTGATGAAAATCTTAAAATAAATCACTCACTTAAGTTTTTGTTAGGAAAAACAATTTCTGCATTTTTTTTCTCTTAAGAACAAGCAATTTTTACTTTATAACTTTTATATATATATGAAACTATGTTTTGGTTTTTCACATTAACAATATTTTTTGTTTGTTGTATTCAACTTTGTTTTTTAGTTTTGCATGCTTTTTCTTATGATTATTAAAGATCATTCAGTTGGCCTAATTTGCATTTGAACCAAGAGTTTCAATGTCCTTATTTCTGTCTTCAAGTCGGTTCACGTCAGCATTATGTGATATTAGTCATCATCAAAGTATTAGGGGAGGAAATAACAATGAAGAAAATGAAGTGGACTTGAGCTTAGACTTGGCCAAGATTTATGATTCATATCATAGTTTTATATACTATATTTCATCTTGAGGTATATATATTCACATTAGGTTTTTATATACCTCAAAAGTAAGATGAAATATAGAGTATAAAACTATGATATGAATCATAAATCTTGGCTGAGTCTTAACTCCAAGTCCACTTCATTTTCTTCATGGTCATTTCCTCTCTTGATGATCAGTTTTATCCACATAATGCTGACTTCAACCGACTTGAAGGACAATCAGAAATAATTTGGTATGCAATCTAATAAATTTTGGAACTTTATTCTGAAATATATTTTGGTACATAGCATCATATATTTTTGTACTCAAAATGATTTGGTACTCATTTGAGATATTTTTGTACAAGATCGAACATTTGAATTAATTGTTCCCAATGTTTCTCCACATATTATTGTGAATTTTCTCTATAAATAGAGAACTCACGTAGTTCATTCTCCACACCCAAAAAGACTTCTGAATCTTGGAATATTTTCTTCTCTTCACACTTTTCGGCCTGGGTTGACGAGCATTTCTTCATTTCATATCTTTTATAAGTCCCTTCTTTTCTCCCTTTTTAACATGTGTTGACGAGTCTTTCTTCTTTTCATATCCATTTTATGTCCTTCAGAATTTCTCCTTTTTTTGTCCCTTCACAATTAAAATTGTTCTTAGGATCATAGATCAATTCTAGATAAAAGTTCCTTCGGAATCAAAAATGGGTTTATGAACATAATCCCTTCGATAATTTAGGGTCCATTTGGTTTGAGATTTTCAGAGGGGATGGGAGGGATTAATTTAATGTTTTCGTGTTTCGTTTAATTTTTATGAGAGGAGAGAAGGGAGCCAAATCCCTCCACCCAAATTAGATTTTTTTTTAGGGGAGGGAAGACAAATTATTACAATATTAATTACATTGACATAACTACCGTCATATTTATTTTAAAATACCAAATTTATTCTTGATGAAAATCTTTAAATAAATCACTCACTTATACGTTGCTGACAAGTTTTTGTTAGGAAAAACAACTTTTGCATTTTTTTCTCATAAGAACAAGCAATTTTTACTTTATAACTTTTATTTATATATATATATATATATATATATATGAAACTACGTTTTGGTTTTTCACATTAGCAATATCTTTTGTTTGTTGTATTCAACTTTGTTTTTTAGTTTTGCATGCTTTTTCTTATGATTATAAAAGATCATCCAGATGGCCTAATTTGCATTTGAATCAAGAGTTTCAATGTCCTTATTTGTGTCTTCAAGTCGGTTCACGTCAGCATTATGTGGATATTACTCATCATCAAAGTATTAGGGGAGGAAATAACAATGAAGAAAATGAAGTGGACTTGAGCTTAGACTTGGCCAAGATTTATGATTCATATCATAGTTTTATATTCTATATTTCATCTGAGGGGTATATATATTCACATTAGGTTTTTATATACCTCAAAAGTAAGATGAAATATAGAGTATAAAAATATGATATGAATCATAAATCTTGGTTGCGTCTTAGCTCCAAGTCCACTTCATTTTCTTCATGGTCATTTCCTCTCCTGATGATGAGTTTTATCCACATAATGCTGACTTGAACCGACTTGAAGGACAATCAGAAATATTTTGGTATGCAATCTAATATATTTTGGAACTTTATTCTGAAATATATTTTGGTACATAGCATCATATATTTTTGTACTCAATATGATTTGGTACTCATTTGAGATATTTTTGTACAAGATCTAACATGTGAATTAATTGTTGAGCATTAAGTTTGGATAGAAAAGCGTGATTATCAAATCATCAATTCCATGTCTAGAATTTTTGTTTAGATAGATGATTATTCCAAAACTAGATTCAAGAGTATTTTTCAATAACAATTAAATCAAACATAAACAATAATGTGTAAGAGTAATATCAATATCAAATCAAATGCTAGAACCATATATTAAAAGATCAAAACATTACATGTTTAGCAAGGTCGAGTACCTCTAATCCCAACAATGGAAATTTAGCTACTCATTCTCATGGTAGCCTTGCAAGATTGAATTAAAGGATGAGGATTCATTACAAACTTGTGATTTCTCAACAAATGAGGAAGAATCCAACTTCTATCACTCCCACTCTATGAAGAACAAGCCCTATCTCTCTCTAATATACTATAGTAAAGAAAATTGGAACTACAAGAGATATCTCAAATGAATAGGTCAAGTGGCTTTTATAGACATTCTGATCTGCCTCAGCTTGCCTCGCGAGTACCATCACTCGCCATGGCGAGTTGAGGTTTCTTCACCAGTGGTTTTGTGCCACGACACTTCTGAAGATTTTGGCCGCCTTAACTCGCCTCGCGAGTAAATATGCTCGCCATGGCGAGTTGTGCTTGCCTTGCACTCGCCATGGCGCACTGGAGGCGAGTGGACTTGAACTCCCTGCCTGAGCTCGCCCTGAGCTCGTCATGGCGAGTTAACCTTTGCATTTATCCATGGTTCCTTGCTTCTAAAGTGTCCAGGCATGCATTTTCCTACACAAAAGGTTGGTATTAGATGTAAAAAGCATAATTGGATGATTCTTTAGTATTTGTGAACTTTTTACTCGATAACTTGCAAGCCAAGTAATCAAAGTGCCTAAAATGTATATTCTGTTCAACTACTTTTTGACACTTATCAGAGTTGAACACACCAAGAGTGGTACAACTATGGAGGACCTTGGGTTCTATGCCCTAGTGGTGAGCAAGGGATTTCTTCATGAAGACGGAAGGCATTCCGGAGGTTGAACAATGTATAGCACGACTTGTGGGACTACCCTATAAAAAAGGCCAAAGGTGATTGGATGCCAAGCTAGGCACGGTCGTGCCAAGGTTCTAGGCTGCTATTTTGATGTATTTCCAGACCTAAACGCCCATGGGTGGCTTGCTTTGTAATTCTCATGCCTTTTCTTAGGGGTTAAGCTAGCTCTTAGGCTATAAATAGAGCATCCACCAGACATGATTCTTCATCTTTTGTTTTTGGGAATTTTATGTGACAATTGTTTCCATTAATAAAATTTCTTCTTTTTATTCCTTTTTATTCTTTCTATTTACTTTCATGTTCTTCTTCTTCTTCTCTATGTCTACGATGAACATGAGTGAGTAGACTTCTTTGTCTTGGGATTGTTGGATGAGTCTAATGACCTAATCCTATTCAAACCAAGCCTAGAACCCTAATTTTATGTAAACCCTATTTTTCTAATCTAATTTCATCGTTCTTCATACTTAGTAACAAGTATTAAACGAAGGACCGAAAGGTGAAGTTTAATAGTTGTTATTTTCTCATCTCAAATATCAAACGAAGGATTGAAAGATGAAGTTTGATATTGGAACAAATGAAATTAGACAAGGTTTTCGAAACATGAGAATAGTCTAGAAAACCTTGAGAACTTAAGGTTTCGTTCTTAAAAGGTTTTGATAACAATCAACCATGAGAATAGGTGTGGTTGTTATTGAGGCACATTCATGGAGACCGAAAGGAGATATGAAATACCTTAGAGAAACCTGTCTTTAGAAAATAGGTCTAACATAAAATTAGTGTATAGGTTTGGATTATGAAAGATTTGTCATTATGATGAACCAACGATCCAGAGGCTCTCTCTTTATTACTATTTTCAATCAAACAAAAATCACAACTTTTCAAACCTTAATTCTTCAAATAACCAATTTACACAACTCCCTGTTGGAACGATACTCTATTTTTACTACTTCAGTAAAACCGTGCACTTGCGAATTTTACTCGTCACCTTACAAGTTCTGTTGGACGTACAAATGGGCCTATATTCAAATTCTGGTAGCAGAAACTTGGTCTAATGACACCCCCAGAAAGAAGGAGGGTCGTCGACATTCATAATATCCCATCTGCAATCAGTTAACCGTTGGCGGCTGAAGAGCTCCTGAAAGAGGGGAAGTACTTCGGCTCAGGAGAACCTCTCTTTGGTCAGTACTTTCAACATGAGGCTGAAATATTTAGCCCCATCAGTTCCTCGAGCGACTGCCTTATGAAAGATCAAATTTATTTCTTCCAAAACGGGGCGATCGCTATGGAGTAGTTTCACCGCAAGTACCACGCAATAGGCTTCATATCCGCTACGGGAGAGTCGTTGCATAAACTTGTGCTTACCTGTACAAGGCCAATGGTCAGAGATGTACCATAAACAATCTCTTGGGAGGTCCCGCAAAACCGCCTTTTTGTTGGCAAGCATGTAATGATAGGTGGAAGTGACTTTGAAGTTCAAAAGATTTGGAATTCCGAAAGTGGCTACCTTCTTGACAATAATAAGCAAAACGTCTTCTGGGAGTCGGTCCATGGCTGCTAAAGAAGTTCTCCGTCAAAAGAAGGAAAGAAAGATGTAGACCTTGCTCAAAATCAGAGGTTGAGGTCGATAAGGACGATAATGTTAATCTTTATAAAGGAATGGAATGATTGGGAGTTAAGTTTTGTCACTATTCCTAGTTGGTAACCATCGTGTATTCGAAAGAAAGTGACAACTTTGTCGGGTAAATGGAAAGTTTCCATTAACTGTCTAACTGCAGATGGGGTGGCCGGTAAGATCTTGAAATCGTGGGGAGAAATAAAATCGGAAGTAACTGCTCTTAAAAGTCATGATTAGTGTGATGTTATGCTTTGGAATACTTAGAGCTTTTTTTCTCAAAAATGACAATTCTCTCCTTTGAATATATATATATATATATATATATATATATATATATATATATATATATATTCAGTCGAAAAAGGCATTTTTGGGGGGCAATTTGTTAGCTAGTACTTTCACCAGCCTCAAAATCTTTTCTTTTATCAAAGGAGTTTCGACAAGATGTTGAGCTTAGCATGAAGAGTCTCGAAGCACAGAGGATCGACATGAAACGGAGCAAGAAGCGAAGCCGTCAAAATCAAGCAACTGCCTTCGAAGAGGGAAGATTCGAATTTCAAAAGAGAAGTGGTTTCCTCAATGGCGAGCGTGGGAGACAAGATGTTGTCTACACAGAAGGAGTGATGATCGTAGGATTAGTTTTCTTTCCACATTTCCTATGTATAAATAATAGTTTTCCATAGGGAAAACGGGTCGCAAATCGCCTATACAGAATTCTGAAAACCCTCGAAGTATCGGCGCAAGAGTAAAGAGTCAAAAAAGAATGTATGTAAAGGATTTTTCGGACCACCTTTATTTTTAATGCACTTGCATTTGCATCTTTTTTCTTTTTCTTTAAGTTTATGCAATTTTTAACTTAAATGTCTTAAAACCTGTCGAAAGACGCCACACGGTCTCGTCCCGATCGTTAAGCAACCTACAAACTTGATGAACGCACACCAACAAAATGCACAACATGTCCTAAGATCTCTGGTTTGGTCCCGCTTGTTCTAATCAAAACCAATTGGCATTTGTTTACCACAAACACCGATAAACAGCACCAAAAACATAAAAATTCATATTTAATTCATGTTTTGTTAAAAAATAATAATTTTTTCGGAGAGATTGTCATAATATTCTACCCATTGTTGAAAAATTTCTTTAAAAAATATGAATGTGAGACATGAGTTGACTAAAAAGTATAAACTAATATCATGGATGGAAAATTTTAGAGAGGCTAAAAGTCTAAGAAATATTTTTTCCTCAAAAAAAAATATATTTTAGGATAACTAAAATCAAATATTTTATATTGAAGGGATCATTTACTTCTTCAACCCTTATTCTCCAATAGCTTTAGGCGAGACATAGAGCAAGTAAGCAAACTTCTATATACAAAGGGTCTCTTGCTAACCCAAAATACACTAACTCTCACCCCGGCAAAACCCTAAACCTTTTCTTGCTTTGTGGTAAAGAAAGGAAAAAAAAGCAAGAAAATAATCCTTGATCAAGAAAACCGCTGTTGGAGTCAGAGGAAGAAAAGGAACAAAAAACGTGAGAATTAGAATGTGGCAGTGATTTTTCTTTTTCATTGCAGTACCTTGACAATACATAGAACCTCTAGTTATATTGATGCATAGAAAGTTCTAGTAAATAAGTGAATGCACCTAGGTATATTAAATGACATTCTCTGGAACTTACAGATACATGAAGAGACTTCTAGATACAATAAGGAACCTAGGATAATGGAAAATTACAAATTATCATTTAACACCCTCTCTTAATTTGTAATTTTCATAATATCTTTGAACTGTTCAAGCTTCTCAATGGACACTGCTTTGGTGAGAACATCTGCTGGTTGCTCCGTGGTCTTGATGTATTCTAAGTTGATTTCCTTCCTTTGAACCATATCACGAATGTAGTTGTGGCGCAGCTCAATATGCTTTGACCTTCCATGAAAAACTGGATTCTTGGACATTGAAATTGCTGATTGGTTGTCACAGAAAATAGGAGTTGAACCTTCTACCTTTTGCTGCAAGTCAATCAAAATTCTCCTCAACCAAACAGCTTCACGTGTAGCTTCATTCGCTGAGATATATTCAGCCTCTGCCGAAGATAATGCAACCGAGTTTTGCTTTTTAGAACTCCATGAAATAGCTTTGGACCCTAGACAAAAAACATACGCTGAAGTGCTTTTTCTGTCATCGAAACTACCAGCCCAATCGCTATCGGTATAGCCAACCAACTCATTGTTTTCTTCCTTCACATACTTGATCCCAAGCTTCTTTGTTCCTTGGAGATAGCGCAAAATCCTCTTTGCTGCTGCAAAATGAAGCTTGCTTGGCTCATTCATGAATCTAGAAACCAAACTAACTGAATGCACTATATCTGGTCTTGTATTCGTGAGATAAATCAAGGAACCAACGAGGCTTCTGTAGACTTTTGGATCTGCCTTTTCTGCACCATCATTCAGCTGCAACTTTTCATTTAAGGCCATTGGGGTTGAGACTGGTTTGCAGCTCTCCAATCTGAACTTTTTAAGCAAATCATGAATGTATTTTTCTTGTGTGATAAATATCTCGCCTTTTGTTTGCTTCACTTGAATTCCAAGAAAGTATTTCATTAATCCAAGATCTGTCATCTCATATTCTTTCATCATTGCTTCCTTGAATGAATGCACCATATCATGATTTGTTCCTGCATAAATTAAATCATCAACATAGAGACAAACCATCAAGAAATTAGCACCACTTCTTTTCACATACAGAGATGGTTCAGATGAACTTTTAACAAATCCATTTTGCAGAAAGTAAGCATCAATTTTGCTGTTCCACGCTCTCGGCGCTTGTTTTAAACCGTAAAGAGCCTTGTGTAGCTTATAGACTTTTCCTTCATTTCCTTCAACTTCAAAACCTTGTGGTTGCTTCACATAAACTTCTTCTTCTAGTTCTCCATTCAAAAAGGCTGATTTGACATCAAGTTGAAAAACTTGTAATTCCAGTTGAGCTGCCAAAGCAAGAACAGTTCTAATTGTCTCCATGCGTACTACGGGAGCAAAAGTCTCATTAAAATCTACGCCGGGCTGCTGGGAATATCCTTTTGCCACTAAACGCGCCTTATACTTTTGCACACTTCCATCCTCATTATACTTGGTCTTATAGACCCACTTCAAACCAATTGCATCTTTTCCTTTTGGAAGATCTACGAGCTGCCAAGTATGATTCTTTTCAATGCTTTTCATTTCCATATTCATGGCTTCCCTCCATACTTCTTCTTTTATAGCCTCTTCAAAACATTGTGGTTCATGTGCAAAAAATGTAACATTACATGATTCAAGAATTTCTTCCAAGGAACGGAATTTTCTTGGTGGCGTTTCTGAATCAGAATCGTCTTCATGAGAATTGTTCCTCGATGGTTCAACAACATTAAGAGGTGATTGCTTGAATTCAACAGGCACCATAGGTGTTTGCGTAACATCTTCAGCTTCCCATTTCCATGCTAAACTTTCATCAAAAATCACATCTCTTGAAATTACGAGCTGATTAGTTGTTGGATTAATAAGTCGGTATCCTTTTGATTCATCACTATATCCAACAAAAATAAGTTTTTCACCTTTTCCATCAAACTTTTCTCTATTTTGGGCAGGAACAAGAGAATATGCAATACATCCGAACACTTTAAGTTGACTTACAACTGGTTTTCTTCCATGCCATGCCTCAAAAGGAGTTCTATCTCGAACTGCCTTTGTAGGAGATCGATTGAGGATGTAAACAGCACTGCTAACAGCTTCAGCCCAGAAACTATTTGGAAGCTCTTTACCTTTTAACATGCTTCTAGCCATCTCAACAATTGTTCTATTTTTTCTTTCGGCCACACCATTCTGTTGTGGTGTGTGTCTAATTGTGAGTTGTCGGCTAATGCCTTGTTCTTTGCAATAATTGAGAAACGGCTTGTAGATAAATTCTCCTCCTCTATCGGTTCTAAGAGTCTTCAACTTGCAACCACTTTGATTTTCAACAAGTGCTTTAAAATGCAAGAACTTGGTGAAAGCTTCTGATTTCTTATCAAGAAAATAAATCCAAATCATCCTGGTGTAGTCATCAACAAAGAGAAGAAAGTACCTTTTATTTCCAAGAGATGGAGTTCTAGTAGGTCCACAAATGTCTGAATGTACTAGTTCAAGAGGGGCTTGAGATCTCCATGCTGTTTTTGGAAATGGAAGACGATGCATTTTTCCGTATATGCAACCTTCACAAACTGCATTATCTGTCTTGATTTCTGGAAGCCCAACAACCATGTTCTTCTGTTTTAAGAGCTGCAAACCTTTGTTGTTCAAGTGACCATATCTCAAATGCCAAAGATAAGACTCATCGGTACTTTTACTGCTAAATGCAGCATGCTGAAACGACTTTATATTGAGGGGAAAAAGGTTATTAGGAGTCTGCAACACAGTGACAATATGCTCTCCTGATTTTTTGTCAAAAATCTCACATTTATCATCATCAAAAATCAGCTTATATCCCTTTTTCATAATCTGTCCAACACTTAACAGATTTTGTGAAATATTAGGAGAGTAATGGACATCATGAATGAATTGTTTGTTGCCTTGACTAATATGGACTGCTATAACCCCCTTTCCTTCAATTTTAACATGTTTTCCATCACCAAGTTCAACATGAGAAGAATAATTTTTATTTAGCTCTTCAAATATGGTTTGATTCCCTGTTACATGATTGCTACAACCACTATCTAAAAACCATATCTCACCAGATTTTTGATCATTAATCATAGTAGAGAATAACTTATTTGCATCATCTTCTGCAGAAAAATTAATTCCCTTTATTCTTTCATCATCTTCTTTCTTCTTATACCAACAATCTCTACTTGAATGGTTGGGAATTTTGCATCTAGTACATCTAAAGCGACAATCTTTTGATTCATGTCCAGATTTTTTGCAAATAAAGCAATAAGAATTAGAATTACCTCGTATCCTTTCTCCTCCTCTTCCTCTGTATCCAGAATGCCTTCCATTACCTCTATTGGAAGGATGTCCACGAAATGAGTCCCCTCTTCCTTCTTGTCGCGAGTTGAAACTCCGGATATTCATCTTTGCTTGAAAAACATTCTCCAATGGCTGATTGTTGTATCTATTCACTCTTTCCTCATGAGCTTCTAAGGAACCCATCAGTTCATATTGTGAGAGCTTTGTGAGGTCCTTTGTTTCTTCAATAACAGCAACAACATGTTCAAAATTTTGTGGAAGGCTTCTCAATATTTTCTCAACCACTTTCTTTTCTGGAACTTCTTCTCCACAACTTTTAATTTGATTTCCAATCTCAGTTACTCTAGAGAAGAAATCTTTAACTTTCTCACCTTCTTTCATTGCTAAGTTTTCAAATTGGCCCCATAAAGATTGCAGCTTTATGGAAATCACTTTTGACGAGCCTTGAAACTCCGTCTTCAGAATATCCCACGCATCTTTAGCCTTCTTAACACCAAATATTCTAGGATAAATGGCTTTACTTACACCTTGCTGGATGATTCTCAATGCTGTAGCATTTTTCTTCACATTCTCCTTGTATTCATTCTCTTTCTCTGCAATCGAGGAAGCGTTTCTTCGAATTGGGCGTTCTTCATATCCTTCTTCAACCACATCCCACAGATCTTGAGAGATAAATATAGTTTTCATTTGAGAATTCCAGTAATCATAGTGTTCACCATTGAAAACTGGAATTTGATTTGTTGTGTAAGAGAAGATTGAATTTGAATTTGACGTTGCCATCCCTTTTTATTTTATTTTAAATAAACCAGGCTGCTCTGGTACCAAAACTGTTGGAGTCAGAGGAAGAAAAGGAACAAAAAACGTGAGAATTAGAATGTGGCAGTGATTTTTCTTTTTCATTGCAGTACCTTGACAATACATAGAACCTCTAGTTATATTGATGCATAGAAAGTTCTAGTAAATAAGTGAATGCACCTAGGTATATTAAATGACATTCTCTGGAACTTACAGATACATGAAGAGACTTCTAGATACAATAAGGAACCTAGGATAATGGAAAATTACAAATTATCATTTAACAACCGCACCACCTTAACAGAATGTCTTTGCGGGAAACTTCAACGGCAACGATGGCAATAGATAGGATCAGCAATTTACCAGACGATATCCTGATTCACATTCTCTCTTCTCTTCCCACCAAACAAGCCTTGGTGACTTCAATTGTTTCAAAGAGATGGAAGCATCTATGGTGTTACGTTCCAGATATGGAATTGGAATTCGTCGATGACAAAGCGGAAGAAGCCAAACACTCTTTATTCGACAAATTCGTTTACTCAGTTTTGGTCTCGCTTGAAGCTGCGGGTAAACAACAGAAGGCTAATACACCTTTTTCCCATATATGTATCCACAGTTTCATCCTGCATGTTGAACACAGGATGCATGATTGGGAAAGAATGATCCCTCATCTTCCTTATTCTATCCTTACTTGTGAAACCCTTGTTGTTCTTAAGCTCAGTTTTCTCAATATGGGTGAGGAGTTTTATTATACTCCCATAACATTACCCTCACTCAAAACCCTACATTTGAAAGTTATTAGCTTTCAACAAGAAGTTGATCTTATACTCCTCACAGATAAATGTCCAAATCTTGAAGAACTTCTACTATTTGATATAACCTATGCCACTTCTTGTTCCATAGAATGGGGTGAAACGTTAACAAAGTTGAAAAGAGCCGATATTACCGATTGCAATTTCTATATTCCAATGGAAACAGTTTCAAATGCCGAGTTTCTCTGCGTAAAACTACCCAGGGTATGTGTTATTATTATATGCATACCATTGAAAATCAATAATTAACGTGTGTTGATTATTTTTTAATACTCGCATTTTTAAATAATGTAGGGTTATCAAGGTTGGGACCTTCCTACATTCCATAATTTGACCCGTTTGGTGCTCTGCAATCATTGGGATATAGTTCCAAGAATGCTGCACCTTTGTCCTAAGCTTCAAAATCTTGACCTTTTTCAGGTTTGTTTCTTAAATTTAACAATCATATTTGATTTTATTATTTTTTTCCTTTCTTTTCTTGACATTCAAGTATGTATCATTTTATTTCTTTTGTATTATTAACAGCACATAGAAGGCAGTTTTTGGGAGGATGGGTACATTGGACATGAAAAGTGGGCCGATCCAAAATCTGTTCCGGGCTGCCTTTCATCAAACCTTAGAACTTGTACAATGCGTAACATTGCAATTGGAAACCTGCAGAGTTATCACATTATGTTAGCAAAATTTATTCTGAAGAATTCAACAGTTTTAGAAACTATGTCAATCTGGTGCTTCTTGAAACGGTCTAAAATAGAAAGAGAATTAACCTCGTGTTCAAGAGCTTCTGCAACATGTCGACTTTCAATTTATGATAAATTTCAATATTATTATGTAAGTAGTAGTAGTTTCTCTATTCTCTCATTTGTTTCATTAGTTGCTACCATGAGATTGTTGGATTTGCTGGTTTTATGAACTTTATGCTGCTATGTAGGTCATTGTAAACTTTGTCTCGGTGCACAAATTAAGAAAAAATTATCCTTAATTGATTTAGCCTTTTACTTGCATGATCTTTTTGAAGATTTGGTTTATTGACATTAGTTATTTGCTGCATAAGTAATGAATAATCTGTTAATTTTAAAAGGGTAGTGTAGCAGGCATAGGCAGACAAAATTTAGGTTTCTTGGTCCCTTTTGAAATTTCAATGAAGGGCCCTTAAATTAGTATTATTAATTAAAAGATAAATAGAAAACATGTTGAATAAGGTAGACACTAATTGCATGTTTAGATCAGCGGTTAATTCGGCAGAATTTCTGTGTTGCTGGTGTTGCCATCTAACTTTATCTCTTTTATGTATAGCATTTGAATAATGGTGTTGTCGTCTAACTTTATCTCTTTTATGTAGAGCCCCGAAGAAAACCAAGAAGTGAGCAGCATACCCAGAAAATCAAAGGATAAGTGCATAATCATGTAGTGTGTGCTATAATTGTGTTCAATGCTAACTAGCCTCGATTTTTTTTGTTGGTTTCGACTTTGTTTTATAAGTATAAACTTATTTCTTGCTATAACTTTGTATTATACCTATTCGTTGGTTTGTGTTTTGGACCTTTGGTTTTTAATATTCACCAAGGTTGCAGTATACTTGTCTTGTCCGTTTATTCCGCACTACTAATTCCATTCTAATACAATTAACTATATACAAGTATATCTACACCAATGTTTGACCGGGATTCTTTACCATATGAGATTCACTTAGGCATTACATTCATTATCTTCATTGAGCCAGTTGAGATCTGATGTAGATGAGAACTCTTGGTTAGGATGCCTGAAGTCAGATCGTTGATGTCGGATTGTTTATATCTTTTAGAATGGATGGTTCTCTACTCTTTTACGATCTGATTTCTCATTGGTTCCTTTCGTTAACTAAAATCTTAGTACCTGCCTTGTTTCTGGTTCCTGTTGTATAATGCAACTAAGTATTACGTTATGATCCTTCCGAACCTGGATTCGGTATAGTATTTCCGCCTCTTATAAATTTTAGGTCCCTTTCTTTTGGTGATTGACCAACTTGCCATAGTTGATGTCCATCCATATTTTGTCTGCAGTATTTGAGAGGAACAAAAATTGTTTCTACAATCTCCATTTCATAGTGGAGGGCCTTAATATTTGTTGCTAGGTCATTGATTTTTGGCTTTTACATGCCCTGCTGATCTTCATTGTTTAGGTTACGCTTCTGTTAACAAATTTGCTGCAAATGATTCTGCATAAAGTAATTTTTGGTTTTAGATTTTTACACCACTTTGGTATGTGAAATAAACCAATTAAGAGAATTGCATATATGATATGTCCTCAGTATCCAAAACCAAATGGGAATGGGAATTATCGCATTGTGCGATTAAAGTTGCAGAATAACACGCATACCTTCTTTCCATGCAGAGTAGCATTGGCTACTTTCTCCTCTCACTATGTTTGTTTTTCATAGCATTTTTCTCAAGCAACGCTAACAGGCTGTTGTTTTAATCCTTAGTCAAGGTGACATTTCCTTCTTCGACTTGATTCTGAGACTGTCAAAATCTTCAGCATTTACATTGTTGACATAAGAGTTGTTCTCTGGATATCCATGCTTTTTGTAGCATATTTCCATTGTGTAACAAAATTAAAATCGTCTTCTCTCGCCACTGGGTAGCGAGTAGGGTTTTCAGATGGATGAATGTAATTCGCATCCAACGCTGCATTGGGATTCAAATTTTAGCTGATTCCATAGTTGTTACCTCTTGCCATCGTTTCAATTCAGATTGCAACCGTCTCATTGAGTAAAATCAATGTTCACCAAGAACTGTGTGAATGAATGAGTCTCTCTAATTCTCATTGAAAAAGTTACACAACATTTTATAGTCTAGAAAAAACAACTTTCATTATTATCTTTCTTTTGACAGTAAAAACAACTTTCATTGAGTTAACAAAAAGTCATTATATATATAACATGGTAAATTTGGTTAGAGACATTTCCCATCCAAGATTTACCACCAACAGAGGAGGCTACACCTACTAAACTATGACATTCCTTTTACTGCTTACAAAGGACACTACTTTAATTAGTCTACAAAGCATAAGTAGACTAATTAAAATGAAAATTGAAGCATCAGGAAAATTTAAGCATTAGGAAAATTTAAGCTTCATGTCAAATTTGAAAGCAATGTCACTACTTAGGTCTTGTTTGGATTGACTTATTTTTAAGCTTATAAAAAATAGTTTATGTAAATAAATAAGTTTTTTTTTTCTTTGAAAGGGTAAATAAGCTTGTATGTTAATTCATAAGTTCTTATCACGAAAAGTTGTATCTTGATAAGATGTTTTTCCATAAATTACATTGACGAGCTTTATGAATAATATAAAAATTTATTTCTTTGCATAAAAGATGTGTATGCTTTGTTATGTCTCAGTTCCTTGGAGTTTCAATTTTTATTTATAAAATTAAGCTAGTATTTTTTTTTGTTTAAGTTAGCTTATTACATTTCTTGTTTAGTTTCTGTATAAACACGTATAATTACTTTTAATCACCTTTTCTTTATAAGAGTATTGTAAATTTATTTTTCTAACAAGTGTTATATACTGCACATAATACATTCAGATTAGAGTATAATCAACAAGTTTGTAAAATGGATTTAGTGACCCTCAAAGGCTTCAAATGCTCCACGTTATAAAAAAATTAAAAAATTAAGGAGTGGAACTGTGGAAGCAACATAGTTCATAAAATGCAACTGTTCATGTTTATAATATCAACCATTCAAACATCATTGTGTTTTTATCCAATAGAACACAAAGAAGTAAAATAGGAGGATTTTGGATGATGATTGAGAGCAGAAATTATAATTAAAATTATAAAGTTATTCAATAGTAAGAAGTCAATACATGAAAATTAACATGGACTTGGTTCCCTTACAATACTGGCAGTAACTATCCTAGACAATTAAGCATTGATCATGTGCTTGGTTTGGATTCAATTGAACAGGCATCAACTAAATTAAACAAGTGCCCATAATATGATGGAATTAAGAAAATGAAGTAACACAAGTGGTTTTCCAAATTTAAGATCAATAGAAGTCATGAGCCTATCAAACAAGTGATGCTAAAAAGGAAAAAAAAAAAAAAAAACTCAAATTCTTAAAGAACAAAGATCTGAATCACAAATTTTAAAAAATGAAAACAAAAATTATTTTCACAAAATAAATAGACCCTAAATTGTTGGTCTCAAAGGGTTATTGAGATGTAATAGAAGCAATCATGTCTTGTGTATGGGAGAATCCGAGTTCGAATTACAATTGAAACAACCATTTGTTCATTTGTCAGACTTTACTTACCTCTTAACCAAACTGCGGATTACCATGGTCCCTTTTCGAAAACTAGAGGGGTAAGACCAAAAGCAAATCACATTGAGTTGAAACAAGATCGGTTTCTTGTGTAATAAGATACACTTGATATGAAGAAGCAATTTTTATACCAAAGCTTAAAATAAAAGCCAGGAAAAGAGACATATAAAGTTTGACTGATTTCGATATAAGATGATCTATCAAATTAATATAGGAAAGAGTTATGGTGTTACAGCACATATTCATACTCCTGCAACACAAAATCTAGTACAAATATGTGTGCGGTTCTTTGCATGTTTGGAAAATTGGCAAAGTACACTTTCCAAAGCTTCCAAATTCAGTTTTCAGAAACAATCCTCGGTTACTTGTCGTTGAAAAGAGTGCTGCCGCAACTCCAACTGCAATCCAAACACGAACCCTTAACCTTTACAGAATGCTGGTGAGATTATTGCCGATCAAGCCATTAGAGAGCAGCAGAAACAAGAAATGTTTGAATTCTTTGCAACAGCTCAGCTTTTACAGAATCAGGAACTGAGGCTGCAGAGAAATTCTCTAGCTAGTTAGTTGGAAGTTTTGGTGCAAAGAAAATTAAAGCCACAATACAGTTGTACAGTTTCTAATGTTGAAAGACATAACATTCAATTATATAACAGCTTTTAAAATATTTTTCAATAGATTCATGAACAAATAAAATGCAGAATTCCACTTCAACCAAGTTACCATAAGGCATCGATATGCAGAACAGAAGTATTTCGTAAAAGAAATTAATAATACCTCGACCCTTTGGAGTAATTACGTGTATAAGTTCATCTACGGTAACATTATTCCTCCCTTTCTTCTTTACAAAGGCTCTGTAGAAAGAAAAATAGTATCATAAATTCCAACTTGTAGAAGTTACACAAAAAAGGAGATGTGTCCGAGTTTGAAGAGGAAAAGGTGGAATCAAACACAGAAACACAACAATAGGGGAAGATAAAACAGTAAGAAGAATGAATGTACAGAAGTTGAGATTATCTGATAGGAAAAAGAAAAAAAAAAAGTATGTAGCTTGATAACATTTTTTGGATACGATATCACCAGAATTTCATTTTGATTATTCATGGTCTTATTATGATACAGCTAAGTGGCAACTAAAGCTCATGCAACTGAATCTCTAACACTAAATCCAAAAAGCAGACACCAAGCTTATATAATAATTCACTGATCAGTAATCCCTTCTGCCAAACAACACATCTTTACTAGGAAAAACATGACATTATATTATATGGCGGATAGCATAGCGGTAAGTCCGCTACACCAAAGTCTAGGGGAAAAGAACAGATCTGGCAGTGCAGAGAACAGGAGAGAGAAGGTCGCTCCGCATCAGAATCACACGGCAGCAAAGGTTGCATAGAGCATAGGAGAGGTAGCAGTCTCGGAGAGGCGAGGTCGTGGAAGAGAAGAGGAGAGATCACAGAAGTCAAAACCCTTAAGGATTCAAAAGGTTGAAAACAATAATCATAAACAGCCAAAAAAAACAAGGGCATTTTTGTCTTTTCAAGATAAAAAACAAGGGCATATATGGCTTTTCCGATCATCTTCTCTTTTGGGCACGTCTTCTATGTGATTCCTCCGCGACTCTTCCGCCAAGCACAGTGCTATGGCTGAACACATTCTCTCCACCACAGGATTTTGTGCAGTGTTGAATCTCCACTGTGTCGCACACTGCCGTGATTGCGGTTGCCACCACTGCTATTGACTACAGAGATATGGCTATACACGTTGGACTGAGATGCATCTTGACTAAGACAGTACAACACAAGAATGACTTGAACATGATATGGCAGTGGTACAGTTATAGTTTCTTTTGTGAATGGAAAAAGGTAAGTTTGGTAATTTGATATGGCAAACCATTATTTAGTTTCTTAACGCAAAAAGCGTCCTAATGCCTTGCTTAGAGTGCCCATGGTTGGTGAACCTTTCATATATTTGTCTATACATACTACAAGAAAAAAAAAACTAAAGCATATAATCACACGAGAAATTTTCTAGCTTATGGATTCCCTATAAGAAAAAGTTTCTACATGAAAATAAAAGAAGTGACCTTTGAGCTAATACTTGTAGAGCTAAAAAGGAGGGAAAACTGAAATGATAAATAAGAATAGGAATGAATAGTTGAATCTAAAATTTACCAAAAACCTGGTGCAGAATCATACATCTAGCAAAGAAAATGGAAGCGATACCAATCCATAATAAGCAACTTAGTGCAACATGTCGGCAATTAGAGGGTATAGTGGTGCTATGGCACTATAGCGTACCAGAATTTTAACAAACCACTATTTTCCGCCAGTAGCGATTGACAATATTGTATTGTTTTAAAATTGATGTATGATATGGAAAAGTGGATGTCACTCGTTCAATGCAAGTGTAAGACTGATTTACACTGATCGTGTATGTCCATTAAACTCTTGAATTTATAATATAACAAATAACCTTGAAACTACAAATTATTTTCTTCCAAATGCCTTAATACAAAAGAAAATCAGAATACAATTAACAATAAAATAAAATAAAATAAAATAAAAACCTGCAGATAGCTTTCATTTCATCCTTCCAACCACAATCCACGAGTCTTTCCCTCAAAAGTTCCATCAATCGCTCTTTCTCTCCAGTCTCAATAAACTATTAAACAGTCCAAAAACAAAAAAACAGATTTAGGCCTTGTTTCGATAAACAGCTTAATTTGCAACTTATAGCATAAGCACTTATGAATAACCTATTTCTATTACACAAGATAAAATAAAGTCAAATTGTTTTGGTATAAGCTATAAACTGGTTTCATAACCTATCTTAAAGAACTTATGAAAATAAGCTAAAAACAGCTTGTGAACATGTCATAAGTTGTTTTCATAAGCAATATCTCCCAAACAGTCTCAAAAGTGCTTGTACCAGTAGTAGATAAACTCAAATAAGTCAATTCAAACATACCCATAGTTATGAATAAGCTACTTCTTTCTATTACAGAAATAAAATAAAGTCAATTTGTTTCAGCATAAGCCATAAGTCGTTTACATAAGCTATCTTAGAGAACTTATCGAAATAAAGCTTATGAGCATGGCATAAGATGTTTTCATGAGTTCTCACAAACTGGTAGCACCAGTGTCCAGTGTCCGACACGTGTTCATTTGTGTCAGTGTCGTGTCTAGTGTCCGTGTTTGAGTTTCGTAACTCACTATGGCTGTAAATAAGCTCAAATAAGTGAATGGAAACAAACCTTAATATTGATGAGTTCCTGAAAAGTGGGTTCTCTTTCGACAACATCAGGTGTTGGGGGTCGATTCACCGATGATTTTGGCTTCCTTAAGAAAATGATTAAACAAATAATAAAAATCAAACAAAATCTGAAAAAGAATGAAACAGATTTGAGAAGGTGAATGTGTGCTCACATGTTTAGAAGGATTGCACAACGCACTGTTCGTGTTTCTTTCTTTCTTTCAAACGATGGATGCAACTAGAGTGAACGTATCCCTTTCTTTTCTTTTCTTTTCTTTTACGTTTTTTCTTCAAAAAATCACTTTTTTTTAGTTTTTTTTTTTTTTGGGTTTCGCACCGGTTTCCGATCTACCAATGTGTTAAAACCGAAAATGAAATGTTTGGTCGAACTCATGATTCTATTTTCCACAAGACAGATGAGTTATTTCGACATACTACAAAGTGCAAAGAGAGACCAAAAGCATACAGACTTCGACATGCTGCATTTTCGACAAAGTGATTTAATATATTTCATGTATGTGGTTATTGATTGATTTTTGTGGGAAAAGCTTGGTGAAAGAAAGAAATTCTTGGCATAACACTGTGTGGAGCGTAATGTAGCAAATACTTTCTTATGCAAGATCCAATGTCTCAATTTTATTACTATGGACTTGAATACTTCGACATAGACATTGTGGTAGTAATAATAATAAGGCAAAGTCGAACATGCGGTGACAAACAAGGCTGAAGTGCATTGAAGATTATTCTTAGTGTCTTATTGCATGAAAGTTATTTCCTAGTGTCTTAGAAAGTTATTTCTACTTTTAATATAGACCATATGATTTAGTGGTAGTTTTCTCTACAAGGTCTATATATATATATCAGTTTGTAATAATAACAATGGGTTGGTTTCTTGGTTTCTGAAAACTCTGCAACACTCACACGTCGCGTGAGCAATCGGGTTCAGGAATGGACATAATGATAGATTCCAACCATCTTTTACATTCCTGCAATTTAATATCAATGTTCTTGTTTTACTTTCCTTTTTCTTTTGAATTTTTTTTCATCTTTATTCTATTTCTTTTTCTTTTTAACATGCTCATTTGAGCAATTTTCTATCATGTTGTCATGAGACGACTTGTTATTACAAGATGTTAGATGCATTTCTGACATTAATGTTCTTAAAGAATGCATGAAATGATGTCATTAACCGTGTGACTTGAACGATCCCTTTTAAAAATACATTTGTTACCATCGATGGCAAATGAAGTTTACGTTACCAAAAATCGGTGTAAACAAAGTGGCACATCCAGTGGGACCATTTCAAGTTTTGCGAGACCCAACACTTTATATGCATAAAAAATGGTTTGTTTCAGCCATGTTTAAAAACTTTTTCAAAACCTTGGAAAGAAATTTCCATTGTAGTTCTAATACTTTATGTGTTTTAAAAATGGTGATTTAATCTTTATGATTAATAGTGTTCTGAAAAATTTCTGGATATATATGTCAAATTATTACCATAAAAATGGTTTTTGAAACCATAAATCGAAATGGTTTTGTTTTTAAACCATGATCATATGAAATGCTTGAAAGTTTTACAAAGATTGGTATTTTAAAGCCAAAATGAAATGAAGAATAATTGGTTTTTAAACTTGGCTAGATGATTTAAATTGAAAAGCGAAGAGTCTGGGTTTGAAAATAGGTTTGATGTCTAAAGGAACAATACCATGAACATAGTTAATTTGTTCTCTTTCAAAGTCATGTACAAATGGTGTTCGTTCTTCATATTTTATTTATGATGAGTGCTAAATTGTACAAAGGAAAAATTGAAGAATGACAAGAAGAGGGTAACGTGTAAAGAATCAAAGAAGATACAAATAGAGTTCGACGGAAATCAGACATGACTTGGTGTAAAATCGATGGATGAACAATGGTTTGTGCATTTGGTTAGTTGGATCCCTCGTAATAATTATCATTTCCCTTTATTTAATTAGTGGTCTTGATTTTCTAAAAGTTCATTAAAGCCAATATACCAAATTTGAATTTGGCTTGAAAAGATGAAAAAGAACTTTTGATGAAGTGGTCGAAGAAGACCATACATTGTTCATTTTTGGTATTATGTTTCAAAATGTTATTCCTCTCATGTCTTTCGAGAAACAACATTTTGGGGGCCTCTGTTAAAACCAAAAATGAAATATTTGGTCGAACTCATGATTCTATTTTCGACAAGGCAGATGAGTTGTTTCGACATACTACAAAGTGCAAAGAGAGACCAAGAGCATACAGACTTCGACATGCTGGATTTTTGACAAAGTGATTTAATATATTTCATGCATGTGGTTAATGATTATTTTTGTGGGAAAAGCTTGGTGAAAGAAAGAAATTCTTGGCATAGCACTGTGTGGAGCGTGATGTATCAAATACTTTCTTGTGCAAGATCTAATGTCTCAATTTTATTACTATGGACTTGAATACTTCGACATAGACATTGTGGTAGTAATAATAATAAGGCAAAGTCGAACATGCGGTGACAAACAAGGCTGAAGTGCATTGAAGATTATTTCTTAGTGTCTTAGTGCATGAAAGTTATTTCCTAGTGTCTTAGAAAGTTATAGGATGTTATTTCTACTTTTAATATAGACCATAGGATTTAGTGGTAGTTTTCTCTACAAGGTCTATATATATCAGTTTGTAATAATAACAATGGGTTGGTTTCTTGATTTCTGAAAACTCTGCAACACCCACACGCCGCGTGAGCAATCGGGTTCAAGAATGGACAGAATGATAGATTCCAACCACCCTTTACATTCCTGCAATTTAATATCAATGTTCTTGTTTTACTTTCCTTTTTCTTTTGCATTTCTTTTCATCTTTATTCTATTTCTTTTTCTTTTTAACATGCTCATTTGAGCAATTTTCTATCATGTTGTCATGAGACAACTTGTTATTACAAGATGTTAGATGCATTTCTGACATTAATGTTCTTAAAGAATGCATGAAGTGATGTCATAAACCGCGAGGCTTGAACGATCCTCTTTAAAAATACATATGTTACCATCGATGACAAATGAAGTTTACGTTACCAAAAATCGGTGTAAACACAATGGTGAGTGACTAACCCTGCTCATGCGTAGAAGCATACGCACTGACCAAGTGTTGTTCCTCTTGGGAATCAAACCCGATATTCTCCAAGTACGTTCTTAGAAGGAGCTCTTTGCCACCGTAGCCCAAACAACTTGGTTATCAAACATGGTTTTAATGAATAACTTGTAAACAATTCATCTCAAAAAAGAAACTTATAACGGATTGAAAGTTGATAAGAATAAGTTATTTTGTAAAATTGGTATAGTTTGATAAAAAAAACTTATTAATGACTTAACTAATTTTAAATATAAATTAAAAACTATAATATATTTGATTAATATTTAGTTTTGTTCAATTAAAATAACATGAGTGAAGTCGAAAGAAAAAAAAATAATAAGTTATAAATTATTTGAAATAGCTTATGAATAAATGTTATTAGCCATTAAAAGTAAGATTTTATTTACAAGTATTAAAAGTAAGTTTTAAGCTCATAAAAAATAAAAATATCAAAAAAAAATTTAGTCGTATGAATTTATATATTATAAGGTTGGGGAATGTTAACGAGTTTAAACACTTTAAATGGTAAGTTTTTATGAAAAGTTGTGTATTCAATGCATTGAAAATTATAATGATTGACTTTTAAAAAAATAATTGTTAAATTTGATATTCTTAATGAATGTTTCGGAAGCACTTGTTGACAAAACTCTTTTAAGATTTGTACAGTAGATATGTACAAAAGTACTTGATTCTTTTTTTTTTTACACAAAAAAAAAACTTGATTTGGTATGATAAAAAAATTCTTCAAAACCAATGCTAAATTAAACAAGGACTATTACTTTTTTCATACAACAAGATTCTCTATTTTTTTTCCTTCAAAATTACCCTTCAGATTTTAGAATCCGAAACGAAATATGAGTGTCGGTTTGAGTTGAATTTCAACCATCTCCTTACCTTGATTAATCAACATCAAACGATCCACTAGTTTCAAATCCACTTTCTGACTTTCTTTGATTTCCTTCAAAATGTTCCTTGTCATCTTCAACATTCTCAACTTCACACCACTTGATCTTAATTCAATTACCAAACTTAAATCTCTGAATTTGCTCAATCAACTCTAATTCATGTACATAAGTGCCGACATATGCAATGACTTCCTACTCAACGCATCTGCTACCACATTAGCCTTACCCGGATGATAATTCAACTCAAAATCATAATCCTTAAGAAATTCCAACTATCTCATCTACCTCATATTCATGAGTCTATGTGAGAGTCGTGTATTTGATTATGTGAAGATATGTACATGGATATGTGTGCTTTCAGTGATAATTGTGTAATTATGATGATGTTGATGAAATGTGAATGGTGTATAATCGACTTGGTGATAAAATGACGATGTGAATACTTGTTATATCTTATGATGATGATTGGAGAGTTGTTGCGTTTATTTAATTGCTTGAAAGAGATTATATGTGATTATAGTATTTTAAGAAATGATTATGTGCATTTGTATGTGATATTTGAATCCTGCAATATTATGCTTAAGTTTGTATATTCTTTATGTTGAACGTATATGTTACCCTCCAGTGATTTTTTGATCGCCTGCATCCTCGTGGTGTAGAGGTGCGGATTGAGGATGTTTGATCGGCGTGTGTTCCAGAGGATGGCTTGATGCCTACTCTTTCTTTCTATGCTTATGTTTTTGGAGTCTTAGTACCAGTGCTCTGATTAGATGTTGGGGATTTTATTTTATCTTTGGATTACATGTTTGAGGAACCTTTGAGTTCACTATATTGATGTATTTGAGATTATGACTTTATTATGTCTGAGATGTTATTACCGCTGCGACTGTTGATGTTTATGATGATTTATGACTTTTTTTGGATTAATTTACGAAAAATATTTTTCAAAATTTTGAAAAACATATTTTCCGAAAATTCCAAAATTTATAATTTACGAAAAATATATATTTCAAAAAAATTTATATTAAAGAAAAATATTTAATAATTGAGAATTAAAAAAATCTGGAATTTTTTTTAATATTTAAATTTATTCTTATCTATTTTCTAAATGTGGTATTTGTATTAAAAATTGATGGCATTTTTGAAAAGAAACAGCCGGTCCAAAATAACTGAAAGGAGTTGTTTTCTTTATATATATATATATATATATATATATATATATATATATATATATATCCCAAAAAAAAAATATATGAAAAATACAAAAATTTCTAAACTTACTATATTTTGAAATTTTTTTAAAAAAATCCAAATTAAATTAAATTTTTAAAAATATTCAAAAAAATAACAAAAGCTAATTTTTGAATGATTATTTTTTTCTGAATTTTTTTATTTTTTGAAAAAAATCCAATTTTTTTCGTTTTTTTAAAAAACAGATTTTTTTCTTATTTTTAAATTTTTTGAAAATTAATTTTTTGTTTTTTTTTATTTTTTATCTTTTTAAAATAATTTTTTAAACCATTACACACATGTCAGGTTTAAAAAAAATTAAAATTAAAATAATTACACATTGGCGTGCCACGTCAGTGTCCATTACACACGTGTCAGGTTTTAAATAAAATAAAAAATAAAATAAATACACAGTGGCGTGCCACATCAACGTCTAGATGGGATCAGGGGTGTTTTGTAGAGAATCTTCATATTACAGGGGTGTTTTGTGGAGAATCTTCATATTATAGGGTTGGAATCTAATTTTTTTTTTACAGGAGGTAAACCGGAACTCGCCCAAATTATAGGGGGTAAAGACATATTAACCCTTAATATTATTTGGACTTCAGCTCTTTTTACTATTTGGAAGGACCACAATATAATGCATTTTCACAGTAAATCGGAACAACTTCTATCTTTATTGAAAAAGGTTAAACTCCAAACATTTTCTTGGTTTAAATCTTATTATGTTGTTTTTGGTTTTGAGTATTCGATTTGGATGTTAAATCCTTATTATGTTTTCAAGTTATAACATAATTTTGGCAACTTTGTAGCAGCTTGTGGATTGTCTTTTTGTAATTTTTGGATACGTTAGCTTCAATTGGTGCATCTTCTTGGCAACTTTGTAGCAGCTTGTGGATTGTCTTTTTGTAATTTTTGGATACGTTAGCTTCATTTGGTGCATCATGTGCTAGATGAGCTTGTGTGGGTTTTTTAATATAATTTGTTTAGCTTAAAAAAAAAAAATTCAAAAATTAACTGCAATACAAATGTTTCAAATTTTCAAGAATGAATTGTTAACTACAATACATTATTTTGATACTTACTACACTCATTGCTATTTTTTCGAAAATTACATTCACTGTCTTTCAATATTCTCAGTTCTCAGCTCTAAACAACTTTATTCTTTTCAAAGAATATCTCAAATCAAACCCCTTTCTTCCTTTAAACACTGGGAGTGAACACTCCTTTGACTTGAATTAACTTAGATGCTATTTGTCGCGTCATTTTTCGGAGATCAAGGCTATTTGATTAGCTTTTGACTCACTAATTATTTCACGACTGAACATTTAATTTTTGAAAGAAAATAAGGGAAAAAAGTTCAAAGACCCCGTATTTAAAGAGATTTAGGGTTCGGGGGTTAGTTACATGAAGGGAAGGTATTAGCACCCTTCATGCCCGTAGTACTCTACGGGAACCTCTTGGTTTTATTTAATTTAATGTGCTATAACTTACTTAATAAAAAATAATTAAAAAAAAGAGACCTAATTATCTACATTTTTTATTGATTTGAGAGGACGAGTGTCCTTTGCCTACGTACCCGTGAGGGATCAAAACCTCGTAGTTCGGGGTAGAAATTGACGTTTGATGTGTTTGGTTGATTTTAATGTTTTTGAAAATGTTTTGAAATAAAAAAATCCAAGTGGCAAAATAAATTTGTTTGTGTTTTTTATATTAATGAAATGAGTGAAAATAGAATTTAGATTGATTGCAATTTTTATTTATGAAATGACAAAATAAAGGGTCACTTGATTTAAACAATCAAGGTTTATTATGAAAATGTTTTGTGTTTGGTTATTTTGAATGTTTTTGTTGTTTTAAATTTTGAACTAGAATAAAATAACTAACGGAGCGGAAAAGAATAAAAGCGCTGGGAACTCACAGTGGCGTTGGACCACATGAGGACCCCTAACCTAAACTACGAAACATAAAAGACAACGCATAACCCACGCACGCACACATGCACCTAGCTATTACAAAAAAAAACCTAATGATACATTCTACGGTCTGCGATAAAATAAATAAATTACATTAAACCTATTTTTTTACATACTAAATTCTTGCTATAAAATAAATGATGTAAAAAAAAATATATGCATGAACAAATAATAACGTGCAGAACAATAAAACTAACCTAAATAAAAATGCATGAAAAATAAAAATGAGATGCTAAACAAAATTGAAATTCATGAAAAATAAAAGAAATGATAGGGGGTACTGGTGGAAAAAAGGGGGTGTAGGAATGAAACTGGGCCTTAACACATGCAAGGATGTGGGCCGTATGGGTGCTGCAGGGGCGGTTCGGTTCAATCCTGGGTCGGACCAGGAGAACCGAACCGGGTTAGTGAGAGTATATAAGGGTTGTACAACCCTATTTCTTCTCATTTGTGTTGCTGGTTTCTCTCTCTTCCTCCCAAAATAAAAAAAGCTCTCTTCTCTCTCTCCCCTTTTCCTTTTCGAAATTCTGGGTTTCTAAAGGAGGAGGATGAACATTCATCCCCTCCGGCGGAAGGCGTGGTGGTCGGAGACATCTCCGGTGCGGTGGCCGGCGAGCCATCGCGGCTGCGTCGCCGCGCCGGAGATGAAAGGGTCTTTTTTTGTTTTTTTTTTTTTGGTTTCAAACCTTTTTCTCTGCCTCTACTCGATTTTCAACACCAAAAATCCCAAATAACCACTCAACAGTCCTAGATCTAGAAAAATGAAAAAGAAAATCATACCTCTTTATTGGTTCTTTGCGGATCCGTTTTTAATTGTTTATGATTTGTGAGGATTTGATCTGTCCGGTCCTATGAGTGGGTCAACCTTGATGATTGTTCTTAGTGTTGTCCGATTGGTCTCGAAGCTGTGACAGTGGTGTGACTGTGGTTTCGTGATTATGTCTGCTGTTTCTGTTTGTTGCTTTTCTTTGCAGGTTCTTGACTGAAAATTTTCGGCCGTTCTGGTGGATTTTTCCTTCTGAAATTTTTCTCCCCCTCACGTGTGTACACTGTGTGTTATTTATAGAGTCCTGGATTAGGGTTAAGGGGATTAGGGTTAAGGTTTGTTTGTGAGGCAGAAAAATCAGTGCTTTTTGGATCAGAATGGAATAAAACAGGATTGGAATGAACTGATGAGTAAAAAACGTGATTGGAATGAACTGATGAGGATGCAAAAAACATTTACGCGTGACATGCTGTGTTTCACGTATCGGACCAATCTTTGACATTTTTTGATTTTTTTGATTTTCTTCAAGATTTTACCAATTAATGATATTTATAAAAAATGAATAATAATAAAAAGGCATTAAATGAATAAATAAATGATAATAATGATAAAAGAATTATATGGACCTGGACTTATCAAAAATGGCACAAAGACTAAATAATAAAAAAAAAGTTAAAATTAATGAATAAAGATAAAAATAAAAAATAAAGTGAGATGAGGGCCCGACTCGGAACAAAAAAAAATGAGGTATTTTAAAATACCTCTCTGCCGAAATTTTCACTGAAAAGTCAGGATCAAATGACGCGTGTCGGTGGGATCTTGGGTCAAAAATTGGGGTATGACAGATGCCCCTATTTAAGTTTCTTTGTCCGGAGATTTGAAGATGGAATCTTTGATTTGACGGGCCGAAGAGACTTAAATACAAAGTACACCTATTTTTGACCCTAAGATACCGTGTGAATGTGTGTGACGCAATTATGAATGCAAGACAATATGGACGACTCGACTGGGACGAGTAATGAATGCATGTGACACTGTTATGAATGCGAGACAGCATGGATGACTCGACTGGGACGACTAATAATGGCAGGATGCCCGAATTCTTTATAGAAAGGGATCCGACTCTGTTAGGGGAATGTAGTTTCACTGGGGAAATAATTATCTATTTTTGTATTAATTTGGAGCAATGGTTTAACGAAGACCAGACTTTGGATGACATCTCTGGGCCAGACGCACTGGGGATGACACTCAAGGGAACGACGGATAGACGCGGAGTGTCCGTTGTTTAGGACTAACAACTTGGAACAAGGCAAAAGATAAACTTAAATGGTCTGTTGTTTAGGACCGTTGGCTCGAAAATAGTAAAAATGTAAAGGGTCCATTTTGTGGAACTATTAGCTTGAAAGCATATAAAATGTAAGCGGTCCGTTGTGTAGGACTGTCGGCTTGAAAGCAGTAAAGTGTAAGCGGTCCGTTGTGTAGGACTGTCGGCTTGAAAGCAGAAAAGTGTAAGATGTAAGCGGTCCCTTGTGTAGGACCGTCGGCTTGAAAGCAGTAAAGTGTAAGAGGTAAGCGGCCCCTTGTGTAGGACTGTCGGCTTGAAGGCAGTAAAGTGTAAGATGTAAGCGGTCCCTTGTGTAGGACTGTCGGCTTGAAAGCAGTAAAGTGTAAGATGTAAGCGGTCCCTTGTGTAGGACTGTCGGCTTGAAAGCAGTAAAGTGTAAGCGGTCCGTTGTGTAGGACTGTCGGCTTGAAAGCGGATAAAGTGTAAGCGGTCCGTTGTGTAGGACTATCGGCTTTAAACGGTTGAGGACTTGAAATGACAGGATGTGGCCAAAACAAGATTTCGGGTAACCGATGCAACCACTTGTGAATGATGTTGTGTATGTGTTGTGCGTGAGTGAAGGTAATAATGCATGAATGTATGAATGAATGTATGAATGTGTAGACCGGGTTGTAATAGGTAAATTCGACGGAAAGAGATAAAGCAGGTAGGATGGGGAGACTGGCTGACATCGCAGCACCCACACTCGGCAAACTTCCTTGAAGATAACATTGTTGCGGACTAATCGAACAATTTGCACGGCGAAACCTGGCACAAAGTAGTAACTCTCAATATTTCTTGGGGGGAGCCTGTTATTGACCAACACTTTGGGTAGGAGTCGCCATTTCGCATAGAGTGTCAAACCATTGGTATGCCCCAGCAGTCGCGCTCCTTTTGTTTTTGTTTGTTTGCTTGTTTTCTTTTGAAATCCCTAACTTTTGACTGGACCGCCCTTTCGGGTTTTCAGTCCACCGGGAGTATATTTCCTTTTTTGTGCCCCTAATTTTTGCCTGGACCGCCCTTTCGGGTTTTCAATCCACCTGGACGCTCTCTATTGCCTAAGCCGCCTTTTCAGGTTTTCGACTTAGCGAGCTCTTTTTGTATTTTTTTTTGTTTCCTTTTGTAAAACTCCCCACATTGTCTAGCCATGCTTATTTAGTAGGGTCCAAACGTTCCTGGAGGAGAATGTCGACGTACGCTCCATTTTACTCATGAGTCTTAAGGAGCACTTATTTGTTTATGCTTTTGAGAGACGTGAAAAAGTTTTAAGAATTTGCTTCGCAATATTACCATCAAAAACAGAAGAAAGTGTGAATAAAATAAATGAGAATTTCAAATAAAGGGGAAATGGCTCAAATTTTATTGATTGAACGGCGGTCAGCCGATGGCATGACTCCATAGATCTTTACAAAAGTTTAAAAAAACGGTAATTTATTTGTGGAGGGGTACATTGAACTTCACAACCCTATTTTCCCTAACAACTTTGAGTTATGCTGTTCTGATGCTTCAGATCGAAGGTTCTTTGGTAGCAGATATGCCCCAAGTTGATGGCGTCTGACCGAATGCAGTTACTTTGTCTTTTTCTTTATCCTTAATTTTTGCATAGACCGCCCTTTCGGGTTTTCAGCCTATCAGGATAATCTCTGTTTAATGTCTCTAATTTTTGCCTGGACCGCCCTTTCGGGTTTTCAGTCCACCGAGACGCTCATTTTTGCCTAAGCCGCCCTTTCGGGTTTTCGACTTACCGAGCTGTTCTTATAATTTTTAGACAAAATATTTCTTGACTGCATCCGTGTTTACAGTACGCGGAAGTTCTTCACCATCCATAGTTTGAAGGGTCATGGCACCACCGGAGAAGACTCTTTTGACGACGTACGGGCCCTCATAGTTAGGAGTCCACTTGCCCCTGGAGTCGGGCTGGAAGGACAAAATCTTTTTTAGCACAAGATCACCCTCTTTAAATTCACGGGGACGGACTTTCTTATCGAAAGCCTGCTTCATCCTTCTTTGATATAGTTGTCCGTGACATAGAGCAGCCATGCGTTTCTCTTCGATTAAGTTCAACTGATCATACCTACTTTGAGTCCATTCAGCTTCTGATAACTCAGCTTCCATTAAAACTCTCATTGAAGGGACCTCAACTTCTACGGGAAGCACTGCTTCCATACCATATACCAAAGAGAAAGGGGTTGCCCCTGTTGATGTGTGTACGGAAGTACGATATCCATGTAATGCGAATGGAAGCATCTCATGCCAGTCTTTGTAAGTTACCACCATTTTCTGGACAATCTTCTTTATATTCTTGTTTGCGGCTTAGACAGCACCATTCATCTGCGGCCTGTAAGGAGAGGAGTTATGATGCTCGATCTTGAAATCATCACACAGTTCTTTCATCATATTGTTGTTCAGATTCGTCCCATTGTCTGTAATGATTCTGCTAGGGACGCCATATCGGCAGATGATTTGATTCTTGATGAACTTGACCACCACTTGCTTGGTCACATTAGCATAAGATGCAGCTTCAACCCACTTGGTGAAATAGTCGATGGCCACTAGGATGAAATGGTGCCCGTTTGAAGCTTTGGGCTCGATCCTACCAATCATGTCGATGCCCCACATGGAGAAAGGCCACGGGGAAGAGAGAACGTTGAGTGCGGTTGGCGGAACATGAATCTTATCAGCATAGATTTGGCACTTATGACACCGCCTGGCATGCTTGTAACAATCCGCTTCCATCGTCATCCAGTAATAACCTGCCCTTAATATCTTCTTGGTCATTGTATGCCCACTTGAATGAGTACCGAAAGATCCTTCATGTATTTCATGCATCAGTAAATCAGCTTCGCGGGCGTCCACACATCTAAGCAACACCATATCAAAGTTTCTTTTATACAAAATATTTCCGTTCAGGAAGAAGTTGCCAGATAGTCTTCTTAAAGTTTTCTTGTCTTTGTTGCATGCTCCGAGTGGATACTCTTGACTTTGAAGGAAACACTTGATATCATGGTACCATGGTTTGTCGTCAACCACTTCTTCAGTTGCAAATACATGAGCAGGTCTTTCAAGACACCTGATACTGATTAATGGTACTTCATTTCGACGGTTTACTTGGTACATTGAGGATAAGGTAGCTAGAGCATCTGCCATTTGGTTCTCATCACGGGGGATGTGGTGCAATTCGACCTTATTGAAGAAGGTCAGTAACCGTCTCGCGTAGTCTTTGTATGGAATCAAGCCGGGGTGGCGAGTTTCCCATTCTCCTTTGATCTGATTGACTACGAGAGCTGAATCACCATAGATGTCAAGGTTCTCGATTCTTAGATCGATCGCTTCTTCGATACCCATGATGCATGCTTCGTACTCTGCCATGTTGTTTGTGCAGTCGAAGGTTAGTCTGGCAAAGAATGGGTTGTGGGTACCTTTAGGAGTAATAATGACTGCCCCAATGCCGTTGCCATAAACATTAACAGCTCCGTCGAATATCAAACCCCATCATGATTCAGGGTCTGGGCCTTCCCCGAACAACGGCTCGTCACAATCTTTCATTTTCAAATACATGATCTCTTCGTCGGGGAAATCGAACTTTATAGGCTGATAATCTTCGATCGGTTGGTGAGCCAGGTGATCGGCAAGGATGCTACCTTTGATTGCTTTCTGGGAACGGTACTCAATATCATACTCGGATAACAACATCTGCCACCGGGCGATCCTTCCTGTTAAAGCTGGCTTCTCGAAGATGTACTTGATCGGATCCATTTTAGATATCAACCAAGTGGTATGATTAACCATGTAATGACGGAGGCGTTTGGCGGCCCAGGCTAAAGCACAACAAGTCTTCTCAAGCATGGAATAACGAGACTCACAATCAGTAAACTTCTTGCTTAGATAATAAATAGCGTGCTCCTTTCTTCCGGTCTCATCTTGTTGCCCGAGCACACAACCCATAGAAGCATCTAATACAGTTAGGTACATAATCAACGGTCTTCCTTCAACTGGAGGGATAAGAATGGGAGGTTCTAGCAAGTACTCTTTGATGTTGTCGAAGGCTTTCTGACAATCTTCTGTCCATTCAATCCCTTGATCCTTGCGGAGTAACTTGAATATCGGTCCACATGTCGCAGTCATATGAGAAATGAATCTGGAGATGTAATTTAAACGCCCGAGGAATCCTCTTACTTGTTTTTCTGTTTTTGGAGCAGGCATTTCTCTGATGGCTTTGACTTTGTCCGGATCTACTTCGATACCTTTCTGACTAACAATGAAGCCCAGAAGCTTCCCGGATCTGACACCAAAAGTGCACTTATTGGGGTTCAGACGGAGTTGGTATTTTCTCAGTCGTTGGAACATCTTTAGCAAGTATTCGACATGTTCTTCTTCAGTGCTTGATTTGACGATCATATCATCCACATAAACCTCAATTTCTTTGTGCATCATGTCATGAAAAAGGGTAGTCATACCTCTCTGATAAGTAGCTCCTGCGTTTATCAAACCAAACGGCATTACTTTGTAACATAAAGTGCCCCAAGGGGTGATGAAGGATGTTTTTTCTCTATCTTCAGGCGCCATCTTAATTTGATTGTAACCGGAGAAACCGTCCATGAAGAAGAAAACTTTGGATTTTGCAGTACTGTCAACTAACACATCAATATGAGGCAGTGGGAAGTCATCTTTGGGACTAGCTTTGTTCAAGTCACGATAATCAACACACATTCTGACCTTACCATCTTTCTTCGGAACGGGCACTATGTTGGCTAACCATTGAGGGTATTCTGACGTAACGAGGAATCCTGCGTCAATCTGTTTTTGTACTTCCTCTTTGATCTTCCGAGCCATATCAGGGTGGGTTCTTCTCAATTTCTGTTTGACCGGTGGACATTCAGGCTTCAAAGGCAAACGGTGTACCACAATATCAGTATCCAGCCCCGGCATATCCTTATACGACCAAGCAAACACATCGACATATCCTTTGAGAAGTTCTATCACTTGTTTCTTGACATTTGCTTCAAGTGACACCCCGATCCTTATCTCTTTCTTGTCTTCTTCAGAGCCTAGATTGATTACTTCTAATGCTTCCCCATAAGGCTGAATAGCTCTTCTTTCTTGTTCAAGTAAACGAGAAATCTCATCGGGAATCTCCTCAACCTCTTCTTCTTCTGCTTCGTATACGGGGAACTCAAAGTTGGGAGAGATCATAGAGTCACGTTGTTCAACGGGTTTATTGATAATTAATCTGCACATATGTTTAATGATTGATTTTAGAAGAAATGTGTAAATGCAGACCTTTTGGAAGTGATCATGTTTTTTAGTTTTTTGTATTACCATTTTTTTCTTTAAAAGCACAAAATAAAACAAAAGTCGGAAACAAAACGACATTTTATTGATGATTGTAATTTTTGAAGCAAAAAGCCCTAGATAAATTCACTTTCGCTTGGGCCAGGACAAAAGGATTTTTTTTTTAAAAGCATAAAGACAAACAAGTGCATTACTTGGACAAATGAGCAACAAAAGGAACGTCGACAGCAACCCAGTTATGGTTAGACCCTCCTTGCGTCACAAAGTTGCATGGAATTCCTTCGGGGTTGTCTTCAATGACTGCGTTGGTTTCTGGCGGAGAATGAATGAATCCAGCACTGCGAAAAATCCCTCTCTGTGGCTCAATGACGGACCCTGCCTCGGGGATTCCAGCTGATGAAGAGAAACCGAGACCTTCTCGATGCTTGTTCTCTGGTAAGCTTAACACTTGCCCCCAGCCTGTAGACACACCATCTTGGACTACCCTCTGAGCGTCCTTGAAAGATGAAATAGATGCCCCATTCCTCTTTGAATTCTCTTCTTCTAAAGAAAGTCCTTGAAATAAAGATCTCTCGGTATTGTCGGCACCAATGAAAGAGAAAGCCGACAAGTGGCTTACTAACAAAGCTTCTTCTCCATTTACAGTTACCAGTTTCCCATTCTTCACAAACTTCACTTTCTGATGTAAGGTTGACGTCACTGCCCCAGCTCCATGAATCCAAGGTCGGCCCAATAGACAATTGTATGATGCTTGTATATCCATTACTTGAAAAGTAATTTGGAAAACATGTGGCCCGATTGTAATGGGCAAGTCCACCTCTCCGAGAACAGTCTTCCTCGAACCATCAAAAGCCTTCACCATTACTCCACTTCGTCTTAACGGTGTGCCTTGGTAGGAAAGTTGGCTGTAAGTTGCTTTAGCCATCACATTTAGAGCTGACCCGGTGTCTAACAACACATTCGACAAAGCATCTGTCTTGCAATTCAATGATATGTGTAACGCCCAGTTATGGTTCCTTCCTTCTTCTGGGAGTTCTTCATCACTGAAACTCAAGTTGTTGCATGCAGTGATATTCCCCACTATTCCGTTAAACTGACCAACAGTCACATCATGGTCTACAAATGCTTGCTCTAACACGCTCATTAAAGCTCCCCTATGAGCTTCTGAATTCAGCAGTAAGGACATTATCGATATTTTTGACGGAGTCTGCATCAGTTGATCAATTATTTTATAGTCGCTCTTCTTGATTAGCTTGAGCACCTCATCGAAATCAGAACTCGTACCGGCCCCACTAGACTGGCCTGCATCTTGGGATGCACTAGAATCCTTAGCGTGAACCTCTTCAATTAACGGGACGTTAACCCTCTTTGTAAACACTGCAGGGATAACACGCCCGTTCCTCAGTACTCTACTATCTTCAGCAATATTACCCACAGACGGCAAAGATGGTATAGGAACTTCGTGACCTCCTTCTATCATAGTGGCATTGTACTTGTATGGTATGGCCTTTTCAGAGACATAAGGCATTGGTCCTGGTAAGCAAATCACTAAAGGAGTAGCTGACTTCCGACTGTCAAAGAATATCTCCAAAGGCTCAGGAGTCATGACACATACATCGTCACATTTTCTTTCAATAATTAATTCTCCCCGGTTCAGTAGTCCCTGGATATCATCTTTTACTTCCTGGCAACCCCACGGATCTAGACGGCACACCTCACAGGCGGCGTGGTCATGTTTGAAAAAAGACGCTTCACATAACTTGGCATGTAATGGAACCAATGGTGTTCGGATATGTTGCACTTTAAGAACAAGGCAAGTCTCTTGGCAGTCTTCGACCATGTTGACAGCTGGAGCACCATGATTTGGTAACGGGTTGGTTTGAATATTTGGGTTTGAGTCTGTAAAGGTTATTCTCTTTTCATTGATTAGTCTCTGGACGGCGTTCTTCAAACAATAGCAATTCTCAATGTTGTGGCCTGGGGCCCCTTGGTGAAAAGCACAGGTCTGGTCTGGTCTGTACCCTGGTGATGGTTTTTCTGGCACTGGAGGAGGTGGTCTAGTTTGGATCATATTCTGTTTGAGTAACCCTGGAAGCAGTTCTGCATAGGTAATAGGAATTGGGTCAATTTGTAATCTTTGAGCTTGTGGTCGTGGTTGTTGTTGTCGATATGGCTGTTGGGGATACTGTTGGTATGGTTGTTGGGGATATTGTTGGTGTGGTTGTTGCTGGTATGGGCGTTGTTGATGTGGTTGTTGGGGATATTGTTGAGGATATTGCTGAGGATATTGGGGAAGATATTGTTGAGGAAATTGGGGAAGTTGATAATTTAGTGGTTGAGTAGTGTTGGTGGTAGGTGTGAGGGCAGCAATGTGGTTATAGGCTGGATAGTTTGGTTGGTGGGTCACCATGTTGATCTCTTGTTCTTTCTTCTTTGAAAAACTATTTCCGAACTTTCTTGTACTGCCGGTGGATGTATTTTCTTTCACTAACCGTCCTTCTCGGACTCCTTCTTCCAACTGCACCCCCATGTTGACCATCTCTGTGAAGTCTCTGGGCGCACTTCCAACCATCCTCTCATAATAGAACTGACCTAGAGTTTTCAAGAACAGTTTGGTCATCTCCTTTTCTTCTATACCTGGGCTAACCTGGGCAGCAACATCCCTCCATCGCTGGACATACTCTTTGAATGTTTCTCTGTCTTTCTGAGTCATGGCTTGGAGATCACTTCGGTCTGGAGCCATGTCCACATTGAACTTGTACTGCTGCACAAAAGCCTCACACAGACTATTGAAAGTTCGGACCTCTGTACGGTCCAGATTTATGTACCACTTCAGTGCGGCACCAGCTAAACTGTCTTGAAAGTAATGAATGAGGACCTGGTCGTCACGTACATACGTGGACATCTTTCTCATATACATCCGTAGATGCTCTTTAGGACAGGACGTCCCTTTGTATTTCTCAAAGTCTGGGAGCTTGAACTTGTGGGGTATCTGGACATTTGGTACCAAGCAGAGATCATAAGCATCTTTCCCGAATATTTCCCTTCCACGGAGTGCTTGCATTTCCTGATTCATCATCTCAAACTTCTCCTGTAAGTCAACCACTTTGTCATGGGCCCCTATACTCCTTGAGGGAATGATAGGGTCTTCTCTTTGTGGCATAGTATGAACCAGAGGTATTGAGTAAGTTGCAGTCGGAGCGGAAAATGCACTTAGAACGGTAGACACTGGAGCTTCTGAGCCATGAGGACGGAGTACTTCACCAAAGCTAAGAGGCATCCCCCAAGGACGTACTTCCGGTATCACTTGCTGTGAGGTAACAACAGAGGGACCTGCCTCAGCCTGAGTGCTGCCAGGGGGAGGAGGTGGTGGTGGCAGTTGATCTTGTGCGGCCGTTAGTGTCTTTACCAATTCGGTCAGTTCGTCCATCTTGGCCTGCATGGCTTCATTTGCCTCTCGGAGTACTCGGTTTTCTTGTTCGAGAAAGTCCATCCTTTTCTTTACAGCTGCCCGAGTGTAGTGAGTGCGAGTAGATTTGTGGAGAATGCGCCGGGCCACTTTTCAAACAGGTCGACCTTTAAGAATAAAGAATTTGTGTGAGACTTAGGATTTGAAACTATGAATGCAGAATGATGCATGATATGTTTATGCAAAAAGACACATTTTTATCGAATGACTTATAAAAGCATTTCTGTAAACATCGTAGTTGAAAGTTTCATTGAATGATAATTTAAAACATCACAAGATAATTCCCTTTCTAGTAAACTGAGTCAAGGGATGGACTCCAAATTATATTACAAAAAGTTAGAAAACGACATAAAAGATAAATAAAAAAGACTGTAAAACTTTCCAACTCCTGAGGCGGTCTACTCTTCAAAATCTGGATGTGTGCCGGCAAAAAAGTCCATACGCCTCTTCTTACTCCCGGGAACCCGGTCAAGTATGGCATCTTTTTCCTTGATACGGTCTTTCAATTCAGCAATTTCCTGGTCTTTCTTGTGGTTTTTCCAATTTTCTTGTTCTAGCAGGTTCATTATGGCATCCTTCTCACGCTCAGCTATTCGATACTTTCCTTCCCAAACAGCACTTTCACGGCGAGACTCTTGCAACCGTTCCTGGTACTCTTTCTCGGTATCGAAGGTCATAGGTAAAGGTGGTGCTGGAGTAATAGCAGATATGAACCTTGGTAGTTCATAAGGCATCCCGTATTGGGTAGCCCTGTCAATAACCCACTGAGTATAGGATTCGTGGACGGCACCTGTCTTCCTTCCTAACTGGTCTTTATCCCTTCTTCGAATGGTGTTCCATGCTTGCACAATCTTCTTTCTCATGCCTTTACTGTCTTCTTGGTTATGGTAAAACACATTCTCTAGATAGATGTAGTGAGGCTTCCCTTCCATGGGATACCCGAACTGGCGTCTGGCAAGAGTGGAGTTGTAGCTAATTCCTCCGCGTATACCGAGGAGAGGTACGTTATTAAATTCTCCACAACTGTCAATGATGGTTCCTTTATCGTAAGCTCGGTCGTACCACACTACATCAGCAGGGGTAAGGGACATGATTCTTTTGGACCAAAGGAGATTTTCCGGATTGGTTGTAAAGCGAGGGGTTTGGGGTAGATGAGATGTGATCCATCTCTGTAACAGAGGTGCGCAACAAAGGACAGTTCCGCGGCCTGCCAGGGTACGTTCATGGATAGAATGGTACGTGTCGGCCAACAGGGTAGGGACCGGGTTTCTTGATAGGAAGATCTTAATGGCATTGATGTCAACAAAGTCGTTGATGTTTGGGAAAAGTACAAGGCCATATATGAGTAGGGCAAGGATAGAGTGAAAGGCGTCGATGCTGGCTGCTTCGGCGACAATGGTAGCTTGTTTGTAGAGGAATTTGGTAGGTAGGCCCAAAAAATTCCCTTTGAGGATGAGGTTTGCCTTCACTTCGGCTGTTTCAAGGTGGAGAGCTGCAGTAATGGTTGAATGTTTGGGGGTTCTCTCAAGGCCGCTGAAGGGTGGTTCATCAAGTACTGGTAAATTTATCCAATGAGAATATTCTTCAAGGGTGGGAACAAGCTGGTAATCTGGGAAGGTGAAGCAGTGATTGAGAGGATCGTAGAACTGGACCCAAGTATTGAGAAGTCCCTCATCAACATCTGTTTTGACAATGCCTAGCAAACCTCCATGTCGTTCCCGAAAGTAATCCCGGTCAGTCACCTCTTTTGCTAGCTTCTTTAAACTTGAAAGGTCCGGTCTCCTGAAACTATACTGTTTAAGGTTCCTTCTTGGGAAATTCATCTACGATGTTTGCAAAAAAAGTTTCGATGAGTCTTTCGATCTTGATGGAAAAAAATGTTTATGAATGAATGCATGTATGCATGAATATGTTAAAGAACATAGAAAACATGGGGTCAGGTTCAATATGATGGAGTCAAGGGTAAGCGCGCCACATGGTGAGGACTATGGTTTCTCATGTACCTGTATCACGGGTTCTATTGGATCTCAACAATCACTGACCACTTTCGAACGTTGTCGATCAACGGGAGTACTCCCGGTCCAATAACATTCGTAGTAATGTCTCATTTGAGTGTAGTATCGTGTATCGACTAATTCAAGAGTACTCCTGATTAGTCACCGCACTACGCCCTAAAAGGTCAAGATGGGTTAAAGGTAACTAAAGGTTCTCAACTTCGACGAACACTTGAAAGCAATATGTCAAGCATGAGTACTCACGTTGACAACGTATGCATCCAAGATCCCTCCGTTGAGTGGGGTTGTATCACATGTGCCAAAACCGAAGAGTACTCTTGGCCTGAGACTATGATTATACCACCGTCCTATCTTATGTTTCTCTCAAGTCCGGGTTAGGACTTATCTCACCACACACGTTAAGAAAGGAGAAAGAAGGAGGAGGAACATGTATACACGTATTTCTATTTTTGTTTTTTGTTTTTTTAAGCAAGTTATAACACAAAATTTAAATAAAACCAAGTTAGGCTCAACCCTCTTAGAGGTGTCCCCAGTGAAGTCGCCATTTCTGTCGCGTCATTTTTCAGAGATCAAGGCTATTTGATTAGCTTTTGACTCACTAATTATTTCACGACTGAACATTTAATTTTTGAAAGAAAATAAGGGAAAAAAGTTCAAAGACCCCGTATTTAAAGAGATTTAGGGTTCGGGGGTTAGTTACATGAAGGGAAGGTATTAGCACCCTTCATGCCCGTAGTACTCTACGGGAACCTCTTGGTTTTATTTAATTTACTGTGCTATAACTTACTTAATAAAAAATAATTAAAAAAAAGAGACCTAATTATCTACATTTTTTATTGATTTGAGAGGACGAGTGTCCTTTGCCTACGTACCCGTGAGGGATCAAAACCTCGTAGTTCGGGGTAGAAATTGACGTTTGATGTGTTTGGTTGATTTTAATGTTTTTGAAAATGTTTTGAAATAAAAAAATCCAAGTGGCAAAATAAATTTGTTTGTGTTTTTTATATTAATGAAATGAGTGAAAATAGAATTTAGATTGATTGCAATTTTTATTTATGAAATGACAAAATAAAGGGTCACTTGATTTAAACAATCAAGGTTTATTATGAAAATGTTTTGTGTTTGGTTATTTTGAATGTTTTTGTTGTTTTAAATTTTGAACTAGAATAAAATAACTAACGGAGCGGAAAAGAATAAAAGCGCTGGGAACTCACAGTGGCGTTGGACCACATGAGGACCCCTAACCTAAACTACGAAACATAAAAGACAACGCATAACCCACACACGCACACATGCACCTAGCTATTACAAAAAAAAACCTAATGATACATTCTACGGTCTGCGATAAAATAAATAAATTACATTAAACCTATTTTTTTACATACTAAATTCTTGCTATAAAATAAATGATGTAAAAAAATAAATATGCATGAACAAATAATAACGTGCAGAACAATAAAACTAACCTAAATAAAAATGCATGAAAAATAAAAATAAGATGCTAAACAAAATTGAAATGCATGAAAAATAAAAGAAAGGATAGGGGGTACTGGTGGAAAAAAGGGGGTGTAGGAATGAAACTGGGCCTTAACACATGCAAGGATGTGGGCCGTATGGGTGCTGCAGGGGCGGTTCGGTTCAATCCTGGGTCGGACCAGGAGAACCGAACCGGGTTAGTGAGAGTATATAAGGGTTGTACAACCCTATTTCTTCTCATTTGTGTTGCTGGTTTCTCTCTCTTCCTCCCAAAATAAAAAAAGCTCTCTTCACTCTCTCCCCTTTTCCTTTTCGAAATTCTGGGTTTCTAAAGGAGGAGGATGAACATTCATCCCCTCCGGCGGAAGGCGTGGTGGTCGGAGACATCTCCGGTGCAGTGGCCGGCGAGCCATCGCGGCTGCGTCGCCGCGCCGGAGATGAAAGGGTCTTTTTTTGTTTTTTTTTTTTTGGTTTCAAACCTTTTTCTCTGCCTCTACTCGATTTTCAACACCAAAAATCCCAAATAACCACTCAACAGTCCTAGATCTAGAAAAATGAAAAAGAAAATCATACCTCTTTATTGGTTCTTTGCGGATCCGTTTTTAATTGTTTATGATTTGTGAGGATTTGATCCGTCCCGTCCTATGAGTGGGTCAACCTTGATGATTGTTATTAGTGTTGTCCGATTGGTCTCGAAGCTGTGACAGTGGTGTGACTGTGGTTCCGTGATTATGTCTGCTGTTTCTGTTTGTTGCTTTTCTTTGCAGGTTCTTGACTGAAAATTTTCGGCCGTTCTGGTGGATTTTTCCTTCCGAAATTTTTCTCCCCCTCACGTGTGTACACTGTGTGTTATTTATAGAGTCCTGGATTAGGGTTAAGGGGATTAGGGTTAAGGTTTGTTTGTGAGGCAGAAAAATCAGTGCTTTTTGGATCAGAATGGAATCAAACAGGATTGGAATGAACTGATGAGTAAAAAACGTGATTGGAATGAACTGATGAGGATGCAAAAAACATTTACGCGTGACATGCTGTGTTTCACGTATCGGACCAATCTTTGACATTTTTTGATTTTTTTGATTTTCTTCAAGATTTTACCAATTAATGATATTTATAAAAAATGAATAATAATAAAAAGGCATTAAATGAATAAATAAATGGTAATAATGATAAAAGAATTATATGGACCTGGACTTATCAAAAATGGCACAAAGACTAAATAATAAAAAAAAAGTTAAAATTAATGAATAAAGATAAAAATAAAAAATAAAGTGAGATGAGGGTCCGACTCGGAACCAAAAAAAATGAGGTATTTTAAAATACCTCTCTGCCGAAATTTTCACTGAAAAGTCAGGATCAAATGACGCGTGTCGGTGGAATCTTGGGTCAAAAATTGGGGTATGACACTATTGTATAGTTAATAGAATTTGAATTTCATACATCAATCTTCTTTTATCTCTTTCTATAATAAAAAAATTCTACTATCCCCACAACACTTGGCTACAAGGTGCAAATATGCACATTACACTCAATAAAACCGGGGATGAACCTTGAAGATAAAAAAGAACCAAATAAATACAAGAGCTTTTGTTATTGACTAGCCAATGCTAACAAGAAATGTGATTTAACTTTCATCCACACAACGATTGTGTATAAATAAAACCATAACCTCAACGGCGCTTGTACAAACAAGGTTTAAGTGATGGCCATTCAATTTCCTTTCTTTTAGAATTTTGCTTTTCCTACACAAGAAAAAAGCATAATCAATAATGAGAATCTAAGAAGAAAAGTAGAATCACATGAATGAATTAGCTACATACCTTCTTGGTGAAGTAAAACAAAATAAACATTTTATTTGAGAAGTCCTGCAAGGATGAAACATCAGTAAGCACAGTCCAATACATATATATATATAAAGGGGATACTAAATTTTGCTTTAACCTTTTTTCTTCTATTTTACCTTCATTTACTTTCACTCAATCTAATAACTGATTTGTTAAATAAACACATCAAATTTTTGTAGCTTTCATCATTATTATATTTTTTTGCAGAAAGAATAAGACAAGAGAGGAAGTAAAAGAGAAAAGATGAAAAGAAAAAACTGAGACAAACAAAAACTCAAGAGGGGACACGTTTGCACGCTAGTATTTATAGATGCAATGAAATGGAACATCTTCATACCCTTTTCACGGAGTTAAATCCTAGCTCAGAAATTGCATTTGAAAACTTCTCTGGGTCTGCTCCTCCAGTATTTGGATCAAATCTGCTCTTCACTTCTGCTATCAAAAGCCAGCCACTGTTCAATACTACAATAAGTCAAATCCTGACGAGGAAAGCATGCCCGGTTGAAAAGGAAAATTCATTATAGAAATAAAAACACATACCCTGGCTTAAGCACCCTGCATGCTTCTTCAAGATAAGTTTGATAGTTCGTTCCCATCAACGATAGACAGAAAACAGCAACATCAGCAGATGCGGAATCTAGGGGAGTCTGCAAGTAATTCACAAAAATGAGCATGTCCTCTTGCAAGTAATCCAACTAATAAAAAAATGAGATTGTTCTCCATTATGTGCTTCAAATATTATTATGAAATTCATGTACTTGAATTTTTATGGAAGACAACTTGACCATTTTTTTTTTCATTCTAAAGATAAACCTAACTATCCAAAATTACATAACTAGAATGGCAGAAAGCAAGAAATAATTATTTCCTTCAATATATAAAGGAATCCATTCAGCCTTTCACTAATGTGTCCCATCCATAAAAGCTGTCCTTCAAGTAAGGCCATAGAAAAACAACGAAGATGCGAGCCACAAGTAGCATCATGAAATATTCACGATAGCGGCCATGGCATGTGGATTTTGGGTTAGTGCTGCCATACAAACTGTGTCGTAAACATTGCAAATATAATAACTTATGAATAGAAAGCATGATGTAATTATTACTTTGACAAGTATTTGTGTGGTATTTTCAAGCAAAAGTTTATGTTATGATTTCTTTAGACAATGATTTTATGACACTTATTAGTATGACCAAATGAATACCGTAGAACCACACCACCAAAAAAAAAAAGAGTACCGTAGAACCTCATCGTGATCTATGAGTTCTTCTTATTCGTCTAATATTTGTTTTAACTTATGAAAAATAACCAAACAGAGCATTGTGTTCGAGAATTTGGATGTACAATTTGGTAACGATAGGACGGGGGTACCAACCTATATGTTGTCATTGAACTCAACAATTAAGATCATGTACACGAATCCTGCAACTTTCTTTGATGTTCATGTCACGTTAACTCCTCTGCAGCTTCACTATTACGATCTAACACTGGCTTCTGGCTATTACAAATCTTTGTTCTTTGATGCATGGGAATGCATCAATAAATAATTTGTCAACTAAGTAGTAGGTGAAAAACATATAGATCTAACTTGGTTAATCTAACTATTTGGTTGATTTCTTTATTATAATAGATGCAGGAATTCCATCAGTCAAGCAAGAGTCAACTAAAGCTAGTTGTGGTTCTGTTTGCAAATCATGTTCCTCTCTATGGTGGGGTATCAATTCTTGTCACTACCATGTTCTGTTTTCTATGTTATCAAATCAAGAATTGATGTAAGTGTGTGTGTGTCTATATATGTTTTTCAACTACTACTTTGTTGGAAAATTATTTATTGATGCATTCACATGCATCAAAGAACAAAGAGATTGATACTCATAAGGGATAGAAGTAGGTGGTACTTGACCAGAAGCTAGTGCGAGATCGTAATAGCGAAGCTACAGAAGAGTTGACGTGACATGAACACCAAAGAAAGTTTTGTGTACATGATCTTAATTGTTGAGTTCAATGACAACATATAGGTTGGTACCCCGTCCTATCGGTAGGAGATTGTACATCTAAATTCTCGAACACAATGCTTTGTTCAGTTATTTTTCATAAGTTAAAACAAATATTAGACAGATAAGAAGAACTCGTAGATCAGGATGAGGTTCTAGTGTTCTACGGTATTCTTTTTTTTTTTTTGGTGGTGTGATTCTACGGTATTCATTTGGTCATACTAATAAGTGTCATAAAATCATTGTCTAAAGAATTCATAACATAAACTTTTGTTTGAAAATACCATACAAATACTTGTCAAAGTAATAATTACATCATGCTTTCTATCTATATATAAGTTATTATAGTTGCAATGTTTACAACACAGTCTGTAATGCCGTGTTTATATAGATTTCACTTGGGTGACAGCTTTTTGGTGACATTGGCGACATTAGTGCATTTTAGATGAAAGAGAATGATATATGAATGATTAAAATAAATTATTTAGATGAGAGAGATGATAAAAGTTTTAAAGAGAATGATTGATTAAGTGAGAGAGATAGAAACAATGTCAACAATGTCACCACAAACTATGTCACCCAAGTGCTATCCGTGTTTATATGGCAGATTGTTGGTTGGCTGCCATAATCTGCTATCGATAAAACTGGCCTCAAGCCTGATCCATTGCATTAGTTTTGTAATATAATAGCAGAAACAGAAACGAAGAGAAATCTTTGTTGTACTTATAAAAAATACACCCTAGTAAAATAAACACCAAAATAAGGCAAACAAAACTAATTTGTTTTTGACATAACTGTGACACATGAAGGCAAGGGAAACAAATACGGCTACTAGTGTCTACTGCTATAAAATTAGTCTCCAAATCCAATTCGTACAAAGTACATAAGCTTGACAAGCAAAACTTACATTTGCCATGTCACAAGCAATTACATCGGGATCGTTGGAGACAAGGTCAAGAGAGAAGACAGTATTCTTCACGCTTTTGGCAATGAGTGCTTCCCCTAGAATGCATCAGAAACATGGGAACATTAGCAGTGAACAAGCAAAAAATGAGCATTGTGTAAGAGTTATAATTAACAATAAGATCAAGTATATTCTCACCACAACCAAAATCAGCAACAACAAAAGAAGGACTTTGTTTTTTTAGCCACTTAATAATTACATTAACTGGCTGTTCCGGCCAGTTTGACATTTGCGTTTTGTATCCTGCATGATACTATCCAAATAAAAATTGAGATGACCAACAAAAATAAGCAATTCCGATCATTACAATACATGCTAATGGACTGATATGGAAGAGGATATGGAGCCAAGACACTAGTGTTGCAAGACACACTCATCCGACAAAAAAATATGAGTTGCTTGGTGAATTTTTACGCTGATTCCTTCAGTTACATTTTTAACTCGAATTTTATCATTAACAATGTGGATTTCACTAGACCTGAAAAGTCAAAAATTGCTACAACATCTCAGTTCAATGTTTTGCCATTGAATCATAGGCTTTAGAATGTTAGGTCCTTAGATGCAAGTAGTTAAAACAGAATAAACATTTTTTAAAATTTTAACCTAAGAAAGGAGTATTTAATTTGAGTTCCTACTTCGGTGTCAGTAACACTAATCAAGCGACACCATTATATATCTTATCATAAATCATGTCAGATTCAAATAAAAGTTCATGTAAACAACCCTTACCAAGTTAAATAGAGACGAATCTTCACGGAAATAATCAAGCGCCTCCTTTCCACTGAAAAAATGACAATTCCTTAAATCTTGTCAATGCAAAAAAGAATTACAAGAAAGAAAGAAACAAAATACAGAAAACGATTTAGGAAGTCTAGTTATAGGATCATTTGAAATTAACAAAAAAAATTAAAACAAAAACTGTCAAACTAGCCAGCTAGTTATCGAACCCCACTGAAATAATGAGCATCCAAAAATAAATAAATAAAACATTATGTCCCAATTCATTGCCCAAACTACATAAAGGAAGAAGTCACACTGAACCTCTCAATTTCATTAAGGCTAGGTTTGGCAAGGCCATACCACTAGCTTATAGCGGATAACTTATCAAATATAAGATGGTATGCTCAAAACAGATTTATTTCGTAACGACCCTTCTCTCATTAATTTATAGCATTTTTTCCATATATTACTTCAAGTATCTTTGGAGCATATACCTAAAGAATATCATTTTCTCAATTATTTTCCCGAATCTACAAAAAAATTACAAAGAAATATACTTGCGTGAATATACAAAAAATGAAAAAGAAATTTACTTGCATGAATGTTAACATCCAATAGTTTAACGAAAAAACACTTTGATGATATGTGACATTAGTCCGTTGTATGTAAAAATAATTTATTTAAAATTTACATAATTTTTATACTCCTATAAATATCCCAACTTTCACATTATTTCAAATTTACTTAATTTTTATAATCCTATAAATATCCCAACTTTCACTTTTAGTCCCTCTAAAATTTGTCATGGAATAATAATCCCCTTAAACTTTTCCACCCCCGTACTTTAACGTCTAACGTAAGCTGGCATGGCATGGCATTGCCATGTGGCCAATTTTAATAACTAAGAGGTAAATTCGCTTGTACATGTGAGCGGTATGAGAAATATTGATTTAAAATAAATAAAGAAAACAAAAATGATATTTTATTAAACGAAAACTTTTGTTCCAGGAAAAAAAATCATAATCTTCATTTCCATCTCTAAACCGAAAAAATCATCTTTAATTTCTAATATTTGAAAACAATCTAAAAACCTATCATCGTCTCATTCCAAAATCCTATTCTTTCTCTCTTTCAATACCAAAAACCGCAGTCGAAAATAGCTGACATAGGGTTTGAATCTCTGTCGGTTGCTGAAAATAACAATGCACGTCTAGACGATATGAGCATCAAACCGACTGAGATTCATAAATTAGGGTTTGGATCAACGCCAAGTGCCGAAAATGGCTATTCACGTGTCGATGATGTGAGGATATTATCAACTGAGCTTTATGTGAGCCTCATAATTTCAATTGGAGAAATGCTGAATCGTCATTTAAGTCCAAGATTACATGCAAATTGATGGAAAAAAATGGTGGTGATTGTTCAGAGAAAGTTGCTGATTTATTTGAAGAACATGTACAAACGACACCACCTAGTGATGTGATTGTGATAATTTAGTAATTAACTGTCATGCGAGGAAAACACAATAGGCGCTTCTTCTAGTAATGATGCATCCGAAAATTTAGGAGAAGGTTTTCCCGTATTAAAGATGCCCAAAGAAATAGTTCTCTTCTCAAGAGCAAATGGGTAAGTGCCTTTCATGCTACCGTGTTTCATTTTCATCATTGCTTATGAATTAGTTAGATATTCATGTAAAAAATGTTTTTTTTTTATGTCTATGGTTTCACTATTAGTTCCACTAGTGATTTGGAATCTCGATGCAGGTACTCAAACCACGTTTACCAAGGAAGAAGTGGTGAATGGATATGTTGCTTGCGAGGGAGAGGGAGGGGTCGTATGTTTATGGCTTGAGGGTTGCACTGTAGTAGTGAAGTGCCTAGTGGTTTTGCAGCTAACTTTTGGTTTACAAAGGTCGAAGATGAATGAGTATGATGATGATTTATCGGTTTCAATTTCAAATGCTGAAAACAGTACCAATAGTGAAACCATGGACAGAAAAAAAACTGAATCAAAAAAAATTTATATATAAATGTTCAACTAAGCAAGCAATGATGAAAATAAAACACAATGATAAAGGAACTTACAGATTTTCTCTTGAGAATTGAACTATCTCTTTGCCCATCTTTAATACCCAAAACTACGCTCCTTAATTTTCCAATGCATTACCAGCAAGAAACACCTCTTGTATTTTCCTCGCATCAGCATTAACAATCGCCAGCAAGAAGCACCTCTTGTATTTTCCTCGCATCAGCATTAACAATCGCCAACATTTTTTCATCAATTTGCATGTGATCTTGCAATTTCGGACTTTCATATGATGATTCAATGTTTCTCTTGTAAAAATTAAGAGGCTCACAAGAAAGCTCAGTTGATTCTATTCTCCAATCGTCGAAATGTGTATTGCCATTTTTGGCATTGACGCTGATCCAAACCCTATTTTAGGAATCTCAGTTGGTTCGATCCTCACATCGTTTACGCATGAATCCAAACCCTATTTTAGATTGTTTTCAGATAGTAGAAATTAAAATGGAGATGAATATGATGATTCTAGGTTTAAAGATGAAGATGGAAATAACGATTATGTAAAAAAAATTGGTTTTTTCTTTTTCTTTTCTAGAACCAGAGTTTTCATTTGATTTTAATAATAATAATATTTTTTTCATTTTTAATTATTATAAATCAATATATCTCATATTGCTCACAGTTACAACCCCAACCAGCTCCCAATCATTAAAATTGTCCACATTGCAATGCTACTTCAGCTTCCCTTAGGGGAAGTTAATAGTGAGAACCAAAATTAGGGACAAACAAGTTTAGGAGACACCATTACTCAACGTATTTAACCCATAAAAATAGTAGACATATTTCTAGCATATGCTTGGCATTAGGTCCACATACACATTATACCATTTGTGTTTGACAATTTTGGTTTCCTAGCACCAGAAGGTGCGGATCTTCTACAAAGAGTTCAAAGGATCATGCATACTGCATAACTATGTTGTGTCTCCAAGTCTAGATGTAGTTTTTAAAATCATTGGTTTTGCCATCAAGAAAGGGTTAGTTAGCAGCGCACTTTGTTGGCCGCTTAACATTGATTACAGAAATAAAAATGAAAATTAACATTGTTTTTAATATTAATTGAAAATATTACCTCATTTTTTATATTCATCAACACTTAAAATCTATGAAGCACGGATACGGACACGGACACAACTAATAATTTGAAAAAAAATCAAATGATGTAGTGTAATTACAAGTGTCGTCGGTGTTATGTCGACATTTGAAAAAAATCAAATGATGTAGTGTAATTACAAGTGTCGTCGGTGTTATGTCGACACCGGGTGTCGTATCGACACTGGGACACGCCTAATCCAAGGAGTTTCTGTGCTTCATAGCTTAAAATTGAATATAATTGGCTTATTAATTATCTTGTATAAGCCAACTTATCAATGAATTTGTACTTTGAACCAAACAAACAGAAACAGAACCTAAGACTTAATCTGAATTTGATGTACCAAAAATACAAGAATATGAACAGTAACATACGTGCAAGTGTAGAGCTTCTCATTAATCATTCTGAAATGTCCACCAGACAACCTTGCTCGCATCTGCAAAATTAATTACCTAACAAATCATTATTGAAACTCGAATAAATATATAAAAAATAAAAATAAAAAAATTGAATTTTGGGTATACCTTTTCGAGAAAGCTGGAAGGTTTGCCATTAGAAGCTGGTTTTTGAATCTTGTTTGATGAATCATTTTTGCCTTGTCTCTTTCGTTTTTTGTTCGTCATTGCAAACTCTTCTTCTTCCTTCTACCTCCTTGAACCTAAAACTAGGGTTTATGTATTTGAGCTGGTGGTGATAACGAAACTGAACAGGATCGACCGGTTCAACCGAAAACTAAAGCTGTGTCCGGTTCGAAAAGACTTTAAAAACCGCTGGTCTTAAATCAAACCGGTTATGATCGGGGCCGGTTATTTATTGGACGGTCGTTAATGCACTCATAAAATGTAAAGATGTACAAAGGAGAGAGATTTTTTAAAACAGAGAGAAGGAGAGAGATGCTGGTTGCTGGCGGCGCAGAGGTGTGGTGACTGGGGGGAGAGGGAATAGAAATAGAGAATAATAGAGAAGTGTGGTGCTGGTCTTATTTTCTTGGTTATATTAAGGGTTAAACAGGTTTTTAATTCCTATAAATATATTTTTTTTTTAATTTTTCTAAAATTTTCGTTCAAATTTTGGTTTCTATAAAATTATTATCAATCATTATTTTTTATTCTTTTTGAAGAAAATCATTACTTTTAGTTTTTATTTTTAAGTTAATTTTTGTATTTTTTAATGAAATTGTGTAGAAATATGAAAAATATTGTAAAAGAATTTCCCAGAAAAAAAAATTAGAATTTTTAAAAAATAAATACAAATTAAATATGAATTTTTAACTGTAAAAAATATTAAAATTCATATTAAATTTATTTTTTTGTTAAATAGTTCTAATTATTTTTGGGAGAGATTCTTATAATATTACTAGCGAAACGTGCCCGTCTATCCGCTCTTTCTATTGCGCTAACGCATGTGATTATTTTATTAGGTTTGTTTGTATAATTTTGACTAAAATTTTAAATTTTTAAAATATTAATTGAAACTATTGATATATGGATTTATAAACAAAATATCGTCAACGTATATAACAAAATTATTTTTGAACTCAACATATGTTAGTTTGTTTGCATATAAAATTAAGATAAAATAATGATCATTTATTGTTTATTCAAATAGTAATTAGTAACATCATAACATAAATGTATAAATGACATCTTATGCAAAAGAAACATTGTTATATTACAAAAGAATATCTTTAAAAACTATAGTTTTTATAAAGTCTTCATTTTCTCCTTCTATTTTTCCTTCTTTAATGAGAACTTTTGTTGAATTTTAAGAAACTCCTTTTGATAAAGCTACATATAATTGACCATGGCTGAAAACATATCGTGGAAGATAGATTTCGACATTGAGAATGATCTGCCCTTGTGACTTATTTATGGTAATAGCAAAACTTAGTCTAACGGGAAAAAACTATCTTCTACTAAACACAAAGGAAAGTCTTGAACTCGCATTTGTTTTTAATTTAATTTTGGGCAAGAATGTTCTTTTTCCAGCAGCATGACTTCCTGTTACGATTTCCACATCCAACATATTTTTAAATAAACAACGACATAACAGTCATGTCCCATTACACAGGCTATATCTAAGGCTATGTTTCGCAACAACATCAAAGGTTCACCTTTGAGCAATTGAGTTAAGGAATTCCTGTTGAAATAAGTTATGAGTATCCCCTTCAACCTCGTCAAATGACAACAAACCATGTTCTTCTCCTTGAAACTAATTGATAATTAATATTTAATATAGTGCTAACAAATGGATTTAAAGTCCAATCTTTAACATTATTTTTTGCTTACGTTTGTTACTTATTTTTTTTAGAGGATTTAAAGTTCCATCTTTAACATTATATTTTGTTCACTTTTGTTACTAATTTTTTTTCCAGAAGATTTAAAGTTTACTAATCTTTTTTTTAGAGTATTTAAAGTCCAATTTTTAACATTATTATTTTTTGCTCACGTTTGTTACTAATCTTTTTTTAGTGGATTTAAAGTCTAATTTTTAACATTATTTTTTACTCACGTTTATTACTAATATTTTTTTTAGAGAATTTAAAGTCCAATCTTTAGCAATGTTTTTTGCTCACGTTTCTTACTAATCTATTTTTTAGAGGATTTAAAGTTCAATTTTTAACATTATTTTTTTTCTAACGTTTGTTACTAATATTTTTTTAGATGGTTTAAAGTTCAATCTTTACCATTATTTTTTTGTCTACATTTGTTACAATTGATCAAAGGCTAAGGAAGAGTAACTTATATTAATAAAATAATATTGAAATACTGGTTTTAGTGGAAGTAATAAAATAATATGAAAATACTGTTTTTTGTGGAAGGGATATGAAAATATTTGGCAATCTTTGTCGGTTGTATTGAGGGGAACAACACAGATGTACAACATAAAATCGGCTGATAAAAAAGTAACGTGGGTTTTGTTTTTAGCTAGTTTTTTGTGAGTTTGATATGTGGTTAACGAAGGTAAAAGAGGGTTAGCGGGGACGATTAGTGATATGGATTTCAAATCCACGTGTTATTTTATAATAGACTAACAATTCATAAGGAATTGTGTATAAATTTTCTCCTTAAATTAAATTTATTATTATCTATTTGTTACATGTGTTATTTGTATTTAAAATTAAAAATAAAAATTAAGGGTATTTTTGGAAAGAAAAGTCCAACCCAAAAACGTGCTGAAAGGGATAGTTTTCTTTATATATAGTATAGATGAATTTTTCTGCAAAATTTTATTCAAAAATATGAATTCTACATTGAGTTTACTTTAAAGTAGAGACCAAAAATGAAGATGGGAAATTTTTGAGGGACTAAAAGTTGAAGAAATTTTTTAGAGGGAATAAAATGAAAAGTTGACATATTTATAGGGACCAAAAAATATTTAACCTTTTTTTTAATTATATTTTTTTGATATTAATGAGTTAGATTTTTTAAAAATTTAAAAATAAAAAATATACATGTGACATCCTAGTCATATAAGAATGTGTCCACCTAACCATTGACTTGGTCAAAATCAAGGAGGAGACCATTTTTGCAAAGAGGACTAAACATTGAGGTCGAAATTGTTTTTTTATTAAAAAGCCAAAATCGCAACGTTTTAAAACATGAATGGGGAGGTGGGGTGCATTTAAGCCATAATTGTATTAGTAATACAATTAGGGATATGAACATAAATAATGAGACCAGTTGATAACATGGTTTCTTCAGCTAAAACATGAGCTCCAGCATTTGCTTGTCGCATGTTGAACTCTACTTGAGGGATTGCGAATTGTGAATAAAAGAGCTTCTAGCACTCTAAGATGTAATACCCAAACCTAAATCATGTCATTGGTTGTTTTAGAATCCACCACAACGTCAACATTGTCCATCTGCATGTCACTTAATTATATGATAGCATTAAGAAAACCTAAAGCTTCACCACCATGAACATAACATAAATGAGAGAACCCGATGGTTTTGGCTAGAACAAAAACCACATCATTGTCGGGCACACATACACCAATGCTTATACAATTCAAAGATTGCGAAAATGAAGCATTGATATTGCACTTGAGACGACTAGGACTCAATTCAACTAATTACAAACATTGAAATAGTTGTTAATATTAAATATTATAAAGTCATAAACTAAAAATATATCAAAATATTGCAAAATGATAATGATGTTACTAATTTCTCCAGTTTTTTTTAAAGAAATTTGTCCCGTGTTTTATTATGTATCATTGACAAATGTTTGTATTTTTTATATAAATTTATAAATAATAAATATGTATCTCTTTCATAATTTTTATATTAAATATAATTACTATATTATAATTATTATTTAAAATACATTAAAAACTCAATTCAACTAATTTACTATCATTGAAATAGTTCTTAATAAATATTAAGTGGCAGAATCAAAATACGTCAAAATATTATAAAATGACCAAGAAGAGGTTATACGTGTCCGGGATTTTTCATGTATCAACGAGAAATATTTTCATTTTTATTTATATAAATTTATAATTACTAATTATGTATCCCGTCCATGATATTTATATTGAATTATGATTACTATATTATAATTACTTTTAAGACCCGTTTGATGATCAGATAGAGAGACAGATATGATACATTAATCATATCCTGCTTCAATTTGCAAAACCATGCTTGATGCCAGAGACGCAAATGAATAAGAAAACAGATATATTCGAGATTCTGGGCTGGTAATAATAAAGATAATGCCAGGACACAGTTTGATACAGGTAATAAAATGACTGGTTTGTCATTGACACAATCCACCTACATTTGGAATGCCATAGAGAAAATACAAGCAGAACACTACAATAAATAAAAGAAGGTATGATCAAAAGATTCTTATTCTTCTAAATCACAAATATCATAACTCTAGAATCTTGTATTCTTCAGTATTCATGCTCCTGATACAAAAACACACAAATCCAAGGAAAAAATATAACACAACCAACAAAACATTATGGTTCATGTGTCCTTGTTAATTTTTTCACAAAATAAAAATACTGCAATGCGAAAGAGACACTCATCTTCAATTTGCATTATGAGATACATATATATAAGAAAAAGGTAGTACCAATGGTAACAACCCCTAAGGCTGAACTGATCAATTAAGCATCAGTAAAAATCAGCAGAAAAGATATGAACGGAACTAATTCACAATCAAAGTAAGGTGTACAAAAATAAGAAATGAGACTTGATTCTAAACATAATGGCATTGTTTCAAGACACAGTAAACTGTAAAAAAACAAGATTATAATTAAAGGGATCCAAATGTATCCAAATTCAAGGGTAAACTGATCGAATCCAAATACAGCCATCATCAGACGGATGGGGCAAATGGATTGGTGTGTGCGATGTTGGGCTGTAATGGAAATGTCATGAGAGACGAGATAGGTTTTGAAATACTTCCTTGTGGGTGTCATTTCAAGATTCGTAGGGATTGGGATAAGGAAACATCGAAGAAAAATAAAGGGATTTTCCCCAATGTATTAAGGGATGCAAGGATCAAGGGACGAAAGAGGCTGCTTTTGTGTTCAATCAACATTCAACTTTTTATGAACAATGACAATTCTTTCTTTTTCCTTCAGGAAATTTATTTTTACGTTAAGTCACATGTTCTATTTCACTTGGTTTTTCTTATCTTTTGATTCATAAGTTTTTACCATTTCCTTTTATTGATTTTAATTAGTTCTATGTTCCTAGCTGTTGCTGGTTTTCTTGTATGAATTTGGACAATTTCTGTTTTTTTTTTCAACATCCAGGCTCGTAATATTAGCTTGGATGGTGTTCCTCGTTTCCTTCCTAAAGTGGTGGGTGGGAAATTTGAATGACCATGCAACGTGGCTATGGGGAATGTATGTTGTTAGTGAAACCTGGTTTGTAAACTCCTACCTTCTTGATCATTTTCCTAAACTCTTTCTGGTAAATGGTGTGGCTGATCTTGACGTTTTGAAAGAGAAGTTTGAAACTCAGTCCAACCAAACCAATCGGCAAATCTGATCTTCCAGGAATTGGTATGTTTTTGTCGACTGCAGATCCGGAGAAAAAGTCACCTCTAGTTATTGCCAATACTATTCTTTCTATCCTCGCTGCTAATTATCCAGTTGATAAGCTTTCTTGTTATGTCTCCGACGACGGCAGGTCGTTTCTTACTTTTGAGGCCATGAGACAGGCAGCAAGTTTTGCTCCGGAAGCACAACATTGACCTAAGGAACCCTGAATCATATTTTAGTCTGAAGAGAAATCCCTACAAGAACAAAGTACGTTCAGACTTTATTAATGACTGCATTAATCCGAACCTTGAATTCCTCGTACTCACGTTTCACCTTCTTGCGGTCCTTAAAAAAGTCTAAACGTACTTTGTTCTTGTAGGGATCTTTCTTCAGACTAAAATATGATTCAGGGTTCCTTAGGTCAAAGTTGTGCTTCTGACAAAATGGAACCCACAAATTAGCAAAACTTGTTGCCTATGCCATGACCTCAAAAGTAAGAAGCAATCCGCTGTCGTCTAAGACATAACAAGAAAGTTTATCAACATGATAATTAGCAGCGAAGATAGAAAGAATAGTATTTGCAGTAACAAGAGGTTACTCTTTCTCCGGATCTGCAGTCGACACCAACATATCAATTCTCGGAAGATCAGATTTGCTGGTTGGCTTGGCTGGACTAGGAGTTTCAAACTTCTCTTTCAAAACGTCAAGATCAGCAACACGGTTTATCGGAAAGAGTTTAGGGATCTGATCAAGAAGCCAGGAGTCTGGAAACCAAGTTTCACAAACAACAGACACACCCTATAGCCACATTGCATATAATTCGGATTTCGTGCCCTCCACTTTAGGAAGAAAATGAGAAGCACCGTCCAAGCCAGTACTATGAGCTTGAATGTTGAAAAAAAAATAAAGAAATTGTCAAAATTAAGACAAGAAGACCACCAACGTCTAGGCAAATAAAACTAATAAAAATCAATAGAAGGGAATGTAAAAAATTATGAATCAGAAGATAAGAAAACAAAATGAAATGGAACATAATTGTTGTGTTTTAAAATAAATTTCTTGTAAAAAAAAAAAGAATTGTCATTGTTCATAAAAAGTTGTTCTTTAAGAAACTTACTAAAACCTCAAAGCAAAAAACCAAATTTGAATTGAATATCAGATGTTAAAGACTCCAACTAGATTTAAAACTATCATCATATAAAAATATTTCATCAACACATCAATGAGATAAAAGGATCCAAAAGAATTCATCTGCGCAAGCAAAGGAGATAAAAAAAAAAAAGACGCAAAATGTGATCATACCGATAAGGGTTCAGAGTTGCAGCCGGAATATTCACTTTTCAGGTCAACAGCCTCCACAACTTTTCTTTGAAAACATTAGGGTTAGCCCCCATCCAATCAGAACAAGAACTAGACCTTCCAGCATTCTCAAAATCTTTAGGCCACATAGAACTTCCATATCCATAAGTCCCTTTAGTCTCAAACAAACATTGAGCATCGAATTAATTGGTTCGACTTCTTGCCAGAAGCAGCCTCTTCCGTCCCTTGATCCTTGCAAACTACATGTCAAATCACATCTCCAATTTCTCCATCAACTTGTGAACTTCCACACTGTCAAATACATGCCAAAAGCATAAAATGTGTAAGATAAATGTAGTGTAAAGGGGTAAGAAATCTTAAGGGTAAACTTCTAGTAGATAACCACAAACCCTCCCTACACATCAAAATCTGATCTCTCACATGTTACAACGAAGTAGAGAGATCATAAAGGGGGAATCTAAAAGACCAGGAAGTAATATGAAATAAAATTGATCCACAATAAACGTGTATGCTTGATACTACACAGAATGTTGCAATGCAGAAAACAAGTACATGTTTCAATTCACAATTCAACCCTTGTACAAGTTTCGCAATATCTAATACAGAAAATTCACATCAGAACTCCAGCTATGTTTCAAGTGTCACAAAACATTACCATTTACCATTATCTAATACTCAACTGGAAACACTTTAAAACAGAAAAGTCGCATCAGATCTCCAACATTCAGCCAACAGATTAAATGTGAAGCACCAATTGAAACCTTAACGAACTAATGATCAGATCATTAAAATAAGAACGTGTTTACACCGAAATTTGGTAAACAACCGCTGATTTAAAATTAATTACTTGCAAAATCAACCAGTAAATCTTAAGGACATATTTGTATTTTAGTTTCTATATATATATGAACGTTGTAATAGTTCTCCAAGAACATTAAGAAAAAACTTAAAAGTAAAACTTATCGAATTTAACCCAGTTAAACTCGTCGAAGTTACTTTCAAACGAAATGAAAGAAATTGCTTGAATAAAGTGAATAAATTGTAAAGATACTTAAAGAAACAAACTTAAATAACATTGATTGAATGTAAATTGGTACGCAGATTCATACATTACAACTTGTGACTTGTTGCTCTCTTCCATGCGGATAATTTGAGTGTAAGTTTTGTATGATTAGATTGTGACCTGCTTTTCTTATGAAAAACTACTATTTATACTAATAGAAATAACTACCTAATTTGAATTCAAAACTACAACTGCTATAAACGAACAACTTTCATCCATTCGATCCAAACTGCCTCTTTCTGATTGACTTTATCCAAAGCAAACTACCTTTTGATAGATAACCATGTACAACTGTCTTCGATACAGAAGTTACTTGTTTTGACAAAAAGAAACACTCGAATCGAACCATAAACATGGGCAAACCATCTTATCTGTCTCTTCATTTATGACATAACCAAAACTCCTACCGACTGTCTTCGATGCAATCAAGAAAAATACAAGCTAACAGAACGGGAACTTAAAGATTGAAACCAACAATAAACAGATCATGCCTCAGAATCATGAGACCAAAATGATTAACAAGAAAGAAATAAGAATACAACACATGATGATTAAACAAAAGGAAGACAGAAAGAATCAGAATATGCTAATATATCAATTCTCCTGCGACACCAAAGAGTAAATAACAAATCAAAAATAGATGGTTAGAATCGATAAAAGAACACAAAAAAGAGATAGTTTGGTCCTTTGCTTGAATGAACAGAAAATTGAATCAAAATTAGTTGATCAAGAGATGACACTGTCTATTTATGCACAAATGACCGTGTATAGCAAGCTATGGTACATCTTCTACCACCTAATCATAAGATTTAACGATCTAGACAAATAACTTGCAGTGCAAGTAAACTAGTTAACTAACTAATTTAACTGCATTTGCTCATGATGCAATACTTACTATTTTTTATTTTGCAACAAAATTACAGCTACAAAGATTTCAATGTAATACACCAATGCTTAATTTTAGTTGAAGAACATGTTGAATGCAAAATGGGTTATCCTCTCCTATCCAAATTTTTTCAATATAGAAAAAATAGAATTCAAGCCACTAACCAGCTAAGAAATAAACTAAAAAATACATGAATATTTATTAATTAAATATTATTACAACCATATTTAACACCAATATTTATACTTTGGCATTAGGAAAACAAATAAACAAACATTAAGAAAAAGATGTCGACGTAAAAATTCTAATTTAAATAAACATAACATGTAGCACTTGTTTTGAAGAGATCTCTCTCTTATCACTAAATGCTTCTTTTTTTGAGATTAACCTTTAAGCCATGTTTCATGTGTAAGACAACAGAAACACTTGGGATTATGGGATGATCTTTCACCACTTGAATGTGATAATTTAACAATATTGCTACAGCAACCATTTTCATCTCAATGAAACTTATATCCTTACCCAAACAACTCCTTGGTCCAGCATTGAAAGCAATGAACTTGTAAGAGGGAACATGAACTATCCCTCCTTTCTGAGAAATCCACCTCTCTGGTTTAAATTCCAAGCAATCTTCTCCCCATATTTCCTCGACCCTTCCAACGGAGTATAGAGAATACACTATCATTGTATTTGACTCGACCTTATGTCCACTAGGAAGCACATCAGATTTCAGTGCAGATTTATGCTCAAAAGGTATCGGCGGATAAAGCCTTAAGGCTTCACATAAAGCTCCATGTAAATAAACTAACTTGCTAAGCCCTTTTGCTCCTAAATCTTTCCAACTATGTTCACTTGATGGTAAATTTTCTTTGATCTCTTCAAGAATCTTAGCTTCAATAAATGGATGTGTTGCCACCAACCAGAAAAACCAAGTAAGGCCCGAGCTAATCGTATCTCTTCCAGCTGCAAGTAGATTAATTGATGTGTCTCGCAAAAACTCGTCATCTATTGGATTTTCTCCATCTCTTGCTTCATTCATAATGGTATTTAGCAAGTCAAATTTTTGTTCTCCTCGCATTTCTCTTTTGGATTTGATTTCTGAATACAACATTTCATCAATAAATTTATTATTCTTTATAAACTGTTTCTCTTCACCAACTTGAAACCAATTCTGCAGCTTCCACAAGAGTTTTGGCTTAAGATGCCTTAAGAACAATGTGTCCTCTGCTTGAGTAAAAGCTCTCTCACATGGAATTTCAGGGAGATCAATAGAAAGACATTTAGGATCAAATCCTAATACAACAGAACATATGTTGTCAAAGGTTAACCTTTGAAAAATATCTTGCAAATCCACTTGCACCCCATTTTTAGAAGCATGGTCAAGAAATACAAGAAGATAGTTACAAATTTTTTTCTCGACAGTTTTTTGAATAAATACCTGAAAATGTTCCTGCTTGAAAATTGAGTGAAGTAGCTTTCTGTTGTACTTCCAAATATGTGAATCAGACCTAAAAATTCCTTCTCCAAGAACTTCAAAAATCTCTCTGAAATCGTTTCCTTTCCCGTAGTTTTCGAACTTTGTGCTTGTGATGTGTTGCACGTTCTTAGGGTCACTGGTGCAAACCATGTCCATATTTGTTAACCATGGTCCTTCAAAAAAGAATGTTCCTCCGTTTTGTTTTAAAGTTATGTCTACATAACCGTGAATGTTGGATACGTTGTGTAAAAGACCAGGTAGCATTCCAAGAACAGGCCATTTTGTGATTGGTGTGTTTCTATTGAGCCTCCAATAATGGATTGCAATGAAAACAAGAACTGCCCAAAATATTTCTCCAATGCCAAACACATACATTATCACTTTTTTATATATGTTTTCTATATGAATGATATTTATTCTCCAATGCCAAACGTATGCATTGTTGTATTTGTATTTCCAATGGTGTGTTGTGACAAAGCTACGAAGCTATTTATAAAGCATAACTGATTTTTTGGTCATTATATGTTTCGTGTGTATTGAAATATGTTGGAAGTTGGGACTATATGATGAAATTAAATGTGCACCTACTGGTTAACAATTACTCCCTCCGGTCACTATTATTAATTTTTTTTTTTACTTTTTAGATTCATTAAATACATGATGTATGTGGTCTATATTAATGACCACATGCATCCATCATTCAATGAATCTAAAAAATAGTTTTTTGTTTACTTATAATAGTGACTAGAGGATTAGGATAATGCTGCCATTCCTTTATTGTAGCAACTGACCTGCATGGCAAGTGGGTCCCTTTTATGTTTTTTTTTTCTTTTTTTCTACCATGCAATTTTATCTTCGCGATACTTCAAATAAAAAAAACTTTATCTTCGCAAGTCATTTGTGAGAAACTTCCTCGCGACATATAGCACGGGTTAACAATTAAGATGAAAATGAGATAGAGTTAAATCAATATGTGTTCTACCACTTTATATAAGTTTCTTTTGTAAAGTATATGATCTACGTTAATTTAACTCAATAAGAGAGTAATTTATACTATATATAAATAAAACTTTCTTTTTCAGCGCACTTTTGGGTTGAACTTTTCTTTCAAAAAATACCCTTAATTCCTTAATTTTTAATTTTAATTTTAAATACAAATAATACATGTAACAAATAGATAATAATTTAATTTAAGAAGAAAATTTACACACAATTCCTTATAAATTGTTCTTATTGTTAGCCAATTATAAAATAACACGTGGATTACAAATCCATGTCACTAATCATCCCCGTTAACCCTCTTTTACCTTCGTTAACCACAGATCGACGAACTCATAAAAAAACTAGCACTAAACAAAAACTCATGTTACTTTTTTATCAGCCGATTTTATGTTGTACATATGTGTTGTTCCCTTCAATACAACCGACAAAGATTGCCAAGTATTTTCATATCTCTTCCACAAAAAACAGTATTTTCATATTATTTTATTACTTCCACAAAAACCAGTATTTCCATATTATTTTATTAATATAAGTTACTCTTCCTTAGCCTTTGATCAATTGATCAATTGTAACAAACGTGAGCAAAAAATAATGGTAAAGATTGGACTTTAAATCATCTAAAAAAAGATTAGTAACAAATATGAGCAAAAAATAATGTTAAAGATTCGACTTTAAATCCTCTAAAAAAATATTAGTAACAAATGTGAGTAAAAAATAATGTTAAAAATTGGACTTCAAATGCTCTAAAAAAAGATTAGTAATAAACGTGAGCAAAAAATAATGATGTTATGATGTTACTAATTACTATTAGAATAAACAATAAATGATCATTATTTTATCTTAATTTTATATGCAGACAAACTAAAATATGTTGAGTTCAAAAATAATTTTGGTATATACCTTGACAATATTTTGTATATAAATCAATATATCAATAATTTCCATTAATATTTTAAAATTTTAGTCAAAATTATACAAACAAACATAATAAAATAATCACATGCGTTAGGACAGTAGAAAAAGCGGACAGACGGACACGATAGTACCCGTCTTTCCGCTGGTTGAAAGAGTGTTACAAGCACTAAATTATATATATATATATATATATATATATATTATTTTAACGAAATTTCATCAATCTAGTTCAATAATTTTATAATCAAATTTGTGCTTATATTACAACTTAAATTTTGGAAATTCAATATGATTTATATATTGGATAAACCATCATTTTAGTGTTTAAATGTGTGAGGTCCAATCATTATAATCTTTGAACGTGTTGAAATGGTAAATACAAATCTACATGTATCACATTAATTCATAAGTTTTGTCCTTAAAATTTTCGGTAGTCAATTAGTCATCAACTCTATTTTCCGTTAATCACTCTAGTCCATAAACTTATTAACAAAATAAGTGTTAGAGGTGTGCTTGTAATTTCTATACCTTATCAGAGTATGGTGACATCTTACATATTAAAAGACCATAATAGTTTAGTCTTTAAATATTCTATTTATACATCTTACATATTAAGAGACCAAAAAACTTTCCAATTATACATAGAAAAACACTAAAAGGTGTCCTTGTTAGTATACCTAAGATAGAAAACATCCGTCTTTAAAGCATAAATTATCATGACCCATTAATTTATGAATTTTTTCGGTACTTAGAGTTTAGTTAGGTACCAATATCCTTGGGGCAATTTTTTTTGACATTTGAATTGATTGATTGAACTCAAACTAAATGTGTAATGTTATGTTCACTTATTTTAATAAGGGAAATATCAATGAGTCATCCATGCACTTTTTAAGGATTATAAGTAGTAAGTATTTATAAAAATACTTGTAGCATTGGAAATCGAAAATAAAAATGCATATAATCAATGTATTGGAAATCGAAATATTTAATCAATGCATTAGAATGTTCTCAATATCACTCATTAACAAGAACCCTTTTACTTCAAAAAATAAAAACCCTTTCATTAATTACATCCGAACTCAGCATCATCGAACAATATCCATGTATATCGCAATATCGATGTATATAGCTTCTAGGAAGGGTAAGAAATGACACCCAATCGTGTGCTAGAGTTAGATGAAAAAAATGTACACCAAACTTACCAATGGAATCATGCCCACAAGGCATTACCAACACCAGCCTTAAATATTAATCCTACACAAGAACTACCTACCTCCTTTAAAACACCACACTGATAAAACATACAAATTGCACTACACCATAATACGTAACGACTAATATCCTTTGCAAGAGGCTTATCACATCTTACAACAACACTTATGGATTTAATTAGAGCCACAAGATTAACCAATCAATATGATACCTATCAAACACCAAGGTGTACAATAACAAACCTCCTATGCAAATGCACCTTTGGCTTCATGAATCATCACCATAACTACCGGACATGGTCGGACTTTGGGATGTACAAAAAACTCAATGGAACCGTGCTTCCCTAAGACATGAGCCTCAAAAAAAATTATAGCCCATTAGTACTACTAAATACTACCCCATTAATTTTTTTTGGGAGAGTGACGTGAGGTTCCTCATGTATACGGTATTGATTTTCACCTTTGGTGTACCACATATATATACGGCATATTGTATTTATCTTTTAAAATTTTTAAATAGAACATTATTCTTTTTAAAAAAATATATTTTTATTTTATTACGGGCTTTTTTTCATTTACAGAACCGAGTCTCTGAATTCGTAGAAACGGCTTGCTACCGGAGCATATCATCCCAAAAATAAAATAAATTTTACTTAAAATTTGACACGAGTTATATCCATACAATAATCAATAATTAAGGCCATAACAACACATAACGAACCATAACAAATCAGAGACAAGATCCTCTCCATCAATAATCAAATTTTCTGCGACCAAGTATCATCCTCTCCCTGTAACCAAGTATTTAATGCTCTGCAATTTTTCGTTGAGTTGAAATTTTTATTAATATAATAAAAACTAGTATTTGCACCAACTTTATGAGCAATATTTCAGGGTAACATGTAGAAGTTAATTATAATTATTTCATCTCTTTCATTTTCACAAGCTTTCCTCTAAAAACAATAATCAAGTTTTCTACTCTTCAAATTTTTACTTTTTGTTTCGGACCGGCATAAAGTCCAATGAAAGTGGCCAACCAAGTTAAGGTCCACGCCACTCAGAGCTAAGTAATTGAAGGTGAAAAAACACAAAAAAAAGAGCAGAGTTGAATTGTGTTTGTCGCTTTTTGAAACTATTTAATAAACACATATAGCAGCAGAAAGTAAAAAGATAAGAGATAGAAATGACATAAAGAGTTTGTCCTGGTTTACTCCATTACTCGGAATTACTTTCGGTCCCATTGCAATTTAAAGAGATTTTTCACCATAATGAAATCTTGATTACACAACAACACTAAGACAACCTTGACCTAGATTTTTTTGTCTCAACCTAGAGGATTTCCTAATCTCAACCATGAGATATACAACAACAAGTTGTTTACAAAAAGATAGTGTTTACACAAACTCTAGGAGTAGTAAACAGATATGAAGCACATTATACTTAGAGTGTATTCTTTACAGATGTTTCTTTTGACTCTTTCTTTGACTCTTTCTGGACAAGGTATATACTATGAACAAGTATGTATATAATTACAATAGTATATATAAACATGTTATACTTGTATGTATGTACGTGAATATGCTTGAGTGACATAACCTTCTTCAACAAAACTTGGTCCTTTAAATAAAGTTGAGTCTGAGGTGACCGTTGTTGAAGAAATCCTTGTCTTTAAATGTCTGATTTAAATGCTGAGATATCTTGGAGAATTCTGGTCAACGCACCAATCATTCAATTTCATCGATGATGTTATTAACGAATTCAAGAGAACCTTATGCTTCATATATAACAACAAAAAACAACAAAATCTAGGGATAATCTAAAGTCTTTCTATGGGTCTAAGAATCAAGGTCCACCATCGTCTCTATGTATATCACCTCAATGCGTCTGTTGCTCTTATCACTAAACAACGTACACCCAAGTGGATATAATAGGAAACTCCTTACACAACAAAGCATGCGTCTCTCTCTCCTCCCTCGTCCATGCATGCAACAATCTAGTAGCAACAGTAAGGTGATCCTTATAAAGCTCCTTCAATCATTTATAAGATGTAAGCACCATATTCACATTTACACTCCTTAACATCAACAACCTCAGAAACACTTAACCCCTTCACCATCAACCCTACTCCACCATCCTTAGGCACCTTCTTCAAAAGTAGGAGTGAGAATAGGTCAGGACACCCGTTAGGGACCTATGGTTCGACCTACTAAAAGCCCGACTCGGCCTAACTCGTTTAATAAATGAGTCAAGCTTGAGCTTTTTAAAAAGCCTATTAATTTAATTAGGTCGGGCTTAGGCTTATAAAAAAGCCTATCAAACCTATCAGGCCGACCTGTACATGAGTATATTACATTTTTCCATATTTTTTTTATTATATATATAAAAAAAAGAATTATTATCCTTCAAATTCTCATACCACAATTATTATTATTTCAGCTTTTTAATTTTATTTTGTATTTTGGATACAACAATACTATTGGTGTTTCCCTCATATATCAGATGAACTTCATCTAACGAGGCAACAATTACTCACACAAATTACCAACGGCCAAAATTCAAAAGATAACACACGGTACACACAAATTATTAGTTTAATTTGTATTTAATTAATGTTTATCTCTATATTAAGTATGTTGCATGAATTGAAAGGAAAAAAAAATTGATGAACAAACTCTATTTAAAATTTGTAACACAAACTAGGCTTTTAGACAGACTAATAGGTCAGGCTAGGCTTTTAAAAAGGTCAGACCAGACTTAAAATAAAGCCTTTGACAGGTAAAAGGCCAAAGCTCAGGCTTTAGTTTTTTCAACTAGACCTAGCCTATTTAACCTAAAACGACGGAAAATCGGAGAATTTGTGCCTAGGAGAAGACCCCATGCGCCTAGCACATGAACCATGTGCCTAGCACATGGAATGGCATGCCATGCGCCTAAGGCACTATCCATGCGCCTAGGGCATGGCTTTTGCCTCTCTCTCTATCTCATGCGCTAGGCATGCTGAACATGTGCCCCATGCATATGAAAATGCGGGGCACAAGCATGTTTTCCTGCTTTTATTTTGGATATAGCCTGGACTTTTAGCCCAAACCCAGGTAAAAACTTTCACTATAAATACCAGCCTTCCTCATTCAGAATTTCTCGTTCAGAACTGTGGCAGTTCAGGAGGAAGGCAACTTTGGAGCTTCAGGAGAGTTTCTATCTTCTCCTTGATTTTCTAGGATATGTTTTTATCTTTAGTAATTTGTGTTTGGCTACCATATGTAACTAAATCATTTTAGGTTAGAGTTCTAAGATGAACCTCTGTTTATTTTTGTTGGATATCCATTTAATATAATATGTCGTTTATTTTATTTATTTTTTGTTCGCTATTAAGTTCCTGATATAGTTAGGTTGTGACAGGGCCTAACATTGTTATTACTATTTTGTTGCTTATATCTTGATATATATATAGCATTATACTAGTAACTATATGTCTAGGAAGTAAGTAGTTAGCAACTAGAGAAAGATACCGAAAGAGAGTTCACCCTAGTAGTAAGTACTTAGGAGGTGACATTACTAAGACTGAGTAGTAACTCTGATGAACCTAGGATGTAACTGGTTTGTAATTAGGGAAACAAACGTCTTCGGGGAATAAACCTTTATCAAACCATTCTCTTGAAACCCTTAGTAAGGTAGACGTAGACTAGGGTTGCCCATTTGTATACTAAGATCTTAGAGAGGGTGTGCTATGATTGTCCTATGATTCATAGATGGGCTGACCTATTGGAACATTGGACAAGACCCACACTAATATTCCTTATGAAGGTGGCAGAATCCTATAGGATTAATAACCATATATCGTAGCGCGTATAACCTTAGTGTGACCATAATTGCCTTTGGAAAACCTGAAACGCCAATTTAAGTTTATGTTTCAATTACCTTTGAATTAGTAAGACCCCGCACGTAAGGAGCACTGTGCGATTAGCAGGTGCAGTTAGCCATCGGAGGGATAAACCAATTAGGTTAATAATGTCCCAACGATCTCATCACTTGTATAGTCTACCTAAGATAAATAAATGCGACATTACTGTTACTTAATATCCAACAATATAAACAGAGGAGATTTGAAGAATCCTAACCGCTGCTTACTTTTCTGAAACCAAAACAGGTAAACTGGCTCTGTTGCAAACTGATAAAAATTGCAACCTTTCTAACCCTTATCTTTTATATTGTCAACTTACAAAAATAAGTAACGCGAATTGTTTGGACGAAACGACAATCCCTGTGAATATGATACTCTACTTATCACTTTATTACTTGGTAAAAGAAACGACAATCCATGTGGATACAATCCCTGTTTCACTAATTAATAACTTGTTACATCATAAGTTTGTAGATTTTACTCAGTATTAGTATTGTCACCTCCTAAGTACTTACTATTAGGGTCAAATCGCTTTCGGTATCTCTCACCTAGTTACTAACTACTTACTTCCTAGATAGATAGATATAAATATCAAGATATAAACATCAATATTAGGTCTGGTCACAACCTAAGTACCAAATATAGTGTTGCATTTCGCCAGAATAAACTAATCCTAATAAAACTTAATAGCGAACATAGAATATACTAAAATAAACGACATTAAATTAAATAATTATTCAAAAAAACAAATAGAGGTTCGTCTTAGAACCCTAGCATATAAATATTTAGTTACACTTGATAACTAAGACAAAATACAAAAAGATAAAAACATACAATAGAAAAGATAGGAGAAGATATAACTCCTCCTTGGCTCCTATAATCGCCTTCCTCTTGAACTGCTCTAGTTCTGAACGAGAAATTGTGAATGAGGAAGACGGTATTTATAGGGAAAGTTTCCACAAGGATAGTTATTAATCGTTTACCAAGTAATAAAGTAATAAAGTGAACGAGAATACCGCTCATTGTTTATAGTATTAAATATTAGATTTCATATTATTGCCAACGTGACTAGAACCTATAGGGTCACACACAAAGAACAGTCAAAAGAGAAATATATAAGTATGACTTATATAAGGGGTCCGTTTAGTAAATATCGCTAATTAGTTAGCAGAATTACTAAACTCGTTATTGGTCTTACAGAAGCCCAATAGTGACTTCTAAACTTGCAGAGCACACTAAGAGTTCTATAAATAGAAGCCTAGTGCTGAAGTTTGAGGTTACACGTTTTGAAACCCTTAACTCTCTGAAACTTCTAATTCATTGGCTAGCACCGAGTTTTGGAGGAGCACTGTTCGTGTGGACTTGCTAGAGGCTTTGCTGCTTGCTTTGCTGTGATCGTGCTTCCAGTTTCCAGCTTTCAGATTTCACACTTCGAGGTAACAATCGAATCACTGATTCATGTGTAATTCGTAATGATCCAAGGAACGAAAATCGATTTTTTTTTATCCGCTGCTTATTCTGTTTATAAATCGATTTTCCTTCAAAATCAGCACGTATTTTTTGAAGGAGATAGGGTGCCTCGTTAAAAACCCCTGCCCTTGCAGGGGAAAAGAGTGTTGCCCTATCCCTTTTTATTAAACGAATAACAGAAAGAAAAGCATATAGCTGGTCCAGTTGAAAAAGAAATAACAATGCGAAAAGAAAATAAAAAAGCTGGCCTATAAGGCTCTAACTATAATAGTGACGTAGGTTGACCACATTCCAGGTGTGTGGCACTGCTTCCCCGTTCATCTCTTCTAATTTATAGGCTCCGTGAGGGAACTTTTCTCTGATCTTGTAAGGACCTTCCCAGTTTGGAAGTAGCTTTCCAATTCTGGTTGGGGCGACAACTTTTTTCAGCACGAGATCTCCTTCCTTCATTTCTCTGGGAATGACTCTAGAGTTGTATCGGCGAGCTGCTCTCTTCTTGGTAGCGAACTCTCTGATGTGAGCTTGCTCTCTGACTTCATCGATCATGTCCAAGCTACATCGGACGCCTACTTAGTTTGCTTCTTATAAGAAATGCGGTTTATAAGTTTAAACAGAAAAAACAAACGAGATAAACAGAAATTGACGAACACCTGCAAAAATCACTTGTTAATTTCCTTAGACTATTCTTAGAGTTACCTTCGTGTAGGAGTGTCTATCTCAACCGAAAGCATTGCATCAGTGCCATAAACCATTGTGAACGGTGCTTCCTTGGTTGTAGAATGTGGTGTTGTATGATAAGACCATATTACCTGTACTTATCATGTCGAATAATTTGCACTTGTCATGCTGTCATTATGTGATCCTTACTATTGGAGGATTTGTATAAAGGAAAAGAAATAGGTGTAAAAATTACCTCATGAAGATGTTCCGCCCAAAGGCTTTTGGCGACTTCCAACTTTTTCTTGATTCCATTTAGGATTACTTTGTTTGCTGATTCTGCCTGTCCGTTAGCCTGGGGGTGGACCACTGAGACGAATTTTGTTTGTATTCCCAGCTGTTTGCAAAAATCCACCACTGTAGCACTAGCGAACTGAGTTCCATTGTCTGATACTATGAATTTAGGAAGGCCAAAACGGCATATGATCTTCTTCCAGTAAAACTTTTTTACCCTTTTAGTTGTGATTTTGGCGACTTCTTCTGCTTCGATCCACTTGGTGAAGTAGTCCACTCCTACAATAAGGAATTTCAACTGACCTGGTGCTAGCAGAAAAGGCCCTACAATGTCGACCGCCCATTTGTGGAAAGGCCAAGGCGAATATACTGAAGTCAATTCATGTGACGAGGCGTGCTTCTTGTCGGAGAAACTTTGACACTTATCACACTTTCGAACATACTCACAACTGTCTTGAAGCATAGTAGGCCAGTAATATCCTGCACGGAGCAACTTTGCAGCAAGAGCTCGTCCTCCGATGTGACTTCCACAAACTCCTTCGTGAACCTCTAAAAGAACTAACTCTGTCTCGCCCTCTGCCAGGCAGCGTAGCATTGGGGTAGTCTTTCCCATTTTGTAAAGCTTCCCTGATATGATGGTGAATTTGGAAGCCCTTTTCCGAACAATCTGCTCCTCATCCTCATCCTTTGCTTTGAAAGATCCTGTTAAGTACTTCAGTAGGGGTGTCATCCACCCTTCGCTCTCTTCTGTTAACGAATTTACCTCTAAAATTTCTATGCACGGAGCTGTGATTACTTCTTGGATGACGGTTCTGTTGTTGCCTGGTCTCTTGGTGCTGGCGAGCTTGGTGAGCAAGTCTGCTCGAGAGTTTTTCTCTCTTGGGACGTGAATGCTTCAAAGAATTTAAAAGCTGCTGCTAAACTCTGAACCTTGGCTAAATATTTGACAAGCTGGGCGTCCTTTGTTTGATACTCTCCTATGATTTGGCTAGTTACTAACTGAGAATCGCTCTTTGCCCGCAAGTTCTCAGCTCCCATCTCTCTCGCCAAGGTCATTCCGGCGATGAGTGCTTCATACTATGCCTGATTGTTACTTGATTTGAACTCAAAACGAAGGGATTGCTCGATTAAAAGTTCGCTGGGTCCTTCTAACACTATTCCTGCTCCACTTCCTTTTAGGTTGGAAGAGCCGTCAACTGACAACAGCCATACATATGGAACTTCTTCTTCGATTGGGGGGGCGAACTCCACGACGAAGTCTGCCAAAACTTGTGACTTGATTACGCCTCTTGGTACGAATTGAATGTCGTACTCTGACAACTCTATTGACCATGCTACCATCCTCCCTGCCAAGTCCGGCTTACTGAGTCCCTGCCTAACGGGGTAGTTTGATTTGACTACGACCTTGTGGCTTTGAAAGTATGGGCGTAATTTCCTTGTTGTGGTTACAACGGCCAAAGCCAGGCGTTCTATTTTCTGATATCGCAACTCTGCACCTTTGAGAACTCTGCTGACGAAATAGACTGGTTTCTCCCCCGTGTCCGAGTCTTCCACCAACACCGTACTTATGGCATTATCAGAGATTGCTAAATATAGGAAAAGGATGGCGCCTTTACTGGGGCGATGTAGGACAGGCGGGCTTGAGAGGAAGACTTTCAGTTGTTGGAAGGCGTCTTCGCATTCCGGAGTCCACTCAAACTTCTCCTTCTTCCTTATTGAAGCAAAGAAAGAAAAAGCCTTATCGCCCGCACAAGACAGAAACCTCGACAGAGCTGCAAGGCGCCCTGTTAACTGCTGAACCTCCTTTAAGCTGGATGGGCTTTTCATGTTGATGATTGCTTGGAATATATCTGGGTTGGCCTCAATACCTTTGCTTGTTAATAGAAATCCCAAAAACTTTCCCGCCTGCACCCCAAAAGAGCATTTTGTTGGGTTCATGCGTATGTTGTACTTTCTCACTTTCCCTAAAATTTCTTCAAGGTCATCAGTGTGGTTGCAGTCTTCCTTGGTTTTAGCTACTAAGTCGTTGATGTATACCTCCAAGTTCTGCCCTATTTGCTTGGCGAAAGCCATATCCATGCTTCTCTGAAAAGTTGCGCCTGCGTTCCTGAGGCCGAAAGGCATGACCTCATAATGATAATTTTGTTGTTGGTCATGAAAGCTGTCTTGGGTGCGTCCAAGGGATCCATTCTTATCTGGTTATACCCATAATAGGCGTCCATGAAACTCAAGGTTTTGAAACCGGATGCGTTGTCGATCAGATGGTCTATATTTGGTAATGGATATGGATCCTTGGGACAAGCCATGTTTAGATCGGTATAATCCACACACATTCGCCACTTGCCTTTTGATTTCTTTACCAGCACAGTGTTTGCCAACCATGTTGGATATTGGATTTCGCTTATAAAACGGGCGTCTACTAGCTTACCAACCTCTTCGTCCACTGCCTTACGCCTTTCTTCACCCAATTTTTTCTTCCGTTGGACGACTGGTTTCACGTTTAAGTTGACGGAAAGATGATGACAAGCTATCTTTGGGTCTATCCTAGGCATCTCTGAAGGTTTCCAGGCGAACAAATCAAGATTCCTTTGCAGAAGTGCGATGAGGGCGCCTTCCTCCATTGGATCTAGAGTTGTTCCAATTTTGGTCTTCTGATGATCCTCTGGGCCAATATTCCTTCAAGTCTTCCGTTGGTTCTAGGCGTGGTTGCTGGAAATCTTCTCTTGGGTCAAGGTCTATCACGTTCACGGTGTGATCCTTGTTAACAACTTCATCCTTTTTCTTCTTTTGTAGCCGTAGGCTGCTGTGATAACATTCTCTGGCGATTTTCTGGTCGCCCTTAACCGTTCCTACCTTCCCATTATCTAGGGGATATTTCATTACCAAGAACTTTGTAGATAATAGTCCTCCCAACAGGTTAAAAGCAGGTCGCCCTATGATTATATTGTAAGAGTTAGGGGCGTTGATTACCAGATACTTGACTCGAATCGTTTTGGCTGAAGAACCGTATCCGAAGGTCGTTTTTAGAGTGATGTAACCTTGTACGTGTACCTGCTCACCAGTGAATCCCGCCAAGATTCCTCTGAAAGGTTGTAACTGTTGAGGATCTAGGCCCATTCTTTCAAATGTCTCATAATACAGAATATCAGCTGATCTCCCTGTGTCTACCAAAACTCTTTTTACGTCCCACTTGAATATCTGGACAGTAATAACCATGGGGTCATCGTCGTGAGGGACGACGCCCTGGAAATCTTTGGGTGAGAAGTGTATCTCAGGCTCTCTCTCTTCCTTTGAATCATATTCCTGACATAGCATCACTTGTCTGACATACTTTTTATGCGAGGAGCTGGATTCCCCTCCGCCTGCAAATCCTCCAGAAATAGTATTGAAGGTGTGTCTCTTTTCTTCACTGCTTGTTTCCTTTCTAGGCTTTTGAGGTCTTCCTTTCTTGTCTGTTTGAACATACCCTCTCAATTTCCAGCTCTGTATTAATCTTTCGATTTCCCTTCTCAGGTGGTGGCAGTCATTAGTGTCGTGACCTTGGATTCTGTGGTACTTACACCAACTGTTCTGGTCTGTTCCCATGGTCGTATGTCCTGTCGTCTTAGCCTCTGGGATGATTTTTGCTTCGTAGACCTCTCTGTATATTTGTGCTGGGCGAGTATTCAGGGGGGTGAGGACGCCTGGACGGACCTTGGAGTTGTAGGGTGCATGGGGGCGCCTCTCCTGCCTCTTGTAGAAAGATTGGTCTCGGTCTGTTGGTGGCTGGTGATTTCTCCGATCCTGATTAATGGAGGTGCGCTCCTTTGTGTCCCTGGCTTTCTTTTCTGCATTGCTTTCCTCTCCCTTAATGTAACAGTCAGCCCTGGCGATGATTTCTTCCATGGAGTCGGCGAGCTTTTGCGCCAAAGATTCATTAAATTGTCCCGCCCTTAAACCATCATGGAAAGCTCCCACGAATACTTCTTGGTTAGGGTTGATTACCTTGATGGTGGTATCGTTGAATCTGGCCATGTAGTCTCCCAGTGACTCAGTGTGTCCTTGACGGACGTTGAAAAGGCTGGTGGCGGAGACCTTTCGGTGGCGACTTGCTGCGAATTGTTGAGTAAGCTTCATGGTCATGTCTGGGTAACTCATGATAGAGAAACGAGGGAGGTTCATATACCAACGCAAAGCTGCGTCGGTTAGGGTTCCTGTGAAGAGTTTGCACTTGAGAGAGTCAGATGCGCCCACAACGGCCATACGAGTGTTAAACGCCGTTATGTGCTCCACCGGGTCGCTCTTCCCATCAAAACATGACAGATGAGGAGGTTTGAAGTGTTCTGGTACTGGAGCGTTCCATATCTCTACTGAAAGGGGGTGTGGTTCTGGGTTCTCCATCTCACCATGCTGGGATTCGTCTCGCTCCTCTTGTTGTTTCTGCTGAACGGTCTCTACCGAGGCGCGCAGAGCCTCGTTCTGCTCTCGCAGGAGAGCCATGTCGGTTCTCAGGGTCTCGAAATCCTCCAGGGTGGCCATGAGGAAGGCGGCAGCTGCTCTTGGACCTAAGAAGTTCTGAGTGCTTGACTTTCTGAACCACAGGGGTGTGACTCGGAAAGCTGATGAGAGTTCCTGAACCACGGTTGTGATTCAAGAAGGTGGTCTAGGTTAGTTTTACCTTTTCCCACAGACGGCGCCAACTGTACTTGCAAAAAGTACGAGTAGTGAATACTAGGGTTTTCTCTGTCTATTAGGGTTTAGACTGATTATTGGATGCCTTGAGAATGCTCTCAAGGGTTGTATTTATAGCCTGATGTGGGCTTGGGTTTTTGTGGTTTGGTCTCCAAGCCACGGGGGTATTTTAGTATATTTGGCGGGTTCTAGATGTTTCTAGAAGCTACCTGAGGCGACGCCCTGGGAAGGACGCGCCTTGGGCCTTAGAACTCTTCTGGAGGGCGCTAAGGCCTCTTGGGGGGGGGGGGGGGGGGGTCTACAGGCCCTTTTGGAGGTCTTTAGGACTCCTAGGAATATTATGACGGTCCAGAACATAATTCATCCCTGTTGTAAGTCTCCCGAGGCCTCTTGAATCTTCATTATTTGTCTTCCTAAGTCATCACAATTCTTCAGTTGTTTTTGATTTGCCGATTTGTATGATTTCTTCGGGAATTACTTCAAACCCCCCTAAAATTGCTATGTTTTGGGAAAATAGAATTACAGACTCAAATATAGAAAACATTACAAAAGTCCTGAAATCATGGGAAACTTTCTAATATTTCTCCTTTTTGCTGCTAAAACCTACTGAAAATAACTAAAAAACATGCTAAGAATAACGTAAGATGACCGGTCATCAAGTACCGTTTTGGATGTCAGATGTATGTTACTGATTGATCCACCATCACCAATAATCATCACCAATAGGACTTGACCATGTATGCATGAACATATGAATCGACACCGCATATATTCATACACTATAACACAAGTCATCAACAATCATCAACAATAGTCATCACCAATTTTTATCAACAATATTCATCAGCAATTTTCATCAACAATATTCATCACCAATTTTCATCAATAGATCATCTTCACCAAAATCATCATCACCATTTATCACAACAAGAACAACAATCACTCATTTAGCACAAATTGTATTTAGAGACGATTAAGGATTTTCACCTAGTTAATCAATTCAACATAAGCATATTAATCACCAATCCATCATTATTCATCATATTATCATGAACATAAAGCCATTTGCAAGCTATCATGCCATAATTCATCATTTCACCAAAGTTCGTATATTTTTCACATTTCATAAAAATCCAAATTTTACAATCATAAACATCCTTACCAAACCTACATGCTTCCTCTACATTCATTATCACAGTAATTAAATCATGACAGCAACACTCCAATTGAGAAAAACCTTACATCGATTCCATTTCAAGTTTATGTTCATATATATTCAAAGTTCGTCTCAATTCAACACAAGTTATTCAAGTTCAAGTAATGATTACATAAACTCAATTCATCAAGAAAACATCAAAACATCACATAAGGAACACTTAGGGATGTCTGAAAACACCCAAAAAGGTCAAAACATGCAGAACATTAAGTGTTGTTCAGCAATCGCTCCCCGTGGTGACCAAGCTCAGCGAGCTCTGATCCCCTAGGAACCCAGAAAATGGGTTTCCTCTCGGGAAACCCTTCCAAAAACCCCCCAAAATCCTCCCAAAATCGTTTTACAAACCTCATCCAATGTTAACATTGTTTAAAAGAACATTCAAAACATTTCAAAACACATATTCAATCCTTAAATTCATAAATTCTTAATCAATTTTCTAAAATTCAGAAAAATCCATAATTTGATCCAAAACCCATTTTTAACACAATCACTTGTAAGATTTCTACATACAAACACACTCAATCATATAACAAGTATTAAGAACATGGTTTGAACAATAATCATTAACAATATCATGAGTTTCACACATTTAAGCTAAAACCTCAAAAGCAACTTATTTAATAACTTCATACATGAACTTAAGCACATAAACAATTTAATTTCATAAAGTTCATCATTCCCATAATTAACATAATTAATTAGCACGAATATCACTTAATCATAATTTCAATTTCATGAAAATCACTTAATCAAACATAACACATAACCACTATATCACTCATAATCACTTATTGGTAATGTAAACTTTTCCTGTTACCTATACTTTCAAAAGCAACTTATATCTTCACTCTAATATCCCTCTTGAGCTTTCCCCCAAGTTAGATATCCCTTTCTCTTGAATTCTCCTCTTCTTCCACTCTCTCTCTCTCTCTCTCTCTCTCTCTCTCTCTCTCTCTCTCTCTATATATATATATATATATATATATATATATATATATATACACCTCTTTTCTAAAAAATGAACAAATGAGCTCTTGACCTAATTTAACAAGACTATATCTTATATACTATTTGTCTTAGTTACACTCACTAATGGACTTAGTAACTTTCTATCACTCATAAAATATTACTACACAATTACTTTATTAAAACCACATTAATTAATCATACACCACTTATTCTATTAATTACCCCAAGTTACCACCATTCTTATAAAATAACTCTCAATACCCAAAAATACTAAAATACCATTCACGCTAAAATGATTGAATTACCCTTACTCCTCAAATTACCAAAATGTCCTTAATATCTCTAAAACTCAAATAACCAACAATTAAAACACGCCAAACAATTAAATAATTAATAAAATAATTAAATAAATTAAATACTAAAATCGGGTCATTACATTAAATGCTCCCTGAACATTAAATCGGGTCATTATTTCTTGTTACTAAGTGACAAATCATGTCACAATCCTGAACATTAAATGCTCCATGTTTGATCTCTTTTGGAGTTAGATATGATTTTTTTTTGTTTGAAAAATCGGTATGTGATACAAGTTAGATAGGATATTATATTGACTGAGTATGTTTTGAAACTAAGTTTTGGGTTTCTCTTTGGTATTAGCAACATGTTAAGTTTGGGGTGGGGTAACAGTAGAACGTATTTATCAGAAAATGAAAAAAAATGTAGATTTCCATGGATCTACACAAAAAAATAGAAAAAAGAAAAATAAAATCAAGACCCATAAACATAAAATTTTTTGGTCTCTTTAAAAAATTGTGTTTATTTGTGTTAAAAATAAAAAGAGAAATAGTCTATTGATTTACCCATGTTGACTGATTCAAGGAATGAACGTTGGAAGATCATCAATGTTTTAGTAGGAAACCCTAGGTTAGTAAACTAACTCCATGTTATTTTATTAGCCTACTTTCCCAAATATATCCACCCTTAACCTAAGCCACGTTACAACCCTGAAAGTCCTCAAAGTGTGCATATAGTTTAATTTTGACTGTCTGTTTAGAATTGTCTCAAATTTACAGGAAGGTACATTTATGTGACGACTAGAGTGAAAAAATGTAGTGACCACGCTACTGGCTTTAGGTGATACATACATGTATCATGGAAAAGATTATGGCTGTGAATATAAGCTACTTTCTCTAAGTCGGACCTGTTTGAATGTAATGAGGTAAGTTAAGTCCACTGCTGTAAATGTGATAAGTGATGTCCTGAGAACAACTCCTGGAAAGGTATGTTTTTCTTGAAAAAAAAATACAAAGAATAACTTATTTGTTTCTTTCGTTACTTGAGGACAAGCAACAGTTTAATTTTGGAGTTGTGATGGCAGGTTATCTTACGTTATTCTTAGCATGTTTTTCAATATATTTTAGTAGGGTTTACCAGCAAAACCGAGGAGTATTAGAACAATTGCCTATGATTTCGGGACATTTGTATTGTTTTTTTTATTTGAGTCTATAATTCTATTCCACGAAGAAATCAAGAAAATCACGCAAGAAAGACATCTGAAGATTTATGCGGTCCTTGGGAAGATGAAGAATAAAGATTCAAGAGGCCTCATAAGACTTTATAGAGAGAGGAATTATGTTTCCATGTTCCAAGACACTTTACTTTGAAGAACAACAAACCCTTTGGTGTTTGACATCAAGAATAATGTCATGCTTGCTTTGAAATCTAACCAATTTTAAGGTAATGAATCGAAATATTGCAATGCTGACTTGACACACGTTCCGGATACATGCAACACAATCAATCCAGCCGGGGTGTCGGAATCTGAATAACAACTTAGGTTTTTTGGATATTCTCTAACCGGACAGGAAAAGGATTGCATGGACACGTTACCAAGTGGTACAATCGAAACTTGGGATCAACTCAAGAGGGAGTTCTTAGAAAGTTATTTCCCCACTGCAAAATACTTGGTGCAGAATAATGAGGTTTCCAGCTTCAAGCAACAAGATTGTGGAGTGCTACATGATGCATGGTGTAACAACTTGTTTTTACCTAGAATTATTTTAATTAATTATTATGTGTGTTTATATGTGCTTGTGTGTGATTAATTGCCTATGTGTGTATTTTAATTGGGATTAACATATTTTTAGCCTAGACGGGTATTTTAGTCATTTTGGAGGTTAAGGGTATTTTAGTCATTTGGCTAGTGAGGGTGAATTAGTGATTTCATTAGAAAGATTATTTTAGCATTTTTGTGAGGATCATTATTTTTACTATAGTTACCCGTGAATTCAGTTAATTAATTATAGATGGTAATTATTGGATTTTAACAGATTAAGTGAGTAGTAACATTTGTGAATTAGTTAGTATAGATGTTGAGCCCATTATGATAATTAGAGACTTAGCCATATTGGTTAGTGGTATATAAAAATAACACTTAAGAGAAACTTAGGACTTTAAATTCATTCACTTCAATTTTTTTTGAGATAAGTAGAGAGAAAAAGTGGATTTAGACTTGAAGAAGGAGAGGAATGGGGGATAAAATCTTCATCAATTAAGCTCTAAGTTCATTTTTTCAATTTTGTGAATAAGTGCTTATTGTGAATTATGTTTTCTTTATGAAATTTTATGATGAATTTCGTGCTCTTAATTCATGTGAATTTATGGGTATCATAAACGTTTAATTATGTTTGTATGTTGATGGGGTTTGAATTGGTATAGTTGTTTGTGAGTTTTGAATGAAAAGGGATAATTTTGGTTTTTGGTGAAAAATGTGTTGGAGCAAAATGTGTTTAACATTACCACCTTAAGTTTTGATGATAACAAAGTATTAATTGTTCAATTGGATATGCTAATATTTGTTCAAGTGTGCAGGACCATAGACTAAAATTTTTAAGTCTTAAAACAAGGCATTGGTTCTGGAAGAACGAATGAGAGCAAATGAATTTACTAAAGGAAGCTTATGTTGCAAGTCAGAGTCTGAAGCCACCAGAGTCTGAAGCCTTCATAGTTTGAACCCTGAATTTAGTTTATTTGGTTAGTTAAAGACACAAGATTGCATAAGGAAAAGAAGCCTGGAGCAACAACTATTTCAGGGGAATCAGAAGGCATTGGATGCTCATTACTGAAGAGCATAGAAAATGACAATAGTACCATTGTACAACCACTACTCCACTACTCCACTCATGTCTGCACATAGTACTGCTACAACTGTGTCTACGCTGGTTAATTCTCCAAACAAGGAATACATTTCAAATTATTTTCTCCTAGGACTCTTTGATGTGCTGGCAATCTACAACTTCTCTTTCACACCTCTATATAAAGAAATGAAGACTTGAAGATTAATAGGGAATCTACAACGTTTTTTATAGTGCTAAAACTTTGCTAAAATTGTTGTGCATCATTCACATAGAATTTCTTATAAACTTTCATATCTTAGAACTTCTAGAGTTTTAGAGTTTGATTTTGATTTGTATTGTATTGTGAACAACACTGATAGTATATCAAGTGTTCAAACCAAACATCTTTCTGTGTAATTTTGTTTGTTTAGAAGTCTCTTGCTTTTCTGCTTGAGTATAGGAAATCTCTTGCTTGTGTGCTTGAGAATTTGTAATCAGATATTGATTTTAGTGAACTCTCCTTGGAAGTGCAAGGGGGACATGACTACTTCTGGATTGTGGAAGGAACTTGTATAATTGCTTTGTGTCTTTCTCTTCTCTCTTTATCTTTACTTTATCCGCTGCAATTAGACTTTGAACATAGCTCCAGAATCTGAACTCTATCAGACTCTGGACTTAGTTTAAAAGGAAGAAAAATCTAACACAATTCAACCCCCTTCTTGTGTTTTGTTACCTTCAGTTGGTACGAGAGCTCCGGTTCTGTTGTCTTACCACTTAACATTGTAATAGAAGAGATTAGAGAAAAACATGTCATCTGGTGGACTTCAGATTCAGAAGAAAATCTATGTAGCCTCTGATCATGTGAACAAGATACTAAGGAGTTTACCTACTAAACGGAGACCTAAGGTGTCTGCTATTGAGGAAGCTCTAAGATCTCATAAGCTCTCTGAAATATCATGAGATTGGTCTTAATGAACAAGTACCTATTAGAAAGCCAAAATCTATTGCCATGAAGTCTAAAGGAAAGTCTTCAAAAGCTTTCAAATTTAATGAAAACAAATCAAGAAGAGTCTGATGGCTACTTGGGAAGATTTAGACAATGAGTCAGAGTTTGATAAAGATGAAGCTGAATTTGAAGCAAATATGATTATGGGGTTAGTAGCTACAATGGCTTCTGATGCAGAATCTGGAACAAACTTTGAAGATGAAAATGAGGTATATTCTAAGATTCCCAAAGTTGAACTTATTGAGTCTCTTAAGAGCTTCTCACACACTTTGAAAACAGATCCAATGAGTTAAAACATTTAAAAGAAAAATATTATAATTTAATGAAACAACATGAAAAACTCTTGTGGATCTGGAAGAGTCAGAAAAAGAAAATGAGAGTTATGACTTTATTATTAGAAACTATGAAGCCAAATTCAAACATCTTTATTTTAAACTAAATGATAAGTGTAATGAGAAACCTTTAAGTAAATAAGAAATTGTTCTTGAAGACTTTATCATGACTGGTATTGACAGAAGCAAAGTATCTTCTATGATTTATAGCATATATCAGAACAATGGTAGGGGACTTGACTTTTCAGAAGGGAAAGCTAATGAAATCAATCTTAAATCATGTTCTGAATGAATTAAAGAAGGTTTGGAAACTAGTTTTGTGCCTGAAGCTGTTAAATATGAGATTGTGATCCAGTTAGAATATGAAGCTTCTGATTCTAAGACTGTGAATATTTCAAAGTCAAAAAAACCTGAGTCTAAGGTTGTGACTAACTCTGAATCTAAGACTCCAAAGATTCAGATTCTAAAGAGATCAGAACCTAAATCTCAGGTTCTGAAGAACTCAGAGTCTGAAGGCTTAAAGCCTAAGTTTTAGAGGAGGAAAACAATTGTAGCTTCATGAGATTCAAGACCAAATGGTGCTAAACCTCAAGTCTTGAATAAACATAAGCCACGTAACTTCAAACACAAGGCACAAAAGAAGACTAAATCTTTCAGAACTAACCCTAAATGACCCATAAAGATATTGGGACCTAAGGATGAAATTATTGATGTTGCATATATGCTTAAGAGGAAAGGAAAAGCAGAGGTCATGGTACCTGGACAGTGGCTTCTCATGACACATGATAGTAGAAAAGTCTATGTTCCTAACTCTAACCATGAAAGAGGGAGAAACTGTGGGATTTGGAGGAAACCAGACTAGAAAAGTCATTGGTATGAGAACTATTGGTAACTCTTTTATCTCTATTAATAATGTGTGGTTAGTTGATGGATTAAGACATAACCTACATAGCATTAGTAAATTATGTGATAGTGGTTATTGTAACGCCCTATTTAATTATTGGATTTAGAGTCTATTTAAGTGATTTATATGATTTATGAGATGTGTTGTGGTTTTATTAAGTGACTTATTTTATTATTTAATTGAATAAGACTTGAAAATAAAATAAATAGAGTTGTGGGGCTGTTTTGGAAATTAGATAAAGTTATGAGGGAATAAGTGAAATAAGATAGAATAGATAGAAGAGATATAAAAAGGGAAAACTAGGTTTAGAATTATAGAGAACATACAATTCAGTTTTGGGAGAAAAAGGAAGAAAAACAAGAGAAAGCTAGGAGAAGAGCCAAGTGGGAAGAATCAGAATTGGTAGAGTTTGTTCATCAAAATCTAAGGTAAGGGTGAGGCTAACTCTCAATGATTATAGTTTACATAATTCTGAAATTGAATTTAACATGTTTTGTTGAAAATTGTTGTGGAGAAATTAGGTTTGAGTTAAATTAGAATTGTCAAAAACATAGGTAATCCGTTGAATTGGTGTAAAAAGTGATGTTTAGGTTGTAGATTATCAGTATGCAATGTTTCCTAACAATTTTTGGATTTGGGATGTCGAAATTTGGGTTTTTAGGTGAAAAATGGTGTAAAAATCGTAACAACAGGGGAAAACTCGCTATTGGCGAAATCTGTCTGGAACATTTTCGCTATTAGCCAGAAATTCGCTATTAGCAAAATTGCACTGTGACAACTTTCTCTGTTTCGTGTTCTTGCGTCTTTTTCACACGTTTCTGTTTTGAATTGGTCTTCGGTGTAAACATGAAAGTTTTAGATAATTAAGTTAGATTTCCAATGGCTCTAGTTTGACTTGAAAAATGATTTTTGGTTTGGTATTTATGATGAAAATACTCCAAGGAGGTCCTAGCAAAATTGCACAGTGACAACATTCTCTGTCTCATGTTCTTGCTTCTGTCTCACATGTTTTTGTCCTGAATTAGATTTTGGTATAAACACGAAAGATGTTGATAACTGTGATATCTTTTCAGTAGCTTTGGTTTGACATGAAAATCCGTTGTGGTTAATTTATTATGATTTTACAAAGATGCATGATGAATTGTTGATGAATTATATATAAAGTCATATGAGTATATGCTATGTTGATGAATCTCGTCGTTAAGAGTCGTTGAGTCGCAATTGACCAAGTTAGGGAGTAAGTCATAATCATTTATGCACATTGTTGTTGTCGTTGCTGTTGTTGAGTTGTATGTTAATATACACAAAATTGAGTCCGTTGCATACTCATAAACTGTTGAGGGCTCATGCCCTGGAATGTTAATCATTCAACCGTTGATGGCTTATGCCCTGGAATGCCTTGTCATTCAACTGTTGAGGGCTCATGTCCAGGAATGTTAATCATTCAACCGTTGAGGGCTTATGCCCTGGAATGCCTTCTCATTCAACTGTTGAGGGCTCATGCCCTGGAATGTTAATCAATCAATTGTTGGGGGCTCATGCCCCGAAATGCTTAGTCATTCAAACGCGTTAAAATGGTACCACATGCATATTGCATTCGTCGTCGTCGTTGGTTGCATTGTCGCTGTCGTCGTGGTGGGTTGAGTCGTCGGCGTCGTTGTTGTTGATGAAGCATGAACCTTGATGTTGATACCTGTTGTTATTTATGTTGTTAAATGTAATTGATGATTTATATATCTATTGTTCTTGATTATGTCGTTAAATGTAATTGATTATTTATATATCTACTGTTGTTGATTATGTTGTTAAATGAAATTGATGATTTATATATCTATTGTTGTTGTTTGTGAATCTCACCCCTTCTGCTTGAAAATGTTGCTCTTCGTATGGGTAACTTGCAGGTAATCATGAATAGGTGAAGTCGTGAGAGGATATCTCTCGTTGTGTCTTAGGAGCTCTGATACGTAACGGGATGGGATCTTTGTTATTGCTTTTCTATTCCTTACGTATTATTTATGAAGTTTCATGATAATGATGTTGACTCTGTTTTATGAGACTTTTATGATGAGGCCTTTATGCCAAAGACTATTTTAGAGGTTTAAATAAATTCCGCTGCGATACGTTAAAGATTTTTGTTAAGGAAATGGAAGGATAAATAGTTATTTAATCTGTTTATGATTTTATAAAAGAAATGTGACATTCCGTTATGTGAATACTCTGATTTATATGAAATTTTTATGTTGGGAAAACGGGGTGTTACAGTTATGATGTGATGTTTGATAAGAGAAACTACACAGTAATTAACAAAAATGATAAATCCATAGTGTTCAAGGGAAAAAGGAAAAATAATGTCTATACAATTAATTTTTCAAAACTGGCTGATTAGAAGGTAGTTTGTCTTCTATTAGTGAGTGATAAGAAATGGTTGTGGCAAAGAAGGTTAGGACATGCTAATTGGAGATTAATCTCTAATCTTAGTAAGTAACAAATGGTCAGAGGCTTAACAGAGATTGATTATCATTCAGATGCACTTTGTGGAGTCTAAATACATTGTTTCTACTTCTAGATTCTCATAACTACTTCATATTGATTTATTTGGACCAGTTAACACAACATCCATTTATGGAAGTAAATATGGACTAGTCACTGTTGATGATTACAGTAGATGGACTTGGGTCAAATTCCTTAGAACTAAAGATGATTCATGTGATGTGTTTAGTAACTTCTGCACTCAAATAAATTTTGAAAATGAATTGAAAATTTTGAAGTTCAGAAATGATCATGGTGGAGAATTTAAAAATGAGCCATTTGAAACATTTTATGAAAAATATGAAATTGTCCATGAATCCTCTTCTCCTCGAACTCCACAACAAAATGTGGTTGTAGAGAGAACAAATAGATCTTTACAGGAAATGGCCAGAACCATGATTCATGAAAATAATTTGGCTAAACATTGTTGGCCAAAAGCAGTAAACACAACATGTTATGTTCAAAATAGAATCTATATCAGACCTATATTCGACAAAACTACATATGAACTCTTTAAAGGAATGAAACCTAATATCTCTTACTTTCATCAATTTGGGTGTACATGTTACATTCTAAATAACAAAGTCTATCTAAAGAAATTTGATGCCAAGACTCAAAGAGGAATCTTTTTAGGTTACTCTGAAAGATCCAAGGCATACATAGTGTATAATTTCGAAACACAATGTGTTGAAAAATAAATGCACATAAGATTTGATAACAAAGAAACTGGAAGTGAATCTCCAAAGCTAGTTGAAAGTTTTGCAGATATACAGGTGTCTGAAGAACCTTCAGAACCTGATCAGACACCACAGTCTGTTGAAAGTCCATAAGCTGAACCCATTGTAGAAGCTCAAGATGGAGATGCTTATGATGAAGCTCAAGATGGATCACAACAAGCTACTCAATCCATAAACACATTCAAGTCTTCATATAGAGGATCTAATCATTGGAAACAAAGATAGCCCCAGAAGGACAAGATCATCCTTCATACAAGAACATTCTATGTTGGGATTTTTAACAGTGATGGAACCTGATACTGTTGATGAAGCACTTTCAGATGAAGGATGGATAATAGCTATACAAGAAGAGCTTAATCAAATTGAAAGAAATGATGTCTGGGACCTGGTAGCCAGACCAAGTCAGAAGAACATTATTGGAACAAAATGGGTGTTCAGAAACAAGCTTAATGAACAAGGAGAAGTTTTTAGAAACAAAGCAAGACTTGTTGCACAAGGATATAGTCAACAAGAGGGAATTGACTACACTGAAACATTTGCTCCCATGCAAGATTGGAAGCAATCAGGTTACTTATATCCAATGCAGTTAATCATGACATTATATTATATCGAATGGATGTTAAAAGTGCATTTCTCAATGGTGTGATCTCTAAAGAAGTATATGTCAACCGACCTCCAGGTTTTGAGGATATGAAGCATCCTGACTATGTTTATAAACTAAGAAATCACTATATGGTCTGAAACAAGCATCTAGAGCTTAGTAAGATAAACTAAGTAATTTCTTGATTGAAAATGATTTTGAAAGAGGTCAAGTTGATACAACACTCTTTAGAAGAACACTTGAGAAAAATATCTTAATTGTGAAAATTTATGTTGATGATATAATATTTAGTTCTACTAATGCATCACTTTGCAAAGAGTTTTCTAAGTTAATGCAGGATGAATTTGAAATGAGCATTGTGCTCGTGATTTTCGAGTATCAAAATCATTAATCGGATTTGAACCTTTAATCATTGAACTCTCAACTTTTATTCGCGGGAAGGGAAAAAGTGAGTAAAAACCCTTATAGACCTTGGATTCGGAGGTTGGTTTCGATTGGGGAAGGTGTTAAGCACCCGAACCCACTATGGTATCCCATAGGAACCTTCTACCTATTCTCTAATCTTGCGCTAAATTGATTTTACTTATTTAAAAAAAGGTAAGAGTTTAAAGTGAAAGAAAGGAGAAAGATGAAGTATGTTTTTGGTTATTTTTATTGATTTGGAAGGGTTGAAACCCTTTGCCTACTTACCCAAATAAATCGGGATCAAAATCAAGTAGTTAGGCTAAAGAACTTATTTGGTGAGTTGAATTGATTTTAACATTTTTTGAAAAGATTTTAAGAAGAGATGAGAGGCCTCAAGGCATGAGAAGAAAATACGATGAAGTTGGTTACTTTTAATTGCACGAAATCCATGTCTAATGTGGATATTAAATTAGTTAACATTTGATTAAGAAAAATAAAAGGAAAAACACTTGGATTACATACCAAGGTTTACTTAAAAGAAATTTGAATTTGACTTTTTTTGGATTTTTTGAAGAAAATATTTTTTCTAAACTAACGATGAAATCACGTAACGGCGGAAAAATAAATAGGCATAAAGCGATAAATAAAGTGGAGTGTCGGTGCGCGTGTTAGTGCGTGTGCCGGTTACATATTACATACCCTAAATACATTCTATGGTCTCAAAAGGAAAAAATGCGCGAAAATAAATTACATCAATTCCCTAATTACACACTAAGTATGATAAATAAATACATAACAAAAAATTAAAAGATGCATGAGATTATACTAGAGATGATGCAAAACGAAATATACAGAAACATTAAGCATAAAAAGAACATCACATATGAGAATAACTACCAAATAAAATGCATGACACTAAGCATATTAAAAAATATGAAACGCAAGTTTTCGAAAAAAGAAAAATTAGTTAGAAAAATGCATGAGTTTGAAATTAAATTGATAGGTAAACTATACAATGCATGATACTTGAAATGCTAATTAAACAAAATGCATATGATAAGAATTAAACCATAATCAAATAAAACATTAGACAAAATGGAAAAAATATGAAATGTTACTTTAAAGCCTAACATGAACTAGAACATAAGAGATAAAATTTAAATAATAAAAAAAATGCATGATATGAAAATTAAGACACTAATAAAAATGCATGAAATATAATCTAAATCTTATATGAATTAATTAAAAAGATAGGTGCATGAATTTGAAAAAATAAAATAAAAGTTACTACAAAGATGCAGGGGGTGCAGACAGCCAAAAGGGGGTGAAAACAGCAAAACAGAAGCAAAAGTGGGCTGGGCATGGATTACAAGAGTTGGGGCGGGTACTGGGTCAACCCATGGGTGACCCGCCCCAACTCATTAATGAGTATAAAATGGTTTTCTTAAAGGTTTCTTTCATTTTTGTTCCATTTCCCTCTCTCTCTAAACAACACAAATCTGAAAAAAGCTCTCTCCCCTCTCTCTAATGTGCTCGCCGGAAAAAGAAGGGAAGGGGATGGTGGTTGGTGCTCCGACGCGGTGGCCGGCCGGAGCGCCGCCGCGTCGGAGCGGTGGTTCTCCGCCCTTTTTTTAAAAAAAAATACCTCAATCCCTTCCTTTTCTTCTTCCAAGCACGAATCTAGCTTTAGTTTTTACAAAAAACAAACAACCAAACCTAGATCTACAAAAAGAAATCCACCCAAAAACACACAAAAAGCCATGCAAATTACCTTGAATCCTTCTTGTATTTCGGTTCTGTTTGCTCCTTTCTTCTTCTTATTTTTCGATTTTGGTTCAAGCCTTTCCTTGTTCACGTTTTCGGTTATGTTTTTCCTTGATGTTGTTTGGATTTTCGTCCCTCTTGTGAGTTGTGGTTCGGATTTGTTTTGCTTGAAACGGTTCAGTTTTGCTTGAAATGTTTTGTTCCTTTTTCGTTCTTTTTGGTCCGAAAAAATGGCTTCTACTTTTGTGTTTTAATTCAAATCGGATTTTGGGTGTTTATGAATATTTGGATGGTTTGATTGAGGTTTGGTTTGCATTCGGATTTGTGGTTGTTGGAAGTTTTAAGGCCGAAAATGGCCTTATATGAGATGTTGGTACTGGTTTTGGAACTTTGATATTGATTTGTGGTTGGAGTTTTTAGTTAATTTTGTTGCTGGAATTTTGAATATTCATGGATGTTCATGTGATGTTCATGATATTCATGAGTATTTTGGTGGTTTTGATCTTGTGAGATGGAAAGAGAATGGAAAAATGTGTTTGTGGTTGATAACTGAATTTTTTCTGACTGATTCTGACACTTGGGGGACCAATCTGACGCGTGAACAGTACTCTTATAGTACTGTTCACTGATACCCTGAAAATGACAAAAATACCCCTGCAGTTTCTTGGAGAAAAAGTTGGACAGGACCAATGACAAACTGACAAGTGTACGATGATTTAAAATAAATATAAAATCTGACAAATAAATAACAATAAATAAATAAATGAAAAAAAAAGAAATAACTAAATAAATACATAAATAAATAAAACGAAAATTAAGTAATAATAATAAAAAAATGTCCCGTCGGAACCAAAAAAATGAGGTATTTTAAAATACCTCTCTGCCAAAATTTCGTCTGATACGACAGAGATACGCGGCTTTTTTACGCTAATTAAAACAATAAAACGACGACGTGAATAAAATGAACTTTAAAACGCAAACGTCACGCTACACTAAAATACGCACGAAACACGAGTAAAAATTACGAAATTAATACGCGAGCGATATTAAAAAATAAACGACGAACGAAAAATAAATGCGACCACAAGTACGAATAAAAACAGATATTACGGGAATTAGCGCGCTAACGGACGACTGAAAAACGATCAACGTACGAAAAAAATAAAAAATAAATTGGTCAAAAATTAGGGTACGACAGATGCCCCTATTTAAGTTTCTCCGTCACGAGGGTTTAAAAAGACGAAGATTTTTGAAACGACGGGTCGGAGAGACTTAAATATCAAGTACATCAATTTTTGACCAACTCAGAAATCGAGAAAGCTCTATGGATGTAATGATATGAGTTGTCTTGTTATGCAAGTACGAATGCAATAACGACGAAAATACTAACTCGAGAACCAAATAAAGTGTTACTGGGGAGAAAAAGATGTCCGTTACCTTTACTGGGGTAACGACGAACATACGAAAAAGGGTAAAACTGTCAATTACCTTTACTGGGGGTAATGACGAACATCTGAAGGGTAAAACTGTCAATTACCTTTACTGAGGTAATGACGAACATACGAAAAGGTAAAACTGTCAATTACCTTTACTGAGGTAATGACGAACATACGAAAGGGTAAAACTGTCAATTACCTTTACTGGGGTAATGACGAACATACGAAAGGGGTAAAACTGTCAATTACCTTTACTGAGGTAATGACGAACATACGAAAAGGTAAAACTGTCAATTACCTTTACTGGGGTAATGACGAACATACGAAAGGGTAAAACTGTCAATTACCTTTACTGGGGGTAATGACGAACATCTGAAGGGTAAAACTGTCAATTACCTTTACTGGGGTAATGACGAACATACGAAAGGGGTAAAACTGTCAATTACCTTTACTGGGGTAATGACGAACATACGAAGGGTAAAACTGTCAATTACCTTTACTGAGGTAACGACGAACATACGAAAGGGTAAAACTGTCAATTACCTTTACTGAGGTAACGACGAACATACGAAAGGGTAAAACTGTCAATTACCTTTACTGGGGTAATGACGAACATACGAAAGGGTAAAACTGTCAATTACCTTTACTGGGGTAATGACGAACATACGAAAGGGTAAAACTGTCAATTACCTTTACTGGGGTAATGACGAACATACGAAAGGGGTAAAACTGTCAATTACCTTTACTGGGGTAAGGACGAACATACGAAGGGTAAAACTGTCAATTACCTTTACTGAGGTAACGACGAACATACGAAAGGGTAAAACTGTCAATTACCTTTACTAGGGTAAAGACGAACATACGAAAGGGTAAAACTGTCAATTACCTTTACTGGGGTTGTGACGAACATACGAAAGGGTAAAACTGTCAATTACCTTTACTGGGGTAATGACGAACATACGAACTGAAATACTGGTGATGCGTTACTATTACTGAGGCAACTTAGCCAAACAAAAACAGGGTACAAACGAGTACTCTTCGTACGAAATGTAGCTTCAACGAGATACTGGGGAAAATTGAAAGGTGGGACCTGCCACTTGTAGAAACTTAATTGGTAAGCAGACTGAAATGAACACATTGGTGATGACATACTTTACTGGATACACATGGAGTAAGACACACAGGTAAAATGCATATGAATGATATCAGTATGTATGATGTGTATGCATGAATGAATGAACATGTATGAAAATATACTGGTGAGACTGACGAGACAAGATTGGGCAGGTCGTAAGGGTAGTGACCCGGTATTACAGTGCCAACACTTAGCATTCTTTACTGGGGATAATATCACTCGAGATGGATCAAAACACAATCGGGGTACCACCCGTTAACCAAACCAAAGCCGGGTAAGGACCACATAACACAAAAACCTGGCTGAGGTCGCCATTTCTGAACTGAACCAAAGTACCTTCTCAAAATCGTGCTTCACATAGTCATTGCTTTCTTTTTTGTATTTTTTTTTTTTGAATCCCTAACTTTTGCCTGGACCGCCCTTTCGGGTTTTCAATCCACCGGGAATATATTCTTTTTTTGTATGTCCCTAATTTTTGCCTGGACCGCCCTTTCGGGTTTTCGATCCACCGGACACTCATTTTTGGCTTAAGCCGCCCTTTCGGGTTTTCGACTTAGCGAGCTTTTCTTTTCTTTTTCTTTTTTTTTTTTTTTTTTTTTTTTTGTAAGACTACGATCCACTCTGTTGAATTCACCTGTGTTTGAATGGATGTTGACATATGTTTCCATGATACATGAATCTACAGATAATACGTTTGTCATTTTTTTTTTGTTTTTTTTTTCAAAAGAAAACATAAAAAGTAAAAGAATTTTCAAAGTTTTTACTTCAAGTATTGACATTAAAAATGGAAGTAGAGAATTTGCATATAGAATAAACAAGAATTCCAAAAGAGTGCACCGGCTCAAATTAATGTAATAGGATGGTAACCGGCCAAAGGCATGGCTCCACGGATTACAAAAGTTGGAAAATGGTAATTACATGGGAAGGTACATTGAACACAATAACCACTACATTCCCTAACAACTTTGAACCACTGTTTAGATGCTTTAGTGTCGGAGGACTTCTGACAGCTAAGGTGCCCCAAATGGGTGATGCTTGATCTGATGCAGTTACTTTGTCATAATCCTTAACTTTTGCATAGGCCGCCCTTTCGGATTTTCGACCTATCAGGATAAACTCTTTTTTTCAATTCTTTTTTCTCTTTTTTTTTTTTTGTGTCTCTAATTTTTGCCTAAGCCGCCCTTTCGGGTTTTCGACTTACCGAGACGCTCTTTTTTGGTTTAGGCCGCCCTTTCGGATTTTCGACCTACCGAGCTGTTCTTTTCATATATCTTTAGACAAAGTATTTTTTGACTACATCAGAATTCACAGGACGAGGTAAATCTTCTCCATCCATAGTTGTAAGGATTAAAGCACCACCAGAGAACGCTCTCTTGACCACATAAGGACCTTCATAATTGGGAGACCACTTGCCGCTGGGATCCGGTTGAAAAGATTTGATACACTTGATCACAAGGTCTCCTTCTTTGAATTCACGGGGATGAACCTTTTTGTCAAACGCCTGTTTCATCCTTGACTGATATAGTTGTCCGTGACACAAAGCGGTCATGCGTTTCTCTTCAATCAAATTCAATTGATCATACCTACTCTGGCACCACTCAGCTTCAGTCAATTCCGCCTCCATCAAGACTCTCAAAGATGAGATTTCCACCTCCACAGGGAGCACTGCTTCCATACCATAGACCAAAGAGAAAGGGGTTGCCCCTATTGAAGTACGCACTGAGGTACGATATCCATGTAAAGCATAGGGTAACATCTCATGCCAATCTTTGTAGGTGACCACCATCTTTTGCACGATCTTCTTGATATTCTTATTTGCAGCCTCGACTGCACCATTCATCTGAGGTCTGTATGGAGAAGAGTTGTGATGTTCAATCTTGAAGTCATCGCACAATTCTTTCATCATGTTGTTGTTCAAATTTGTACCATTATCCGTGATGATCTTGTTAGGAATACCATACCGGCAGATGATATTATTCTTGATGAACCGAACCACTACTTGCTTGGTCACATTGGCGAAAGATACCGCTTCAACCCACTTGGTAAAGTAATCAATAGCCACTAGTATGAAACGATGTCCATTAGAAGCTTTTGGTTCAATCTGACCAATCATATCAATGCCCCACATGGAGAAAGGCCACGGAGAAGAGATAACGTTGAGCATAGATGGTGGTACATGGCTTTTATCTGCATAAATCTGACATTTGTGGCATTTCTTAGCATGATTATAACAATCAGCTTGCATCATCATCCAGTAATAACCTGCCCTCAATGCTTTCTTAGCCATTGCATGTCCACTGGAATGAGTGCCAAATGGACCTTCATGTATCTCATGCATCAATAAATCTGCTTCACGTTCATCCACACACCTGAGCAACATTGCATCAAAGTTTCTTTTGTACAATACATCTTCATTCAGGAAGAAATTACCAGACAACCTTCTTAAAGTCCTCTTATCTTTGTGAGATGCCCCAAGCGGATACTCTTGAGTTTGAAGGAAAACTTTGATATCATGAAACCATGGCTTACCATCAGTAAGTACTTCAACTGCAAACACATAGGCGGGCCTTTCCAGGAACTGGACACTGATTAATGGTACATCATTGTGACGATTTACTTTGATCATCGAAGACAAGGTGGCCAAAGCATCTGCCATCTGATTTTCATCACGGGGAATATGACGCAACTCCACTTTGTTAAAGAAAGTTAACAAACGTCTTGCATAATCTCTGTAAGGGATCAAACCAGCATGGTGAGTTTCCCACTTCCCTTTGATCTGATTAATCACCAAGGCTGAATCTCCACATATATCAATATTCTTAATCCTCATATTGATTGCTTCTTCAATGCCCATGATGCAAGCTTCATATTCTGCCATATTGTTTGTACAGTCAAATCGTAGCCTTGCAGTAAAAGGGATGTGAGTACCCTCAGGTGTGACAAGGAGTGCCCCGACTCCATGGCCATAAGCATTAACGGCCCCATCGAATATCAAACCCCATTTAGATTCAGGATCTGGACCTTCACCAAACAACGGTTCATCACAATCTTTCATCTTCAAATACATGACCTCTTCATCAGGGAAATCAAACTTAACAGGTTGGTAATCTTCAACTGGTTGATGAGCCAAGTGATCTGCAAGGATACTCCCTTTGATTGCTTTCTGAGTATGGTATTCAATATCAAATTCGGCCAACAACATCTGCCAACGAGCAATTCTTCCTGATATTGAAGACTTCTCTAGGAGATACTTGATTGGATCCATTTTGGATATCAACCAAGTGGTATGATTGATCATATAGTGCCAAAGACGTTTGGTAGCCCAGGCTAAAGCACAACAAGTTTTCTCAAGAGCCGAGTATCGGGATTCACACTCTGTGAATTTCTTGCTTAAGTAATAGATTGCATGCTCTTTTCTGCCAGTTTCATCTTGCTGTCCGAGTACACAACCCATGGAATCTTCTAACACAGTCAAGTACATGATCAACGGTCTTCCTTCAACTGGAGGGACAAGAATTGGAGGTTCTAACAAATACTCCTTGATACTGTCGAAGGCTTTCTAACAATCTTCCGTCCAAACGATCCTTTGATCTTTGCGGAGTAGCTTGAATATCGGCCCACAAGTAGCAGTCATATTAGAGACAAACCTGGAGATATAATTCAGTCTTCCGAGAAAACCTCTGACTTGTTTCTCTGTTTTTGGAACGGGCATATCCCGGATGGCTCTGACTTTGTCGGGATCTACTTCAATGCCTTTCTGACTAACAATGAAGCCCAAAAGTTTCCCTGATCGGACACCGAAAGTACATTTATTAGGATTCAAACGGAGCTTGTACTTTCTCAAACGTTGGAACATCTTCAATAGATACTCAACATGTTCTTCTTCAGTACCAGACTTGACAATCATATCGTCCACATAAACTTCTATCTCTTTGTGCATCATATCATGGAATATCTTGGTCATACCCCTCTGATAAGTGGCACCAGCATTTATCAAACCAAATGGCATTACTACATAGCAGAAAGCGCCCAACGGCGTGATGAAAGATGTCTTTTCTCTATCTTCAGGAGCCATCTTGATCTGATTGTAACCAGAGAACCCATCCATGAAGGAGAAAACTTTGCATTGAGCAGTACTATCAACCAATACATCAATATGAGGTAGAGGGAAATCATCCTTCAGACTTGCCTTGTTCAGATCTCGGTAATCAACACACATTCGGACCTTACCATCTTTCTTCGGAACAGGCACAATGTTGGCCAACCACTGAGGATACTCGGATGTAACTAGAAAGCCTGCATCAATCTGCTTCCGTACTTCTTCTTTGATCTTGAGAGCCATATCAGGACGAGACCTTCTGAGCTTCTGTTTGACTGGAGGACACTCAAGTTTCAAAGGCAAGCGATGTTCTACAACTTCATGATCTAATCCTGGCATGTCTTTGTATGACCAAGCAAATATGTCAGCGTACTCCCTGAGAAGTTCAATTACCTTTTCTTTAACGGTAATCTCCAACGACGTTCCAATCTTGATCTCTTTTCTATCCTCCTCAGTACCCAGATTGATCAATTCTAACTCTTCCTCATGAGGCTGATTGATCTTTTTCTCTTGCTCTAACATCCATCCGATCTCATCAGGAATCTCATCATCCTCCTCTACCATAGCCTCGTAAACAGGGGATTCAAAGTTGGGCAGAAGCATAGGGTCACTGTGTTCAACGGGCTTATGTATGTTCAGTCTGCACATGATTAATGATTGACTTTAGTAAATGAGTAAATGCAGACTTTTGAATTTGATTGATTTTAAAAGAAAAAGAGAATGATTTTTTTTTTTTGATTGTTCTATTACCATTTTTCCAGAAAAAGCAGTAAAATAAAAAAATAAAACAGTCATGATAGAAACGACGTTTTTCATTAATAACGACAATACTTGAAGATAAAACCAAAAGCCCTACAAGGTTTCATTTCCGTCTGGGGCAGGACGAAAAGAGTTTTCTTAAAAAAAACGAAAAAAGTAGACAAACATATTACTTAGACATATGCATCACGGAAGGAATATCCACAGCGATCCAATTACAGCAGACTCCTCCGGGTGTCACAAAGACAGGTGCAACCTCTTCCGACTGATCTTCAAGGATAGCATTGGTTTCCGGTGGCGCATGAATAAACCCAGCACTATGAAAAATGCCCTCAACTGGCTTGAAAATTGCGCTCGACTGACTGGTAGAGAAACCGAGACCTTCTTTCCGCTTGTTCTCAGGCAGCTGTACCAACTGACCCCAGCCTCCTGCTTTACCATCTTGTACAAGCTTTCGGGCGTCCTTCAAAGAGGCCATACAAGTCTCACCCTTCTTAGCAGCTCCTTCTTCCGCAGAGAACCCCTGAAAAGAAGTTCCTTCCACATCATCAGCACCAATATAGGAGAAAGCAGACAAATGACTAACCAACAAGGCTGATTCACCAATTACAGTTATTAGCTTTCCACAACTTACAAACTTTAGCCTCTGATGAAGGGTGGAGGTCACTGCTCCAGCCTCATGGATCCACGGTCTTCCAAGTAAACAACTGTATGAAGCTTGGATGTCCATGACTTGGAATGTGACCTTGAAGGTATGAGGGCCCATCGTGATAGGCAAGTCTATGTCTCCAATTACCGACTTCCTAGATCCATCAAATGCTTTTACCATTACTGCACTTGGCCTCAACTGGGCGCCACGGTATGCCAACCTTTCCAAAGTAGTCTTTGCCATCACATTGAGGGCGGAACCGGTGTCTATCAACACATTCGACAGCGAATCTGACTTACAAAGGACAGAAATGTGCAAAGCCCAGTTGTGGTTTCTTCCCTCCGTCGGGAGGTCTTCATCACTAAAGCTCAGGTTATTACACGCAGTTACGTTCCCAACTATGCTCCTGAATTGCCCCAGGGTAACATCGGGATCCACATATGCTTGAGCCAAAATCTTCATCAGAGTGTCCCTATGAGCTCCAGAGTTCATTAGTAAAGACATTATGGAAATTTTGGACGGGGTTTGCAACAGCTGATCGATTATCTTGTATTCACTCTTTTTGATCAGCTTCAAGATCTCATCACTATCTTCCTGAATGATCCCCTCAGGTTGGCTGGCACTTTTACCTTCATCAAGATTCTGCACTGGCACATTCGGAGCAATATTCTCGTTGCGCACAACAGTGGGGAGAATACGCCCGCTTCTCATTACTTTGCCCACACCTGCTATATTCACGACAGCATCTGCAGAGTGCAGAGGGATCTCTTTACCATTCTCCACAATAGTTGCCTCATACCGGTAGGGTATGGCCTTCTGAGAAGTATAGGGAACAGGTCCTGGCAAATGGATCACCAGAGGAGTGACGTCTGACTTCACACTATCACGGGCTACCTCAATATTCTTAAACACCGGGGTAATAACACAAACATTCCTAGATTCCTTCTTGACAATCAGCTCTTTTCTGTCAATCAGTCCTTGTATATCCTCCTGGACTTTCTCACACCCTCGGGGATCCACAGAACACACTTCACAAGCATCATGATCGTGGTTAAACATGTTTACTTCGCACATCTTGGCGTGAATCGGGACCAAATGAGTTCTGACATCTTGAGCCCTGAGAATTAGACTCAAATCTTGGTCCTCTTGAATCATATTAACAGCCGGTCCATGAGGTGGCAAAGGATTATTCTGAGTATTGGAATTGGTGTCCTCGAAGGACAACTCTTTGCTTTGAATCAACCTCTGAACTTCTTCTTTGAGCGGGTAGCAGTGCTCAACATCATGCCCAGGTGCCCCTTGGTGAAAGGCACAGGTAAGGTCAGCACGGTGCCAAGGAGGTAATGGATTCTGTAGGCGAGGAGGCTGCCTAGTCTGCACAAGATTTCTTGCTAATAAAGAGGGTAGCAAGTCTGCATACAACATGGGTATGGGGGGAAACTCTTTTCTGGGAAGGCGATTTGGTTGCTGTGGGGCTCGATTACGAGGTTGTTGTTGAGGTGGTGGTGGGTAGTATGGTTGTTGGTAAGAAGGTTGCGGATACGGTTGTTGGTATAGTGGTGGGTAGAATGGTGGAGGCCTTTGGGGCGTTTGTGGGTGGTAATGTTGATTTTATGGAGCTGGAAAAGGTGGTGGAATATTGGCAATAAAGGGGTAGTTTGGATATATTGGCTGGGACCCCCCTGGGCTACCATACTGACTTCCTGAGCACTCTTCTTTGGATAACTGTTTCCAAATTTCTTGGATCCATTAGACGACCCACCTGACGAAGCACTTGACACACTACCTTCTTTGGTCAAAATTCCTTTACGGACCAAATCTTCAATGGAACCCCCGCGTCAACCATCTCAGTAAACTTCTGCGATGCGCAACCAATCATTTTCTCCGAGTAGTAGGGACTCAAAGTTTCAAAGAACAAATCAGCCATTTCTCTTTCCTCCAGGGCAGGGCGGATTTGGTCCGATTTTTGAATAAAGCGGAGAGCATACTCCTTGAAAGACTCTTTATCCTTTTGAACCATAGCTTGCAGTTCCCTTCGAGTGGGCCCCAGGTGTATGTTATACCGGTACTGCTGTATGAAGGCCCTGGCCAGTTCTTCGAAGGTGGTGATACCCTTCAGATTCATGTACCATATTTGTGCGGGACCAGTCAAACTGTCTTGGAAACAATGAATGAGCAAAGGTTCATTGTCTTTGTAGGCTGTCATCTTCCTTACATACATAACCAGATGACTCTGTGGGCAAGTGTTCCCCTCATATTTGACGAAATCCGGTGTCTTGAACTTGGGAGGCAGTACCACATTTGGGACCAAACAAAGATCGTGCACATTCTGACCATAGATGTCTTTACCACGAAGGGCCTTCAGTTCTTTCTGCACTACGTCGTACTTCTCTTCCAGACTTACCATTCTGTCATCTCCTGCTACACTACCAGAATGATAGATTGGTCCTTCCTCCTGCTGGGCAGTGTGCACAATGGGTGCCGTGTGATTCATGACAGCTTGAGGGAATAATTGTCCATGATGGAAAAGTGGCGTTGCCTGTTGTCCATAAGGAGTTGGCATTTCTGGGCCAGCAAAGCGAACACCTTCATTAGCTGTGAGAGGCATACTCCAAGGATACTCTCTGGACATGTAGTTCTGAGGGTGATAAGCAAATCTAGGAGGACGAAGACCTTCATTGTACATATTTGATGCATCTCCAAAAGAAAAACCAGCCGGGGTGGGCTGTGTAGTGCCAGCAGACGTAGCAGAAATTACAGCAGTAGCGATCGGTTGTGTAGGACCAGTCTGGGCAGACGAAACAACCACAGGAGAATTATGTGCAGCAGACACAACAACAGGAATCGGCTGAGCATCAAGAACTGGTTGGACCGGGATAACATCAAGAACCGGTTGGGCAGCTGCCGCTTGTGCTTGATTGGCCATTATGGCTTCCATCATAACTGTTAACTTATCCATCCCTTCTCTGAGTGTAATAACCTGTTCTTTGAGATCCCTGTTCTCTTGTTCCATCAAATCCATCTTCTTTTTAACAATCGCCCGAGTGTTGTGGATGCGAGAAGGCTTGTACTGAATACGCCGGACCACTTTCCTTGACTGAGGCAGAAAGGAGAGATTTATGAGACTCGGTTTTGACATTTTATGGATGCAGTATGATGCATGATATGCTAAATGCAAAAACAATGCAATTTTTTAAATCATCGAAGAACTTATAAGGACAATTTTTGTAAACATAACAACCTTAAACATTCATTACACAATAAAAACAAATACAAGATAATTCCCTTTTTAAACAAACTGAGTCGAGGGATAGACTTCAAAGTACATAACAGAAAACTAGAAAAATACATAAAAGGAAACAAAAGTGAAGATCTCAAGCTCTTAAAGCAGACTACTCCTCCAAATCTGAATGCGGACCAGCGAAGAAATCCACGCGTTTCTTCTTACTCCTGGGAACCTGTTCAAGTATAGCATCCTTCACCCTGATACGCTCTTTCAGCTCAGCAATCTCTTGATCTTTCTTATGATTTTTCCAATTCTCTTCTTCTAAAAGGCCCATAAGAGTGTCATTCTCACGCTTAGTTGCATGATATTTCTCTTTCCAATCGGCACTTTCACGCTCTGACTCAACCAAACGCGCCTGATACTCCTTCATGGTCTTAGGAGGTAAAGGCACTGGTATTGTTGGAATAGTTGCAGTTAAAGACCTTAGCAGGGGGTAAGGCATCCCTATCTGAGCAGCTCTATCAATGACCCAATCGACGTAAGATTCATGAGTTACATTTGACTTATACTTCAACTGGCTCTTGTTCAACCTGATAATGGATCGCCAAGCTTGTACAAACTGCGTTCTCTTATCATTAACATCCTCCTTGTACAAGAAAAACTCGCTGGATAAGAAGAGGCAAGCAGGTCTCATCCTCATAGGGTACCCGAACTGACGTCTGGCAAGAAGCGGGTTATAACTGATGCCCCCGTGTATACCAAGAAGAGGCACATTGGAGAACTCCCCACAATGGTCAATAATCACTCCAGTATCATAAGCCGAGTTGTACCACACTATATCATCTGGGGTAAGAGCCATGAGCTTCTCCGACCATGGAATGAACTCAGATCGAATTTTAGGGCGAGGTAAATGTGAGGTAAACCAGGTGTAAAGCAAGGGTGTACAACAAATGATAACTCCACGTCCTTTAGATGTACGGTCATGGATAAAACATTCATGTCAATGAAATTGTCAACATTCGGGAAAAGCACAATACCATAGATAAGTAAAGCAAGGATGGCCTCAAAGGCGTCGGCACTGGATCTCTCGGAGAAAGTAGTGGCTTTTTGGTAAAGGAAGTTGAAGGGTAGGCATTGGAGACCTCCTTTAAGTGTAAGATTGGCTTTTATCTCGGAGATTTCAAGATGAAGAGCAGCCGCGATGGTTGAATACTTGGGTGCAGGTTCAAGACCATGGAAAGGTACTTTGTCGAGTATGGGTAAACCGATCCAATAAGAGTACTCTTCAAGTGTGGGCATAAGCTGATAATCCGGGAAAGTAAAACAGTGGTAAAGTGGGTCATAGAACTGGACCAAGGTATGGAGGAGTCCTTCATCGACATCTGTCTTGAGAATACTAAGCAAATAACCATACCGCTCACGAAAGTGGTCCGGGCTAGTCAACCTCCTTGCTAGCTTCCTTAAATTCTCCAAATCCGGTTTCTTGAAATCATACTTCTTAGTCCTCTTCACAATTTTCTTCACAACACCCTCCATATCTAATATGTTTACAAAAAAAGAGATTACATAAGTCCTTCGATGTTTTAATGGATGCAAAAAGAGTATCTATGTATGAATGCATGTATGCATGATTATGCTAAAGAACATAGAAAACATGGTGAGGTTAAGTACACAGAGTTGGAGCTGAGGGTAAACACGCCATTTGGTAAGGACTAAGGTTTCAGATGCACTTGTAACCAGGGTTCTAACACAGTTCCCAAATTACAACCCCCTCCGAACTTTATTGGGTTCCCGGGACGACACCCGGTCCAACAGCGTCCGTAGGAGAGTCTAGTTTGAGTGTAGCATCGCGTATCGACTAAGACCAAGACAACACTTGGTTAGCCACCGCACTACATCCTAATGGCCAAGATGGGTTAAAGGGTAACTAAGGTCCTTAGCTTCGACGGAAACTTAAAAGCAATAATGTCTAAGCGCGACAACACACGCCGACGTATATCACTTCAAGATCCTCCGCTAAGTGTGGTTATATCACATGTTCCACCACACGAGAATACTCTCGGCATGTCACTATGATTCTACCACTCCTATCCTATATTTCACTCAAGCCCGGGTATAGGACTTATCTCGCCACTCACGTAAAAAAGTAAACAATTAGGCACGTACTCACAAAAGCATAAGCAAATAATAAAGCGCAAAAGTAAAGAAAGATAAAATAGGCTTAACCCTCAAAAAGATCCCCAGTGAAGTCGCCATTTCTGTGCTCGTGATTTTCGGGTATCAAAATCATTAATCGGATTTGAACCTTTAATCATTGAACTCTCAACTTTTATTCGCGGGAAGGGAAAAAGTGAGTAAAAACCCTTATAGACCTTGGATTCGGAGGTTGGTTTCGATTGGGGAAGGTGTTAAGCACCCGAACCGACTATGGTATCCCATAGGAACCTTCTACCTATTCTCTAATCTTGCGCTAAATTGATTTTACTTATTTAAAAAAAGTTAAGAGTTTAAAGTGAAAGAAAGGAGAAAGATGAAGTATGTTTTTGGTTATTTTTATTGATTTGGAAGGGTTGAAACCCTTTGCCTACTTACCCAAATAAATCGGGATCAAAATCAAGTAGTTCGGCTAAAGAACTTATTTGGTGAGTTGAATTGATTTTAACATTTTTTGAAAAGATTTTAAGAAGAGATGAGAGGTCTCAAGGCATGAGAAGAAAATACGATGAAGTTGGTTACTTTTAATTGCACGAAATCCATGTCTAATGTGGATATTAAATTAGTTAACATTTGATTAAGAAAAATAAAAGGAAAAACACTTGGATTACATACCAAGGTTTACTTAAAAGAAATTTGAATTTGACTTTTTTTGGATTTTTTGAAGAAAATATTTTTTCTAAACTAATGATGAAATCACGTAACGGCGGAAAAATAAATAGGCATAAAGCGATAAATAAAGTGGAGTGTCGGTGCGCGTGTCAGTGCGTGTGCCGGTTACATATTACATACCCTAAATACATTCTATGGTCTCAAAAGGAAAAAATGCGCGAAAATAAATTACATCAATTCCCTAATTACACACTAAGTATGATAAATAAATACATAACAAAAAATTAAAAGATGCATGAGATTATACTAGAGATGATGCAAAACGAAATATACAGAAACATTAAGCATAAAAAGAACATCACATATGAAAATTAAGACACTAATAAAAATGCATGAAATATAATCTAAATCTTATATGAATTAATTAAAAAGATAGGTGCATGAATTTGAAAAAATAAAATAAAAGTTACTACAAAGATGCAGGGGGTGCAGACAGCCAAAAGGGGGTGAAAACAGCAAAACAGAAGCAAAAGTGGGCTGGGCATGGATTACAAGAGTTGGGGCGGGTACTGGGTCAACCCATGTGTGACCCGCCCCAACTCATTAATGAGTATAAAATGGTTTTCTTAAAGGTTTCTTTCATTTTTGTTCCATTTCCCTCTCTCTCTAAACAACACAAATCTGAAAAAAGCTCTCTCCCCTCTCTCTAATGTGCTCGCCGGAAAAAGAAGGGAAGGGGATGGTGGTTGGTGCTCCGACGCGGTGGCCGGCCGGAGCGCCGCCGCGTCGGAGCGGTGGTTCTCCGCCCTTTTTAAAAAAAAAAATACCTCAATCCCTTCCTTTTCTTCTTCCAAGCACGGATCTAGCTTTAGTTTTTACAAAAAACAAACAACCAAACCTAGATCTACAAAAAGAAATCCACCCAAAAACACACAAAAAGCCATGAAAATTACCTTGAATCCTTCTTGTATTTCGGTTCTGTTTGCTCCTTTCTTCTTCTTATTTTTCGATTTTGGTTCAAGCCTTTCCTTGTTCACGTTTTCGGTTATGTTTTTCTTTGATGTTGTTTGGATTTTCGTCCCTCTTGTGAGTTGTGGTTCGGATTTGTTTTGCTTGAAACGGTTCAGTTTTGCTTGAAATGTTTTGTTCCTTTTTCGTTCTTTTTGGTCCGAAAAAATGGCTTCTACTTTTGTGTTTTAATTCAAATCGGATTTTGGGTGTTTATGAATATTTGGATGGTTTGATTGAGGTTTGGTTTGCATTCGGATTTGTGGTTGTTGGAAGTTTTAAGGCCGAAAATGGCCTTATATGAGATGTTGGTACTGGTTTTGGAACTTTGATATTGATTTGTGGTTGGAGTTTTTAGTTAATTTTGTTGCTGGAATTTTGAATATTCATGGATGTTCATGTGATGTTCATGATATTCATGAGTATTTTGGTGGTTTTGATCTTGTGAGATGGAAAGAGAATGGAAAAATGTGTTTGTGGTTGGTAACTGAATTTTTTCTGACTGATTCTGACATTTGGGGGACCAATCTGACGCATGAACAGTACTCTTATAGTACTGTTCACTGATACCCTGAAAATGACAAAAATACCCCTGCAGTTTCTTGGAGAAAAAGTTGGACATGACCAATGACAAACTGACAAGTGTACGATGACTTAAAATAAATATAAAATCTGACAAATAAATAACAATAAATAAATAAATGAAAAAAAAAGAAATAACTAAATAAATACATAAATAAATAAAACGAAAATTAAGTAATAATAATAAAAAAATGTCCCGTCGGAACCAAAAAAATGAGGTATTTTAAAATACCTCTCTGCCAAAATTTCGTCTGATACGACAGAGATACGCGGCTTTTTTACGCTAATTAAAACAATAAAACGACGACGTGAATAAAATGAACTTTAAAACGCAAACGTCACGCTACACTAAAATACGCACGAAACGCGAGTAAAAATTACGAAATTAATACGCGAGCGATATTAAAAAATAAACGACGAACGAAAAATAAATGCGACCACAAGTACGAATAAAAACAGATATTACGGGAATTAGCGCGCTAACGGACGACTGAAAAACGATCAACATACGAAAAAAATAAAAAATAAATTGGTCAAAAATTAGGGTACGACAAGCATGATGGGAGAATTGAAGTTCCTTTTGGAATTTAAATCAATCAATACAAAGATGGAATGTATGTTCATCAATCAAAGTACACCAAGGAGCTTCTGAAGAAGTTCAAGCTTGATGACTGTAAAGAGATGAACCCTTCAAGCAAAAGGTAGATCATAAGCTGTTCAGAGGTATGATAGGTTAACTGTTATACCTAACTGCATCTAGACCACATATTTTATTTAGTGTACGCACATGTGCAAGGTTTCAATCAGATCCTAGATAATCTCATTCAACTGCAGTTAAGAGAATCTTTAGATATTTGAAAGGAACAACTAATCTTGGACTTCTTTATAATAAATCCTTAGATTATAAGTTGGTTGGATTTTGTGATATTGATTATACTGGTGATAAGATTAAAGAAAATCAACCAGTGGAAACAGTCAGTTTCTTGGTGAGAATATGATATCATGGGCTAGCAAAAGAGAAGCAACTATTGCATTGTCAACAACAGAAGTAATATACATCTCAACTGCAAGTTGCTGCACACAACTACTTTGGATGAAACATCAGTTAGAAGATTATCTGATTAATGAATACAATATTCCCATTTATTGTGATAATAATGCTGCTATTTGTTTGTCAAAGAATCCAATATTACATTCAAGAGCCAAGCATATTAAGATTAAACATCATTTTATAAGAGATTATGTTCAAAAATGTATTTTGGATATACAATTCATTGATACTGAACATCAATGGGCCGATATATTCATAAAACCTTTAATTGTCGAAAGGTTTGATTTTATAAAGAAAAATTTGAACATGCATTTTATATCTGATTAATGCTTGCCTCTTAATGGGAATTCAGAATCTGAAGATATTCTGAAGCTAAGGTCTATCCGACTCTCTTTCCTTAGACTCTAAAGAAATTCAGCTTCTGAAGGTGGGAGTTACTTTTTGTACACATGACCCACTAACTAAACAATTATTTAGGTAATTAATCTGACGTGGTTTAGTTCTATTAGGTTATAACTGTTGGGCAATGATGAATTTGCTTTGAATGTAGTGTCTCACGCCCCCATTGTCATTATGTTTGTGTTTGTTTGTCTCTTTTTTGAGCAAACGTTTTACTAAAAACACTTAGACCAAAAAAAAAACACACACACTCTTAACTTTACTTCATACACTTTCTACTTTCAAGCCTATTCTCTCTAAACACTCTCTCTTTTACGAGAAAAAACCCTAGAACCCTAATTTTCTGGAAAATGGCATCATCATCTCAAGGAGTTGCAATGAAATTTGATTCTCAAGCTTCAACATATGTCAAGCCTAAGACCATGGCTATGAGCAAAGATGAGTTGAATTTATTGATAGAACTAGCTGTTGGCTTTGGTTCATTGGAAAGGAATGGTTGTGATATTTGTAAGTTCACTGAGTATCGGAATTGGGAAAACTACTTCAACATGCTCAATGGTGTGTCATACACAGAGTTGGTGAAGGATTTCTAGGTAAGGGTAGAAGTTTATGACAAGGAAGCTGCTCATAGAGAAAAGGTTGAAATGATTCTGAATGACAGAACTCTAAGAGGGAAGATAAGGAAACAAATGGGTTTGCCAGAGTTCAAGCAAGTGGAAATAAGATCAGCAGTAATGGGTGTTAAGGTCACCATTACAGAAGCTATGATTGTTAAAATCACAGGATGTAGAGATAATGGTTTGCATTTTACTGATACTGAGAAAACAATAGAGTTAAGTGAATGGGCTCCCAGGATTAACAAGGCTCTATTTGAAGGAAGGATAAATGAGAAATGTGTCAACCGACTGAAAGAACACATAATTCTTCAGAGGCTGAAGATTCTTTGTTTCATGCCAAGAGAAGGTGGCAAAAACTATATGTCTTGGGATCACAAGAACTTTATGTGCTTCTTGGTGACAAATAAACAAATCAATCTTCCATCCTACATCTTTGAGCATCTGTGTTATTCAATCAACGATGGAATCGCGAAGAAGAAGAAGACGATTCTATATACAAGACTCATCTCTGCGATTATACATCAAGGAAGAATTCTTTAGAGTCTGCATGATCTAGGAATGGATTCTGATGAGGATCTAGGCACTTGTACAGGAAAGGTTATAAATGGAACACTGTTGGGTTACATCAGAATTATTAACAAGAAGAAGGTCATAATTTATGATGATGATTTGAAGCTCTCAATCAATACTCTATCTCTTTTGGATGACTTCCCTCCAATCTCAGTGGAAGATAATCCAGTGGTAATAGTAGAATAGATTGCGGCTCATTATAAAGATACATGAGTCAAAATTAGTTGGCATCACATTCATGACAAGATAGGTGAGCCTCTGAAGCTTATCAGAAATAGGACAACTGCTTCTCAAGAGGTCAAAGAAGAACCCCATAAGCCAACTAAGAAGGCCAAATTTGTGAAGACTACTACTTCTGATGTTCAGAAGGAGGTATCAAAACTTGACATTGTTGAGATTCTACCTACCAGATCTAGAGGTAGAACTTCAACTAGAGCTGCTCCAGTTCAACCTCCTAAGAAGAAGATTCATATCAACCTAAGAAGCCTTCAAGGAAGCTTTTCTTGTCCAAGTATATTCAAGAAGAAGACGTTGAAGAAGATTCTTCAAGTTTGATCAGAAGGACAAAGAAAGTTGAATTTGTTAAGAAAATCATGGAGATATCCAATCAAAAGTGGTATCTGAAGTTGATGAGAGTTTGAAGAAGATAGTTGTTGAAGACCCTAAAGAAGTTGTTGCAAGGAAACAAGTTAAGGATAGGAAGCTGGTGAAGAAGTTATCCGAGGATCTGCAGGGAAATAATGTTGTGGAAAGCTCAAGTCTGGTGTCTTCTCTAATGAAGGTGAAGAAGGAGTCTGGTGCTTCTAATGCAAGACCAGAAGCTGAAAAAGGTAACAACACACACACTTCTTCTCCCATTAACCTTAAGTCATCTCAGACTCTGATGATGATAAACCACTTAACCATAAATTCACCAACTTACAAAAAGCCAAGACCCCCACACCATCATCCAAACCCTCACCTAAACTGAGACCAATTCTTGATTAGGGTGAAACTCCTAAGAAAACATCATTCTTTAAGCCTCCATTTGTTATACCACTATATACTCTGAAACCTGGAGAAGAGTATGATGGTGATACCTCAGGATTATCTAGATGAGCAAGCCAAACTAGATAAGATTGATGCAGACAGAGTCATGAGAGAACGAGAAGCATACTTTCATGAGTGTGCAATTTGAATAAAAAAGGCTCAACAAGCTAAGTTTGCTACCTTTAGGTCTAAATTCTCTTCTTCATCCAACTCCCCACCTTGACCTAAACCAAGCTCATCAGTGTTGGATTTTTTAACTCCTCACATGCATGGTGAACTCCCCTAAATTGAACCTGAACTAAAAACAACCTTTGAAACAATCCACAATAATAGTGGTTCCGAAAATCAACAAGAACATATTTCCTTTCCACAAAGAGCCCATGAACTATGTAAAACTCTCGCAGTTTCAGATTATCAACATCATTTAGACTCAACCACAACAACAGTTACATCCAATATGCCATCAATTTCTGATAATTCATCAGTCTCTAAACCTTTAATTGTTGTACCTCTACACTTTGCTAAACCAGAAATTGACCTCACAGATTCTGATGTTCTCATGACTGAAGCATTAAAAGATGTGATTCCAACCTCATCTCACTAAACCTTTTTGAATTTCAATGATCCCGAAATCACAATAACCTTTGAGAAGCCAAACCATCAACCTTCAGCCTCTACTAATGACAATGAAGCTATGGAAAATGTCATTACAGAAACCCAAACCCAAACTCAAACTTTCATGTTGCTTCTCAACAGGAAATTCTAAAGGAATAGTTCTCATAAGTCTGCAAAAGTATGGATGAAGTGGAACTAAAGACAAATACTTCAAGGCATATTGAGTACTCTGATTTAATTGAAGAGTTTGAGACTCCTTAAGAAGTTGAGATTCCAGAAGTGCCTGAGATAGTTAAATCTGAATTCCAATGTTCCTGGCTATCTCACATTCTGAAGAAACCTGATCCTATCATTATGAAAAGTCAAGATCCTGAAGTAATTGCATTCTGAGATAAGTTACAAGCTGACTTAGATGCCCAGAAGCTGAAATTAGAAGCTATGGAAGGTCATCTTTTGGAACTGAAACTGAAGCAAGAAGCTTTAGAGAAGAAGATGCAAGAACAACATCAGGAAAGCATCAGAAGACAAGAGTAATTTGAGAAAAGAATGCATAAACAATATGAGGATACCAAAGCTGATCAAGTAGAGATCAAAAGTGGGATTGCTAGTCTTCTAGAGATGATGAAGAAGCAAAACTAGCATTAGTTTCACTTTAGATCTGTTTTCTATGTTTTCTGCTTCTGATACTTAATACTTGTTCTCTTTGCTTTATGCTTTTAATACTATATTATGATATGATATGTTGCTCTAATATCTTAGTTTTTTCATGTTTTATCCATTCTCTCCTTCAGAGTCTGAACCCTGAATTCCGTTTATTTGGTTAGTTAAAGATACAAGATTTCTGAAGGAATAGAAACCTGGAGCAACAACTATTTCGAAGGAATCAGAAGGCATTGAATGCTTATCCACTGAAGTGCACATAAAAAGGACAATAGTACATTTGTACAACCATTACTCCACTACTCCACTCATGTCTGCACATAGTACTACTACAACTATGTCTACGCTGTTTAATTCTCCAAACAATGGATGAATTTCAAATTATTTCCTCTTAGGACATTAACCAAATCCAACAATAGATCATTGGTGATTTGATCAAGCTTCAGTAACGACTCTTTGATGTGCTGGCAACTCTACAACGTCTCTTTCACAGCTTTATATAAAGGAGTGAAAATTTGAAGATTAATAGAGATTCTACAACATTTTTGATAGTGCCAAAACTCTGCTGAAATTGTTGTGCATCATTTACTTAGAATTTCTTATAAACTTTCATTTCTTAGAAATTCTAGAGTCTTAAGAGTCTGATTTTGATTTGTATTGTGAACACCACTGGTAGTATATCAAGTGTTCAAACTAAACATCTTTCTGTGTAATTTTATTTGTTTAAAAGTCTCTTGCTTTTGTGCTTGAGCATAGGAAATATCTTGCTTGTGTGCTTGAGTATTTAAAATCTCTTTCTTATGTGCTTGAGCATTTGTAATCAGATATTGATTTTAGTGAACTCTCGTTGGAAGTGCAAGGGGGACAAGACTACTTTCGGATTATGGAAGAAACCTGTATAATTTCTCTGTGTCATTATTTTCTCTCTATCTTTACTTTATTCGCTACAATTAGACTCTGAACCTAGCTCCAGAATCTGAACTCTATCAGACTCTGGACTTTGGACTTAGTTTAAAAAGAAGAAAAAGCTAACAAAATTCAACTCCCATTCTTGTGTTTTTCTCACCTTCAAAATGATCTAAGTGGTTATTTTGAGGTGAAATGATCTATTTATTTCATGTTTATAATGTTTTTGATTGCTTTTAAAAGTATGTAAACTAGTACACAAGTGTTCGGGACGAATTTTGGGTCAAGGGAATCAAAAATGGGGTTTGGATGAGTTCCCGAGAGGAACCCAACATCTGGGTTCCTCTAAATTGGTGCACTCGATGAGAGAGTGGTTACTTGCTACCGCAAGTATCTCAGTACAACAACTCATGTTTTGGGTCGTTCTGATTGCTTCAAGGTCGATTCGAACGGTCCAAACTGGTTCTTTTGATGTAGTTAACTTTTTTATACTTTCTAAACCTTTGGAAACATCAACGACTTAGATTGATCTTGATTTCGTGAACCGAATCAAACTTTTTGAAAATTGTCCAAGAATGTTAATTTTCCGAAAACTTGTTTTCTCAAGGAAAAAGGGTAGGGTTAAGGTTGCTTTGTTGTAACTATGATTTATAAAATAGTTTTGAATGGTTACTTGATCGTTAGCTTAGTTTTACTTCGAAAATTGGAATTTCTTTGAAAAAGTGACAAAATAAAACAAACTTAGTGAAACTTTGGAACGAATTGGAGTTGTCCTATGATGCCTACATGCTCATAATACTATGATCATATGTAAGTAGTGTATATGCTTGGTTGAGTTGTTTGATCACGTTTACCTTGTTTTGTTAAATTACTTTGAAAATATAGAAAGTTGTAAAAATAGACAAACTTTGCTAGAAATGAGTTTTTGAGTTGCTAAGTGATGGGGTGCTTTCGCGTTTAATTCGATCAACGTAGTTGCGCAATGGAAAATGTACCAGTCGTTTTCATCAAGTAATAAAGTTAGTAAGTAGAGTATCGTATCCATAGGGATTGTCCTTTTGTCCGAACAATTCTCGTTACTTATTTTTGTAAGTTTGACAATATAATAGTTAGATGCAATTTTTATTTGTTTGCAACAAAGCGAATTTACATGTTTTTGGTTGCATAAAAGTAAGAAGTGGTTAGGATTCTTCGAATCCCCTCTGTATATTTATTGTTGGATAATACGTAATCTAAATGTCGCGTTTATTTATCTCTTAGTGACTATAGAAGTGATAAGGCCGTTGGGAGTTTCCTAAATAGGTAGAGCACCAGCTGACCCAATGGGTTTTAGACACTAGGTACCTAATAAGCCTTTCCCTCCGATGCCTAATTGCACCTGCTGATCGCACGACGATCCTTACGTGCAGGGTCTTGCTAATTCAAAGGTAATTGAGACATAAACTTTATATTGGATTTCCAGTGTTTCCCAAGGCAATGAAGGCCAAGGTTCCCTTAGGTTTGCCCATCTATGAATCTTAGGACACTCAAATCACTCTCTCTCTAAGCTTACTTAGTAGTTCTACAAACGGGTAGCCCTAATCTATGTCTACCTTACTAAGGGTTTCAAGAGAACGGTCTTACTAAGTTATAATCTTAAATCGGACAGATAGGTACTTATTTCCTTAATTACTAATCAGTTAATTCTTAGCTTCGATAATGCACCAAACGACCCAATAGGATCTAGCCACTGGGTACCTATGTCTAAGGTTAACAATTCCTATGGTATCTTTGGCTAATTAACAATTACTTACTTCCTAGACAGATAGTTAACGGTAAAAGGATATAACTATCAAGATATAAGCATCCAGTTAGTGAAAACAATATTAGGTCCTGTCACAACCTAAGTACCTAATATAGGGTTGCACCTCTCACAAAAGCATAAATAAACGACAAATTCAATTAAATAAATATGCAACAAAAATATACAGAGGTTCATCTTAGAACGCTAACCTAAAAATATTTAGTTACACATGGTAACTAAAAGCAAATTACTAAAGATAAAAACATACCCTAGAAAATCAAGAAGAAGATAGAAACTCTCCTTAAGCTCCAAAGTTGCCTTCCTCTTGAACTGCTCCAGTTCTGAACGAGAAATTATGAATGAGGAAGGATGGTATTTATAGTGAGAGTTTCTACCTGGGTTTGGGCTAAAAGTGCGGGCTTTACCCAAAATAATAACAAGAAAAGACAAATGTACCCCGAGTTTGCAGGCGCTCTAGGCACATCACCAGTGTGCCTAGTGCATGAGAGAGAGGAAAAAGTCATGCCCTAGGGGCATGGACAATTCCCTAGGCGGATGGCATCCTACTCCATGTGCTAGGCACATGATTCATGTGTTAGGCACATTTGTCATTTTATGTCTTCGTATTCAAATAACTTGCCTCAATACTTGGGAACCTAATTCTTCCCATTTGTATGTCTTCTGAGGCCTCTTGGATTTTCATTCTTTACTTCTTGAATCTTCACAATTCTTTGGATGTTCTTGATTTACCGATTTGCATGATTTCTCCGTGAATTACTTTAGAAAACCCCCTCAAATTTCTATGATTCGGGAAGACTATAATTACAGACTCAAATATAGCAAATATTACAAAAGTTCTGAAATCATAGGCAATCGTTCTAATAATCCTCCATTTTGCTGCCATTTCCTACTAAAAAAATTGAAAAACATGCCAATAATAAAGTAAGATGACCTGTCATCAATAAGCTTGTAGATAGTTGTATGATGATGAATGAATGAGAATTGGGTGTTTATTATGATGGGTGTCACACTGTTGTTGTTTGTTCGTTTCTTATATGAAATGTGATTTTTGGAATTTTGTCGATTCTTGGGTTGGTTTATGTTGATGATCGATGATGATTGTGATGATGATTATGTCGTTGATTGTTCTTGATATATATATATATATATATATATATATCTGTGTGTGTGGGGGGGGGGGGGGGGGGGCGCGTGTGTATGTGTTATTGGTGAATTCTTACATGCAAAATGAAGACGATATTTATGGTGATGCATGTATGAAAAATGAAGAGGAAAATGATGACGATTTGTTGTTTGAACATGTGAATTATTATGTCATATGTTCATGCATACATAAGTTAGATTTTATATCCAATGAAAACGACTAGGATACTGTAGCCAACGAAGACGACCCAAATACTTTGTATTTAAAATGATGACGACTATGATACATTTGTATCTTGAGGTGACGGCCTTGATGACGAATGGTACCACATGCACATAGAGTCGTGTCTAGGCGCATTACATACATTAAATAAGGTTTAAATGTCTCTGATGAGTCAATAATTAGTGTTTATTATATAATATTTGAGTTTATTTTATTTAGATTTTATATGTTTTTATTTCCTTTTATTTCCTTTTTAGAACTATTTTACTTCAATTGCAAGTTATTTAATTTCAGGAACAAATATTTGAAAGATTGAGTCTTGGAGCAAAAGAAAGGAGATTTGGAGTTGATTATGGTAAAAAATATGAAGATCTTGTGCAAAAATATCAATTCCACTTTTTGCTGTTTTGCTTCAAAGACTTAGCACTTGAAAATATTTGGTGCAGATTTATAAGCTGATTTAGTGCAAATTTATGCTGCTCTTTAGACTATAAATAGAGGAGCTATCAGACTTGTAAAAGCATCTTTTGTTCTTGAGAATAATAAGTGACAATTGTTCTTTTAATAAAAGTTCTTCTTTTTATTTTATGTTCTTCTTCTTCTTCTCTATGTCTACGATGAACATGAGTGAGTAGACTCTTCTTGTCTTGAGATTGTTGGATGAGTCTAATGATTAAATCCTAATCAAACCAAACTTCTAACCTTTACTTTATGTAAACCTATTTTCTAATTAAAATTCACCTTTCTTATAATCAATAACAAATATTAAGCGATGGATCGAGAGATGAAGTTTAATAGTTGTTATTGATTCATCACAAATATTAAGCGATGGATCGAGAGATAAAGTTTTAATATTGGAACAAGTGAATTTAGACAAGGATTGCGAAACATGAGAGTAGTCTAGCAAACCTTGAGACATATAATGTTTCGATCATTCAAGGATTTCAATAGCAATCACCCATGAGAATAGGTGTGGTTGCTAGAGAAACACATTTACTGAGACCGAGAGGAGATGTGATAGGCTTAAGAGAAACTTGTCTTTAGAAAATAAGTCCAACATAAAGTCTAGGTTTAGGGTTTTATTTGTGAAGGGTTTGTCACCATGATGAACCAATAATCCCAAGGCGTTCCTTATTATTATTATTATTATTATTATTATTATTATTATTATTATTATTATTTTCTTAAAATAAAATACAACATTTTCAACTGAACTCTTTCTTCTAATCATTCTTGAATTTAATTAAATTAACCAACTCCCTATCGGAACGATACTCTCTTTTTACTACTTCGGTAAACCTTGCACTTGCGGATTTATCTCATCAAGTTTTTGGCGCCGCTGCTGGGGAGTTTTTGCAATTTGATTAACTTTTTAATACCGGTTAGATTGAGAAAAAAATTCTTTTTCTTTATTTTTAGTTTTTTATTTTTTTACCTTCAAATGTTTTGATTAAGGGCATGACTCAAAACCACTATCAATGGACTTCTGCCCCTGTTTTACCACCTTGTGAAGTTTATAGAATATTTGGTTATACTGGTGTTGAATTGAATGCTGGACCGTCATAATATTCCTAGGAGTCTTAAAGACCCCTAGAAGGGCCTGTAGATCCTCCAAGAAGCCTTAGCTCCCTCCAGAAGAGTTCTAAGGCCCAGGGCGCGTCCTTTCCAGGGCGCCGTCTCAAGTGGCTTCTAGAAACGTCTAGAACTTGCCAAATATACTAAAATACCCCTGTGGCTTGGAGACCAAGCCACCGAAACCCAAGCCCACAGCAGGCTATAAATACAACCCTTGAGAGCATTCTCAAGGCATCCAATAGTCAGTCTAAACCCTAATAGACAGACACAAACCCTAATATTCACTACTCGTACTTTTTGCAAGTACAGTTGGCGCCGTCTATGGGAAGAGGTAAAACTAACCTTGGCCACGTTTCTGAATCGCAACTCGCGATTTGGAAACCCTAAACCGATAACTCTGAATCATAACCATCAACTGCGATTTAGAAACACCTCCGCCGCCATGGTTTCACCATGCCTTCTTTCAATTTTCTCATCATGATTCCTGCACAATTATTGTGCATGGTTTTCTTTCCCAATCGGCTGTCTAATATACCGCACACGTAAGTGTTTTTGGTTCTCATTAATTTTAATCCTAGTAATTATTAATTCTGGTATCAGTTTACTATTCCTATAAATTCATGTTTCTTATCCCTGGTAATTATTTGTTCAAAGCTTATTCCTTATACTTCCATTATTCCGTTGTTTCACGAAACTTTGTTACTTGTATTATTTCATGGCCTTAAAGACCCTAAATAAATATATATGATTGCTACTTTCGTATTTTGATTGCAACATAAGGGAAGACAAATTACAATCGTTAAATCCTTTATGTCATATAATATAAAATGTTGATAACTATTCTTAGAACATTATTATTATGAAAATAATTGTGTTAAAAGGCTGCATATTCAATTAGGGGATGATTGCTTTGTCTAGTTTGACTATTGTTTGTTCTTAATGTATATTTTCTACGTTGGATCATTAGTGCTTTTATATTGCGTGATTTTCCACTTTTTGATAAAAGAATCATATGTGTTGTATCTTTAAAATTTTCGTATACAAACCGTATATATGATATCATGATGTTTTTGACAATTGATGTGAACATAGCTAATATAATATGATTTGTTCACACCATGTATGTGATATCTTTATAAGGAGAATTCTACAAATTAAGGTCGTTCGAAGACTTCAACAAAAATGGCGAAGGTTGGACGAGTAGTTGCTTTGGCGAGGTAGTATTCGCCCCATCAATTTCAAATAAGCCATATCAGATGTCATCAAAGAATTTGGAGCTACACCCCTAGACCTGCGGCGATCTCGAAAAGACGATGGTTGGGGAAGACCAAACCAACTTCAACTCTCAGAATCTTAACGACGATGTAACACCCCGAAATCCCGACTTTAAAATTTCATTCAAGTAATCAGAGTATAACACATGAATCAGGATGTCACATTTCATAAAATCTTTAAAATCAAATTGAATAATAATTTATTCTTAAACAATATTCAAACATAGCAGCGGAATTCATAAACTTCTCAAAATCTTAAATAAACAAGTCTCGGCACAAAAGCCTCATAAAACATCTCAAATCAAGTTACGTCGCAAACATCATAATTAATCAACATGATACATTAAAGGAATAGAAATAATAATAATCCCCATCCCGTTACGTATCAGAGCTCCTAAGACTCCACAAGAACCTCTCACATCGACGAACCTAAGCTTGGTCACCTGCACTTGCCCACAAGGCGACAATTCCAACAGAAGGGGTGAGATTCACAACAATTATATTAACATATAATTCAAATAATTATGCTTAACAGTAACAACATTAATCGTCACATAAAACTGAAAACATCTCAACCATCTACGCATAATAAACCATCTTAGAACATCTTCATAAACAACCGTCTCAAAACATCTCAGATACATGACTCGACAAATGCAACTCTAACATCTTAACATCATGCATGTGGTACCAATATTTTAGCTTTAATAAGCTTCACCGTCGCTTTGAGCAAAAGCTCCACCGTCGCTTTGAGCATAAGCTCCACCGTCTCAAAATATGCAAATGCATGGACTCGACTCTTTATTCTTAAACAAGTTATCCCAACGTCTTAACATCAAATACGACTCTTTATCGACACATGCAATTATACAATACATGGCAGCAGCTCAACACACTTAGTATATATATTTACAGCACGTAGTTATCATCACAATCATCATTTATACTTCATTCGTAAACTTCACTTAATAAGCATTTAGTCAAAGCTTAACGCCAACAATTAAATATCATCTTACAACGTCATTACAGGTTCTAATTAGGTCTTAAACATCTCTAATACTATTCAAAGGTCTACCCTCAAAGTCTCGCTCAAAACAGAGTTCTAAAACTCAAGTTATAGTGGTCTGAGACCACATTGCTCGTTGTGGCGAGTGGGACTGCTCGCCACGGCGAGCTACTTAAATTGCATTCTGCCACTTGCTCGCTACGGCGAGTGAAGTTGCTCGCCTCGCGCGCACTAAAGGGGTTGCTCGCCACGGCGAGCTTAGCTGCTCGCCTCGCGAGTGAATACCTAACTGCTCGCCACGGCGAGCTATCGCAGAGGGTTACGGGTTCGCTCGAAACCCCGCCAAAATTCGTCCAATTCTTCATGTTATGCTTCTAATCTATCAGAATTATAGTCCTAGTGATTAATCTAGGTTCTGTAACAGGTTTCTACACTAATTCACATCATTATAACATCAATTTATCACAAAATTCATTAAACCCTAACTTTGGAATTCTCTCAAAACTCTCTCTAATCCTTAGGTTAATCATAACAGATGAATTACAACATAATATAATTGAGTTAGGCTCACCCTTACCTGGTAATATTGCAGAATTGGGGTTCCCTCTTCTCTAGCCACTTTTCTCCCTTCTTGCCAAAAGTCTGTAACGTACTGACTGTTTCTTTCTAAACCTAACTCTCTTATATAATTCTTTCTATTCTCACTTATCCCCACAACTCTATCTTATTTATGAAAACAACCCCATCTCTCAAAATATTTGTTATTATATCACATCTTAATTTTCATCACATATTTTATTTTATTAAACAATAAAATAAACGTCACACCACAACATCATCTCATACGTCACAAACATCATCATTAAAATCATATAATATATAATGATATACTCTAATAAAAATAATAATTAAATAAATAAAGTGGGCGTTACAGACGACATATACTCTCGAAGCGATTCTCCCACCGTGAAGCAATTCTCTTTCAAAAGAATACCAGGTTTCTATATTTTTTGAGAAAATATATTGTTTGATTTGAAGAAAATTTATCACCTTAAATATTTTGAGAAAATATATTATTCGATTTGAAGAAAAATTATCACCTAATATTTTGAGAAAATATTTACACTTTTGGATTTGAAGAAAATTTTATGATCAATATATTTAGAGACAATATATATTGCTTGATGTGAAGAAAATTTGTCGCCTAATATATTTTGAGAAAATATATTATTTGATTTGAAGAACATATTTTGAGAAAATATATTGCTTGATTTGAAGATAATTTATCCCCTAAAATATTTTGAGAAAATATTTACACTTTTGGATTTGAAGAAAATTTTATGATCAATATATTTAGAGACAATATATATTGCTTGATTTGAAGAAAATTTATCGCCTAATATATTTTGAAAAAATATATTATTTGATTTGAAGAACATATTTTGAGAAAATATACTATTTGATTTGAAGAAAAAATTTCGCCCAATATGTTTTGAGAAAATATATTTCCACAATTTTGATTTGAAGGAAAATTACTCACTAACTTAAGTCCTTATACTTTTCCAAAGGCTCTTATCGATTTTGTTTATTTCATAATTGTTTTTTCGGTGTACATACATAATTGGTGGTAATTAGTATAATGGACAATTAGTCTTAACTTAATTTGTTCACTTGCTTTTAATTTTCACTATGCGATTTAGTTACAAATAGAAAAAGAATGATTTGAGGTAGGACCAAGTTAATAAGAGAAAGACTACTCTAGGTACCCCGCCAGCAAAAGTAAAGTGTAGTATTGTTAAAGGTCACATATGAGGGATTCTGGCGAGGAAAGTCTTGGTATTTAAAAGGTCCAAGTGACCCACCTCTCTTTCCTGGGAACCCCTTTTCATGTACCATTTAATCTGCAAACTGAACTCGCTGCTTAGTAAAAACAGAAATAAATAGTTTAATTAACACCAGACCCATGTAGAAGAATAAAATTGGACAGAAGACTTAGTCCTAACTTCATAGGAGGAAATAAAGACATAGAGAATAATGGAGTAAGCGAGTTAGTTCAGATTTAATATGAGCATGATAAGGTAATGAGCGAGATAGTCATGAGTTAGTAGAAGAACAAAAAAGAGTGAATATTAAATATGCTTGAGCATGATTAAGCTCCCTTTATTTTGAAAGTAAAGTTATATTTCAGATAAACAAAGTTTGGAAGGCAAACACGTCTGCCAAGGGCGAGATTAAACAGAAGGAAGAACTCACCAAACAACACGTCAAAATGAAATAAAGAAGCAGCGGTCCCGCCATTAAGAGTTTGAAGATGAAACACGAAGTTATTCTAAACAACCTTTGAGATTTGTTTTGCAGGTTTTTAACGAGGCACCCTATCTTCTTCAAAAAATGTGTGATGACTCATCTCCTTTGCTTACTTTTCTGCTGTTTATACTCTTATGTTTCTCATCAGTACCAAGGTGAATAAAACACCATGGCGACAACAAACATTTCGAAACAGCAAAACTTGCCGCTGAATCAGACAACCCACGGTGGTTAAATATAAGTCGCCACGTTGCGAAAATCAGACAACCCACGGTGGTTAAATATAATTCGCCACGTTGCGCAAATCATACAACACACGGTGGTTAAATATAAGTCGCCACGTTGCGCAAATCAGACAACCCACGGTGGTTAAATATAAGTCGCCACGTTGCGCAAATCAGACAACCCACGGTGGTTAAATATAAGTCGCCACGTTGCGTAATCTTAAAACCCACGATGGTTAAATATAAGTCGCCACGTTGCGCAATCATAAAACCCACGATGGTTAAATATAAGTCGCCACGTTGCGCAATCTTAAAACGCACGATGGTTAAAAATAAATCGCCACTACGCGTCAATCCTAATGTCAGCAACGGTTCAATATTGTAAGTTCAGTTTGTAACCTAAGAGGGGGGGTGAATTAGGTTTCTAGCAATATTGGTTAATTTTTCTTAGTTTAGCGTTGTTGATAATTTTTCCGGTAAATAATGATGAAGGTATGAATGCGGAAAAATAAAAGAGTAAGGGAAGAAGAAATAACACAAGAGAGTTATAGTGGTTCCCCTCTAAACCTTAGGGTACTCCACTCCCTTCACACCCCGCGAAGGATTTCACTATGTAAAGAATCTTTGTTACAAAGCAACCTTAATCCCAAAGGCCCCCTAACAATATTTCTCTACACACCAAGATAGCACCCCCCTATCTTTTACAACAAGAATCTTCACCAAACCTATGATGAAATTCTCACAAAGAAACAAGATAGCACTCCACTATCTTTTACAACAATTCTCACCAACAAATGATGAGAAACTTTACAACAATGTAATTGAAGAATATCAAATGTGTATGGCTGTATAATCTTATCAATATCACTCTTAAACAAATGGACTTAGTGCTCAGAAAACCTTTTAATGAATGTTAAAGTGTGGGCAAAGTTTTCCAAACAATTTGAATAAAAGTTTGAAAGCAAGTGATATTGAAAATGTCAATTGAGATAATGAAAGTTGTTGTGTATAAAATGTTTTGATTCTCAATTGAATTTATAGAGGCTAAAAAGATGTTTATGAAGCAACACTACTTTTCAAAAAGTTTTGTCAATGAATAGACACATATTTAAAATGACACCTATTCATAAACAATTTGAATGAAAAGACATGGCAGGTACAATTTAAATTCCAATCATAATGCATAGTTAGACCATGCTGAAATTATTCATGCAAAAACCATATTTTTAATGGTACATTTAATAATGCAATTTTCATAATAAAATATGGTTTTTCTGGTAAAAAATATTTTCATGCAAAATCACATTTATATTATAATCATTGTGAGTGTGTGATTTATTTTTAAGAGAGCTTTAGGCATTGCTTCATATGCAGACTTAGAAAAATGTTTGTAATTATTTTCTGAGCATTCTAAGTTGTTCCATAATTAAAGAATGATAAATGAAAAGATAAATGTCATACTTACAAAGAGTATAACCAAGAAGCCTAGGCATTAATCTTTATTCTTAATCTTCATCTTGTGCCTCCATATAATTTTTCTTCTTTTGTGATGTGAGTTTGTTGTCATCAAAACCCAGCCAAGTCTAAGAAGGAAATCTTCTTCACAATCTCCCCCTTTTTGATGATGACAAACCATATCCTTTTGACAATGTTTGCTCAATGAAACTCCCCCTATCTTGTATGTCTCCCCCTTTGGTTTGCAATTTGATAACCTGAAACAGTTTAAGCACAAAACACAAACATACACTTTCTCCCCCTTTTGACATCATCAAAAAGAAGAAAAAGGGTAAAATCCAAAGGGTCGTAATATAAGGGAAATAATAAACGTTATATAAAAACAATTTATCTTCTTCACAATTATGCACATTATTTTGTACACATGATAAGAGATCGTTAATACTAAATATAATACGTCCTTGCACTAAACAACAAAATTATCTTCAAAGCATGCACTTGTGATATATGACAATTTATAGTCACTCCTTTTATAACAAAGCAACCTATTCACATGCTTTATAAACAGAACATATCAATTTAGCTACAAAATTTTAGCGACCAAAAATACGAGTTTACGCCTCAAATAAATCATTGTACCATTTATTTTTTTTAACAAATATAAGACATAATAGTTTCTCTAAATGCATTCCTTTTAACTATCAAATTTTTAATCTTAAAACTTTGTATGTATAAAATGGCACGTGCATTCTTGAAAATGATTTCCAATTCATATAAAACTTATTTTCAAAGTCCAAAGAAACAACTTTCATGTATGCAAATAATTTTCATGATAATTAAATGTGTACCTTTCACCGTAGTCAAAATAATTTCGTACACGCGTGTTCATCTCTTTGAAGTTGTAGCCATTATTTAACCACAAATAAATCATAATCAACCCATATCATGTGGTCTTGTATCTTGAAAATCAATCCTAATTTGAGAAGATTTGCATATGGTCTTCAAGTACCTACAAAATAATTAATAGAACTTTCTAGGTACCCATTTTTCTTTTGGGTCCTTGTGGGTTAATACCTTTCTTTATCCAAATATACTCACCATAAGGAACACCAAAGTTTCTTATGTAGCAAGTATTTGGAGTATGCCCTTTTATGTTGCAATAAAAACATGTTAAATTAAGAACTTGATGTGAACCAAAATTATTTCCTTTAGAGAAATTATTCTTAACATTTGAATTATTTTTCTTAAAAGAATTGTTAGAATAATTTCTTCTTTTAAAATTAATTCTTTGATTCACATTCTTGGAAGAATTAACAACATGCATTTTCTTGGTTTCTATGTTGTTGGGATTTGTGCTTGCTTTAACAAAGACCGTTTTATTGGTGTTTGGTTTATCAAATTTAGAAAAACCAAGCCCGGTTTTGTTGTTTGAATATCTTTGTCGGCTTAGCACATCTTCCAAACTGTTGTGACCTTTTTCAAAATTTTTGATTGCTTGATTTAATTGAGCAATTGTTGTTTGATGTTCTTTACATTTATTACATGAAGAACCTTTAACCTTTTCTAATTCTTCTTGTGCATCAAAAACTTTTCTTTCTAGAGATACATTTTGTTTCTTTTGCTTTGCACAAGTTTTAGAAAGATTAATGAATTCTTCAAACAATTCATCAAATGCATTTTGTAATTCTTCATAAGAAGGTTTAAAATTTAATTCAGAATCACTTACCTCTAGTTCATCATCAGAGTGGTGTGACGCCATTAATGTTAAATTTGCATATTCGTCATCCTCTGATTCTGAAGATGAACTTATATCGTTGTCCTCCCAAGCAATATACGCCCTCCTTGGCTTGAAATCTTTCTTGCCTTTCTGACTACTCTTCTTTGCAAGGGTTGGACAGTCTGCCTTCACATGTCCCTCTTTTCCACATTCAAAGCATGTGAAACTTTGACTTGATGTAGAATCATCCTTCTTCTTGTGAAACTTTCTTTTATTTCCAAATTTAAAGTTTTTATCCTTTTGGAGGAATTTACCTAATTTCTTCACAAGAACATTGATGTTTTCACCATCGTCGGTGCTATCATCTTGTTGGAGAACGCTGGATTCTGCCTTCAATGAAATATTCTTATGTTTCTTTACTCCTTCTTCATGTTGTTCTAGTCTTGCAAGTTCAATTTCATGCTCTTGTAATTTTCCAAAAAGTGTTGCCAACGACATGTTTGAAAGACTTTTCTTTTCAGATATGGCTGTTACTTTTGGTTGCCATTCCCTTGTTAGTGACCTGAGAATCTTCAAGTTTATTTCATTGTTGGACAATGTTTTTCCAAGGGCTGCAAGATGATTGATAAGATGTGAAAATCTCTTCTGCATGTCTAGAATCTTTTCTCCTGGTTGCATTCTAAACATCTCGTACTCTTGAGAGAGGGTATTCAATCTGGAACGTTTTACTTCTTCCGTTCCTTCATGTGTTGTTTCCAAAGTGTCCCAGATTTCTTTGGCCGTTGTGCAGTTAGAAATTCTGAAAAACTCATCCATCCCAAGAGAGGATTGAAGAATGTTCTTTGCCTTTTTGTCAAATAACCTTTTTTTTCGGTCATCATCATCCCATGATGTTTGTGGTTTGATACCTATCACACCATTCACATTTGTAGTGGGAACATAAGGACCATTCTGGACAGCATCCCAAATTTCTTCACCTTGGGCTTCTAGATACGTTGTCATCCTAATTTTCCAGAAATCATAATGATCTCCGGTGAAACATGGTGGTCGGTTTGAATTAGGACCTTCTGCTAGAAACGGTTTAGCGGAAGCCATTTTCTGGATCAAAGAAGCAAGTTATCTTTACTCTTGCTCTGATACCAATTGTAAGTTCAGTTTGTAACCTAAGAGGGGGGGTGAATTAGGTTTCTAGCAATATTGGTTAATTTTTCTTAGTTTAGCGTTGTTGATAATTTTTCCGGTAAATAATGATGAAGGTATGAATGCGGAAAAATAAAAGAGTAAGGGAAGAAGAAATAACACAAGAGAGTTATAGTGGTTCCCCTCTAAACCTTAGGGTACTCCACTCCCTTCACACCCCGCGAAGGATTTCACTATGTAAAGAATCTTTGTTACAAAGCAACCTTAATCCCAAAGGCCCCCTAACAATATTTCTCTACACACCAAGATAGCACCCCCCTATCTTTTACAACAAGAATCTTCACCAAACCTATGATGAAATTCTCACAAAGAAACAAGATAGCACTCCACTATCTTTTACAACAATTCTCACCAACAAATGATGAGAAACTTTACAACAATGTAATTGAAGAATATCAAATGTGTATGGCTGTATAATCTTATCAATATCACTCTTAAACAAATGGACTTAGTGCTCAGAAAACCTTTTAATGAATGTTAAAGTGTGGGCAAAGTTTTCCAAACAATTTGAATAAAAGTTTGAAAGCAAGTGATATTGAAAATGTCAATTGAGATAATGAAAGTTTTTGTGTATAAAATGTTTTGATTCTCAATTGAATTTATAGAGGCTAAAAAGATGTTTATGAAGCAACACTACTTTTCAAAAAGTTTTGTCAATGAATAGACACATATTTAAAATGACACCTATTCATAAACAATTTGAATGAAAAGACATGGCAGGTACAATTTAAATTCCAATCATAATGCATAGTTAGACCATGCTGAAATTATTCATGCAAAAACCATATTTTTAATGGTACATTTAATAATGCAATTTTCATAATAAAATATGGTTTTTCTGGTAAAAAATATTTTCATGCAAAATCACATTTATATTATAATCATTGTGAGTGTGTGATTTATTTTTAAGAGAGCTTTAGGCATTGCTTCATATGCAGACTTAGAAAAATGTTTGTAATTATTTTCTGAGCATTCTAAGTTGTTCCATAATTAAAGAATGATAAATGAAAAGATAAATGTCATACTTACAAAGAGTATAACCAAGAAGCCTAGGCATTAATCTTTATTCTTAATCTTCATCTTGTGCCTCCATATAATTTTTCTTCTTTTGTGATGTGAGTTTGTTGTCATCAAAACCCAGCCAAGTCTAAGAAGGAAATCTTCTTCACAAATATGGGCCGGATGGTAGCGCAAACTTAAGAGCAAAACGAAGGTTTAGCATACAATTATAGCTACCAATATCGCTCAACATAAGCGGGCGAACTCTAAACATAGCTTTAACTTCGCCTAAACGTTGCTAAGCAAATTAACTAATGAAGAGCGAAGAATCGAGAAGTACGAAAACCAATAGCACAGAGAAAAAGCTGGGTAGAAACAATGCAAAGAAATATAAACGTAATGTCAAGGCATCCAGTAAGGATCATCTTTAAAAAGTCAGCAGGGCACCATAAGAGGTCTCCCTCAATACAAGCAAAATAAAGCGCCACTCAGGGTCGCCCAAAGAGAAGAAAAAATCATTAAAACGACAGAATGCAACACTAAGTTTGAGGTTATTCCTCATCTATGAGCTGCCCATCAACAATAACTTTGGCTGCATCCATGTCAGCAAAGTTACCTTCAGGATAAAAATGTGTGGCTTGCGCACGGGCTCTCTCAAAACCATCATTAAAATACTCCATAAGAGCCCTTTTACACTCTTCGACTTCTCCTTCCAATTTAAGGATCTTCTCCTTGAAAGCATCTGGCTCCAATTTGACAGCATCTCGCTCCAATTTGACAGCTTCAAGTTTAGCAATGGCGTCAGCAGCTTTAACTTCAGGAGTTCTTGCCGAATTCTCCGCCACTTGTTTTGACTCCAAAGCTTCGTCGAGGCAGGTCTGCAACCCAATATCCTGATGTTTCCATTTCTCCGCATCCTCGGCAACTTCCTTACATCTTTTCTCCAAATCACCATACTTTCTCTCCATAGTATGATTCAGCATCAAGATTCTTAAGGCGGACTCTCCAGCATCCATAACCAAGTCGCCAAATTTGCTTTTTAAGCCGACGTCCACATCAACTTCACAAAAGGGGACGTTCTCGCCCATATACCTAACAATATCAAAAGAGAATATTTCTTCAACATTATGCATAAGAATAAAAGAAGGATAACAAGCAAACCGCCAGGATATACTTACTTTCGGAAATCAAAGTCCTTATGCCAGAAAGACTCCACCACCTTTTCGTTCAGAGAGGTGGTCGCCGGCGTTCTTTTCTCTGCTCCTTCCACGATCATTTGAAGCTTCTGACTCTCGCTTCTCCCACTTTTTCCATCAATGAGCGGAGACACGTGCATAGAAGGATGGGATGTCAACATGTCACGACTACTGAAGGGTCAAGGAATCTACACCGTCCGATCTACTTAGCAGATGCGGAGTCCTCGCCAATCTTTAAAGGAATGTCTGTCTCGCCCCTCAAGAGGACGAGGCGAGAAGGATCACGCCTTATCCTAAAACCTATGCTGAAGAAACTAGGCGGGCAGTCCCATATGAAGCAAACTTTTTTCAATACAGGAGGGATCTGCGACTTAAGGGTAATACATATATCCTCAGGTGCTATCAAACAAATCAGAAATATCATGAGGGAATATCAATATAATATAAATCACTTCGCCTTGTCCCAAGACTCGTGCTTGTTGGGCTATGGACCGTCATAATAATTTCCTAATTAGCTAGGAGGATCCTTCCTAAGGACTCCTACGCTTGCCAAGATATAAATCACTTCGCCTTGTCCCAAGACTCGTGCTTGTTGGGCTATGGACCGTCATAATATTCCTAGGAGTCTAAAAGACCCTCAGAAGGGCCTGTAGACCCTCCAAGAGGCCTTAGCGCCCTCCAGAAGAGTTATAAGGCCCAGGGCGCGTCCTTTCCAGGGCGCCGCCTCAAGTGGCTTCCAGAAACGTCTAGAATTCGCCAAATATACTAAAATACCCCTGTGGCTTGGAGACCAAGCCACCGAAACACAAGCCCACAGTAGGCTATAAATACAACCCTTGAGAGCATTCTCAAGGCATCCAATAATCAGTCTAAACCCTAATAGACAGACACTGTTGGAACAAAGGTGTTCAGCAATACCACGTTTTGAGTTTTGATGATAACAAGGTATTAAAAAGTTGTCAATTGGATATTGCTAATATTTGTTTAACTATGCAGGATATCAATTAAGATTTATATCTTAGAAAGTATTCTGTTTGAACAATGTTAAAGAGCAAATAATCCAGAGAAGCTTGTTGCTTGTGATTCTGTATCGAAGAGAGTCTGAAGACTGCATCGAAGAGAGTCTGAAGACTGTGCCAAAGAGAGTTTGAAGACTGCATCGAAGAGAGTCTGAAGACTGTGCCAAAGAGAGTCTGAAAGTCTGTATCAGAGTCTGAAGACCATCAGAATCTGAAAACCAAGAGAGTCTGAAGATTATCAGAAGCATAGTGCTACAGTGAGTCTGAAGCCACAAATTTGATAATCTGCTAACAAGGATTTCTACTGCATTGCGATGCAAAAGAAACTCTCAAATGGAGTAACGGCTAGCTTCAAAGTCAACTTGAGCGTGGGAAGCACAAAGACAAGAATGGAGGACAGTACAGAGTACGTTGTACGAACTCTGTTTCCACTACTCCACTACCTCGTACAGTTTGGCAACTGTGTCTACCGGTATTAATCTTCAAAGGGAATGGAATTCAAATTAAGCAATTGAAGGACTATTACCAAATCAAGCAACAGATCAACAGTCATTGATCAAGCTTCAGAAATCATCCTGATGTGCTGGATGACTCAACGTCTCTTTCCTACGCCTATATAAAGGATAGAAGACTTGAAGAATTGTGGGACTCTACAACTTGAAAAATTACATTGTGCTGCTTTCGTATTCAACTGAGTCTTAACAAAAGCACATCATCAACTTAGATTCTTACAAACTGAGTATTCTAGAATTTCTAAGTTTCACAGAAAAACAGAGTCTGTCTTTTGTGTAAAACAGAGTCTGTCTTTGTTGTAATTGAAACACATTTTGATTATTGTCAAGTGTTTCAACTCTATTCAATTTTCTGTAATTGTGTAAGAAGTCTCTTGCTTTTGTGCTTGAGCAAAGGAAGTCTCTTGGCTGCGTCCATTGAGCAAGGAAGTCTCTTGGCTGCGTCCATTGAGCAAGGAAGTCTCTTAGTTGTGTCTTTGAGCAAGGAAGTCTCTCGCCTGTGTGCTTGAGCAAGGAAGTCTTATACTGTGTGTTTGAACAACTTGTAATTTGATATTAAATTTTAGTGAACTCTCCTTGGAAGTACAAGGGGGACATGACTACTTCCGGTTTGTGGAAGGAACCTGTATAATTGCTTGTGTTCTCTCTTCTCTCTATCTCTTGATTATTCCGCTGCAATCAGAACCTCATCTCCTATCAGACTCTGATCCCATTCAGACTCTGATTTTAAAGGAATTAGATTCTCACTCTTCAAGAGCTGCGAAAAGCTAACACAATTCAACCCCCTCTTCTTGTGTTTTTCTCACCTTCAGTTGGTATTAGAGCTCCGGCTCTGTTGTCATAGTACTTAACCGTGTAACAGAAAAAATCCAGAGAAAAACATGTCTTCTAGTGAACCGTCTTCTTCTGGTGCTACTTCTGGTGCTGCTATACCATATGACTATGGATCCAATAACAGCAGTAGAAAGGCTGATTATGGAAAAATTCCTAAGTTCAATGGTGATCCTGAAGAATTTTCTTGGTGGAAAACCAACTTCTATAGTTATGTCATGGGTCTTGATGAAGAACTCGGGGACATACTTGAAGATGGTGTTGGTGAATTACAACTTGATGACGAAGGTGCTGCCATTGACCGCAAACTTCACACTGCTGCTCAAAAGAAAATCTATAAGAAACATCATATCATCAGAGGGGCTCTTGTCACTGCTATTCCTAAAACGGAATACATGAAGATGAGTGACAAATCTACTGCTAGAGCCATGTTTGCTTCTCTATGTGCTAACTACGAAGGAAGCAAAAAGGTCAGGGAAGCTAAAGCTCTTCTGTTAGTTCATCAGTATGAACTATTTAAGATGAAAGAGGATGAAAGTATTGAGCAGATGTACTCAAGATTTCAAACTCTAGTATCTGGTCTTCAGATACTGAAGAAGAGTTACATAGCTTCTGATCATGTTAGCAAGATTTTAAGGAGCTTACCCTCTAGATGGAGACCAAAGGTCACTGCAATTGAGGAGGCTAAAGATTTAAACACTTTAAGTGTTGAAGATCTTGTGAGCTCACTCAAGGATCATGAGTTAAGTCTCAATGAACATGATTCTGCAAGAAAGTCCAAAACCATTGCCTTAAAATCAAAAGGAAGGTCTTCAAAGGCTCTCAAGGTTGAAGGGTCTGAAAATGAGTCTTCAGCTTCTGAAAGCTCAGAGGAGGATCCTGATGTTGCAAAGGAAATGGCTATGCTTTCAAGCAGAATGCAGTACCTTGCTAAGAAGAACAAGAGATTTCTGAGCAAGAGCAGTGGGAAGGGGTTCAAAAAGGAGGATCAGAAAGGTTGCTTCAACTGCAAGAAGACTGGACATTTTATTGCTGAGTGTCCAGAACTGCAGAAGGAGAAATCCAAGTCAAAGAGGCCAACCTTTAAGTCAAGCAAGTTTAAGAAGCAGATCAAGAAAAGTTTGATGGCCACCTAGGAAGATCTTGATAATGAGTCAGGGTCTGAGGATGATGATGCTGATGGTAAAGCCAATGTAGCTGTTGGACTAATGGCTACAACGAAATCTGTTAAAGAGACACTTGAGGCAGAATCAGATGCAGACTCTGAAAATGAAACAGAGGTATATTCTGAACTCACAAGATCTGAACTTGTAGAATCTGTCAAAGAGCTTCTTGGTCATTTTAAAGCTAAGACCACTGAGTTGAAGAAAGTCAAACAACAGCTTGATAAGCTGTCAAAAAGACATAATTCAACTCTGTTGGAATTAGAAGACTTAAAAGAAGAAAATATCTCTTTATTGATCAAGAAGTGTAGCTGTAAATACTTAAGTGAGCAAGATGTTGCTCTGCAAGAATTTATTGCTACTGGAATTGACAGATCAAGGGTTGCATCCATGATCTATAGCACGTATCAGAACAGAGGACAGGGTCTTGGATTCATTGGAGGAAACTCAAATGAAATGACTCTGAAACCTGGTCCTGATGGAGCCAGAGAGGCGTTGAAAAATCACTTTGTAAGAGAGTCTGATGAAGTCAACACAGTGACTCATTCAGAACCTACAACTTCTACTTCTAAGATTCTGACCAAGTCAAAATCTCAGAATGTTAAGTTAAAGGGTCTGAAAAACTTTGAACCCAAAGCTTTAAAGACTCAGACTCTAAAACATTCAAAGTCTGATAAACAGACTCTGAAAAAGCCAGAGTCTGAAAAACCAAAGCCTAAGTTTCAAAGAAGAGAAACTGTGAAAGGCAAGTTGAAACCTAAACCAAACGGTTCCAAACCCAAGGTATGGGAGAAAACATTGCCAATGACTTCAAGACGTAACTTACGAAAGGAGTTCAATGGTTCTAAGACTAACCAAAAAGGACCCATGAGAATATGGGTACCTAAGTCTGAAATTATTGATGTTGCAGGTATGTCTAAAAGGACTAGAAAAGCAGAAGGCTTGGTACCTGGACAGTGGTTGCTCGCGTCACATGACGGGAGAAAGGTCTATGTTCCTAACCCTAACCATAAAAGAGGGAGCAACTGTGGGATTTGGAGGAAACCAGACTGGCAAAATCATTGGTACTAGAACCATTGGTAACTCTCTGATCTCAATCAGTAATGTGTGGTTCGTTGATGGACTTAGACATAACCTACTAAGCATAAGTCAATTATGTATTGTTTAATAAGAACAACTGCACAGTGGTTAACAAGGATGATCAGTCCATAGTCTTCAAGGGAAAACGAAGAAACAATGTATACAAGATAAAATTCTCAGAACTGACTGATCAGAAGGTAATGTGCCTTCTGTCAATGAGTGATAAGAAGTGGCTGTGGCATAGACGTTAGGGACATGCTAACTGGAGATTAATCTCTAAGCTTAGCAAGTTGCAACTTGTCAAAGGCCTACCAGACGTTGACTATCACTCAGATGCTCTTTGCGGAGCATGCCAGAAAGGGAAAATTGTCAAGAGTCCCTTCAAGCCGAAAGAAATTGTTTCAACTTCCAGACCCTTGGAGTTACTTCATATTGACTTATTTGGACCATTTAGCACTGCATCCTTATATGGAAGTAAATATGGACTAGTTATTGTTGATGACTACAACAGATGGTGTTGGGTTAAATTTCTGAAAACTAAAGATGATTCATATTCTGTGTTTAGTAAATTCTGCATCCAAATTCAATCAGAGAAGGAAATGAAAATCTTGAAAGTCAGAAGTGATCATGGAGGAGAATTTGAAAATGAACTGTTTGAGGTTTTCTGTGAAAAACATGGAATTATTCATGAATTCTCTGCACCTAGAACTCCACAACAAAATGGAGTCGTAGAGAGAAAGAACAGAACCTTACAAGAGATGGCTAGAACCATGATCCATGAGAACAATCTGGCTAAGCATTTTAGGGCAGAAGCAGTAAACACAGCTTGTTATGTTCAGAACAGAATCTATATTAGACCTCTGTTGAACAAAACAGCTTATGAATTCTTTAAAGGAAGAAAACCCAACATATCTTATTTTCATCAGTTCGGATGTACGTGTTATGTCCTGAACAACAAAGTCTACTTAAAGAAATTTGATGCCAAAGCTCAAAAGGGAATCTTTTTAGGTTACTCTGAACGCTCTAAGGCATACAGGCTGTATAATTCAGAAACACAATGTGTTGAAGAATCTATACATGTCAGATTCGATGACAAAGTGCCTGGAAGTGAAACTCCAGTGCAAGATGAAAGTCATGCAGAATCTCAAGATTCTGATGATAACTCAAAATCTGATCAGATTCCAAAATCTGAAGAAGCTGGAACAGCCCCTGAAGTTCCTAATGAAGAAGCTTCTGATGAAGCTCAAGATAGTTCTTTGCAAGCTAGTCAATCCAAACAATCTTTCAAATACAAGTCTTCACATCCAGAAGATCAGATAATTGGCAATAAAGAAAGTCCTATGAGAACAAGATCGCATTTCAGACAAGAAGAGTCTGCTTTAGGATTATTATATGTTATTGAACCAACCTCTGTTGAAGAAGCTCTTGGAGATGAATGATGGATTCTGGCAATGCAAGAAGAACTGAATCAATTCAAAAGGAATGAAGTATGGGATCTAGTAGCTAAGCCTGATCACAAGAACATCATTGGAACCAAGTGGGTGTTCAGAAATAAGCTTAGTGAACAAGGAGAAGTAATCAGAAACAAGGCCAGACTTGTTGCGCAGGGCTACAGTCAGCAAGAAGGCATTGATTACACAGAAACGTTTGCTCCAGTTGCAAGATTGGAAGCAATCAGGTTACTTCTTTCTTATGTAGTTAATCACAAGATAACCCTGTATCAAATGGACGTTAAGAGTGCATATCTTAATGGTGTCATATCTGAAGAAGTATATGTCAAACAACCTCCTGGCTTTGAAGATTTAAAGCATCCAGAGCATGTTTATAAATTGAAGAAATCACTCTATGGCTTGAAACAAGCTCCCAGAGCTTGGTATGAAAGACTAAGTAATTTCTTGATTAAAAACAACTTTGAACGAGGACAAGTTGACACTACTCTATTCAGAAAGACTCTGAAGAAAGACATTCTTATAGTTCAGATTTATGTTGATGATATCATTTTTGGTTCTACAAATAGTTCTCTTTGCAAAGAGTTTTCGAAAGTAATGCAGGATGAGTTTGAAATGAGCATGATGGGAGAATTGAAGTTTTTTCTTGGAATTCAAATCAACCAATGCAAAGATGGAGTCTAAGTTCATCAGTCCAAGTATACGAAAGAGCTTCTGAAGAAGTTCAATCTTGAGGACTGCAAAGAAATGAATACTCCAATGCATCCAACCTGCACTCTGAGCAAAGAAGATCAAGGAACCAAAGTTGATCAGAAGATGTATAGAGGTATGATTGGTTCTTTGTTATACTTAACTGCATCCAGACCAGATATTTTATACAGTGTATGTTTGTGTGCAAGGTTTAAATCAGATCCTAGAGAGTCTCACTTAACTGCTGTTAAGAGAATCTTTAGATATCTGAAAGGAACTACTAATCTTAGACTTCTTTACAAGAAATCCTCTGACTACAAGTGTCATACCCCGGTTTTTGACCTAAGATCATACATTCATACACCGACACGTGTCCTTTGACCCAACACACGTACGCCGCCCGATCATGATCGTTCGCTAACTTTTCGGCAAAAATTTCGGCAGAGAGGTATTTTAAAATACCTCATTTTTTTTATTCCGAGTCGGGCCCTCTTCTCACCTTTTATTTTTTATTAGTCCTTTTAATTTTAATTCATTTCCATCTTTTACTTTCTATCTCATTTTATTTAGTTAATTAATTCAATGTTAATTTATATATACTTTTTTCATTATTCATTTTTATTTTTCTTTCTTTTAAAAAATGTCCATAAAAATCCGATAATGTCGAAGGAAACAGTCCAAGTCCAAATCCAAAATACAGCCTGTAGCATGAACCTAGTGTGCGCGTTTCTGTTTTTATTCATCTCATCCAACCCAGGTTTTTCGAGCTGATTCAACAAACCCTAAAACCCCAATGTTCTCACTATAAATAATACTTTGACGCACAGTCAAGGGACGGCCGAAAAATTCACAAACAATTTTGAACACACAAACAACAGGAACAATCACCTGCAATCAAAATTAAAAAAACACCAGATACAGCAACAACACCAGCTACGCCAAACCAGTCACGTTACAATCCGAATCGGCCTTATCACCGTCACAATCAACAAAAATAATAATCTCAAATCCTAATACCCCTAAACCGACCGCAATTCACAATCAAGAACCTACGGAGAAATCAACAACGCAACAGCAGAGGACAACTTTGTTTCATCAGCAAAAAAACCAGCGTGTTACGCAACACACATCAAGCCAAATCGGAACCGGTCAACAAGAGGGTAAGAAGGTAGTTTCTTTATTCGATTTTTTTTTGTAGATCTAGAAGGCTAGGGTTGATGTTTGAAAATGTTGAGTTTAGAAATGAGTAGAAGAGGAAAAGAGGTTTAAAAAGAGCAAAAAAAATTAAAAAAAGGAGTTACCTTTTACTCCGGCGCGGCGGCGCAGCCACTTTGGCCGGCCGGCCACCGCGCGCGGCCACCGCGCCTCTCGCCGGAAAACTGGGAAAGGGGGAGAACGGAAGAAGAGGGAAGAACAGAGAGAGAAGGGAGAGAAAACAAGATAGAGAGAGAAACACAAGCTCAAAATGAGCAATTCTGATGGGAGATAGATATTTATATCTCTCCCTGTTCTAGTGTGGGCGGGTGCATATAAAGTCTGTGCACCCTCGTCCCCCTCGTCCGTGGATCTTAATCTGAAGGTCCCTGTTGCCTTTCTTAAGATTTGATCAGGGCCTCATGATCTTGATCAGACGGCCCTGATCTGATCCCTTCAGCCCAATTCGCCTAACACCCTCAGGCCCAATTTCACCCTTTTTTTTTACTGTTTACACCCCTTGATTGCTGCCTGCACCCCTTTTACATCTAAATGCTCTATTTCTTTATGCATTCTGATTTCTCTTGCGTTTTTTTATTTATTTCCTTTTTGCATTTTATTTTCGGCAGACCTTAGAATGTATTAATAGGATTAATGTAATAGTTTTAGGTGCATGTGTGCGTGTGATGGTGTATGCCTTTTATTTTCCTGCTTCTAGTTTAGGTTAAAGGTCCTCGTGGTGGTCCAACGCCACCATGTGGTACCTGCACGTTTTTTTATTTTTACGCTCCGTTAATTTATTTTCAGCTAATTATTCAAAACAACAAAAACATTCAAAAATAACAAAACACAAAAAAAACATTTTCATAATAAACCTTGATTGTTTAAATCAAGTGATCCTTTATTTTATCATTTCATAAATAAAAATTGCAATCGATCTATATTCTATTTTCAGTTATTTTCTTTAATATAAAAAACACAAACGAATTTATTTTGCCACTTGGCTTTTTATTTCAAAACATTTTCGAAAACTAAAAAACACACAACCAATCAAACGTCAATTTTTACCCCGAACTACGAGGTTTTGATCCCTCACGGGTACGTAGGCAAAGGACCTTGTCCTCTCAAATCAATAAAAAATGTAGATTAGGTCTCTTTTCTTAATCAATTTTTAATTCCCTCTTTTTCATATTAAGTAAGTCATAGCACAATAAATTAAATAAAACCAAGAGGTTCCCGTAGAGTACTACGGACATGAAGGGTGCTAATACCTTCCCCTCATGTAACTAACCCCCGAACCCTAAATCTTTTTAAAGTGGTATTTGAACCTTTTTCCACTATCAATTTTTAAAATTAAATGTTCAGTCGTGAAATAAAATAGTGAGTCAAACGCTAATCAAATAGCCTTGATCTCCGAAAAATGACGCGACGGAAATGGCGACTTCACTAGGGACCCCAAGAGGGTTAAGCCTAACTTGATTTTATTTAAGATTTGTGCTATAACTTGCTTAAAAACAAAAATAAAAGATGGAAATACGTGTATATATGTTCCTTCTTCTTCTTTCTCCATTCTTAAACGTGTGTGGTGAGATAAGTCATAACCCGGACTTGAGGGAAATGTAGGATAGGAGTGGTAGAATAATAGCGACATACCGAGAGTATTCTCGTGTTTTGGAGCATGTGATATAACCACACTTAGCGGAGGACCTTGAGGTGATGTATGTCGGCGTGTGTTGTCACGTTTAGACGTTATTACTTTTAAGTGTCCGTCGAAGCTAAGGACCTTAGTTACCTTTAACCCATCTTGGCCTTTAGGACGTAGTGCGGTGACTAACCAAGTGTTGTCTTGGAATTAGTCGACATGCGATACTACACTCAAACGAGACTCTCCTACGAACGCTGTTGGACCGGGTGTTGTCCCGGGCATCCAACAAAGTTCGGAGGGATTGGACTTTGGGAACTTGATAGAACCCGTGATACAGGTACACATGTAACCATAACTCTTACCAAATGACGTACTCACCTTTGACTCCATCACTATGGACCCTTAACCTCACCATGTTTTCACTGTTTGTGTAGCATCACGCATACATGCATTCATCCATAAATATTCATTTTTGCATCCGTCGAAGGACTTATATATATTTTTTGTAAACATCATAGATATGGAGAGTACTAGGGAGGATACTATGGAAAGCGCCGTGAAGAAAGTTATGAAGAGAACTAAGAAGTATGATTTCAAGAAGCCAGATTTGGAAAACCTGAGGAAACTAGCCAGAAGGTTAACTAGCCCGGATCACTTTCGAGATCGGTATGGATATTTGCTTAGCATTCTCAAGACAGATATTGACGAGGGACTCCTCAATACTTTGGTCCAATTTTATGACCCACGGTATCACTGCTTTACTTTCCCGGACTACCAGCTCATGCCTACACTTGAAGAATACTCTTACTGGATCGGTTTACCCGTGTTGGACAAAGTACCTTTCCATGGTCTTGAACCCATGCCCAAAATCCCCACCATTGCAGTTGCTCTTCATCTTGAGGCAGCCGAGATAAAAGCCCGTCTTACCCTCAAAGGAGGTCTCCAATGCCTACCTTTCAATTTCCTTTACCAAAAAGCTACCATTTTCTTGGAAAGATCCAATGCAGATGCTTTCGAGTCTATCCTCGCCTTACTTATCTATGGCATTGTGCTTTTCCCGAATGTTGACAACTTTGTTGACATGAATGCAATCCAGATCTTCTTAACCCAAAACCCTGTCCCTACTTTACTTGCCGATACTTACCTCTCAATCCATGACCGTACCAATAAGAAGCGTGGCCTTATCATCTGTTGCACACCTTTACTTTACACTTGGTTCACCTCCCACTTACCCCGTCCTAAGATTCGATCAGAGTTTGTCCCATGGTCCGAGAAAATTATGGCCCTCACCCCGGATGACATAGTGTGGTGTAACTTAGCTGATGACACCGGAGTAATTATTGATCATTGTGGAGATTTCGCTAATGTACCTCTTCTGGGCATACACGGGGGAATCAGCTATAGCCCGATGCTTGCTAAACGCCAGTTCGGATACCCCATGAGGATGAGACCTGCCTACCTCTTCCTCGAGAGTGAATTCTTCCTTTACAAAGAGGATGTTCAGAACAAGAGAAAACAATATGTACAAGTGTGGCACTCCATTGTCAGGATGGACAGAAACCAGTTGAGAAGTAAGTCAAGGATAGCACATGAGTCCTATGTCCAATGGGTGATCGACAGGGCTGCCCAGATAGGGATGCCTTACCCCCTGCTAAGATCTTTAGCCTCAACCATTCCAGCAGTACCTCCGCCTTTACCCCTCAAGAATATGGAAGAATACCAGGCACGTTTGGTTGAGTTGGGACGCGAGAAAGCCGACTGGGAAGGAAAGTACCATGCAAAGGTTCGGGAGTGCGATGTCTTAATGGACCTGTTAGAGCAAGAAAATTGGAAAAACCACAAGAAAGACCAAGAAATTGCTGAATTAAAAGACCGTATCAGGGAGAAAGACGCCATACTTGACCAGGTTCCTGGGAGTAAGAAGAGGCGCATGGACTTCCTCGCCGACACTCATCCAGATTTTGAGGAGTAGACCACCTCAGGAGTTGAAGAGTTTCACAGTCTATTTATCATTTATGTCATTTTCTAACTTTTTGTAATATACTTTGGAGTCCATCCCTTGGCTCAGTTTGTTAGAAAGGGAATTATCTTGTGATGTTTTAAATTATCATTCAATGAAACTTTCAACTACGATGTTTACAGAAATGCTTTTATAAGTCCTTCGATAAAAATGTGTCTTTCTGCATAAACATACCATGCATCATTCTGCATTCATAGTTTCAAATCCCAAGTCTCACACAAATTCTTTATTCTTAAAGGTCAACCCGTTTGAAAAGTGGCCCGACGCATTCTCCACAAATCTACTCGTACTCACTACACTCGGGCAGCTGTAAAGAAAAGGATGGACTTTCTCGAACAAGAAAACCGAGTACTCCGAGAAGCAAATGAGGCCATGCAGGCCAAGATGGACGAACTGACTGAATTGGTAAAGACATTAACGGCCGCACAAGATCAACTGCCACCACCACCTCCTCCCCTTGGCAGCACTCAGGCTGAGGCAGGTCCCTCTGTTGTTACCGCACAGCAAGTGACACCAGAAGGTCGTCCTTGGAGCATGCCTTTTAGCCTTGGTGAAGTACTCCGTCCTCATGGCTCAGAAGCTCCAGTGTCTACCGTCCAAAGTGCATTTTTCGCCCCGACGGTAACCTACTCAATACCTCTGGTCCATACTATGTCACAAAGAGAAGACCCTATCTTTCCCTCAGGAAGTACAGGGGCCCATGACAAAGTGATTGACTTACAGGAGAAGTTTGAGATGATGAATCGAGAAATGCAGGCACTCCGTGGAAGGGAAATATTCGGGAAAGATGCTTATGATCTCTGCTTAGTACCAAATGTCCAGATACCCCACAAGTTCAAGCTCCCAGACTTTGAGAAATACAAAGGGACATCCTGTCCTAAAGAGCATCTAAGGATGTATATGAGGAAGATGTCCACGTATGTACGTGACGACCAGGTCCTCATTCATTACTTTCAAGACAGTTTAGCTGGTGCCGCCTTAAAGTGGTACATAAATCTGGACCGTACAGAGGTCCGAACTTTCAATAATTTGTGTGAAGCTTTTGTGCAACAGTACAAGTTCAATGTGGACATGGCTCCAGACCGAAGTGACCTCCAAGCCATGACTCAGAAAGACAGAGAAACATTCAAAGAGTATGCCCAACGATGGAGGGATGTTGCTGCCCAGGTTAGCCCGGGTATAGAAGAAAAGGAGATGACCAAACTATTCTTGAAAACTCTAAGTCAGTTCTATTATGAGAGGATGGTTGGAAGTGCGCCCAGAGACTTCACAGAGATGGTCAACATGGGGGTGCAGTTGGAAGAAGGGGTCCGAGAAGGACGGTTAGTGAAAGAAAATACATCCGCCGACAGTACAAGAAAGTTCGGAAGTAGTTTTTCCAAGAAGAAAGAACAAGAGATCAACATGGTGGCCCACCAACCAAATTATCCAGCCTATAACCATATTGCTGCCATCACACCTACCACCAACACTACCCAACCACTAAATTATCAACTTCCCCAATTTCCTCAACAATATTTTCCCCAATATCCCCAACAACCACATCAACAACGCCCATACCAGCAACAACCACACCAACAATATCCCCAACAACCATACCAACAGTATCCCCAACAGCCATATCGACAACAACAACCACGACCACAAGCTCAAAGATTACAAATTGACCCAATTCCAATTACCTATGCAGAACTGCTTCCAGGGTTACTCAAACAGAATATGATCCAAACTAGACCACCTCCTCCAGTGCCAGAAAAACCATCACCAGGGTACAGACCAGACCAGACCTGTGCTTTTCACCAAGGGGCCCCAGGCCATAACATTGAGAATTGCTATTGTTTGAAGAACGCCGTCCAGAGGCTAATTAATGAAAAGAGGATAACCTTCACAGATTCAAACCCAAATATTCAAACCAACCCGTTACCAAATCATGGTGCTCCAGCTGTCAACATGGTCGAAGACTGCCAAGAGACTCGCCTTGTTCTTAAAGTGCAACATATCCGAACACCATTGGTTCCATTACACGCCAGGTTATGTGAAGCATCTTTTTTCAAGCATGACCACACCGCCTGTGAGGTGTGCCGTCTAGATCCGTGGGGTTGCCAGGAAGTAAAGGATGATATCCAGGGACTACTGAATCGGGGAGAATTAATTGTTGAAAGAAAGTGTGACGATGTATGTGTCATGACTCCTGACCCTTTGGAGATATTCTTTGACAGTCGGAAGTCGGCTACTCCTTTGGTGATTTGCTTACCAGGGCCAATGCCTTATGTCTCTGAAAAAGCCATACCATACAAGTACAATGCCACTATGATAGAAGGAGGTCGCGAGGTTCCTATACCACCTTTGCCATCTGTGGGTAATATTGCTGAAGATAGTAGAGTACTGAGGAATGGGCGTGTTATCCCTGCTGTGTTTCCAAAGAGGGTTAGCGCCTCGTTAATTGAAGAGGTCCAAGATAAGGATTCTAATGCATCCCAAGATGCAGGCCAGTCTAGTGGGGCCGGCACGAGTTCTGATTTCGATGAGGTGCTCAAGGTGATCAAGAAGAGCGATTATAAGATAATTGATCAACTGATGCAGACTCCGTCAAAAATATCGATAATGTCTTTACTGCTGAATTCAGAGGCTCATAGGGGAGCTTTAATGAGCGTTTTAGAGCAAGCATTTGTAGACCATGATGTGACTGTTGGTCAGTTCGGTGGAATAGTGGGGAATATCACTGCATGCAACAACTTGAGTTTCAGTGATGAAGAACTCCCAGAAGAAGGAAGGAACCATAACTGGGCGTTACACATATCAGTAAATTGCAAGACAGATGCTTTGTCGAATGTGTTGTTAGACACCGGGTCAGCTCTAAATGTGATGGCTAAAACAACTTACAACCAACTTTCCTACCAAGGCACGCCGTTAAGACGAAGTGGAGTAATGGTGAAGGCTTTTGATGGTTCGAGGAAGACTGTTCTCGGAGAGGTGGACTTGCCCATTACAATCGGGCCACATGTTTTCCAAGTTACTTTTCAAGTAATGGATATACAAGCATCATACAGTTGTCTATTGGGCCGACCTTGGATTCATGGAGCTGGGGCAGTGACGTCAACCTTACATCAGAAAGTGTAGTTTGTGAAGAATGGGAAACTGGTAACTGTGAATGGAGAAGAAGCTTTGTTAGTAAGCCACTTGTCGGCTTTCTCTTTCATTGGTGCCGACAATACCGAGGGATCTTTATTTCAAGGACTCTCTTTAGAAGAAGAGAATTCGAAGAGGAATGGGGCATCTATTTCATCTTTCAAGGACGCTTAGAGGGTAGTCCAAGATGGTGTGTCTACAGGCTGGGGGCAAGTGTTAAGCTTACCAGAGAACAAGCATCGAGAAGGTCTCGGTTTCTCTTCATCAGCTGGAATCCCCGAGGCAGGGTTCGTCATTGAGCCACAGAGAGGGATTTTTCGCAGTGCTGGATTCATTCATTCTCCGCCAGAAACCAACGCAGTCATTGAAGACAACCCCGAAGGAATTCCATGCAACTTTGAGACGCAAGGAGGGTCTAACCATAACTGGGTTGCTGTCGACGTTCCTTTTGTTGCTCATTTGTCCAAGTAATGCACTTGTTTGTCTTTATGCTTTTAAAAAAAATCCTTTCGTCCTGCCCCAAGCGAAAGTGAATTTATCTAGGGTTTTTTGCTTCAAAAATTACAATCATCAATAAAATGTCGTTTTGTTTCCGACTTTTGTTTTATTTTGTGCTTTTAAAGAAAAAATGGTAATACAAAAAACCAAAAAAAAAAACATGATCACTTCCAAAATGTCTGCATTTACACATTTCTTCTAAAATCAATCATTAAACATATGTGCAGATTAATTATCAATAAACCCGTTGAACAACGTGACTCTATGATCTCTCCCAACTTTGAGTTCCCTGTATACGAAGCAGAAGAAGAAGAGGTTGAGGAGATTCCCGATGAGATTTCTCGTTTACTTGAACAAGAAAGAAGATCTATTCAGCCTCATGGGGAAGCATTAGAAGTAATCAATCTAGGCTCTGAAGAAGACAAGAAAGAGATAAGGATCGGGGCGTCACTTGAAGCAAATGTCAAGAAACAAGTGATATAACTTCTCAAAGAATATGTCGATGTGTTTGCTTGGTCGTATAAGGATATGCCGGGGCTGGATACTGATATTGTGGTACACCGTTTGCCTCTGAAGCCTGAATGTCCACCGGTCAAACAGAAATTGAGAAGAACTCACCCTGATATGGCCTTTAAGATCAAAGAGGAAGTACAAAAACAGATTGACGCAGGATTCCTCGTTACGTCAGAATACCCTCAATGGTTAGCCAACATAGTGCCCGTTCCGAAGAAAGATGGTAAGGTCAGAATGTGTGTTGATTATCGTGACTTGAACAAAGCTAGTCCCAAAGATGACTTCCCACTGCCTCATATTGATGTGTTAGTTGACAGTACTGCAAAATCCAAAGTTTTCTCCTTCATGGACGGTTTCTCCGGTTACAATCAAATTAAGATGGCGCCTGAAGATAGAGAAAAAACATCCTTCATCACCCTTTGGGGCACTTTCTGTTACAAAGTAATGCCGTTTGGTTTGATAAACGCAGGAGCTACTTATCAGAGAGGTATGACTACCCTTTTTCATGACATGATGCACAAAGAAATTGAGGTTTATGTGGATGATATGATCGTCAAATCAAGCACTGAAGAAGAACATGTCGAATACTTGCTAAAGATGTTCCAACGACTGAGAAAATACCAACTCCGTCTGAACCCCAATAAGTGCACTTTTGGTGTCAGATCCGGGAAGCTTCTGGGTTTCATTGTTAGTCAGAAAGGTATCGAAGTAGATCCGGACAAAGTCAAAGCCATCAGAGAAATGCCTGCTCCAAAAACAGAAAAACAAGTAAGAGGATTCCTCGGGCGCTTAAATTACATCTCCAGATTCATTTCTCATATGACTGCAACATGTGGGCCGATATTCAAGTTACTCCGCAAGGATCAAGGGATTGAATGGACAGAAGATTGTCAGAAAGCCTTCGGCAACATCAAAGAGTACTTGCTAGAACCGCCCATTCTTATCCCTCCAGTTGAAGGAAGACCGTTGATTATGTACCTAACTGTATTAGATGCTTCTATGGGTTGTGTGCTCGGGCAACAAGATGAGACCGGAAGAAAGGAGCACGCTATTTATTATCTAAGCAAGAAGTTTACTGATTGTGAGTCTCGTTATTCCATGCTCGAGAAGACTTGTTGTGCTTTAGCCTGGGCCGCCAAACGCCTCCGTCATTACATGGTTAATCATACCACTTGGTTGATATCTAAAATGGATCCGATCAAGTACATCTTCGAGAAGCCAGCTTTAACAGGAAGAATCGCCCGGTGGCAGATGTTGTTATCCGAGTATGATATTGAGTACCGTTCCCAGAAAGCAATCAAACGTAGCATCCTTGCCGATCACCTGGCTCACCAACCGATCGAAGATTATCAGCCTATAAAGTTCGATTTCCCCGACGAAGAGATCATGTATTTGAAAATGAAAAATTGTGACGAGCTGTTGTTCGGGGAAGGCCCAGACCCTGAATCAAGATGGGGTTTGATATTCGACGGAGCGGTTAATGTTTATGGCAGCGGCATTGGGGCAATCATTATTACTCCTAAAGGTACCCACATCCCATTCTCTGCCAGACTAACCTTCGACTGCACAAACAACATGGCAGAGTACGAAGCATGCATCATGGGTATTGAAGAAGCCATCGATCTAAGAATCAAGAACCTCGACATCTATGGTGATTCAGTTCTCGTAATCAATCAGATCAAAGGAGAATGGGAAACTCGCCACCCCGGCTTGATTCCATACAAAGACTACGCGAGACGGTTACTGACCTTCTTCAACAAGGTCGAATTGCACCACATCCCCCGTGATGAGAACCAAATGGCAGATGCTCTAGCTACCTTATCCTCAATGTACCAAGTAAACCGTCGAAATGAAGTACCATTAATCAGTATCAGGTGTCTTGAAAGACCTGCTCATGTATTTGCAACTGAAGAAGTGGTTGATGACAAACCATGGTACCATGACATCAAGTGTTTCCTTCAAAGTCAAGAGTATCCACCCGGAGCATGCAACAAAGACAAGAAAACTTTAAGAAGACTATCTGGCAACTTCTTCCTGAATGGAAACATTTTGTATAAAATAAACTTTGACATGGTGTTGCTTAGATGTGTGGACGCCCGCGAAGCGGATTTATTGATGCATGAAATACACGAGGGATCTTTCGGTACTCATTCAACTGGGCATACAATGACCAAGAAGATACTAAGGGCAGGTTATTACTGGATGACGATGGAAGCAGATTGTTACAAGCATGCCAGGAGGTGTCATAAGTGCCAAATCTATGCTGATAAGATTCATGTTCCACCAACTGCACTCAACGTTCTCTCTTCCCCGTGGCCATTCTCCATGTGGGGCATCGACATGATTGGTCGGATCGAGCCCAAAGCTTCAAACGAACACCGTTTCATTCTAGTGGCTATTGACTATTTCACCAAGTGGGTTGAAGCCGCATCTTATGCTAATGTGACCAAGCAAGTGGTGGTCAAGTTCATTAAGAATCAAATCATCTGCCGCTATGGTGTCCCTAGCAGAATCATTACAGACAATGGGACGAATCTGAACAACAATATGATGAAAGAACTGTGTGATGATTTCAAGATCGAGCATCATAACTCCTCTCCTTACAGGCCGCAGATGAATGGTGCTGTCGAAGCCGCAAACAAGAATATAAAGAAGATTGTCCAGAAAATGGTGGTAACTTACAAAGACTGGCATGAGATGCTTCCATTCGCATTACATGGATATCGTACTTCTGTACGCACATCAACAGGGGCAACCCCTTTCTCTTTGGTATATGGTATGGAAGCAGTGCTTCCCGTAGAAGTTGAGGTCCCTTCAATGAGAGTTTTAATGGAAGCTGAGTTATCAGAAGCTGAATGGACTCAAAGTAGGTATGATCAGTTGAACTTAATCGAGGAGAAACGCATCGCTGCTCTATGTCATGGACAATTATATCAAAAGAGGATGAAGCTGGCTTTCGACAAGAAAGTTCGTCCCCGTGAATTCAAAGAGGGTGATCTTGTGCTAAAAAAGATTTTGTCCTTCCAGCCCGACTCCAGGGGCAAGTGGACTCCCAACTATGAGGGCCCATACGTCGTCAAAAGAGTCTTCTCCGGTGGTGTCATGACTCTTCAAACTATGGATGGTGAAGAACTTCCGCGTACTGTAAACACGGATGCAGTCAAGAAATATTTTGTCTAAAAAATATAAGAACAGCTCGGTAAGTCGAAAACCCGAAAGGGCGGCTTAGGCAAAAATGAGCGTCTCGGTGGACTGAAAACCCGAAAGGGCGGTCCAGGCAAAAATTAGAGACATTAAACAGAGATTATCTTGATAGGCTGAAAACCCGAAAGGGCGGTCTATGCAAAAATTAAGGATAAAGAAAAAGACAAAGTAACTGCATCCGGTCAGACGCCACCGACTTGGGGCATACCTGCTACCAAAGAACCTCCGATCTGAAGCATCAGAACAGCAGAACTCAAAGTTGTTAGGGAAAATAGGGTCGCGAAGTTCAATGTACCCCTCCACAAATAAATTACCATTTTTTAAACTTTTGTAAAGATCTATGGAGTCACGCCATCGGCTGACCACCGTTCAATCAAAAAATTTGAGCCATTTCCCCTTTATTTGAAATTCTCATTTATTCTATTTTTCACACTTTCTTCTGTTTTGATGGTAACATTGCGAAGCAAATTCTTAAAACTTTTTCACGTCTCTCGAAAGCATAAACAAATAAGTGCTCCTTAAGACTCACGAGTAAAATGGAGCGTACATCGACATTCTCCTCCAGGAACATTCGGACCCTACTAAACAAGCATGGCTAGACAATGTGGGAAGTTTTGCAAAAAGGAAACAAAAGAAAACAAAAAGAGCTCGCTAAGTCGAAAACCTGAAAAGGCGGCTTAGGCAATAGAGAGCGTCCCGGTGGATTGAAAACCCGAAAGGGCGGTCCAGGCAAAAATTAGGGGCACAAAAAAGGAAATATACTCCCGGTGGACCGAAAACCCGAAAGGGCGGTCCAGGCAAAAGTTAGGGATTTCAAAAGAAAACAAACAAATAAGCAAAAAACAAAAGGAGCGTGACTGCTGGGGCATACCAATGGTTTGGCACTCTATGCGAAATGGCGACTTTTACCCAAAGTGTTGGTCAATAACAGGCTCCCCCCAAGAAACATTGAGAGTTGCTACTTTGTACTAGGTTTCACCGTATAATTTGTTCGATTAGTTCACAATAATGTTATCTTCAAGGAAGTTTGCCGAGTGTAGGTACTGCGATGTCAACCAATTTCCCCTCCTACCTGCTTCGTCTCGTTCCGTCGAATTTACCCATCGCAATCCAGTCTACACACTCATACATCCATTCACACGTTCATACATTCATGCATTATTACTTTCACTCACACACAACATATACACGACATCATTCACACATGGTTGCATCAGTTACCCGAAGTCACGTTTGGCTGTGCCCTGTCGTTCCAGGTCCTCAGTCCGTTTAAAGCCAACAGTCCTACACAAAGGACCGCTTACATCTTACACTTTACTGCTTTAAAGCCGACAGTCCTACACAAAGGACCGCTTACATCTTATACTTTGCTGCCTTCAAGCCGACAGTCCTACACAAGGGACCGCTTACATCTTACACTTTATCCGCTTTCAAGCCGACAGTCCTACACAATGGACCGCTTACACTTTATCTGCTTTCAAGCCGACAGTCCTACACAACGGACCGCTTACACTTTACTGCTTTCAAGCCGACAGTCCTACACAATGGACCGCTTACACTTTACTGCTTTCAAGCCGACAGTACTACACAACGGACCGCTTACACTTTATCTGCTTTCAAGCTAATAGTTCCACAAAACGGACCCTTTACATTTTTACTATTTTTAAGCCAACGGTCCTAAACAACAGACCATTTAAGTTTACTTTTTTCCTTGTCCTAAACAACGGACACTCCACGTCTATCCATCATTCCTTTGAGTGCCATCCCCAGCGCGTCTGGTCCAGAGATGTCATCAAAAGTTTTGTCTTCATTAAACAATGTTTCCAAACTAATACAATAATAGACAATCATTTTCCCAGTGAAACTACATTCCCTTAACAGAGTCGGATCCCTTTCTATAAAGAATCCAGGCATCCCGCCGTTATTAGTCGTCCCGATCGAGCCATCCGTACCGTCTTGCATTCATAATTGCGTTACATGCATTCACAGTATCTTAGGATCAAAAATAGGTGTACTTTATATTTAAGTCTCTTCGGTTCGTTCAAATCAAAGATTTCATCCTCAAATCTTCGGACGAAGCAACTTAAATAGGGGCATCTGTCATACCCCGATTTTTGACCTAAGATCATACATTCATACACCGACACGTGTCCTTTGACCCAACACACGTACGCCGCCCGATCATGATTGTTCGCTAACTTTTCGGCAAAAATTTCGGCAGAGAAGTATTTTAAAATACCTCATTTTTTTTATTCCGAGTCGGGCCCTCTTCTCACCTTTTATTTTTTATTAGTCCTTTTAATTTTAATTCACTTCCATCTTTTACTTTCTATCTCATTTTATTTAGTTAATTAATTCAATGTTAATTTATATATACTTTTTTCATTATTCATTTTTATTTTTCTTTCTTTTAAAAAATGTCCATAAAAATCCGATAATGTCGAAGGAAACAGTCCAAGTCCAAATCCAAAATACAGCCTGTAGCATGAACCTAGTGTGCGCGTTTCTGTTTTTATTCATCTCATCCAACCCAGGTTTTTCGAGCTGATTCAACAAACCCTAAAACCCCAATGTTCTCACTATAAATAATACTTTGACGCACAGTCAAGGGACGGCCGAAAAATTAACAAACAATTTTGAACGCACAAACAACAGGAACAATCACCTGCAATCAAAATTAAAAAAACACCAGATACAACAACAACACCAGCTACGCCAAACCAGTCACGTTACAATCCGAATCGGCCTTATCACCGTCACAATCAACAAAAATAATAATCTCAAATCCTAATACCCCTAAACCGACCGCAATTCACAATCAAGAACCTACGGAGAAATCAACAACGCAACAGCAGAGGACAACTTTGTTTCATCAGCAAAAAAACCAGCGTGTTACGCAACACACATCAAGCCAAATCGGAACCGGTCAACAAGAGGGTAAGAAGGTAGTTTCTTTATTCAATTTTTTTTTTGTAGATCTAGAAGGCTAGGGTTGATGTTTGAAAATTTTGAGTTTAGAAATGAGTAGAAGAGGAAAAGAGGTTTAAAAAAATTAAAAAAAGGAGTTACCTTTTACTCCGACGCGGCGGCGCAGCCACTTTGGCCGGCCGGCCACCGCGCCTCTCGCCGGAAAACTGGGAAAGGGGGAGAACGGAAGAAAAGGGAAGAACAGAGAGAGAAGGTGTAACGCCCGTTTCGATTATTTAATTAATTTTTCGAGTTTAGAATATATTTACACGATTTACGTGATTTATGTGTTATGTTGTGGTTTTATTAGGCGGGTTATTTTATTATTTAATAGAATAAGGTTGGAAATAAAAATAAATACTAAAGTTGTGGGGCTGTTTTCGAATTAGATAGAGTTGTGGGGATTAATGAGATTAGAAAGTTATATAAAGAGAGAATTAGGTTAAGAAGAACATAGTAAGCGTTGTCAGAGTTTTTGGAGAGAAAGAGGAGAAACCTAGAAGAGGCAAGAACAAGAGAGAAGAACGCAGCTTTGATTCAGGAGTTTATTCAGGTAAGGGTGAGCCTAGCTTCGATTATGTTATGCTGTAATTCATTATTTATGATTAACGAAGGGATTGGGAAGGTTTTAGAGGGAGTTCTTAAGTTAGGGTTTAATGGATTTTGAGGAATTGATGTGAGAATGATGTGAATTGACGTGGAAACCTGTTACAGAACCTAGATTAATCACTAGGACCTTAATTCTGAACGATTAGAACCTTAGTATGAGAGATTGGACGAGTTTTAGCGAGGATTTGAGCGAACCCGCAGCCTGTTCTGCGACCGCTCGCCGTGGCGAGCAGAACAGTTTAACTCGCGAGGCGAGCAACATCACTCGCCGTGGCGAGCAACCCTTTAGTACTCGCGAAGCGAGCAACATTACTCGCCGTAGCGAGCAAGTGGCAGAATGTAATTTTAGTAGCTCGCCGTGGCGAGTAGTCCCACTCGCCACAGCGAGCAATGTGGTCTCAGACCACTATAGCTTGAGTTTTATAACTCGGTTTTGAGCGAGGCTTTGAGGGTAGACTTTTGGTTATCATTAGAGATGTTTAAGACCTAAATTATAACCTGTAATGATGCTGTAAGATGATTCTTAACTGTTGACCTTAATTTATGATTATATGCTTATTAAGTGAGTTATATGATTGATGTTTAAATGATATTTGTGACGATGATTATGTGCTGTGAATGTGTTAAATGTGCTGAACTGCTGCCATGTAAATGTGTTATAATTGCATGTGTCAGTCAAGAGTCGTAAATGATGTTAAGACGTTGTGTACAACTTGTTTAAGTATAAATAGTCGAGTTCATGCATTTGCATAATCTGAGACGGTGGAGCTTATGCTCAAAGCGACGGTGGAGCTTATGCTCAAAGCGACGGTGGAGCATTTTGCTCAAAGTGACGGTGAAGCTTATTTAAGCTTAAATATTGGTACCACATGCACGATATTTAAGGTGTTAGAGTTGCATAGTCGAGTTGCATTGTCGAGTCTTGTATTTGTGACGTTATGAGATGATTTGTTATGTGAAGATGTTTTAAGATGAATTGTGTATTTGGATGATTTGAGACGTTCTTGTTCTATGTGATGAATCTTGTTGTTGTTGTTAAGCATAGATATTTGAGTTATATGCTAATATAATTGATGTGAATCTCACCCCTTCTGTTGGAATTGCCGCCTCGTGGGCAAGTGCAGGTGACCAAGTGTAGGATTGACGATGTGAGAGGTCCTTGTGAAGTCTTAGGAGCTCTGATACGTAACGGGATGGGATTTATCATTTGTTTCTATTCCTTTATGTATCGTTTTTAAATTAATTATGACATTGGTGCGAAGAACTAATCTTTTAAAGAGTTTGAATTATGTTTCCGCTGCTACATTTTGAATAAAGACGAGGAATAAATTATTATTCATTTTGTTTAAAGATTTTATGAAATGTGACATCCTGATTATTGCGATATACTCTGATTATTTAAATGAAAATTTTAAGCTGGGATTTCGGGGTGTTACAGAAGGGAGAGAAAACAAGATAGAGAGAGAAACACAAGCTCAAAATGAGCAATTCTGATGGGAGATAGATATTTATATCTCTCCCTATTCTAGTGTGGGCGGGTGCATATAAAGTCTGTGCACCCTCGTACCCCTCGTCCGTGGATCTTAATCTGAAGGTCCCTGTTGCCTTTCTTACGATTTGATCAGGGCCTCATGATCTTGATCAGACGGCCCTGATCTGATCCCTTCAGCCCAATTCGCCTAACACCCTCAGGCCCAATTTCACCCTTTTTTTTTTACTGTTTACACCCCTTGATTGCTGCATGCACCCCTTTTGCATCTAAATGCTCTATTTCTTTATGCATTCTGATTTCTCTTGCGTTTTTTTATTTATTTCCTTTTTGCATTTTATTATTCTTATGTTATTTAGATAAGGTTGCATATTTATCATCCATTTCTCAATTTCATATTTATTCATTGTTCTCATTTATTTATTTTTATCACATGAAATTTAGGATGTATATTAGGCTTGATGTAAATGATTCATTCATATTTATTTTCGGCAGACCTTAGAATGTATTAATAGGATTAATGTAATAGTTTTAGGTGCATGTGTGCGTGTGTGGGTGTATGCCTTTTATTTTCCTGCTTCTAGTTTAGGTTAAAGGTCCTCGTGGTGGTCCAACGCCACCATGTGGTACCTGCGCGTTTTTTTATTTTTACGCTCCGTTAATTTATTTTCAGCTAATTATTCAAAACAACAAAAACATTCAAAAATAACAAAACACAAAAAAAACATTTTCATAATAAACCTTGATTGTTTAAATCAAGTGATCCTTTATTTTATCATTTCATAAATAAAAATTGCAATCGATCTATATTCTATTTTCAGTTATTTTCTTTAATATAAAAAACACAAACGAATTTATTTTGCCACTTGGCTTTTTATTTCAAAACATTTTCGAAAACTAAAAAACACACAACCAATCAAACGTCAATTTTTACCCCGAACTACGAGGTTTTGATCCCTCACAGGTACGTAGGCAAATAACCTTGTCCTCTCAAATCAATAAAAAATGTAGATTAGGTCTCTTTTCTTAATCAATTTTTAATTCCCTCTTTTTCATATTAAGTAAGTCATAGCACAATAAATTAAATAAAACCAAGAGGTTCCCGTAGAGTACTACGGACATGAAGGGTGCTAATATCTTCCCCTCATGTATATAGCTAATATCCTTGGAGACAGGATTGAAAGAAAATCTACCAGTGGCAATTGTCAATTCTTGGTAGAGAATCTGATATCCTGGGCTAGCAAGAGGCAAGCAACCATTGCTTTGTCTACAGCAGAAGCAGAATACATCTCAGCTGCTAGTTGTTGTACACAGCTACTCTGGATGAAACATCAGCTTGAGGACTATCAAATAAATGAAAACCATATCCTAAATTATTGTGATAATACGGCAGCTATATGTTTGTCTAAGAATCCAATTCTGCATTCAAGAGCAAAGCACATTGAGATTAAACATCATTTTATAAGAGGCTATGTTCAAAAGGGAATTTTAGATATTCAATTCATTGATACTGATCATCAATGGGCTGATATATTTACAAAACCCTTATCTATTGAAAGATTTGATTTCATAAAGAAAAATTTGAACATGTGCTATGTCTCTGGGTAATGTGCGCCTCTGAAAACAGAATTTCAGACTCTGAAAATATTCAGAAGCTATTTGGGAATCAGACTCTCTTTTGGAGACTCTGATAAAAGCTTCTGATAAACTATTCAGACTCTGGTAAGGAATCTTTAGACTCTCAGAAGCTCGTATTAGTGGAAGCATGACTGTTGAGTTTAGTAACACCTGCCCCACTATGGTGACAGTTACTTTACAGTTTCTCAGACGTGGCCAGTCTGTATTGGGTAAGAACTCAAAGGGCAATGATTTCATTACGTTAAACAAGTTACTTTCGCTTTGTCCCAATACTTTTACGGCTGCATGCTATATGTATTTATTGTTTGTGTTTGTTTGTCCCCTATTCTTTCCAAACAGTTTTCAAACTTTTTCTCTATAAATACATAACACACACAACTCACTTCTCTTTTCATTCTTTGATTTTCTCTCTGAACAAATTTCTTATTTTTCAATAATTTACAAAACTTTTTGTTCTCAAATCAAACATTTAGAAACCCCTATAATGGCAAGTGATCTCATCCAATCTGGTGTTATAATCAAGTCCGGAAGGTCCTACGTTATCAAACCCAGAACAATGAACATCATCAAGGAGACTCTGGAAATTCAAGTTGAATCTCCAGTAGATTTTGGTTCGCTCAGTCGTCATGGAGTTGACGTTACTCCTCATTTCTTATCACAAGGAATGATGAGATACTTTGGTATGTTGAATGGACCATCATATCAGGAGCTTGTTAGAGATTTTTGGGTTAGGTCAGAAGTCTACGACAAAGCTGAAGCTACTTTGGAAGAAACAGTTGCAATCTCAAACAACCCTAGTCTTGCTGGCAAGAACAGAGACCAAATGGGTTTAAGACCGTACAATGGTCTTGAAATAAGGTCTGCTGTGATGGGAATACCAATAGTTATCACTGAAGAGGTGGTAGCCAGGGCTTGTCAAATGGAGAGCGCTGGTAAATTTCAGTGGAATGTCAACAAGAAGAGTGAATGGGTTGTTGTCTGCAACAAATTGTTATTTGAAGGGAGACCCTCAAATAAACTGGTGGATATGCATCCTGAGCATAGGGTGCTTCTGAAGATTATACTGGACAGTATGCTTCAGAAAGGAGGAGGAACAGACACACTGTCTGTGGATCACAAAGTTCTTCTCTATTTTCTTATCAACAAAATAAAGATCAACTTCCCCAGATATGTGATGCACCACATGTGTTGGGCCATCAAGAAGAGTCAATCAGAAACCAGAAGGCAAGTTCCTTTTGGAAGATTAATATCTGAGATTCTGTATCAAGGAGGCCTCTTGAAGGTCTTATCAGAATCTGGTGTGGTATCAGATATTCAACTACGAACTGTGACCGGAAGAATCATTAATGGCAAGACTCTACAGTACATGAAGATTGTCAAGAGATTCAACACCTCTAAGCATGATATGAGGGAATCCTTTGTACAATCTGACTTGATGATGGACTTCCCTCCCATATCCAAAGAAGATAATCCTGAAGTTCTTGCAAGATTTGTGGTGGATTACTTCAAGGCGAATGGTAGAATAATCAACTATTCTGCCATTCCTGAGACTGCTGGAGGAGGACCTCTTAAAGTCAAAGGTAAAAGGACCAAGGAAGTGGTTCTCAAGGAAGAGGAAGAGAAGCAGGAGCCTCTCAAGAAAAAGATCAAATCTACTGCTCTTCCTGGAGTGACAATTGGTTCCCCTAAGACTTTAACTCCTATGCCTTCATCAACATCCTCTGCACTTCGTGAAATTAAGGATAGGATTAAAGAAACCAAGGATGAAAAGAAAGCCAAGAAAGATGAGAAGAAGGCTAAGAAAGATGAGAAGAAAGCGAAGAAAGGCAAGGCTGACAGAGACTATGACAGAATGACTCAAGATATTGCTGATTACCTTGATGCTGACTCTGAAGGTGAAGAGAGTCAGATCAAGAAGAGAAAGGTGGATGTGGTTCCTGTGGCTAGGGATGTAGCACAGAAGATAGGTACTTCTGTATCTATGATTGAGGATGAACATGCTGCTGGCAAGGCAATGACAGCAGAAGTGGTTGCTGAAGAATTAAAGGAAGAAACTGTCAAGGAAGCTGCTAAGTTGCTTGCTTCTGCTCTTAAATAGAAGAATCCTTTAGCTACTGCAGAAGCTGAGTTATCAGAAGCTACTGTGTCTGATCACTATGCTTCTCCAGAAGCTGGCATTGGCACCTCTGGCAACGTGGCATATAGCTCATCTTCATCTTTGAATCAAGAGTCAGAATCAGATTCAGAATCTGACAACAAACCTTTAAGCCAAATTCTTCCATCCCTCAAAAATTCATCCCCCTCACCAATCAAACCCATATCATCCCATAACTCACTGGACCCTGCAGTAGTTGATTATGTTGATTCAACTATGGACAGAGTAATTCAAGACACAATCACAGTGTCTATGAATCTTCCTGCTGACCATCCTGCTCAACCTTCATTTCTCAAACCACTTCAGGTAATTCAACCTTCTGAAAAGCCTGAAGTAACCATTCAATCTAAACAGTCATCCCCCCAAACTGAAACCATTTGTGTAGACTCTCCAGACACTCTAGATTCTCTTGAAAAACATTTAGGAGGAGAACTACCAAAAACCCCTGCAAAATCCAAATCAACAAAAACTACTTCATTTGTTTCCAAACCAGACCCTGTACCTGAACCTACAGAGAATCTGACTTTATCTTCTGTTGAACTTTCAGAACCTGTTGTTGAACCAGCTTCTGAAAATCTGGAACAAGCTTCTGATATCGTATCAGAAACTGTAACAGAATGTAGAGCTGAGACCAGAAGAGTTTCCCAACCTCTTTGTGACCCTATAACCATTTTCCCAGGTTTTGAAACTTTTCTAGCCTTGAGAGCCTCTCTACCCTCAACCTCTGAACCTCAAATTGAATTATTTAATTCAAACAAGATAGATGAGTTCTATGCTTCTTCAAGCAATAAGCTCAAAGACATTATTGAGCAAAGGTTTGTGTCAATCCTCAATGTGAGCTATGAGGACAAGTTCTCTACAGTGAAGACTGAGTTCTTGGATTTTATCACCAAAATTCAGAAGGCTGCTGCCAAGGAACAAGCACTTGTCACTGCCAATCATGTTGAAGAAGTCAAGAGGGCTGAGAAAGTTGTAGTTCTGGAAAAAGCTCCGATTCTAAGGATTAGAGATACACCATTCTTTGATGAAGATCAGTATAATCCAAGGGAATCAATGGTTTATCACTCTTTGAAGAGGAAACTGTACAGAGTTCAAGAAGAAGCAAGACTGGAAAGAGAAGCACATTTGCGAAGAACTGAGGCTCTGGAAGAGATGGTAAAGAAACAGCAAGAGGATCTCCAGAAATTGATGGATCATCTTGCCAAACAAAACCAACTTCGCCTTAAGGGTAATACATATATCCTCAGGTGCTATCAAACAAATCAGAAATATCATGAGGGAATATCAATATAATATAAATCACTTCGCCTTGTCCCAAGACTCGTGCTTGTTGGGCTATGGACCGTCATAATAATTTCCTAATTAGCTAGGAGGATCCTTCCTAAGGACTCCTACGCTTGCCAAGATATAAATCACTTCGCCTTGTCCCAAGACTCGTGCTTGTTGGGCTATGGACCGTCATAATATTCCTAGGAGTCTTAAAGACCCTCAAAAGGGCCTGTAGACCCTTCAAGAGGCCTTAGCGCCCTCCAGAAGAGTTATAAGGCCCAGGGCGCGTCCTTTCCAGGGCGCCGCCTAAAGTGGCTTCCAGAAACGTCTAGAACTCGCCAAATATACTAAAATACCCCTGTGGCTTGGAGACCAAGCCATCGAAACACAAGCCCACAGTAGGCTATAAATACAACCCTTGAGAGCATTCTCAAGGCATCCAATAATCAGTCTAAACCCTAATAGACAGACACTGTTGGAACAAAGGTGTTCAGCAATACCACGTTTTGAGTTTTGATGATAACAAGGTATTAAAAAGTTGTGAATTGGATATTGCTAATATTTGTTTAAGTATGCAGGATATCAATTAAGATTTATATCTTATAAAGTATTCTGTTTGAACAATGTTAAAGAGCAAATAATCCAGAGAAGCTTGTTGCTTGTGATTCTGTATCGAAGAGAGTCTGAAGACTGCATCAAAGAGAGTCTGAAGACTGTGCCAAAGAGAGTCTGAAGACTGCATCGAAGAGAGTCTGAAGACTGTGCCAAAGAGACTATATCAGAGTCTGAAGACCATCAGAATCTGAAAACCAAGAGAGTCTGAAGATTATCAGAAGCATAGTGCTACAGTGAGTCTGAAGCCACAAATTTGATAATCTGCTAACAAGGATTTCTACTGCATTGCGATGCAAAAGAAACTCTCAAATGAAGTAACGGCTAGCTTCAAAGTCAACTTGAGCGTGGGAAGCACAAAGACAAGAATGCAGGCCAGTACAGAGTACGTTGTACGAACTCTGTTTCCACTACTCCACTACCTCGTACAGTTTGACAACTGTGTCTACCGGTATTAATCTTCAAAGGGAATGGAATTCAAATTATGCAATTGAAGGACTATTATCAAATCAAGCAATAGATCAACAGTCATTGATCAAGCTTCAGAAATCATCCTGATGTGCTGGATGACTCAACGTCTCTTTCCTACGCCTATATAAAGGATAGAAGACTTGAAGAATTGTGGGACTCTACAACTTGAAAAATTACATTGCGCTGCTTTCGTATTCAACTGAGTCTTAACAAAAGCACATCATCAACCTAGATTCTTACAAACTGAGTATTCTAGAATTTCTAAGTTTCACAGAAAAACAGAGTCTGTCTTTTGTGTAAAACAGAGTCTGTCTTTGTTGTAATTGAAACACATTTTGATTGTTGTCAAGTGTTTCAACTCTATTCAATTTTATGTAATTGTGTAAGAAGTCTCTTTCTTTTGTGCTTGAGCAAAGGAAGTCTCTTGGTTGCGTCCATTGAGCAAGGAAGTCTCTTAGTTATGTCTTTGAGCAAGAAAGTCTCTCGCCTGTGTGCTTGAGCAAGGAAGTCTCATACTGTGTGTTTGAGCAACTTGTAATTTGATATTACATTTTAGTGAACTCTCCTTGGAAGTACAAGGGGGACATGACTACTTCCGGTTTGTGGAAGGAACCTGTATAATTGCTTGTGTTCTCTCTTCTCTCTATCTCTTGATTATTCCGCTGCAATCAGAACCTAATCTCCTATCAGACTCTGATCCCATTCAGACTCTTAGTTTAAAGGAATTAGATTCTCACTCTTCAAGAGCTGCGAAAAGCTAACACAATTCAACTCCCCCTTCTTGTGTTTTTCTCACCTTCAGACACAAACCCTAGTATTCACTACTTGTACGTTTTGCAAGTACAAATGCCAACTAGGTAGTGTTGTTAGGAGTCATGAGCAAGTAAACTATGCTCAATATAATCAAGGGTTTAGGAACAATCAAAAAAATTATATTCAAAACCCTCAAAATCTTTTTGGACAACAAACAACACCACCCAGTTATGCAAACAACCAAAGAATCCCGCAAAAATCCAGCTTGGAACTTTTGTTTGAATAGTATTTTATAAATCAATCCGAGCAGCTCAAAGAGCTTAAGAATCAAACTGGATTTTTGAATGATTCTCTTGTCAAGCTTTCATCAAAAGTGGATTCTATTGTGTACTCACAACAAATGCTAGAGACTCAAATCTCTCAAGTAGCCCAACAAGTAGCCTCTTCCTCCCAAACCTCAGGAATCTTTTCGAGCCAACCTGAAGCTAACCCAAAAGGTCAAATGAATGATATTACACTTAGAAATGGTAAGCAATTAGAGGACTCCGTTTTGGAAACCAAGACAATTGAGGTTGAGGTAGAGAGTGAAAAGCCACAAAGTGAGAAATTTGTAGTAGAGAGTGAAAAGCCTAACACATCACCACCATATAAGCCAAAAATTTCTTTCCCACAAGGGTTTGATAAGTCCAAGTTAGATGAGTAGTTTAGAAAATTTATTGAAATCATTCAAGACAAATTGCCACCTAAACTTAAAGATCTAGGGAGTTTTTTCATACCATGTGTCATAGGATCTGAGATTATAGAAAGAGCCATGTGTGACTTGGGAGCAAGTGTCAGTTTGATGTCATTATCCCTTAGTGAAAGGTTGGGTATAGGATAGATAAACCTCTTAATCGTCAAGCTAATGACGTTAAAAGAGCGCTTCGTGGGAGGCAACCCACAAGTTTTATTGCTTTTATTTTGTTTGTTTTGTGTTATTTTAATTTGTTTTGTAGATACTTGTCCAAATATGATGCAACAAAGCGAATTTTTTTTGAAGTCGTTGACCAGAAAGCTTGGCACGACCCTTGCTTGAAAAAAAAATGATTTTTTTTTTCCCTAGTTGACGGTCTGTCGAGTCAATTCAATTTTCTTAATATGTGTGCTTTTTTATGATATTCTACACCACCACATTGAACTTAAACATACTCAAAACAACATTCACATAAACTATATTCATATATAATATCATAAACTAACAAAAAAAATCAATTTCCACATCAACCCTAACCACATGCAATCTACCAAAATTAACAACAACAAAAAAACCCTACACAAACTAACATTATCAATTAAAATGATTAATACTACATGTGATTTTGGTGAAATGATTTGCTTGATTTTTGTCAAAGTAAGATTGGAGGGAATTTTGACTTTTTTTTTTTTTTTTGTGTTTGTAAATAATGAAGTTGATTGTAGTTGATGTTCAATTTATTTTCAGATCGCAGCAGCAGTTAACTGCCGCCGCCAAGACCGAACAGTAGTTTGTTGTCGTTGGAGTTAAAACTGTATTTTTCTTGTGTTTTATAGCAAATTTTAAAGTGTAAAAAGCAATTTTCATATGCAATAGAGTATGAACGAGAGAGACGTACGATTGAATCTTTAATCTTTGAAATTGGTTACACATTTATGGTTGTTTATGGATGAGTGAGGTGAAGGTTTAAAGTATGGCAATAAAGATAGAGAGTTTATAAAATTTATATGAAAAGGATAATTTTGGTATTAAGAAAAAGTTAAAGTAAATTTGAGTGTAACCTGAGTTATATGGGATGACTAGAAAATTTTTGAGTTAACCTCTCCTAATTAACTAGAAATAACAGCATTAATTACATGATCATTTTTTTCGACAAAAACTAACTACATGATTTTACTAACTAAATAATTTAGAAAAGAAGGTCAAAATTAATCTTAAAAAAAACATGAATATCAAGCAAATATTTATTACAATCCAAACGAAACACTGATAATATATTCTTACTCTCACATTGGAGAAACAAACAAACAAACTTGACCACATATGGTGTTTATTTGAGAATTCAAATATATAAATAAACATTACACATATTATCCGAACATAGTCCAGTTATTTTGAAAAGATCTCTCTAGATCATTAAATGCTTCTTTTTTTGAGATTAACCTTCAAGCCATGTTTCATGTGTAAAACAACAGAAACACTTGGGATTATGGGGTGATCTTCCACCACTTGAATGTGATAATTCAACAATATTGCAACAGCAACCATTTTCATCTCAATGAAACTTATATCCTTACCCAAACAACTCCTTGGTCCAGCATTGAAAGCAATGAACTTGTAAGAGGGAACATGAACTATCCCTCCTTTCTGAGAAATCCACCTCTCTGGTTTAAATTCCAAGCAATCTTCTCCCCATATTTCCTCGACCCTTCCGACAGAGTATAGAGAATATATTATCATTGTATTTGACTCAACCCTATGTCCACTAGGAAGCACATCAGATTTCAGTGCAGATTTATGCTCTAAAGGTATCGGCGGATAAAGCCTTAAGGCTTCACATAAAGCTCCATGTAAATAAATTAACTTGCTAAGCCCTTTTGCTCCTAAATCTTTCCAACTATGTTCTCTTGATGGTAAATTTTCTTTGATCTCTTCGAGAATCTTGGCTTCGACAAAAGGGTGTGTTGCCACCAACCAGAAAAACCAAGTAAGGCCCGAGCTAATCGTATCTCTTCCAGCTGCAAGTAGATTTATCGCCGTGTCCCTAAGAAACTCGTCATCTATTGGATTTTCTCCATCTCCTGCTTTATTCATAATGATATTTAGCAAGTCAAATTTTTGTTCTCCCTGCATTTCTCTTTTGGATTTGATTTCTGAATACAACATTTCATCAATAGTTTTATGATTCTTTATAAACCGTTTCTCTTCACCAACTTGAAACCATTTCTGCAGCTTCCACCAAAATCTTGGTTTTACATGTCTAGATAACAATGTGTCTTCTGCGTGAGTAAAGGCTCTCTCACATGCAATTTCAGGGAGTTCAATAGAAAGGCAATTAGGATCAAATCCTAAAACTACATTACATATATTGTCAAAGGTTAACCTTTGAAAAAGATCTTGCAAATCAACTTGCATCCCTTTTTTACAAGCATGATCAAGAAATACAAGAAGACCAATAAACATTTTTTTCTCAATAGTTTTGTAAATAAATACCTGAAAACTTTCCTGCTTGAAAATTGAATGAAGTAGGGTTCTGTTGTACTTCCAAATGTGATAATCAGACCTGAAAATTCCATCACCAAGGATTTCAAAAATCTCTCTGAAATCGTTTCCTTTCCCGTAGTTTTCGAATTTTGTGCTTGTGATGTGTTGCACATTCATGGGGTCACTGGTGCAAAGAATGTTCATGTTTGTTAACCATGGTCCTTCAAAAATGAAAGTTCCTCGTTTTTGTTTCAAAACTATGTTTAGATAATCATGGATATTGGACATGTTGTATAAGAGACCAGGTAGCATTCCAAGCACAGGCCATTTTGTGATGGGTGTGTTTCTATTGAGCCTCAAATAATGGATTGCAAGGAAAAGAAAAACCGCCAAAAGGATTTCTCCAATGCCAAACATATACATTATTCTGTTGGCCTATGATATATATGTCACACTTTTGCAGATATTTTTTTATACGATATTGTCTCAATGATAGTATGTCATGAGGGTTATTGTCAATGGTGTGATATTGTGAGAATGCTAGGAAGCTATTTATAAAGCATTTTTTGTTTCGGTAGACAGGCGAGATGGCAAAACCATTATAAATTCACACACACAAAGTGGAGGTACCGGGGTTCAAACTCCAGTCATGACGTCCGACCTAGCAATTTTGACATCCGACCTAGCAATTTCGGCATTTTTGCCAATTGAGTTAGGACTTATGGGACATTTGTAAATCATTTCTATTGGTTTTTATTGTTTTTTTCATATATATTTTTTGGTCCATTTGTTTTTTTTATAGATAGAAGAGATGGTAAAGTCATCATAAACTCATACACATAAAGTGAAGGTATTGCGGTTCGAACCCCAGTCATGACGTTCGGCCTAACAATTTTGACATATTTGCTAGTTGAGCTAGGACTTATGAGACATATTTTGGTCATTTTATCACCCATGTCCTAGTTTTGTTTGATAGTATAGGACGAAAATGTGAACGCAGTACATTATTGGTTTTTTTTTTTTAAGGAACGTTATTGGTTTTTCTTATAATTATGATAATTAAATGAATGACGGTAGAAAGATTCACTATTTTTCTTATAGAATAAAGTTTAAATGAGTTGGTCAAGTAAGTGTAGCACAGTTGATAGCTACTAGTGATAATTTGTGCAGGGGTTGAGGTTACTGCATTCCAATTAAAATAGATCGTATTGTCTTTTCCCCTTAAAACCTATTTTTTATTTATTTTATTTCATTAACTAATTAATTGAAATTATTTGATTAGATGGACTCAAAGATGATGTGTTAAGGGCAACATCATGCAAGAATTTCTCTTTTAGTTTTTCTTCTTTATTTTTTGTGGTGAAACTTCGTACCAATAGATTAAGTTACATTATCAAATTTAAGATCTTTTGGAGCTGATTTTTTTTATAAATCCCTGGTATTGACTATTGAGACATAGCTTCTGTTGAATATCTGCTATGATATTGTTGTTTGGAATAGACAAGAGTTATGATGTCCATATAAGAGGAAACATAAGAGTTTTAAATTTGTCCAATATAGAATACAATACTGTACAAAGTAGGAAACTATAGAAGGTAAAAAAACGATGGTATAATTTACTTACGCCAAATATTTTTTGCCATGTGCCCATGAAATTTGGATATATTTCAATAAGTAGCTCTAAAGCTATGTTCATGTATACTTCAAATAGTATGAACGTAAAAAAAATAAAAAAAAATAATAGTATTTTCTTCAAAAAAAATAAAAAATAATAGTATATTTTGAAGATTTTTTGTTTTGGTCATTGTTCCCCTCAAAATAAAATGCTACCCCATCCCTAGATATAAGTGATCAACTTTTTACCACTAAGGCAATTTTCGATGGCAAGATTTATAAATTTTAATCGGAAATTATCGGGTACAGGAAATATAATTGTTGTTTTTCAGTTCACTCAATTTTTATCAGTTCATTCATTTAGCCAACGATTTATGTGCAAGACGTTCATTTTTAGAGCTAGTTTGGTTTCTGTGTTTGGACTATTTGAAATGATCGCAACAATAGATTGTTTAACACTCTTTCCGTTTCAATACATGTCTAAGTCAACCACTTCACATATGTCAATGCACAATTTTGACCGTTAATATCTTTAATTATGTAAAGTAAAAAATTATAAAAATTTTATATTTTGAAAATAATTGTCGAGACAAATCAAATAACATCTTACATGCTAATATTTGTATTTATACATTAATTAGTTAAAAAGTATAGTCAAAGTAAGTCAAGTGAATAGTACACATTGCAAAAATTGGACATGTATTTTGAAAGGAATGAAGTAATGTAGAAAATTTAATAGTTCAATTGTTCGATAAAGTAAAGCATACCTAGCTACGGTGGCTACATGCTAGTAATGTTAATTTTGTTTAAGATTTTAGTTCGTAGTGGTCAAGCTCCTTGCTTTGTTTGGGCATTGGCTAAGTGCTTCCGTAATTGTGACAGTTTGTAGTTATTAGAAGTTTTCTGAGCACACCTTATGTTTGAGAGATTTCCTAAATTTGTTAATATATACCATTTTTTATTGTCAAAAAAAAATTGCTGTTTTTCTTTTTGAATTCCTACCAGAAAAAGGGAATGTAGATATATGACAGAAGTCCGGCTATTTATTCTTTTCTCCCACTCGATGTTATATTAGAACTTTTCTAAGGTAATTCTTCTTTTTTTTTTCAAAAAAGAAATTAGAATTATGGATGGTGTTTTAGTTCAAGTCATGAAAAACTTTCTTAAGGCGTTTCTTACCAAGTATCTACACGAATTTTAAAAAATCCATTCAGTATGTAATTTTTTATTTTTCTTCTATTCATATGTAAATATATAATATAGGTTAGCAAGTCTACTCCCACTTGCATATGACTCAAAACTCAATCCTCTTTTTCAAACTAGTCTAAACTAAAGGGCAATACAGTAATTTACTTTTTAGATTTGTTTTTTTTATTTCATTCCTCAACGCAACGACGCTCGCTAACTCTCTAAGTCGCTAACCCATGTGAATCAAACAAATTAAAAGGATTAAGGAAATGCTCAAATGGCAGTAACATTAACCATGCAGAAGAAGCAATTTTTTTTTTTTTACAAAAAGATTAAGGTATACATTTTTTTTGAATCAGCATATTTAGTAAGGTATACATTAAAATGTCTTTTGCTTCTACGTACAACAAAAATATTGAAAGAGTGCAACAAAATATTTGTTTTACATGCAACAAAAATATATACATTATAGATGAAAAAAAGAAGAGGGATATCCAGATACAAGTACTACGAGAGCATGATGGATAAAATTGAAAGAGTGGAACGAAACTAATACTGAGGAACGAAGACGAGCAGTGGTGAAGTAGTGGGTGTAAATTACACAAATATCCAATCATTTAGTAGTTAAGTCAAATAAAGAATTGGGATTTCAGTCGAAACCAAGTTGGTGTAGGCTTGCTAACTTACTCCTTCATAATTTTGAGTGAGAGTAAGTTAGCAACCCCTATATATATATATATATATATATATATATATATATATATATCTGTGTGTGTGTGTTTTTTTTTCTGGACCACTCACACGCGGCTACACGTGCGTAATATTACACCGTCTCAAGGCTTCACATTCAAAGGAGCACGCCAACTCGCCTGTGTCGTGCCACACTGGAGCATGCTTCCGTGCCAGGATCACGCTACACGTGTCCGCCCTAACTCCTAATCATATGCCGCATAACCCGGAGACGGTTATGCCAAGAGCGCGCCTATATAAGGGTGAACTTGCTTCACCCTCAAGGTACACAATACTTTTCACATCACTTCTAAGACTTTTCTCTCAATTTCATTACTGACATGATCGTCTGAGTGCTAACGTGCCTTAGACACCTTTCGTTCCACCACAGCAGACGCTTCACCGCCGAACCGGAAGCAGTTACGATCATCGGATCATCCTCCACAACCATTGCGACTCAATCGTTCTCACCGGTAAGATGATTTGGCGCTAGAAAGAGGGGATCGTTCGCTAACCGCCTTGGTCCAACGATACTCCACCGTAACCGTTTTCTGTTACGCACATCTCCACCGTAACCATTTTCGGATTACACGTTCCTCCACCGCAACGGTAAATAGTTATTGCTCCTACCTTCAAAGTAAAGGCCGGAACTCGCAGAAGAACCGCCGTGAGTCGTTTTGCCACCTGTCAAGGACCATGTTCTACGATCCATATTCTCCAGAGTCGAACAATTTTGATACTTGAGCCAGTGAATCCTGAGGGAAGCGATGTTATCCTCGATACTGCTACTGGCGTCCGCGCTGTAACCTCTTTGAATACAACGGTGCTACCTCCACCTCTCTCGCAACCGGAGGACGTTCCTCCTTCATCTCCTCAAGATCCTCCGCCTCCAGAGACGAACGAAGTCCTCACGGACCTGGTGAACCAGCTCCGCCAACAGAACGATAGGCTTGAGCGTGTGGAGAAGAATCAAGAAAAGATTTTGATGGTAATCGCTACGCACATCGAAGAATCCCAACGGAACAAGCACTGAACCACACCTTTGGCGGCAAACAACGACATCTCCACGCCGGTGGACCGCCAGAAGAGAGACAAGAAGCCTCTCGAAGATTCGGACGAAGGAAGCAGCACAATGCACCCGCGTTGTTCAGAACGTTATAATCCTTCAAGGCGCCATGAAGTAAGAGATTCTCCCACACACCGCGGCCGCAACAAAGGGCCTTTCACCATAAGAGTAGCAGAATACTCAATTCCCCGCGCTTTTGCGAAACCACCAAAGCTGGAAACCTATGACGGCACGGCAGATTCAGACAAGCACATTGAACACCTGGATACCGTGCTCGATTTTCACCGCATAAGGGGCACGGTGAAACTCAAATTATTCGTCCTCACGCTGAAGGGCGCCGCCATGGGTTAGTTCAAGGGTTTATGAAACAACTCCATCGATTCATGGGAAGAAGTGTCTAGTGAATTTACATCCCACTTCACTGCAAGACGGACACGACTGGATACCATGGTGGCCTTGAACTCTATCGTGCAAGACAAGAAGGAAACTTTAAGGGAGTACGTAGAACGGTTCACCCGGGCGTGCATAGAAGTTCTGGGCGCCCACAGTGGACTTAAGTGTTTCATATTCGAAAGCAACCTTACTTACGACTGTAAGTTCAAAGAAGAACTAGGGTTGCAGCGGCCAAGGATATGAATGATCTCATGACACGCTCCCATCCATATATCAATTATGAAGATAAAAAGTTGGTGAAGGAAACTGTAACGCCCCATTTTTATTATTTAGTTATTTTATCGAGTCTAGTGTTATTTTAAACATTTTATTTGAATATTTGTTATGTGATGATTTTTTAATATTTATTAGTAGGTTGTTATAACATAAAAAGTAGATGAATCTAATTAGATTTGATTTAATGAGGCATAACGGTAGGTTGGTAAATGGAGGAGTTTGTTAGGTTAAAAGATTAAGTGAGAAACAAACTCTTGGTGGTTATAAGTAGAGCAGGAGATTAGAGAATTAGGGTTAGAACAAGGAAACAGAAAAGAGCACGTAGAAACAGTTTTGGGAGAAAAACAGAGAAAACTTGAAGAACATGGTTTTAGGGAAAAAAGAGGAGAAACTTGTAGAGTTTTGAAAAATCAACAAATCGAAGGTAAGGGTGGGACTATCATTCAATAATCTTGAGTCTATGATTCTGAAAATTTTATTTAACATGTTGTAGGTTTAGTTTTTGAGAATTGGAGAATTAGGGTTAAGAGTGATAATTGATGATTTGTGTTATGTTGTTGTCGATTTGCGGTTGGATTCATGATTATGAGTTGTGGTTGTTGATGATTATTGTTGTTAATTTCATATTATGAATTGGGTATGAATTATGTTTAGTTATTGTTGATGATTGTGATGATTTTGAATAATTGTGAAGTTTGAATAATATAAGTTGTTTTTTCTGATTTTTTTTTATCTCTGTCCCGAAATTTGAAACGAAAACTGGTATTGATCGGTACATAACTGGTCTTAGGTGTAAACACAAAAGTCGTAGGTATGGATGTTATTTTTCTAATGTCGTTGGTCTGACGTCAAACCGATTTGTAGAACTTTAGTTATGGTCAAATTACAGCACATAGGTCACAGTGAATTTTTATTGACTTTCTAAACAACTTTTTCGAATTTGAAACAAAAACTGGTATTGATAAGTATAGAATTGGCCTTGAATGTAAACATAAAAGTTTTAGATAATTTTGTTAGCTTTCTAGTGGCTTTGGTTTGACGTGAAAATGACTTTTAGTTTTTGAGTTATGATGAAAATAATCCAATGAGGTCTTAGCGAAATTGTACGGTGACAACATTCTCTGTTTTATGTTTTTGCGTCTTTTTAACACTTTTATGTTTTAAATTGGTCTTCGATATAAACCTGAAAGTTGTTGATAATTGTGATATCTTTTCAGTAGCCTTGGTTTGACATGAAAACATATTATGTATATTTTATTATGTTTTTACAAAGATGGATGATGAATTGTTGATGTTTAAATACGATGTTAATATGATGAATTGTTGATGTTTGAATACGATATTATATGATGAATTGTTGATGTTTGAATATAATATTAATGATGATCTGTGAAGTTGTTATAAGATGATTTAATGTTGTTACTGATGATATATATAATTGTATATGCATTATGTGAATTATAAGTGATGTTTTGAGACGATGATTACATTTTGACATTGTTATACCTTGAGATTATTGATGTGCTGCCATGTTGCTGTTTACTATTGATTAAAGCTGCATGTGTCGGTCTAAGATGTGAGATGTTGATCCAAATTATTGGAGTCATATAAGACGTTCATGTTGTCTAAGTTGTAAGATGTTGCAAGTTGTTAAGTTGATTTATGAAGTTGATATTGATGTTGATTATGAGGTTGATTATGATGATGATAATGATGCTACATGACCATTGTTATGATATGTTGATGATGTTTATGTTGTTAAAAATAATTGATGAATTATATGCTTAACATTATTGTTTGTGAATCTCACCCCTTCTACTTGAAAATGTTGCTCTTCGTATGACTAACTTGCAGGTGATCGATAATAAGTAGCTGTTGATTGCTGTCGTGAGTGTCTATCTCTCACTATGTCTTTAGGTGCTCTGATACGTAACGGGATGAGAACTTTTGTGGCTATTTTCTATTCCTTACGTATTGCTTATGATTTTACATGACTATGATTTAGTTTTTAGATTATTACGAGATGTTTTGATGAGGCCTTCGTGCCAAGACTAATTATATTGTTGAATTAAAATCCCCTGCGAAGTTTTGAATATTTATGTTGACCAATATATGAAGGATAAATTGTTATTTATTCCATTTATGATTTTTAAGAAGTGTAGCATTCCGTTTATGTGAAGAAAAAAAAATTCTGATTACTTGTTATGAAATTTTATGTTGGGAAAACGGGGTGTTACAGAAACACTGAGAAACAAACAATCGAACAAGGTCAATGATGACAGACGACAAGGCGACAATGAGAAGGTCAAAGGCTCACGCCTCCGGTTCACAGATTACACCCTGTTGAACACATCACCAGAGGCCATCCTCCGAGAATGCTACGCCACAAAGTTCAAAGAGGAGGGCATTAAACAACCCCAACCGCTAAGGGAATCCGCCAAAATAGAGAAGACCAGATTTTGCCAGTTGCATCGCTGCCACGACCACGACACCAACGACTGCTACCAGCTCAGAGACGCCATAGAAGGATTGATAAAACGAGGGAAACTGAGCCGCTTCACAAAAGACATCGGCCGAATGGATGAGAAGCAGAAAAGGAACTCCCCAAAGAGGATCCCCCGAAACAGTGAATCCCCTATGAGACACTCCCTGTAGCCAATGGAGTCGCCCTCTAGAAAAGAAATAAACATTGTCACAAGGGGCGGAAAACCCTATCAATACTTACAAAGCCAAGGACAGACGTGCATTCTTGGGCGCCATTATGGGAGGTTCGCAGCCCCACGAAATGCAACTAGAGGAACAACCAGCAGGAAGACCACAAAACTCATGGCGGTACATGCCACCACAACAATCCCAAAGGCCAGGAAAAACTGCCCTATACTGGGTTTCTCGAACGAAGAAAAGGTGAATGGCGACTCCAATGAGATATTTCCGCTTGTCATCATCATTGGAATCCGGGGACGCGACGTCGCTTGGTGCCTGATTGACGAAGGAAGTTTAGTGGACATCAAGTACCAGGACGCATTCGAAAAGTTAGGATTAAAGAAGACGGACTTGAAGTCGTATGACGTAACGTAGCTACAAGGGTTCAGCAGAACAAGCACCCGCCCGTGGGGTACGTCGACCTGGAAGTCACCTTCAACGAAGGGACAAGCGAAAGAATTATGGAGACTTCCTTCCTGGTCGTCCATCTAATATCCATCTACAATTGTATCCTAGGACGCCTAACGCTATTAGCTCTGGAAGCTGTCACCTCGATGGTCCATTTGAAAATGAAATATCAAGGAGAAAATGGAGAAGTGATCACCATCCAGGAAGATAAGATCAGTGCTAACAGGTGTCACATGGCCTTCCAAAAACTCGAAGTCGCCTCGGGAAAGAAAGCTAAAGGGCAGACCCACACCACCGACAAGTGAAACGTCAACCCAGAGGCCAAACTTGTGAGTCAGAAGATGCACCACCAATCTCCCAAAAAGTCACAGGCCGCCAGAGAAATAGTAGAAGGATTGTTTCAAGCCAAATTTATATCCGAAATCAGTTACACTCAATGGCTCTCCAACGTGGTCCTTGTGAAGAAGGCGAGCGGAAAATGGCAGATGTGTGTGGACTATTGTTTACACCGATTTGTGGTAATGTAAACTTCATTATCCAACAATGGTTTAGGACCTGATAATGTCTTTTTTAAAGTGGTTCATTCAAGTCTCGCGGCTTATGACATCACTTCATGCATTATTTAAGAACATTAATGTAAGAACTGCATCCAACATCTTTTAATAACAAGTTTTCTCATGACAACATGATAGAAAAATGCTCAAGTGAGAATATTAAAAAGAAGAAGAAAGATGAAAAGAAATGCAAATTGAAAAAGAAATAAGAAAATAAACCAAGAACAATAATATTAAATTGCAGGAATGTAAATGTGGTTGGAATCTGTCAATCCATACACTCGTGAACCCATTTTCTCCGCGGCGGGGGTGTTAGAGTTTAAGAAATCAAGAAACTAACCTTTTGTTCTTATTACAAACTGATATATATATATATATATACACCTTGTAGAAAAAAAACTACCACTAAATCCTAAGGTCTATATTAAAAGTAGAAATAACTTCCTATAACTTCCTAAGACACTAGGAAATAACTTCCATGCACTTCAACCTTGTTTGTTGCCATTCTCCACTTTGCCTTATTGCACTCCAATTATAACTTCAAATTATTTCTCCTTATCTTTGGTCGAAAACCATGTGCATGCAACACATTAAAACACTTGGTCGAAATTGCAGTGTGTCGAAGTCTGTATGCTATTGGTCGAAATCCCTTTGCACTTTGCATAATGTCGAAATAACCCATCTGCCTTGTCAAAAATATAATCATGAGTTCGACAAAATATTTCATTTTTGGTACTAACAGAGACCCCCAAAATTTTGTTTCTCGAAAGACATGAGAGAAATAACATTTTGAAACATAATACCAAAAATGAACATTGTATGGTTTTCTTCGACCACTTCATCCGAAGTTCTTTTTCATCTCTCCAAGCCAAATTCAAATTTGGTATATTGGCTTTAAGGAACTTCAAATAAATCACTCAAAGATCAATTGGAAGAATGTGTATATATCATTCATGGATCACTTCAAAACACATGTATATATACTTGCCATTTAGAAAATTCAGGCCATTTAATACGATCATGGTTTTCAAAAAAGTCATTTTAATTTACGGTTTCAAAAACCATCTTTACGGTCATAAACTTTTTAGTTTCAATCTTTGTAAAAAATTTCAAAACCATTTTGATAAGATTGTCTAATTCAATTGGTGTCCTCCTTTAATGGCTTCAACAAATATATATATTTTTTAAAATGTGGCTAAAAAACCATTTCATGTACGATTTCTCCTAAACAATTTTTTTTTAGAAAAAAGTTTTGAATTTTATTGGAAGATTAAGACAATCTCTTCCAAAGGTTTTTGTTTGAACAAATGAACAATGGAAATTGCTTCCAAATGTTTTTGAAAAATGTTTTTTTAAAAGTACAATGGAGATTCTTTCCAAGGTTTTTAAAACATACAATGGAAATTTCTTTCCACGGTTTTGAAAAATACAATGGAAATTTCTTTCCAAGGTTTTGAAAAAGTTTTCATTTTATAAATATGGCTTAAAAAAAACCATTTTTTATGCATATAAAGTGTTGGGTCTCGCTAAACTTGAAAGGTTCCACTGGACGTGCCAATTAGTTTAGACCGATTTTTGGTAATGTAAACTTCATTATCCATAAGTTTAGGACCAGATAATGTTTTTTTAAAGTCGTTCGTTCAAGTTTCGCAACTTATGACATCACTGAAGGTGAGAAAAACACAAGAAGGGGGGGGGGGGGGGGTTGAATTGTGTTTGCTTTTCGCAGCTCTTAAAGAGTGAGAATCTAATTCCTTAGTATCAGAGTCTGAAAGAGATCAGAGTCTGATGGGAGATTAGGTTCTGTTGCAGCGGAAATAATCAAGAGAAAGAGAGAAGAGAGAACACAAGCAATTATACAGGTTCCTTCCACAAACCGGAAGTAGTCTTGTCCCCCTTGCACTTCCAAGGAGAGTTTCACTAAAATGTAATATCTATTACAAGTTGCTCAAACACACAGTAAGAGACTTCCAATGCTCAAGCACGCAGGCAAGAGACTTCCAATGCTCAAGCACGCAGGCAAGAGACTTCCAATGCTCAAAGACACAACTAAGAGACTTCATTGCTCAAGGACGCAGCCAAGAGACTTCTTTGCTCAAGCCTACAAGCAAGAGACTTCTGACACAATTTACAGAAAATTGAATAGAGTTGAAACACTTGACAAACAATCAAATGTGCTCCAATTACAACAAAGACAGACTCTGTTTCAAACAAAGACAGACTCTGTTTTTCTGCTTAACTTAGAAATTCTAGAATACTCAGTTTGTAAGAATAATCTAACTTGTTGATGTGTTTCTGTTAAGACTCAGTTGAATACGATAGCAATGCAGCGTAGTTTTTCAGTTGTAGAGTCCAACAATTCTTCAAGTCTTCTATCCTTTATATAGGCGTAGGAAAGAGACGTTGAGTCATCCAGCACATCAGGATGATTTCTGAAGCTTGATCAATAGTTGTTGATCTGTTGCTTGATATGGTAATAGTCCTTCAATTGCATATTTTGAATTCCATTCCTTTTGAAGATTAATACCGGTAGACACAGTTGCCAAACTGTACGAGGTAGTGGAGTAATGGAAACAGAGTTCGTACAACGTACTCTGTACTGGCCTGCATTCTTTGTCGTTGAGCATCCCACGCTCAAGTTGACTTTGAAGCTAGCCGTTACTCCAAATGAGAGTTTCTTTTGCATCGTAATGCCTTTAGAAATCCTTGTAAGCAGATCTTCAGATTGCAGGCTTCAGACTCACTGTAGCACTTCAGCTTCTGATGATCTTCAGACTCTCTTGGTCTTCAGGTTCTGATAGTCTTCAGACTCTCTTCGCTACAGTCTTCAGACTCTCTTCGATACAGTCTTCAGACTCTCTTCGATACGGAATCACAAGCAACAAGCTTCTCTAGATCTTTGCTCTTAAAATGTTCAAACAAAATACTTTCTAAGATATAAATCTTGATTAATATCCTGCATACTTAAACAAATATTAGCATATCCAATTGACAATTTTTAATACCTTGTTATCATCAAAACTCAAAACGTGGTATTGTTGAACACCTTTGTTCCAATAATCTTCCCCTTTTTGATGATGACAAACATCAGTATTTAAAAGGTCAATTGTTGTTAATCTAATTAACAAGTTGACTTAAAGGGTCTGAGGTTTGTAAGCTCAGAGTCTGAGGTTTGTAAGCTCTGACTCCCCCTGAGTCTGATAGTTCTTAAGTTGAGGTTTGTAAGCTCCCCCTAATTTCTATCCAAGTTAATTAAATTCAATTTCATAAACAGTTGAATTAATTCTCAGAATAATAGACGAATTAGAGAACAGATTCTTTAAACGGGGGCTCAGAATCTAACTAAGCACCTTTCGCAAATTTCCCTTTAACTTTTACAAAGAACTTGCAGATTCAACAATTAACAAACAAAGCTTTCCTTCTCCCCCTTTTGTCATCAACAAAAAGGTTTAGAAACAAGTTTCTCCCCCTTTTTAAATGATTTCAGGTAAGGATAAAAACAAATTTTAAGGAAAACAAGATTCAGAGCGAAAAAACATATAAGATGCAAAGCACAATATATATCAGAGGCACAAAGATTAAATAACAACTTGAATAATAAAAAAAACGACGGTTCAGATGATAAAGAAAACAGCAGAAATAAGTTACAAGCAAAACAAAACACAAAGAATTTAAACTAAGGTTGGTTTTGTTTGGCAAGGTGATCCATCAATTTCTGGAGATCCTCTTGCTGCTTCTTAACAATCTCTTCCAAAGCTTCAGTTCTTCTCAAATGAGCTTCTCTTTCAAGTCTTGCTTCTTCCTGAACTCTATGCAGTCTCCTTCTCAAAGAGTCAAAAACCATTGAATCTCTTGGATTGTATTGATCTTCATCAAAGAATGGTTTATACTCAATCCGCATAATAGGAGCTTTCTCTTAGCTTGGGCTTTCTCAGCTCTCTTAACTTCTTCCACATGCTTGGCAGTAACAATGGCTTGTTCCTTGACAGCAGCCTTCTGAATTTTGGTGACAAAATCCAAAAATTCAGTCTTCAAAGTGGAGATTTTATCCTCATATCTTACATTGAGGATATGCACAAACCTTTGCTCAATAATGTCCTTGAGCTTAGAGTTTGATGAAGCATAGAACTCATCTATCCTTAACGAATCAAAGAGGTTGTGAGTTTCAGAAGTTGAGGGTTGAGAGGCTCTTAATGTTCGAAAGGTTTCAATACTAGTTACAACTGTTCTAGATTCAGAAAGAGGTTCAAGAACCGTTTCAGACACAGGCTCTGCTACGCATTCTGTTACAGGTTCTGATAGGATATCAGAAGCTTGTTTCAGAATCTCAGAGACTGGTTCTTCTACAGGTTCTGAGGGTTCAACAGAAGCAATGGTGAGAATTTATGTAGGTTTGGGTACAGAGTCTGGTTTAGAAACAGATTCTGTAGATTTTGTTGATTTGGATTTAGCAGGGGTTTTTGGTAGTTCTCCTCCTAGGTGTTTCTCAAGTGAATCTAGGGTGTCTGAAGAGTCTACACAAATATGCTCATGTTGGGGGGATGGTTGAGTTGAATGAATGGTTACTTCAGGCTCTTCAGAAGGTTGAATTGCTTGAAGCGGTTTGAGAAAAGATGGTTGAGCAGGGTGGTCAGCAGGTAAGTTCATAGACACTGTGATGGTGTCTTGAATAACTCTGTCCATAGTTGAATCAACATATTCAACTATTTTGGGGTCAAGTGGATCATGGGATGATAAGGGTTTGATTGGTGAGGGGGATGAATTTCTGAGGGAGGGAAGAATTTGGCTCAAGGGTTTGTTATCTGATTCAGTATCAGATGAAGACTCTTGATTCGTAGAGGAAGATGAGTTAAATGCCACATTACCAGAGGTGCCTATTCCAGCTTTTGGAGAAGCATGATGATCAGACACAGTAGCTTCTGATAAATCAGCTTCTGCAGGAGCCACCTGACTCTTCTGTTTCAGAGCTGATGCAAGCAACTTAGCAGCTTCTTTAACAGTTTCTTCCTTAAGTTCTTCAGCAACCACTTCTGCTGCCATTGCCTTGCCAGCAACATGTTCATCCTCAATCATAGATACAGAAGTACCTATCTTCTGTGCTACATCCTTAGCCACAGGAACCACTTCCATCTTTCTCTTCTTGATCTGACTTTCTTCACCAAGAGAGTCAGTATCAAGGAACTCAGCAATCTCATCAGCTAGTTTCACATAATCTCTGTCAGCCTTGCCTTTCTTTGCTTTCTTCTCATCTTTCTTTACCTTCTTCTCGTCTTTCTTAGCTTTCTTCTCATCCTTGGGTTTTTTTATCCTATCCTTGATTTCCTTGGATGCAGAAGATACAGACACATGCATGGGAGCTATGGTCTTAGGGGCACCAATAGTTACTCCTGTAAGAGCTGTAGATTTCATCTTCTTCTTGAGAGGCTCTTGCTTCTCTTCCTCTTCCTTTGGAATCACTTCCTTGGTCCTTTTCCCTTTAACCTTAAGAGGTCCTCCTCCAGCAGTCTCAGGAATGGCAGAATAGTTGATTATTCTACCAGTTTCATTGAAGTAATCCACCACAAATCTTGCAAGGACTTCAGGATTATCTTCTTTAGAAATAGGAGGGAAGTCCATCATCAAGTCTGATTGCACATAAGATTCCCTCATATCTTGCTTAGAAGGATTAAATCTTCTGACAATCTTCATGTATTGAAGAGTTTTACCGTTGATGATTCTCCCAGTAACTGTTCCAAGATGAGCGTCTGATACTACACCAGATTCTGATAGGACCTTCAAGAGGCCTCCTTGATATAGAATCTCAGAGATTAGCCTTCCAAAAGGAACTTTTCTTCTGGATTCAGATTGGATTTTCTTAATAGCCCAGCACATGTGGTACATCACGTACCTTGGAAAGTTTATCTTCTTTTTATTTATCAGAAAATAAAGAAGAACCTTGTGATCAACATGTTGGAACAAAGGTGTTCAGCAATACCACATTTTGAGTTTTGAAGATAACAAGGTATTAAAAAGTTGTCAATTGGATATTGCTAATATTTGTTTAAGTATGCAGGATATCAATCAAGATTTATATCTTAGAAAGTATTCTGTTTGAACAATGTTAAAGAGCAAAAAATCCAGAGAAGCTTGTTGCTTGTGATTCTGTATCGAAGAGAGTCTGAAGACTGTATCGAAGAGAGTCTGAAGTATGTACTGAAGAGAGTCTGAAAGACTGTATCAGAGTCTGAAGACTATCAGAGTCTGAAGACTATCAGAATCTGAAAACCAAGCAAGTCTGAAGATTACCAGAAGCTTAGTGCTACAGTGAGTCTGAAGCCCAAAATCTGATCATCTGCTAACAAGGATTTCTACAAGCATTGCGATGCAAAAGAAACTCTCAAATGGAGTAACGGCTAGCTTCAAAGTCAACTTGAGCGTGGGAAGCACAAAGACAAGAATGCAGGCCAGTACAGAGTACGTTGTACGAACTCTGTTTCCACTACTCCACTACCTCGTACAGTTTGGCAACTGTGTCTACCGGTATTAATCTTCAAAGGGAATGGAATTCAAATTATGCAATTGAAGGACTATTACCAAATCAAGCAACAGATCAACAGTCATTGATCAAGCTTCAGAAATCATCCTGATGTGCTGGATGACTCAACGTCTCTTTCCTACGCCTATATAAAGGATAGAAGACTTGAAGAATTGTTGGACTCTACAACTAGAAAAATCATTGCGTTGCTTTCGTATTCAACTGAGTCTTAACAAAAACACATCAACAACTTAGATTCTTACAAACTGAGTATTCTAGAATTTCTAAGTTCCACAGAAAAACAGAGTCTGTCTTTTGTGTAAAACAGAGTCTGTCTTTGTTGTAATTGAAACACATTTGATTGTTGTCAAGTGTTTCAACTCTATTCAATTTTCTGTAATTGTGTAAGAAGTCTCTTGCTTGTGTGCTTGAGCAAAGGAGTCTCTTGGCTGCGTCCTTGAGCAAGGAAGTCTCTTAGTTGTGTCTTTGAGCAAGGAAGTCTCTTGCCTGTGTGCTTGAGCATTGGAAGTCTCTTACTGTGTGTTTGAGCAACTTGTAATTGATATTACATTTTAGTGAACTCTCCTTGGAAGTACAAGGGGGACAGGACTACTTCCGGTTTGTGGAAGGAACCTGTATAATTGCTTGTGTTCTCTCTTCTCTCTATCTCTTGATTATTCCGCTGCATCAGAACCTAATCTCCCATCAGACTCTGATCCCATTCAGACTCTGAGTTTAAAGGAATTAGATTCTCACTCTTCAAGAGTTGCGAAAAGAAAACACAATTCAACCCCCCCTTCTTGTGTTTTTCTCACCTTTAGTTGGTATCAGAGCTCCGGCTCTGTTGTCTTAGCACTTAACCGTGTAACAGAAAAGATCCAGAGAAAAACATGTCTTCCAGTGAACCGTCTTCTTCTGGTGCCACTTCTGGTGCTGCTATACCATATGAATATGGATCCAATAACAGCAGTAGAAAGGCTGATTATGAAAAAATTCCCAAGTTCAATGGTGATCCTGAAGAATTTTCTTGGTGGAAAACCAACTTCTATAGTTATGTCATGGGTCTTGATGAAGAACTCTGGGACATACTTGAAGATGGTGTTGGTGACTTACAACTTGATGACGAAGGTGCTGCCATTGACCGCAAACTTCACACTGCTGCTCAAAAGAAAATCTACAAGAAACATCATATCATCAGAGGGGCTCTTGTCACTGCTATTCCTAAAACGGAATACATGAAGATGAGTGACAAATCTACTGCTAGAGCCATGTTTGCTTCTCTCTGTGCTAACTATGAAGGAAGCAAAAAGGTCTGGGAAGCTAAAGCTCTTCTGTTAGTTCATCAGTATGAACTATTCAAGATGAAAGAGGATGAAAGTATTGAGCAGATGTACTCAAGATTTCAAAATCTAGTATCTGGTCTTCGGATACTAAAGAAGAGTTATATAGCTTCTGATCATGTTAGCAAGATTTTAAGGAGCTTACCCTCTAGATGGAGACCAAAGGTCACTGCAATTGAGGAGGCTAAAGATTTAAACACTTTAAGTGTTGAAGATCTTGTAAGCTCACTCAAGGTTCATGAGTTAAGTCTCAATGAACATGATTCTGCAAGAAAGTCCAAAACCATTGCTTTGAAATCAAAAGGAAGGTCTTCAAAGGCTCTCAAGGTTGAAGAGTCTGAAAATAAATCTTCAGCTTCTGAAATCTCAGAGGAGGATCCTGATATTGCAAAGGAAATAGCTATGCTTTCAAGCAGAATGCAATACCTTGCTAAGAAGAACAAGAGATTTCTGAGCAAGAGCAGTGGGAAGGGGTTCAAAAAGGAGGAACAAAAAGGTTGCTTCAACTGCAAGAAGACTGGACATTTTATTGCTGAGTGTCCAGAACTGCAGAAGGAGAAATCCAAGTCAAAGAGGCCAACCTTCAAGTCAAGAAAGTTTAAGAAGCAGATCAAGAAAAGTCTGATGGCCACCTGGGAAGATCTTGATAATGAGTCAGGGTCTGAGGATGATGATGCTGATGGTGAAGCCAATGTAGCTGTTGGACTAATGGCTACAACCGAATATGTTAAAGAAACAACTGAGGCTGAATCAAATGCAGACTCTGAAAATGAAATAGAGGTATATTCTGAACTCACAAGATCTGAACTTGTAGAATCTGTCAAAGAACTTCTTGGTCATTTTAAAGCTAAAACCACTGAGTTGAAGAAAGTCAAACAACAGCTTGATAAGCTGTCAAAAAGACATAATTCAACTCTGTTGGAATTAGAAAATTTAAAAGAAGAAAATATCTCTTTATTGATCAAGAAGTGTAGCTGTAAATACTTAAGTGAGCAAGATGTTGCTCTGCAAGAATTTATTGCTACTGGAATTGACAGATCAAGGGTTGCGTCCATGATCTATAGCACGTATCAGACTAGAGGACAGGGTCTTGGATTCATTGGAGGAAACTTAAATGAAGTGACTCTGAAATCTGGTCTTGATGGAGCCAGAGAGGTGTTGAAAAATCACTTTGTAAGAGAGTCTGATGAAGTCAACATGGTGACTCATTCAGAACCTACAACTTCTATTCCTAAGGTTCTGACTAAGTCAAAATCTCAGAATGATAAGTTAAAGGTTCTGAAAAACTTTGAACCGAAAGCTTTAAAGACTCAGACTCTGAAACATTCAAAGTCTAATAAACAGACTCTGAAAAAGCCAGAGTCTGAAAAACTAAAGCCTAAGTTTCAAAGAAGAGAAACTGTGAAAGGCAAGTTGAAACCTAAACCAAATGGTTCCAAACCCAAGGTATGGAAGAAAACATTGACAATGACTTCAAGACATAACTTACGAAAGGAGTTCAATGGTTCTAAGACTAACCAAAAAGGACCCATGAGAATATGGGTACCTAAGTCTGAAATTATTGATGCTGCAGGTATGTCTAAAAGGACTAGAAAAGCAGAAGGCTTGGTACCTGGACAGTGGTTGCTCGCGTCACATGACGGGAGAAAGGTCTATGTTCCTAACCCTAACCATGAAAGAGGGAGGAACTGTGGGATTTGGAGGAAACCAGACTGGCAAAATCATTGGTATTGGAACCATTGGTAACTCTCTGATCTCAATCAGTAATGTGTGGTTCGTTGATGGACTTAGACATAACTTACTAAGCATAAGTCAATTATGTGACAGTGGTTATGATGTATTGTTTAATAAGAACAACTGCACAGTGGTTAACAAGGATGATCAGTCCATAGTCTTCAAGGGAAAACGAAGAAACAATGTCTACAAGATAAAATTCTCTGAACTGGCTGTGGCATAGACGTTTGGGACATGCTAACTGGAGATTAATCTCTAAGCTTAGCAAGTTGCAACTTGTCAAAGGCCTACCAGACATTGACTATCACTCAGATGCTCTTTGCGGAGCATGTCAGAAAGGGAAAATTGTCAAGAGTCCCTTCAAGCCTAAAGAAATTGTTTCTACTTCCATACCCTTGGAGTTACTTCATATTGACTTATTTGGACCAGTTAGCACTGCATCCTTATATGGAAGTAAATATGGACTAGTCAATGTTGATGACTACAACAGATGGTGTTGGGTTAAATTTCTGAAGACTAAAGATGATTCATATTCTGTGTTTAGTAAATTCTGCATCCAAATTCAATCAGAGAAGGAATTGAAAATCCTGAAAGTCAGAAGTGATCATGGAGGAGAATTTGAAAATGAACCGTTTGAGGTTTTCTGTGAAAAACATGGAATTATTCATGAATTCTCTGCACCTAGAACTCCACAACAAAATGGAGTTGTAGAGAGAAAGAACATAACCATACAAGAGATGGCTAGAACCATGATCCATGAGAACAATCTAGCTAAGCATTTTTGGGCAAAAGCAGTAAACACAGCTTGTTATGTTCAGAACAGAATCTATATTAGACCTCTGTTGAACAAAACAGCTTATGAACTCTTTAAAGGAAGGAAACCCAACATATCTTATTTTCATCAGTTCGGATGTACGTGTTATGTCCGGAACAACAAAGTCTACCTAAAGAAATTTGATGCCAAAACTCAAAAGGGAATCTTTTTAGGTTACTCTGAACGCTCTAAGGCATACAGGCTGTATAATTCAGAAACACAATGTGTTGAAGAATCTATGCATGTCAGATTCGATGACAAAGTGTCTGGAAGTGAAAATCCAGTGCAAGATGAAAGTTTTGTAGAATCTCAAGATTCTGATGACAACTCAGAAGCTGATCAGATTCCAGAATCTGAAGATACTTCATAAGCTGGAACATCCCCTGAAGTTCCTAATGAAGAAGCTTCTGATGAAGCTCAAGATGGTTCTTTGCAAGCTAATCAATCCAAACAATCTTTCAAATACAAGTCTTCACATCCAGAGGATCAGATAATTGGCAATAAAGAAAGTCCTATGAGAACAAGATCGCATTTCAGACAAGAAGAGTCTGCTTTAGGATTATTATCTGTTATTGAACCAACTTCTGTTGAAGAAGCTCTTGGAGATGAAGGATGGATTCTAGCAATGCAAGAAGAACTGAATCAATTCAAAAGGAATGAAGTATGGGATCTAGTAGCTAAGCCTGATCACAAGAACATCATTGGAACCAAGTGGGTGTTCAGAAATAAGCTTAGTGAACAAGGAGAAGTAATCAGAAACAAGGCCAGACTTGTTGCACAGGGCTACAGTCAACAAGAAGGCATTGATTACACAGAAACGTTTGCTCCAGTTGCAAGATTGGAAGCAATCAGGTTACTTCTTTCCTATGCAGTTAATCACAACATAACCCTGTATCAAATGGACGTTAAAAGTGCATTTCTTAATGGTGTCATTTCTGAAGAAGTATATGTCAAACAACCTCCTGGCTTTGAAGATTTAAAACATCCAGAGTATGTTTATAAATTGAAGAAATCACTCTATGGCTTGAAACAAGCTCCCAGAGCTTGGTATGAAAGACTGAGTAATTTCTTAATTCAAAACAACTTTGAACGAGGGCAAGTTGACACTACACTATTCAGAAAGACTCTGAAGAAAGACATTCTTATAGTTCAGATTTATGTTGATGATATCATTTTTGGTTCTACAAATAGTTCACTTTGCAAAGAGTTTTCCAAAGTAATGCAGGATGAGTTTGAAATGAGCATGATGGCAGAATTGAAGTTCTTTCTTGGAATTCAAATCAACCAATGCAAAGATGGAGTTTATGTTCATCAGTCTAAATACACGAAAGAGCTTCTGAAGAAGTTCAATCTTGAGGATTGCAAAGAAATGGATACTCCAATGCATCCAACCTGCACTCTGAGCAAAGAAGATCAAGGAACCAAAGTTGATCAGAAGCTGTATAGAGGTATGATTGGTTCTTTGTTATACCTAACTGCATCCAGACCAGATATTTTATTCAGTGTATGTCTGTGTGCAAGGTTTCAATCAGATCCTAGAGAGTCTCACTTAACAGCTGTTAAAAGAATCTTTAGATATCTGAAAGGAACCACCAATCTTGGACTTCTTTACATGAAATCCTCTGACTACAAGCTAGTTGGATTCTGTGATGCTGACTATGCTGGAGACAGGATTGAAAGAAAATCTACCAGTGGCAATTGTCAATTTCTGGGAGAGAATCTGATATCCTGGGCTAGCAAGAGGCTAGCAACCATTGCTTTATCTACAGCAGAAGCAGAATACATCTCAGCTGCTAGTTGTTGTACACAGCTACTCTGTATGAAACATTAGCTTGAGGACTATCAAATAACTGAAAACTGTATCCCAATTTATTGTGATAATACGGCAGCTATATGTTTGTCTAAGAATCCAATTCTGCATTCAAGAGCAAAGCACATTGAGATTAAACATCATTTTATAAGAGACTATGTTCAAAAAGGAATTTTAGATATTCAATTCATTGATACTGATCATCAATGGGCTGATATATTTACTAAACCCTTATCTGTTGAAAACAGAATTCAGACTCTGAAAATATTCAGAAGCTATTTGGGAATCAGACCCTCATTTGGAGACTCTGATAAAAGCTTCTGATAAACTATTCAGACTCTGGTAAGGAATCTTTAGACTCTCAGAAGCTCGTATTAGTGGAAGCATGACTGTTGAGTTTAGTAACACCTGCCCCACTACGGTGACAGTTACTTTATAGTTTCTCAGACGTGGCCTGTCTGTATTGGGTAAGAACTCAAATGGCAATGATTTCATTACGTTGAGCAAGTTACCTTCGCATTGTCCCGATACTTTTACGGCTGCATGCTATATGTATTTATTGTTTCTGTTTGTTTGTCCCCTATTCTTTCCAAACGGTTATCAAACTCTTTCTCTATAAATACATAACACACACAACTCACTTCTCTTTTCACTCTTTGATTTTCTCTCTGAACAAATTTCTTGTTTTCAATACTTTGCAAAACTTTTTGTTCTCAAATCAAACACTTAGAAACCTCTAAAATGGCAAGTGATCTCATCCAATCTGGTGTCATAATCAAGTATGGAAAGTCCTACGTTATCAAACCCAGAACAATGAACATTATCAAGGAGACTCTGGAAATTCAAGTTGAATCTCCAGTAGATTTTGGTTCTCTTAGTCGTCATGGAGTTGACGTTTCTTCTCATTTCTTATCACAAGGAATGATGAACTACTTTGGTATGTTGAATGGACCAACATATGAAGAACTTGTAAGAGATTTTTGGGTTAGGTCAGAGGTCTACGACAAGGATGAGCTACTCTTGAAGAAACAGTTGCAATCTCAAACAACCCCAAGCTGTCTGGCAAGAACAGAGATCAAATGGGTTTAAGACCGTACAATGGTCTTGAAGTAAGATCTGCTGTGATGGGAATACCAGTAGTTATCACTGAAGAGGTGGTAGTCAGGGCTTGTCAAATGGAGAGCGCTGGTAAATTTCAGTGGAATGTCAACAAGAAGAGTGAATGGGCTGTTATATGCAACAAATTACTATTTGAAGGGAGACCCTCAAATAAATTGGTGGATATGCATCCTAAGCATATGGTGCTTCTGAAGATTATACTGGACAGTATGCTTCAGAAAGGAGGAGGAACAGACACATTGTCTGTTGATCACAAAGTTCTTCTTTATTTTCTCATCAATAAAATAAAGATCAACTTCCCCAGATATGTGATGCACCACATGTGCTGGGCCATCAAGAAGAGTCAATTAGAAGCTAGAAGGCAAGTTCCTTTTGGAAGATTAATATCTGAGATTCTGTATCAAGGAGGCCTCTTGAAGGTCTTATCAGAATCTGGTGTGGTATCAGATATTCATCATGGAACTGTGACTGGGACAATCATAAATGGCAAGACTCTGCAGTACATGAAGACTGTCAAGAGATTCAACCCCTCTAAGCATAATATGAGGGAATCTTATGTGCAATCTGATTTGATGATGGACTTCCCTCCCATATCCAAAGAAGATAATCCTGAAGTTCTTGCAAGATTTGTGGTGGATTACTTCAAGGATACTGGTAGAATAATCAATTATTCTGCCATTCCTGAGACTGCTGGAGGAGGACCTCTTAAGGTCAAAGGAAAAAGGACCAAAGAAGTGGTTCTCAAGGAAGAGGAAGAGAAGCATGAGCCTCTCAAGAAGAAGATCAAATCTACTGCTCTTCCAGGAGTGACAATTGGTTCCCCTAAGACCATAGCTCGTATGCCTTCATCAGTATCTTCTGCATCCAAGGAAATCAAGGATAGGATAAAAGAAACCAAAGATGAGAAGAAAGCCAAGAAAGACGAGAAGAAGGCAAAGAAAGATGAGAAGAAAGCGAAGAAAGGCAAGGGTGACAGAGATTATGTCAAACTGGCTGAAGAAATTGCTGAATACCTTGATGCTGACTCTGATGGTGGAGAAAGTCAGGTCAAGAAGAGAAAGGTGGATGTGGTCCCTGTGGCTAAGGAAATAGCACAGAAGATAGGTACTTCTGTATCTATGATTGAAGATGAACATGCTGCTGGCAAGGTTATGGCAGCAGAAGTGGTTGCTGAAGAATTAAAGGAAGAGACTGTCAAAGAAGCTGCTAAGTTGCTTGCTTCTGCTCTTAAACAGAAGGATCCTGTAGCTACTGCAGAAGCTGAGTTATCAGAAGCTACTGTGTCTGATCACTATGCTTCTCCAGAAGCTGGCATTGGCACCTCTGGCAATGTAGCATATAGCTCATCTTCCTCATTGAATCAAGAGTCAGAACCTGATTCAGAATCAGACAACAAACCCTTGAGCCAAATTCTTCCATCCCTCAAAAATTCATCCCCCTCACCAATCAAACCCATATCATCACATAACCCACTGGACCCTGCAATAGTTGAATATGTTGATTCAACTATGGACAGAGTAATTCAAGACACAATCACAGTGTCTATGAATCTACCTGCTGACCATCCTGCTCAACCATCATTTCTCAAACCACTTCAGGCAATTCAACCTTCTGAAAAGCCTGAAGTAACCATTCAATCTAAACAGCCTTCCCCCCAACATGAAACCATTTGTGTAGACTCTCCAGACACCCTAGATTCTCTTGAGAAACATCTAGGAGGAGAACTACCAAAGACCCCTGCTAAATCCAAACCAACAAAAACAACAGAATCCATTTCCAAACCAGACCCTATACCTAAACCTACAGAAAGTCTTACCTTAGCTTTTGTTGAACTTTCAGAACCTGTTGTTGAACCAGCTTCTGAAAATCTGGAACAAGCTTCTGATATCATATCAGAAACTGTAACAGAATGTAGAGCAGAAACTAGAAGAGTTCCCCAACCTCTTTGTGATCCTATAACTATCTTCCCAGAGTTTGAAACTTTTCTAGCCTTAAGAGCCTCACTACCCTCAACCTCTGAACCTCATATTGACTTATTTGATTCAAACAAGATAGATGAGTTCTATGCTTCTTCAAGCAATAAGCTCAAAGACATTATTGAGCAAAGGTTTGTGCCGATCCTCAATGTGAGCTATGAGGACAAGTTCTCTACAGTGAAGACTGAGTTCTTGGAATTTATCACCAAAATTCAGAAGACTGCTGCAAGGGAACAAGCTCTTGTTACTGCCAAGCATGTTGAAGAAGTCAAGCGGGCTGAGAAAGTTTTAGTCATGGAGAAAGCTCCTATTCTAAGGATTAAAGATACACCATTCTTTGATGAAGATCAGTATAATCCAAGGGAATCAATGGTTTATAACTCTTTGAAAAGGAAACTGTACAGAGTTCAAGAAGAAGCCAGACTAGAAAGAGAAGCGCATTTAAGAAGAACTGAGGCTCTGGAAGAGATGGTAAAGAAACAACAAGAGGATCTCCAGAAACTGATGGATCATCTTGCCAAACAAAACCAACCTTAGTTTAATTTCGTTTTGTTTTGTTTTGTAATTCTTGTTTGCTATCTTCTGAACTGTTTTGCTTACAAATTTATACAAGTTTTATTTGATTCTATTTGCATTCAATTTTTTTTTTATGCTCTGAATCTTCTATGTTTTTCCCTCTGAATCTCATTTTCCTTAACATATGTTTATACCCTTACCTTAAGTCATTTAAAAAGGGGGAGGAACTTGTTCTAAACCTTTTTGTTGATGACAAAAGGGGGAGAAGGGAAAGTATTTGTATTTTCTCAACAGGGAGAAGGGAAAATTATGAGATTTGTATTTCTTTTAAATACATTGCATGTTCTATGTAAAAGTTAAAGGGAAATTTGCGAAAGGTGCTTAGTTAGACTCTGAGCCCCTATTTAAAAATCAGTTCTCTAAATTCGTTTATTATTCTGAGAATGAATTCGATTGCTTATGAAAATGAATTTAATTAACCTGGATAGAACTTAGGAGGAGCTTACAAACCTCAACTTAAGAACTATCAGACTCAGGGGGAGTCAGAGCTTACAAACCTCAGACTCTGAGCTTACAAACCTCAGACCCCTTAATTCAACTTGTTAATTAGATTAACAACAATTGACCTTTTAAATACTAATGTTTGTCATCATCAAAAAGGGGGAGATTGTTGGAACAAAGGTGTTCAGCAATACTAATTTATATCTTAGAAAGTATTCTGTTTGAACAATGTTAAAGAGCAAAAAATCCAGAGAAGCTTGTTGCTTGTGATTCTGTATCGAAGAGAGTCTGAAGACTGTACCGAAGAGAGTCTGAAAGACTGTATCAGAGTCTGAAGACTATCAGAATCTGAAAACCAAGCAAGTCTGAAGATTACCAGAAGCTTAGTGCTACAGTGAGTCTGAAGCCCAAAATCTGATCATCTGCTAACAAGGATTTCTACAAGCATTGCGATGCAAAAGAAACTCTCAAATGGAGTAACGGCTAGCTTCAAAGTCAACTTGAGCGTGGGAAGCACAAAGACAAGAATGCAGGCCAGTACAGAGTACGTTGTACGAACTCTGTTTCCACTACTCCACTACCTCGTACAGTTTGGCAACTGTGTCTACCGGTATTAATCTTCAAAGGGAATGGAATTCAAATTATGCAATTGAAGGACTATTACCAAATCAAGCAACAGATCAATAGTCATTGATCAAGCTTCAGAAATCATCCTGATGTGCTGGATGACTCAACGTCTCTTTCCTACGCCTATATAAAGGATAGAAGACTTGAAGAATTGTTGGACTCTACAACTAGAAAAATCACTGCGTTGCTTTCGTATTAAACTGAGTCTTAACAAAAACACATCAACAAATAGATTCTTACAAACTGAGTATTCTAGAATTTCAAAGTTCCACAGAAAAACAAAGTCTGTCTTTTGTGTAAAACAGAGTCTGTCTTTGTTGTAATTGAAACACATTTGATTGTTGTCAAGTGTTTCAACTCTATTCAATTTTCTGTAATTGTGTAAGAAGTCTCTTGCTTGTGTGCTTGAGCAAAGGAGTCTCTTGGCTGCGTCCTTGAGCAAGGAAGTCTCTTAGTTGTGTCTTTGAGCAAGGAAGTCTCTTGCTTGCGTGCTTGAGCATTGGAAGTCTCTTACTGTGTGTTTGAGCAACTTGTAATTGATATTACATTTTAGTGAACTCTCCTTGGAAGTACAAGGGGGACAGGACTACTTCCGGTTTGTGGAAGGAACCTGTATAATTGCTTGTGTTCTCTCTTCTCTTTATCTCTTGATTATTCCGCTGCATCAGAACCTAATCTCCCATCAGACTCTGAGTTTAAAGGAATTAGATTCTCACTCTTCAAGAGCTGCGAAAAGCTAACACAATTCAACCCCCCCCCCCCCTTCTTGTGTTTTTCTCACCTTCACAACAAACAGAGTGTCTGTTCCTCCACCTTTCTGAAGCATACTATCCAGTATGATCTTCAGAAGCACCCTGTGCTCAGGATGCATGTCAACCAACTTATTTGAGGGTCTCCCTTCAAATAAGAGTTTGTTGCAGATACCTGTCCAATCACTCTTCTTCTGGACATTCCACTGGAATTTTCCTTCATTCACCACTCTACAAACTCTGGCAACCACCTTTTCAGTGATAAGGATTGGAATCCCCATCACAGCGGACCTGATTTCAAGACCTTTGTACGGTCTTAAACCCATTTCCTCTCTATTTTTGCCAGCCAGCTTAGGGTTGTTCATGATTGCAGCAGTTTCTTCAATAGTAGCTTCATCCTTGTCGAAGACTTCTGCCCTAACCCAGAAATCTATTACCAGCTCCTGATATGTTGGTCCATTCAACATACCGAAATAACTCATAATCCCTTGTGATAAGAAATGAGAAGAGACGTCTACTCCGTGACGAATAAGAGAGCCAAAGTCTACTGGAGATTCAACTTGAATTTCCAGAGTTTCTTTAATGAGGTTCATCGCTCTGGGTTTAATCACGTATTATTTTCCAGTTTTGACTAACACACCAAATTGAATGAGATCACTTGCCATTGAGAGGTTTCTAGGTTTTGATTTTTGAGAACAAAAAGGTTTTACAAAGATTGAAAACAAGAAGATTGTTCAGAGAAAAAATCAAAGAGTGAAAAAAGAATTGAGTTGTGTGTGATAGGTATTTATAGAGAAAAGTTGATAAACGTTTGGAAAGAATAGGGGACAAACAAACACGATCAATAAATACAGAGAGCATGCAGCCGTAAAAGTATTGGGACAATGCGAAGGTAACTTGTTAAACGTAATGAAATCATTGCCCTTTGAGTTCTTACCCAATACTGACAGGCCACGTCTGAGAAACTAAAAAGTAATTGTCACCGTAGTGGGGCAGGTGTTACTGAACTCAACAGTCATGCTTCCACTAATACGAGCTTCTGAGAGTCTAAGATTCCTTAACAGAGTCTGAAGGTCTATCAGAAACTTATGTTCACCAGAGTCTCCAAAAGAGAGTCTGATTCTTAATTAGCTTATGAGTATCTGTCAGAATCTGAATTCTGTTTTCAGAGGCGCACATTAACCAGAGACATAACACATGTTCAAATTTTTCTTTATAAAATCAAATCTTTCAACAGATAAAGGTTTAGTAAATATATCAGCCCATTGATGATCAGTATCAATGAATTGAATATCTAAAATTCCTTTTTGAACATAGTCTCTTATAAAATGATGTTTAATCTCAATGTGCTTTGCTCTTGAATGCAGAATTGGATTCTTAGATAAACATATAGATGTTGTGTTATCACAATAAATTGGGATACAGTTTTCAGTTATTTGATAATCCTCAAGCTAGTGTTTCAGCCAGAGTAGCTGTGTACAACAACTAGCAGCTGAGATGTATTCTGCTTCTGTTGTAGACAAAACAATAGTTGCTTGCCTCTTGCTAGCCCAGGATATCAGATTTTCTCCCAAAAATTGACAATTGCCACTGGTTGATTTTCTTTCAATCCTGTCTCCAGCGTAGTCAGCATCACAGAATCCAACTAGCTTCTAGTCAGAGGATTTCTTGTACAGAAGTCCAAGATTGGTAGTTCCTTTCAGATATCTAAAGATTCTCTTAACAGCTGTTAAGTGAGACTCTCTAGGATCTGATTGAAACCTTGCACACAGACATACACTGAATAAGATATCTGGTCTGGATGCAGTTAGGTATAACAAAGAACCAATCATACCTATATACAGCTTCTGATCAACTTTGGTTCCTTGATCTTCTTTGCTCAGAGTGCAAGTTGGATGCATTGGAGTATTCATTTCTTTGCAGTCCTCAAGATTGAACTTCTGTAGGAGCTCTTTCGTGTATTTGGACTGATGAACATAGACTCCATCTTTGCATTGGTTGATTTGAATTCCTAGAAAGAACTTCAATTCTCCCATCATGCTCATCTCAAACTCATCCTGCATTACTTTAAAAAACTCTTTGCAAAGTGAACTATTTGTAGAACCAAAAATGATATCATCAACATAAATCTGAACTATAAGAATGTCTTTCTCCAGAGCTTTTCTGAATAGTGTAGTGTCAACTTGCCCTCGTTCAAAGTTGTTTTGAATTAAGAAATTACTTAGTCTTTCATACCAAGCTCTGGGAGCCTGTTTCAAGCCATAGAGTGATTTCTTCAATTTATAAACATGCTCTGGATGTTTTAAATCTTCAAAGCCAGGAGGTTGTTTGACATAGACTTCTTCAGAAATGACACCATTAAGAAATGCACTCTTAACGTCCATTTGATACAGGGTTATGTTGTGATTTACTGCATAGGAAAGAAGTAACCTGATTGCTTCCAATCTTGCAACTGGAGCAAATGTTTCTGTGTAATCAATGCCTTCTTGTTGACTGTAGCCCTGCGCAACAAGTCTGGCCTTGTTTCTGATTACTTCTCCTTGTTCACTAAGCTTATTTCTGAACACCCATTTAGTTCCAATGATGTTCTTGTGTTCAGGCTTAGCTACTAGATCCCATACTTCATTCCTTTTGAATTGATTAAGTTCGTCTTGCATTGCCAGAATCCATCCTTCATCTCCAAGTGCTTCTTCAATAGAGGTTGGTTCAATAACAGATAATAATCCCAAAGCAGACTCTTCTTGTCTGAAATACGATCTAGTTCTTCTAGGACTTTCTTTATTGCCAATAATCTGATCCTCAGGATGTGAAGACTTGTATTTGAATGAATGTTTGGATTAACTAGCTTGCTGAGAACCATCTTGAGCTTCTTCAAAAGCTTATTCATTAGGAACTTCAGGGGATGCTCCAGCTTCTGAAGTATCTTCAGATTCTGGAATCTGATCAGATTCTGAGTTGTCATCAGAATCTTGAGATCCTGCAAAACTTTCATCTTGTTCTGGAGTTTCACTTCCAGGCACTTTGTCATCGAATCTGACATGCATAGATTCTTCAACACATCGAGTCTGTATGCCTTAGATCGTTCAGAGTAACCTAAGAAGATTTCCTTTTGAGCTTTGGCATCAAATTTCTTTAGATAGACTTTATTGTTCAGGACATAACACGTACATCCGAACTGATGAAAATAAGATATGTTAGGTTTCCTTCCTTTAAAGAGTTCATATGTTGTTTTGTTCAACAGAGGTCTGATATAGATTCTGTTCTGAACATAACAAGCTGTGTTTACTGCTTCTGCCCAAAAATGTTTAGCCAGATTGTTCTCATGGATCATGGTTCTAGCCATTTCTTGTAAGGTTCTGTTCTTTCTCTCTACAACTCCATTTTGTTGTGGAGTTCTAGGTGCAGAGAATTCATGAATAATTCCATGTTTTTCACAGAAAACCTCAAAAGGCTCATTTTCAAATTCTCCTCCATGATCACTTCTGACTTTCAAGATTTTCAATTCTTTTTCAGATTGAATTTGGATGCAGAATTTACTAAACACAGAATATGAGTCATCTTTAGTTTTCAGAAACTTAACCCAACTCCATCTACTGTATCCATCAACAATGACTAGTCCATATTTACTTCCATATAAGGATGCAGTGCTAACTGGTCCAAATAAATCAATATGAAGTAACTCCAAGGGTCTGGAAGTAGAAATAATTTCTTTCGGTTTGAAGGGACTCTTGACAATTTTCCCTTTCTGACATGCTCCGCAAAGAGCATCTGAATGATAGTCAATGTCTGGAAGGCCTTTGACTAGTTGCAACTTGCTAAGCTTAGAGATTAATCTCCAGTTTGCGTGTCCAACCGTCAATGCCACAGCCACTTCTTATCACCCATTGACAAAAGGCAAACTACCTTCTGATCAGTCAGTTCAGATAATTTTATCTCGTAGACATTGTTTCTTCTCTTTCCCTTGAAGACTATGGATTGATCATCCTTGTTAACCACAATGCAGTTGTTCTTATTAAACAAAACATCATAACCACTGTCACATAATTGACTTATGCTCAGTAAGTTATGTCTAAGCCCATCAACAAACCACACATTATTAATAGAGATAAGAGAGTTACCAATGGTTCCAGTACCAATGATTTTGCCAGTCTGGTTTCCTCTAAATCCCACAGTTCCTCCCTCTTTCATGGTTAGGGTTAGGAAAATAGACTTTTCTCCCGTCATGTGACGCGAGCAACCACTGTCCAGGTACCAAGCCTTCTGCTTTTCTAGTCCTTTTAGACATACCTGCAGCATCAACAATTTCAGACTTAGGTACCCATATTCCCATGGATCCTTTTGAGTTAGTCTTTGAACCATTGAATTCCTTTCGTAAGATGCGTCTTGAAGTCATTGGCAGTGTTTTCTTCCACACCTTGGGTTTAGAACCGTTTGGTTTAGGATTCAACTTGCCTTTCACAGTTTCTCCTTTTTGAAACTTAGGCTTTTGTTTTTTAGACTATGGCTTTTTCAGAATCCGTTTATCAGACTCTGAATGTTTTAGAGTCTGAATCATTAAAGCTTTAGATTCAAAGTTTTTCAGAACTTTTGACTTTACATTCTGAGATTTTGACTTACTCAATACCTTAGAACTTGAAGTTGTAGGTTCTGAATGAGTCACTGTGTTGACTTCATCAGACTCACTTACAAAGTGATTTTTCAATGCTTCTCTGGCGCCATCAGGACCAGGTTTCAGAATCACTTCATTCGAGCTTCCTCCAATGAATCCAAGACCCTGTCCTCTGTTCTGATATGTGCTATACATCATGGATGCAACCCTTGATCTGTCATTTCCAGTAGCAATAAATTCTTGTAAAGCAATATCTTGCTCACTCAAGTATTTACAACTACACTTCTTGATCAATAAAGTATCATTTTCATCTTTTAAACTTTCTAACTCCAATAGAGTTGAATTATGTCTTTTTGACAGCTTATCAAGCTGTTGTTTGACTTTCTTCAACTCAGTGGTTTTAGCTTTAAAATGACCAAGAAGTTCTTTGACATAATCTACTAATTCAGATCTTGTGAGTTCAGAAAATACCTCTGTTTCACTTTCAGAGTCTGCATCTGATTCTGCCTCAGGTGTCTCCTTTACAGATTCAGTTGTAGCCATTAATCAAACAGCTACATTGGCTTCACCATCAGTATCATCATCCTCAGACCATGACTCATTATCAAGATCTTCCCAGGTAGCCATCAAACTTTTCTTGATTTGCTTCTTAAACTTGCTTGACTTGAAGGTTGACCTTTTTGACTTGGATTTCTCCTTCTGCAGCTCTAGACAGTCAGCAATAAAATGTCCAATCTTCATGCAGTTGAAGGAACCTTTATGTTCCTCCTTTTTGAAACCCTTCCCACTGCTCTTGCTCAGAAATCTCTTGTTCTTTTTAGCAAGGTATTGCATTTTGCTTGAAAGCATAGCCATTTCTTTCGCAACATCAGGATCTTCCTTTGAGCTTTCAGAAGCTGAAGATTCATTTTCAGACTCTTCAACCTTGAGAGCTTTTGAGGATCTTCCCTTTGATTTTAAAGCAATGGTTTTAGACTTTCTTGCAGACTCATGTTCATTGAGACTTAACTCATGAACCTTGAGAGAGCTTACAAGATCTTCAACACTTAAAGTGTTTAAATCTTTAGCCTCCTCAATTGCAGTAACCTTTGGTCTCCTTCTAGAGGGTAAGCTCCTTAGAATCTTGCTAACATGATCAGAAGCTATATAACTCTTCTTTAGTATCTGAAGACCAGATACTAGAGTCAGAAATCTTGAGTACATTTGCTCAATACTTTCATCCTCTTTCATCTTGAATAGTTCATACTGATGAACTAATAGAAGAGCTTTAGCTTCCCTGACATTTTTGCTTCCTTCATAGTTTGCACAGAGAGAAGCAAACATGGCTCTAGCAGTAGATTTGTCACTGATCTTCATGTATTCCGATTTAGGAATAGCAGTGACAAGAGCTCCTCTGATGATATGATGTTTCTTGTAGATTTTCTTTTGAGCAGCAGTGTGAAGTTTACAGTCAATGGCAGCACCTTCGTCATCAAGTTGTAAGTCACCAACACCATCTTCAAGTATGTCCCAGAGTTCTTCATCAAGACCCATGACATAACCGTAGAAGTTGGTTTTCCACCAAGAAAATTCTTCAGGATCACCATTGAACTTAGGATTTTTTCCATAATCAGCCTTTTTACTTTTGTTATTGGATCCATAGTCATATGGTATAGCAGCACCAGAAGAAGAAGGTTCACTGGAAGACATGGTTTTCTCTGGATCTTTTCTGTCACACGGTTAAGTGCTATGACAACAGAGCCGGAGCTTTGATACCAACTGAAGGTGAGAAAAACACAAGAAGGGGGAGTTGAATTGTGTTAGCTTTTCGCAGCTCTTGAAGAATGAGAATCTAATTCCTTAGTATCAGAGTCTGAAAGAGATAAGAGTCTGATGGAAGATTAGGTTCTGTTGCAGCGGAAATAATCAAGAGAAAGAGAGAAGAGAGAACACAAGCAATTATACAGGTTCCTTCCACAAACCGGAAGTAGTCCTGTCCCCCTTGCACTTCCAAGGAGAGTTTCACTAAAATGTAATATCTATTACAAGTTGCTCAAACACACAGTAAGAGACTTCCAATGCTCAAGCACGCAGGCAAGAGACTTCCAATGCTCAAAGACACAACTAAGAGACTTCTTTGCTCAAGGACGCAACCAAGAGACTTCTTTGCTCAAGCACACAAGCAAGAGACTTCTAACACAATTTACAGAAAATTGAATAGAGTTGAAACACTTGACAAACAATCAAATGTGTTCCAATTACAACAAAGACAGACTCTGTTTCAAACAAAGACAGACTCTGTTTTTCTGCTTAACTTAGAAATTCTAGAATACTCAGTTTGTAAGAATAATCTAAGTTGTTGATGTGTTTCTGTTAAGACTCAGTTGAATACGATAGCAATGCAGCGTAGTTTTTCAGTTGTAGAGTCCAACAATTCTTCAAGTCTTCTATCCTTTATATAGGCGTAGGAAAGAGACGTTGAGTCATCCAGCACATCAGGATGATTTCTGAAGCTTGATCAATAGCTATTGATCTGTTGCTTGATATGGTAATAGTCCTTCAATTGCATATTTTGAATTCCATTCCTTTTAAAGATTAATACCGGTAGACACAGTTGCCAAACTGTACGAGGTAGTGGAGTAGTGGAAACAGAGTTCGTACAACGTACTCTGTACTGACCTGCATTCTTTGTCGTTGAGCATCCCACGCTCAAGTTGACTTTGAAGCTAGCCGTTACTCCAAATGAGAGTTTCTTTTGCATCGTAATGCCTTTAGAAATCCTTGTAAGCAGATCTTCAGATTGCAGGCTTCAGACTCACTATAGCACTTCAGCTTCTGATGATCTTCAGACTCTCTTGGTCTTCAGGTTCTGATAGTCTTCAGACTCTCTTCGATACAGTCTTCAGACTCTCTTCGATACGGAATCACAAGCAACAAGCTTCTCTAGATCTTTGCTCTTAAAATGTTCAAACAGAATACTTTCTAAGATATAAATCTTGATTAATATCCTGCATACTTAAACAAATATTAGCATATCCAATTGACAATTTTTAATACCTTGTTATCATCAAAACTCAAAACGTGGTATTGCTGAACACCTTTGTTCCAACAATCACTTCATGCATTCTTTAAGAACATTAATGTCAGAATTGCATCCAACATCTTATAATAACAAGTTTTCTCATGACAACATGATAGAAAAATGCTCAAGTGAGCATATTAAAAAGAAGAAGAAAGATGAAAAGAAATGAAAATTGCAAAAGAAAGAAGAAAATAAAGCAAGAACAATAATATTAAATTGCAAGAATGTAAAGGGTAGTTGGAATCCGTCAACCCATACACTCGTGAACCCATTTGCTCTGTGGCGGGGGTGTTAGTGTTTAAGAAATCAAGAAACCAACCTTTTATTATTATTACAAATTGATATATATAGACCTTGTAGAAATAAATTACCATTAAATTCTAAGGTCTAGATTATTAGTAGAAATAACTTTTTATAATTTCCTAAGACACTAGGAAATAACTTCCATGTACTTCAACCTTGTTTGCTGCCATGCTCCATTTTGCATTATTGCACTCAAATTACAACTTCAGATTATTTCTCTCTATCTTTGGTCGAAAACCATATGCATGCAACACATTAAAACACTTGGTCGAAATTGCGGTGTGTTGAAGTTTGTATGCTATTGGTCGAAATCCCTTTGCACTTTGCAGCATGTCGAAATAACCCATCTGCCTTGTCGAAAATATAATCATGAGTTTGACCAAATATTTTATTTTTGGTACTAACAACTACACGAACTTAAACAAAGCTTGCGCGAAAGATGCATACTCACTTCCCAATACTGATAAGTTAGTAGACAACTCCTCTAGTTACAAATTATTGTCCTTTATGGACGTCTACTCCGGCTACAACCAAATCCCCAAGGACAAAAATGACAGAAAACACACGACCTTCATAACTGAAGGTGCAGTTACATATACAACGTCATGCCATTCGGAATGCGGAACGCAAGCGCCACCTATCAGAGGATGATGAACAATGTCTTTAAGAAGGAGATGTGGGACATGCTCGAAGTTTACACCGACGACATGATAGTAAAATAAGCCAAAGAATCCAAACACAGGCACCACTTGGAGGCGGTTTTCGCCCGCATGCGCCAATACAACATGCACCGCAATTCCGAAAAATGCACATTCAGTGTCAAGGCAGATTTTTTTTTGGGATTTTACCTATCGAAGAAGGGGATCGAGGCCAACCCAAAAAAAATGTCGAGCCATCCTCGAAATGGAACGCCCATCTTTGAAGGATTGGATCATGAAGTTGAACGGAATGTTGACGGCGCTCAGTCGGTTTATCTCCAGATTTGTCCAACACACGCTCCCGTTCTTCAAAATCTTGCGGAAAAAAGCGAGCTTTAAATGGACCCAAGAATGTGGAGAGGCATTTTATAAATTGAAGACTATCCTCTAACAACCCCCAGTCTTATCGAGGCCAATGGAGGGAGAGACCCTATGCCTCTACTTGGCAATCTCAGTAGAAGAAGTCAGCGCCGTCTTGATAAGAGAGATAAGGACAAACCAGAGCCTGGTCTATTTTTTTTCGAAAGCCTTGGAAGGACCGGAGTCGCACTACCAAAAAATTGAGAAGGTGGCGCTCCCTATCATGGTTGCTGCCAAGAAATTGAGAAGATATTTGTTGGCTCATTCCATCATAGTTCGAACCGACCAGCCGCTCAAAAATGTTACGTTCTAGTCGAACCTGGCAGGAAGGAAGACTTAGTGGTCGATAGAGCTCTTTGAGTTTGACGTGACCTTCGAGGCAAGGAAAGCATTGAAGGCCCAAACGTTCCAGGAATTCCTAGCAAAAATCACTCCACCCACGACCGAATTGTGCTCGAAATGGACGGTATTCACCAATGGATCTTCCAACACTAGAGGCGTTGTAGCAGGCGTCATCCACGAAAGCACATAAGGGTTGGCGGTCGAATTATCCATATGATTCGGATTCTCAGCGACCAACAATCAGGTAGAATACAAAGCAGTAATAGCAGGACTCGACTTGGCTCGGGATCTGGGCGCCCGAGAAGTTCAGGTAAAGACAGACTCCCAACTGGTAGTCTCCCAAGTAAGGGGCGACACAAAAGTAAAGGACGACTTCCTAGAAAAATACTTAGCCATGGTAAAGAAATGAATTGGCAGCTTTGACTTATTGGAAATATCGCACATCCCAAGGGAACAAAACACAAGGGTGGATGTACTGTCCAAATTGGCAAGCACGAGGGCGAGCGAAATAAACCACTCTTTCGTACTAGAAAGTTTGGATAAACCTAGTTATGAGATGGGCGCAATGGTGATAGCCACGGTTGAACCCATTTCGTGGACGTGGTTGACACCAATCAAGGAATATATTAAAGATGGGGAAACTCTTGTACGACCCAGCATAAGCTAAGATAATTAAGTGAAGGGCCTGTAAAGATACAATTATTGAAGGGAGGCTCTTCAAGATGGGATTCTCTACCCCACTCTTGAAATGCCTGCACCTGGTCGAAGCGGCGTACGCGCTTGAAAAAGTGCATGAGGGCATCGTTGGCCAACATTTAGGAGGGCGGGCCTTGACCAGAAAGATATGGAATATGTTAGAAGGTTCGACGAGGGCCAGAGGTACGGAGATATTTTCAACGCACCGTCATCTGAACTTGGCGCCCTCACCACAGCTTGGGGCACCGACCTCCTAGGACCATTCCATAAGGGAGATGGCCAGGTGAAATTCCTAATTGTGGCGGTAAATTACTTCACCAAATGGATCAAAGCAAAGTTGTTGGCCAAATTAACAGCAACAAACACAATCAAGTTCTTCAGAAAGAATATCATGTCCAGATTTGAGGTCCCACACGAAGTGGTCATCGATAGTGGGACACAATTCACAGACAAAATAATGAGGGAACTCATGAAATAATTGAACATCAAGCAACACTTCACTTCAGTGGAACTCCTCAGACGAACAGACATGTGTAGTCTGCCAATAGGGTAATACTAAAAGGTTTGAAGAGAAGGCTAGCGGAGGCAAAGGGAAGCTGGCCCGAAGAACTTCTGCACGTCTTGTGGGCATACCACACCACTCCGCATTCAACCACTAAAGAAACTCCTTCCTGTCTCACCTTCGAAACAGTGGTTGTGACTCCAGTCAAAGTGAATGAATTAAGTTGGAAGACGACACATCCGCTCGACCATAACGCCAACGTCGAAGCCACTCTAGAAGAGCTGGACTACATAGATGAAACAAGGAACTTTGCCGCCCTAACCGAGGCCGTCATCAAATAGGCCACGACCACCTGGTATAACAAGATAGTAAGACCCACGGACTTTGACCCAGTGATGACATGTCATCTTACATTATTCTTAGCATGTTTTTCAGTTTATTTTAGTAAGATTTAGCAGCAAAAAGGAGGAGTATTAGAATGATTGCCTATGGTTTCAGGACTTTTGTAATGTTTTCTATATTTGAGTATGTAATTATAGTTTTCCCGAAACATAGCAATTTTAGGGGATTTTTGAAGTAATTCATGAAGAAATCATGCAAATCGGCAGATCAAGAACATCCAAAGAATTGTGAAGATTCAAGGAAGAAGAGGATGAAGATTCAAGAGGCTTAAAAAGATTTCAAATGAGAGGAATTTTGTTCCCAAGTCCTGAGGCAAGTTATTTGAAGACATAAACTTAAAATGAAAGAAAATCGGAGAATTTGAGCTCAGGAAGGAGATGTCATGTGCCTAGCACATGGGGAATGTGCATAGCACATGACAAATGTGCCTAGATAATGAACCATATTCCTAGCACATGGAGTAGGCATCCATGTTCCTAGAGCATTGTTCATGCGCCTAGGGCATGGCTTTTGCCATACTCACGCGCTAGGCATCCTGGCAATGTGCCCCGTGCATCTGAAAATGCGAAGCATAAGCGTCTTTTGCTGTTATTCTTTTGGGTAAAGCCCACACTTTTAGTCCAAACCCAGATAGAAACTCTCACTATAAATACAAGCCTTCCTCATTCAGAATTTCTCGTTCAGAACTGTGGCAGTTCAAAAGGAAGCCGAGTTTGGAGCTTTGGGAGAGTTTCTATCTTCTCCTTGATTTTCTAGGGTATGTTTTTATCTTTAGAAATTTGTTTTTATTTACCATGTGTAACTAAATCTTTTTAGGTTAGAGTTCTAAGATGAACCTATGTATATTTTTGTTGGATATTTATTTATTTTAATATGTCGTATTTTATTTTATTTATTCTTTTCTTCGTTATTAAGTTTTATTAGGAAGTAGTTTTATTTCTGTGAGAGGTGCAACCCTAGATAAGGTACTTAGGTTGTAACAGGGCCTAATATTGCTATTGCTAACTGGATGCTTATATCTTGATATTTATATCCTTTTACTGTTAACTATCAACCTAGGAAGTAAGTGATTATTAATTATCCAAAGATACCATAATAACTATTGACCCTACGCGTAGGTACCCATTGGCTAGACACCATTGGTTCGTGTGGTGCGTTGCCGAACCTAGGAATTAACTGGTTAGTAATTAGGGAAACAAGCACCTAGCTGTTCGACTTAAAGCTATAACCCAATAGAACTATTCTCTTGAAACCCTTAGTAAGGTAGACGTAGATTATGGCTGCCCGTTTGTAGAACTACTAAGTAAGCATTGAGAGAGTGTGTTATAAGTGTCCTAAAATTCATAGATGGGAAGACTTAAGGGAACATTGGCCTTCATTGCCTTGGGAAACACTGGAAATTCAATATAAAATTTATGTTTCAATTACTTTTGAATTAGAAAGACCCTGCACGTATGGATCATCGTGCGATCAGCAGGTGTAGTTAGCCATCAGAGGGATAAGCCTAATAGGTACTAAGTGGCTAGAAACCGTTAGGTCAGGTGGTGCCTTACCTAATTAGGAACATCCCAACGACCTCATCACTTGTATAGTCTACTTGAGGATTCGAAGAATCCTAACCGCTGCTTACTTTTCCGCAACCAAAACAGGTAAACTTGCTCTGTTGCAAACAGATAAAAATTGCAAGTCTTTTTAACCCTTAACTTTTACATCGTCAACTTAATAAAAATAAGTAACGCAAATTGTTTGGACGAAAGGACAATCCATGCGGATATGATACTCTACTTATCACTTTATTACTTGGTAAACGATTGCTACACTTGCCATTAGTCTGATCGTGCATCACCCAGGAGACCTTGTCCTCTGTCGGGCGGAAGTGGGTAACAAGAACGTTTAAGAAGGGAAGTCGGCAACCAATTGGGAAGGACCATACAGAGTCACCACCAACACAGGGACAAGCGCCTATATCCTCGAATCACTGGGCGGTCTCCCAATCCCAAAAACGTTGAACGCCGACAAACTCAAACGCTATTATAGTTAAAAACGCCGGTAGTCTCATCTCATCTCTCTAATACACCTTAACTATGTAATATGAGTCATTGTAAATACCCATTATCAACACAAATAAACAGACTTTTTTCCCAAAAGGAAGCACATTAGTTGCAAATTTGCTCTTGTTTCATGATTGACAGGACTCAATGCCGCATACGAGGGTAGCACCCTCGTGGCGGGTGGGCGTCAAGTTCACTACTTTCAAGTAGAACAAACATGCATAGCGTTGTCGCATTGAAGATACTAAAAATGGGAAATTATATAGCTGCATTGCATTAAAATATGTGTAATTAATACTAAAAAAGTTTAAAATGTTTCCTTTTATGATAATAATTTCCTTTTTCGTCATCCTTAACTAGTGCCCCGGAGGCACCGGTTAGCATGACCCTAATTTTTTTTCCTTGTTCTTTTTATAAGAAAAGTTAACCAATTTTCATTATTTATCTATTTATTATGAGAGAATATTAAAAGTAAGAAACTAGGTTGAATCAAGAGTAACTAATTTAGGGGTATACATAGAATTAAGGGTTAAATACAGTTTTGGTCCTTATAATTATACCAACTTTTCGTTTTAGTCCCTCTAAATTTTTCCTTCAACTTTTAGTCCTATAAATTTTCAATCACTACTTTTGGTCCATATTTTTAAGTTAATTTTTGTATTTTTTAATGAAATTGTGCAAAAATGTGTATAATATTGCAGAAATCACTTCCAAAAAAAAAATAGAATTTTTTAACAAGAGATGAATTAAATATGAAATTTTTACCTCCAAAAATATAAAAATTCATATTTAATTCATGTTTTCTTAAAAAGTTGTAATTTTTTTGTGGAGAGATCCATATAATATTATAAATTTTTCTGTAAACTTATTCAAAAATATGAATTCTACATATGAGTTTACTTTAAAAAATGGATCAAAAATGAAGATGAAAAACTTTTGGAGGACTAAAAGTTGAAGAAATTTTTTAGGACTAAAATGAGAAATTGACATATTTATAGGGACCAAAAACATATTTAATCCTAGAATAAATTTAAATGTACAGGAGTATTAAATGAAAGTAACTCTTTTCAATGTGTTTCATTAATCTTGATGATTTATGTTTTTGTTTCTTATAAAGACGACCGGATGAAGTATAGTCTAAGGATAGTAACACTCATACACATATTAGAAATATTAAAATCGCTGCAACTTTTCTTCTTAAAATATATGTTAATTTTTTTTTTAAGGGTGTAATAAAAAGGGATATAAAGAGTATTGAATATAATGATTTTTATGATAAAAAATCTCCAAAGTCTTTAAATTAGTTTTGTGAACGTGGTACCAAGGAGAACATTGAACGAACTATGCCTTCAAATTGTATTCTTTCAAAAAAAAAAAAAATGCCTTCAAATTGTATATAATGTTCTCAAATTATGCAACCATTCTATATAGAATTTGAAGGCTAAAAGTGTCGATAAAAAAAATTGGAGGCTAATATACAGAATCTTTTTGGGTTAAAAATTTTCCATCTTTACGTTTGGTCCCTCTAAAGTAAACTTATGTGTTGAATTCATATTTTTGAATGAAATTTTGTAGAAACATTCATAATATTATAAGAATCTCTCCAAAATAAAAAAAGAAGTTTTTAACAAAACATGAATTTAATATTTTTGAAGGTTAAGAATTCATACTTAATTTGTGTTTTGATAAAAAATTCTAAATTTTTTTGGGAATTTTTTCTACAATTCTGCACAATTTCATTTTAAAATACAAAAATTAACTTAAAAATAGGGATCAAAAGTAGTGATTGAAAATTTTATAGGGACTAAAAGTTGAAGGAAATTTTTAGAGGGACTAAAACGAAAAGTTGGTATATTTACAGTGACTAAAAGCATATTTAACCCTTTTTTTTTACGGACTAAAAACTAACTTTTAAAATGTTTTATATTATGTTTGGATTGATGGAATATGGTGGAATATAATGGAGAGATATAGGTAATTGAATTTCACTATTTCAAATTAAAAAATATATAAATGGAGTGCAACAGAATACCATTGAACTCATTGTCTCATCCCATTTTATACCATCCAAACCTCTAATATATCCAATCAATGGAATACAATCACGATTTTATTCCGCTTCATTTTGTTTCATCAATCCAAACAGAGTTTTAAGTCGTTACTCCATTGACGCTTCTTACCCTACAATTTAGAGAAATCACACAGGCACAAACACCCTAGAATTTAAGGAGAGAAGATCGTTGAGAGTGTCGTTAAGAGTTATAAGATGCGGGAGAGACGGTCAAGTTGGAGAGACAATTGTGATACGATATAGTTTTTTCTTAATGAATTTAAAATGATAAAGTTATTTGAAGAAAAAAAGGGTTGAATGTTTGGGTTGAGAGAGGTGAAGAGTGTTTGAGCCGAGGGTTTGGGCTGATTTACCAATTTAACCACCATACCTAAGTGAATGCGCAGTTCGATTTGGTTAGGGTGACAAAACAAAAACCACAAACATAACTGAACCGTGCGGTTGAGTGAAATTGGCTCAAACATATCCAAACCAAACACGATTTATTGTGATTTTTGGTTTGTGTTGGTTCAGCTTGCGATTTTCCATTGGATTTGTTTGGTTTAAACATCTCTCCAACATATATACTCTTATACACAACCATTCACTAACCAAAATATAGTCATAGAACTATAATTAATTTCATAACCACTAAATGGCCAAAATTTAAAAATTAAAATGCTGAAAATAAATATATTTTGTGTTAAACCTCCGTTCTTAGGAGGAAGAGACCCTAATACTACAAAGTTTGAGCGGACCGAAGGTAAATAAAGTTTGGTTAAAATTGTTCTAACCAGTAATAAATAACATACAATATCAACAAAAAAAAGTAATAAATAACATATATAATAGCATGTATAAATTATTTTTCAAATGTAGGTGACATAGTGTCAAAAATTTATTCATAAAGTAACTAAATGGATATAAAATTGTACTAAACAAAACGGCAAGTATTGAATTTCAAGGTGTTGCAACAGCAAAAATTGTCTGAGAATGTGAAATCGGATTGAAGAAGGTCACGTTGAATGACTCTAATTTATACCAGCATGTTATAATTTGGTTGAGAATGTGAAATTAATTGGCAGTAGTACCACTGGCTGCTCCCTTATTATCCACCGTATTTGCAGTCTGAAACTAATAGTTACATTGTTCAACACTCAAGAGACCTTATTGCATCTGTTGGGCTAGCAAAGGATAAAAGCGTACGCTCCCATTATTTCCACCGCACAGAAGGCTGTTCGTGGGGTTGGCTTCAGTACACATCACCTAATTCTATGAAATAAGTTCATAACTTATAGTTCAATCAATAAACAATGTCGACATTTCTAGATCAAACGTTGATATGTCAAATGAAGATCGAGAAAAGAATATGGTTGTGTTTGACGTTCTGTTGCGGTGGACGTGAATCTTTCGTGGTGGTCTTTACGGCGTAGGAGAATTGTGCCTGCAAGCACGTTAGCACACTGATGCGCCTATGTCACTCTTATATAGGCGTGTAGGAGAATAATCGTCTCCGTGAAATGTGGTGCCTCCGCAAGAGGCGGTTAAAGATGACCTCAACGGCGCAGATGGGTTGAGGCGTGTGTTGGAACAAAGGGTGTTTAACAATACCACTTTTAGTTTTGATGATAACAAGATATTAAAAATTGTCAATTGGATATGCTAATATTTGTTTAAGTATGCAGGACCTTAGTCAAAGTTTTTATTCCTAGAAAGGAGTCTGTATGAACAAATGAAGAGCAAGATCCTAAAAAAAGCATGTTGCAAATGATTCTGAAGATTTGAAGAGCCTGAAGAATCATCAGAATCTGTTTCGAGAGGTTCTGAAGACGAAGAGAGTCTGAAGAAGCCGTTTCGAAGAAGTACAAGACTTGGAGAGTCTGAAGAAGCTGTTACGAAGAAGTGCAAAACAAGAGGTTCTGAAGACTCAGAGAATCTGAAGAACAAAGGGAGTTTGAAGGAGCTGAAGAGGGTCTGAAGCTCAACATAGTCTAGAGTTCTACAAAGAGTCTGAAGATTGCAATTCAAGAATTTGTTTGAATGAATCTCTAGAGGCATTTCGACTGTAAAAGAAACGTTCATATGGAGTAACAGCTAATTTCAAGTCAACTTAAGCATGGGATGCTTTGCGAAAAAGAATGCAGGAAAATGACAGAGTACTGTGTACGAACCCTGTTTCCACTACTCCACTACTTGTACTACTGGCAGCTGTGTCTACTGGTTTTATCCCTTCAAATGGAATGGAATTCAAAATCTGTATTGAAAGACGATTACCATATCAAGCAACATATCAACAGTATTTGATCAAGCTTCTAGATGACTCTATGATGTGCTGGATTGTCTCAACGTCTCTCTACAATGTCTATATAAAGGAATGAAGACTTGGAGAATAAACTACTGACTCTTAACGAATTTTTGAGCTATTACGATATTTGTTATTCTCCCTTAGTCAACCAAAACACATCAACAACTTAGAGAATTCTTACAAACTTGTTTATCCTTGAATTTCTAAGTGTTACTGAAAACATAGTTTTATTGTTTTGTAATTGGAACACCACTATTTGTATATCAAGTGTTGAAACTCGTATTCAATTTTCTGTAAATTGTGTCAGAAGTCTCTTGCTTGTGTGCTTGAGCATTAGAAGTCTTTTAGTTGTGTCTTTGAGCATTTGAAGTCTCTTGCCTTTGGGCTTGAGCATTTGGAAGTCTCTTGTTGTGTGCTTGAGCAACTTGTAATTGTTTATTACATTTTAGTGAACTCTCCTTGGAAGTGCAAGGGGGACAAAACTACTTCCGGTTTGTGGAAGGAACCTGTATAATTGCTTATGTTCTCTTTTTCCCTTATCTCTTTACATTTCCGCTGCAACAGACTCTGATCTTCTATCAGAACCTGAACTTGTTCAGACTCTGATCCTTGAAAAAGTCAACACAATAACTCATTCAGAATCTAAAGCTTCAAGCTCTAAGTCAATGACTCAGTCAAAGCCAAAGATTCTAAAGCCAAAGGTACTGAACAACTTTGAATCAAAGGCTCTAAAAATTCAGATTTTGAAGAAACCAGAGTTTGAAAATCAAAAGCCCAAGACTCAAAGAAGAGAAGCTGTGCGTGGTAAGTTGGACTCTAGAATAAAAGGTTCTGAACCTAAAGTTTGGAGGAAAACAAAGCCTCAGACTTCTAGATACACAACACAAAAGAGATTCAATGGTTCAAGGACTAACCCCAAATGACCCATAAAGATATGGGTACCTAAATCTGAAATTGTTGATGTTGCAGGTATGTCTAAAAGGACTAGAAAAGCAGAAGTCCTGGTATCTAGACACATGATGGGAGAAAAGTCTATGTTCCTAACCCTGACCATGAAAGAGGGAGGAACTGTGGGATTTGGAGGAAACCAGACTGGCAAAATTATTGGTACGGGAACCATTGGTAACTCTCTAATCTCAGTCAGTAATGTGTGGTTTGTAGATGGACTTAGACATAACCTACTGAGCATAAGTCAATTATGTGACAATGGGTATGATGTTTTGTTTAACAAGAATGTCATACCCCAATTTTTGACCTAAGGTCCCACATTCATACACTGACACGCGCCCTTTAACCCTGACCAGTCTCTGACTTTTCAGAGAAAAATTCGGCATAAAGGTATCTTAAAATACCTCATGTTTGGTTCCGTGTCGGGCCCTCTTCTCTCTTTATTTTTTTATATTTTTTAGTTTTCTTTAGTTTTTTTTATTTGTTATTTACTCTTTAATTTCCATCTTTGATTTAATTTTATAATTTTTATTTCTAATTTTTTATTTTTTAATTAGTCATTTTTCATATTTTATTTTGGTCACTTTTATTTTATTGTCCAAGTCAAAAAAAACAAAGTGTCAATAGGTCCAAAAATAAAATGCCCAAGGTCTAAAAAAAAATTCAAGTCAAGTGTCAACTTTAACATTCCTTTTCAAAATTCACCATAATTGTCCATCATTTCCATTAAACCAATTTTCCTTTTTACATCAACCTCCTCACCTATAAATAGAGCCCTCATTCCACACAATTAGACAAAAAGTTCTCTTGAGTTGTCAAAGAACTTTTCTCTCTTCTCCCTATTTAGCTTGTGTTGACGAACTATTCTTTTCTTCTCCCTCTTTTTTCTGTCCCTTCAGAAAAGTCCCTTTCGAATAAGTCCCTTCGGAAAAGTCCTTTCGGAATTTTTGTCCCTTCGGTAATTTTTGTCCTTTCGGTTGTCCCTTTCTTTTATTTTCTTGCATTTTATTTCTTTTTAGAATTTTTGCATTTTATTTTATTTTTGTTTAGCATTTTAATTACTGTTATTTATTTTCCAGCAATTAGAATGTATTTAGGTCCAATGTAAATATAAATGAGAAAAGTGTGCGTGTGTGTGTCCTTTTATTTCTTTACGGCCTTATATATATCCAAAAATGCAAAATAATTAGATTAGAGATTTTGTGGTGATCCAACGTCACTACAAAAATCCACGCGCTTTTATTTTTATTGCTCCGTTAGTTTAATTTTCATTTAATATATCAAAAACAAAAAAAAACATTCAAATAATCAAAAATCACAAAAATATTTTCATAATAAACCTTGATTCCAAAATCAAGTGATCTTTTTTTATTTAATTTTTCTTAATCAAACTTTCAATCAATTTAATCATACCTTAAGTCCATTTTCTCTTAAATTAAAAAATACAAACCAAATCTTATTTGCCACTTGGCTTTTTCTTTTAAAACCTTTTTCAAAACTAATAAAAAACACAAAACTAATCAAACGTTAATTTCTACCCCGAACTACGAGGTTTTGATCCCTCACGGGTATGAATGCAAAGGACACTCGTCCTTCCAAATCAATAAAAAATGTAGATAATTGGTTTCTCTTTTTCTTTTTCTTTTAATCATTTTAAATTCATTTTCTAAAAAAGCAAGCAAGTTATAGCACAAAAGTTAAATAAAATCAAGAGGTTCTCGTAGAGTACTACGAACATAAAGGGTGCTAATACTTTCCCTTTATGTAACCAACCCCCGAACCCTTAATCTTTAAAATGTGGTATTTGAACTTTTTTCCACTTTCTTTTAAAAAAATTAAATGTTCATTCGTGAAATAAAATAGTGAGTCAAACGCTAATCAAATAGCCTTGATCTCCGAAAAATGACGCGACAGAAATGGCGACTTCACTGGGGACCCCCCTAAGAGGATTGAGCCTAACTTGGCTTTATTTAAATTTTGTGCTATAACTTGCTTAAAAAACAAAAATAAAAGATGGAAATACGTGTGTATATATTCCTCCTTCTTATTTCTCCTTTCTTAACGTGTGTGGTGAGATAAGTCCCCCATCCGGACTTGAGGGAAACATAAGATAGGACGGTGGTATAATCATAGTGTCTTACCAAGAGTGATTTTTGGTTGTGGTACATGTGATAACCCCACTCAATGAAGGAATCTTGGAAGTATACCATGTTGACATGAGTATTCATGTTTGACATACTATTTTCGAGTGACCGTCGAAGTTGAGGACCTTTAGTTACCTTTAACCCATCTTGGCCTTTTTAGGGCGTAGTGCGGTGGCTATTCATAAGTAAATCTTGATCTAGTTGATACGCGATACTACACTCGAGCGAGACTCTCGTACGAACATTTTTTTGGACTGGAAGTAAATTCCGCTGTGCAATAATCTTCGGAAGGGGGTTGTAGACCTTGAGAACTTGGTAGAACTCGTGATACAGGTACATGTGAAACCATAGTCCTTACCCTGTGGCGCACTTACCCTTGACTCCATCATTATGGACCTAAAACCTCACCATGTTTTCTCCGTTCTTTTAGCATAATCATGCATACATGCATTCATTCATAAACTTTTTCTCATTAAATATCGAAGGACAATATAAGCTCTTGTAAACATCAAAGGTATGAACCTTGCAAGAAAGAACAGCAAGAAATAAAACTTCAAAAATCTAAACTAAGCTCTTGCTTTTGTTAAGGGCTTCTTCCGTGGCTTCGTTCTTGCTTTTGAAAAAGGAACTGATTGCAATATCTTTACAAATAAAACCATGGTCCTTTCGATGTTTACAATTACTTGGACATGTCCTTCGATAAATAAAAATGTCTATTTTTGCATAAACATACCATGCATCATTCTGCATTCATGGTCTCAAATCCCATGTCTCACACAAATTTTTTCTTTCCCATAAAGGGTCAGCCCGTTTGAAAAGTGGCCCGACGCACTCTCCACAAGTTTACTCGTACTCACTACACTCGGGCAGTCGTAAAGAAGAAGATGGACTTTCTTGAAAAAGAAAACCGAGTACTCCGGGAGGAAAATGAAACCATGCAGACTAGGATGGACGAACTGAGTGAATTGGTAAAGACACTGACGGCTGCACAAGATCAACTGCCACCACCACCACCTCCTCCCCGGGTCAGCACTCAGGCTGAGGCAGGTCCCTCTACTATCACTTCACAGCAAATCACACCAGAAGGTCATCCTTGGGGCGTACCTATTTGCCTTGGTGAAGTATTCCGTCCTTATGTCGCAGAAACTCAAGTGTCTACCGTTCAAAATGCAATTCATGTTCCAACCGCGACCTACTCAGTACCTTTGCTTCATGCTATTCCACAAAAGGAAGAGCTCATCATCCCTTCAGGAAGTACAGGGGCCTATGACAAAGTGATTGACCTACATGAGAAGTTTGAGATGATGAATCGGGAAATGCAAGCTCTTCGTGGAAAAGAAATATTCGGGAAAGATGCTTATGATCTCTGCTTGGTACCAAATGTTCAGATACCCTACAAGTTCAAACTCCCGGACTTCGAGAAATACAAAGGGACTTCCTGTCCCAAGGAGCATCTAAGGATGTATATGAGAAAGATGTCTACGTATGTTGGTGACAACCAGGTCCTTATCCATTACTTTCAAGACAGCTTAGCTGGTGCCGCACTGAAGTGGTACATAAATTTGGGTCGTACGGAAGTCTGAACTTTCAATGATCTGTGTGATGCCTTTGTGCAACAATACAAATTCAATGTGGATATGGCTCCGGACCGAAGCGATCTCCAGGCTATGACCCAAAGAGACAGAGAAACGTTCAAGGAGTATGCCCAACGATGGAGGGATGTTGCTGCCCAAGTCAGCCCGGGTATAGAAGAGAAAGAGATGACCAAACTCTTCTTAAAAACTCTCAGTCACTTCTACTATGAGAAGATGGTCGGAAGTGTGCCCAGGGACTTCGCAGAGATGGTCAACGCGGGTGTACAGTTAGAAGAAGGAGTTCGAGAAGGACGGTTAGTAAGAGAAAGTGTACCTACCAGTAGTGCAAAGAAAGAATGAACAAGAAGCGAGCATGATGGCCCATGAGAGGCCTCAACAAGAATATCCGGCTTATCAACATGTTGCTGCAATCACTCCCGCTACCAATGTCATTCAACAACCAGGTTATCAGCCACAATTCCCACAGTATTCTCAACAACAGTATGCTCAACAATAGTATCAGCAACAACAGGTCTCAAGAAAGCAATTTATCCCAATCCCTGTGAAATATGTGGAATTGCTTCCACAGTTGCTCGAAAAGAATCTGGTCCAGACCAAGGCGCCTCCTCCGGTACCAGCGAGATTGCCAGCATGGTATAGACCTGACATTTCCTGTACTTTCCATCAAGGGGCACCTGGACATGATGTTGAATATTGTAACGCACTAAAAAAGGCAGTCCAGAACTTGATCTAGACCAACTGCTTGACCTTCTAAGACTCTCTAAATGTGCAAGTCAATCCGCTACCAGATCATAATACCTAGTGTTTGTGACACATGGAATGGCTAGCCGCAATTGGGTCGTTGTTGATGTTCCTTCTACTTTTTATCTGTTCAAATAATGTGTTTGTTTGTTGTTTACTTTTTCCAAAAAAATCCTTTCGTCCCGCCCGAGACGAAAGTGAACCTGTGTAGGGCTTTTTGCTTCATGTATTGTCCATCATTAATAAAAAGGTCATTTTGATCCCGACTTTGTTTTTATTTTGTTGCTTATTTTGGAAAAATGGTAACACAAAAAACCAAAAAAAATTCTTTTTCTTTAATCATTTCCAAATGTCTACATACAATCATTTATTTTCTAAAAATCAAACATAAATGCAGATTAAACATAAACAAGCCCGTTGAACACATTAACCCTATACTCTTTCTCGACTTTGAATTCCCTATGTCCGAAGATGAAGAAGAATGAAGAGATTCCCGACAAGATCTCTCGCCTACTGGGGCATCTTAGCCGTCAAAGCTGCAAACAAAAATCAAGAAGATCGCCCAGAGGATGGCAGTCACTTACAAAGACCAGCATGAGATGGCACCATTGCCTCACATGGGTATCGTGTTTCAATAAACATTTCGACAGGGGGAACCCCCTCCTTCCATCGGTATACGACATGAAGGCCGAACTTCTCCTGGAGATCGAAATCCCGTCAACAGGAGCTCTGCTGAAATCTCAAGTTTGTTTGAACTTACAATGCATGACGACCTTGTACAACTACATCAAAAGAAATTGAAAAAAGCTTCCAAGAAGAAGGCCCGTCCCCGTAAATTTCAAGAAGGAGACTTTGTGCTCAAAAAAGGCACTATTTCCAACCATACTCCTGGGGCAACTGGACGCCTAACTATGAAGACTCGTGTGCAATGACTTTTTATAACTACGAATGGTGACAAACTCAGACATCATATGAATGTCGGTGCAGTCAAGAAATACTCTGTCAAAAAATAAAAGCTCGATAAGTCGCAAACCTGAAAAGGGGACTTAGGCAAAAATGAGCGTCTCGGTGGACTGAAAACCCGAAAGGGCGGTCCAGGCAAAAATTAGAGACATTAACAAAAATGATTATCCTGATAGATTGAAAACCCGAAAGGGCAATCTATGCAAAAGTTAAGGATCATGACAAAGTAACTGCATCTGTCAGGCACAGTCCACTTGGGGCATCCAACTATCAAAAGATCTCCTATTCGAAGCATCTGCAAATCAAAGACTCGGAACAGGGGCATTCAAAGTTGTTAGGGAGAATAATGGTTATTGTGTTCAATGTATCTTCCCATATATTTACCATTTTCTAAAAATTTCAAAGCTCCGTGGAGCCATGCCATTGGCAAGCCACCACTCAATTAATCAAGTTTGAGCCTATGCCCATTTATTTGGAACTCTCATTTATTCAATTTACAAAATTTCTTCTATTTTTGATGACAATACTTGTAGCAAAAAAATTTCAAAATACAAAACTTTTTTTTACATCTTTTGAAAAGTGTGAACAACAAACATGCTCTCTTTGAGCTCGTGAGTAGGTAAAGCGTACATCAGCAGCTGCCTCAAGAACGGCTACACTCCGGAAGAGAAACATGGCTAATCACTATGGAGAGGACCTCTACTTTGAGCAAGATGCAGTCACAAACCAAAAATACAAAAAAGAGATAAAAACCAAAAATGCAAGCTCGCTAAGTTGAAAACCTGAAAAGGCGACTTAGGCAATAGAGAGCGTCCCGGTGGACTGAAAACCCGAAAGGGCGGTCCAGGCAAAAATTAGGGGCACAAAAAAGGAATATACTCCCGGTGAACTGAAAACCTGAAAGGGCGGTCCAGGCAAAAGTTAGGGATTTCCGAAAGAAAAAAGAAAAAGGAGCGTGACTGCTGGGGCATACCAATGGATTGGCACTCTACGCAAATGGCGACTTCTACCAGACTTCTGGTCAACAATGGACTTTATCCCCAGGAGGCGTCAGTTGTTACCTTATGTCGGGCTTCATCCTGTCAATGGCTCGATTTTGTTCACAACGATATCTTATCCAAGGAAGATTGCCGAGTGTCGGTACTGTGATGCTGGTTCACTTCCCATCTTAACTGTCTTGTCTCGCTTCATCGAGTCACCTGTCATATCTAGTTTACACAGTCGTACAAGTTACATTCATACATTCATACATTATTACTTTCATGTATTCATACGTTCATGCCTGATAACATGCGAAACAGCACATCATTTCAGCTCGTTTTGTGTACAGTTTTGGCCTAAATTCTCTTGTTTTGCCTATGTTATGCTGGGTTGTATGGTTTTGATTCAGGTACACAGCAATAGAGGCCTCCATGCGCAGAAACGACGAAATTCGGCGAGAAAACGAAGAAAGGAACAAGTCCTGAATTACTGAGCTTCAGAGTGACGGCCGTCACACCCTGTGACGGGTTCACCGTCACCTTTCATCCTGACCTGGTCGTCACCACCCGTGACGTGAAGACCGTCACACCCTGTGATGCCCGTCACGGGTTTGGGAGAATCGGTCTCCCCTCCCAGAAACGGTTTTCCCAGATTTTCCTCCCACTCTCTCCACCTGCAGAGATACACGATCAGACCACGTTGTTAAAGGGTTTTGGCTTATAAATAGGTCCAAGAACCAGAAACTAGGGGGGATTTTTGAGAAAGCATTTGACATTCAAAAAAAAGTATTTTTCTTGTAATTGCATCTTATTAGTTTATTGTTGATTCAAAGAACCTTGTTACATTGCAATATTAATTCAACAGTCATGAATTCCCAATTCCAACTGATTTAGCGCTGATTTGTGTCGGCTGTTTCTTTTCTATTGCACCTTTTTTTTACTGCTTAATTCAAATCAGAGTGTTTCTCCAGCATCCATAAAACACAGGTTCTGCCTATTATTACTCATGTTTTACTCCTTTTTAAATTCCATGAATGTTATGAATGAAGCTCTGTTTAGTATAGTTACCATGACTGAGTAGTTTTTAGAAGTGTCCGGAATGTAGTAACTGTCGTACCAATGGTGTTTAGCTGAAAAGTATGATTGAAGTTTATAGCAGGAATTATTTTTATGCCTGATTAATCTGATTTTTAACGATGAATTTTTACAGCGAAAACTGAAAAAAGCATGATATCTGTTTCGTATTGAAAGAACGAAACTAGCAATAGCATTTTCTTAAAATAATTTTGACATTCCTAATTTTCAGAAACGCTATTTTAAACGCTGAGTCATACACGCGAAAGCTGATGATTGAGAGTTTAAAATGCGAAGTCAGTATTATGAAAGTAGGCTGATTTCTTTAAATTAAAAATTATACTAAAAATAATTTTTCAAACGAAACTCGATTATCTTGAAATTAAAGGAATTTTGATGTTATAAGACGTACACGCGAAAGCGGTCGAATAGATTATAAGGTCAAAAGCTTTGTGTCGTGATCGCGAAAGCGAGGCGACCACCTTTTTATTTATTTAATCATTTTTACGTATGAAAATATTTTACTGCTATAAAAACACTCGCTACTCAGCAGATACCAACAGTTGGCACAAGCTATATTCCGGCCGCTCATTTATTAATTAATTAGAACAATTCAATTTACTAAGTTTTTCACCCCATTTCATTTATAATCGCCTTAGATAAACAATGTAACAATTAATTACGGTACTTGACATTGGTCTCTGAGGATTCGACAACCCCTTATACTAAAACCAATATTTTCGTACGCTTGCGGACATATCAAGTTTTTGGCGCTGCTGCCGGGGACCAATTTGGCAATATCGTAACACCGTCGTTACACCGTATAGACTAAGGCATTTATTTTCTTTTTACCTCTTTTCGTCGATTATATGCCCAGTACTCGTACCTCTGAGGACGATCTAGTACAACCAATCGACGAAATCGAACGTTTCTTACATATTAGACGCCAAATTGAACGAATACACGCTCAAATGGAGCAAGCTCGTAACACGAACCGTCCTCTTAAGGACTTTGTCGTCCCATCCCAAGATGAGCCTCACTCGAGTATTGTTAACCCGACGATTCAGCCTAACAACTTTGAGCTGAAACCATCTCTACTGCAAATCGTGCAGCAGAACCAGTTTTCCGGTAATTCTACGGAAGACCCGAATTTGCACCTCTCCGTGTTCGTGCAATTTGCTGATACTCTTAAGTGCAATGGCGTCGATCCTGAAGCCATTCGCCTGCGTTTATTCCCTTTCTCCCTTAGAGATCGAGCCAGAGCCTGGCTGCAGTCTCTGCCGTCAAATTCCATTACGACATGGAATGAGTTGAAAAAGGCGTTTCTAGAAAGATATTTCCCTCCTAGTAAAACCGCCCAGCTCAGGAGCCAGATTACCTGCTTTAGGCAGACAGACGGCGAGTCTCTTTTTGAAGCGTGGGAGAGGTACAAAGAATTAATGAGAGCTTGTCCCCACCATGGATTAGAACAATGGCTGATTATTCACACATTTTATAATGGCGTTCTCTATAACACAAGGATGACCATCGATGCCGCAGCTGGCGGAGCCCTAATGGACAAGCCTTTCAAGGAGGCATATGAGCTTATTGAGAATATGGTGCAGAACCATTATCAATGGGGGAGCGAACGCACTCCTGTAGAGAAATCTCAATCCAAGGGAGGTATGCACGAAGTCGGCAACTTTGATCATATCAATGCCAAAGTGGATGCGCTGTTCCATAAGTTAGATAACTTGAAACTCGCTCCACCAGTTACTATTGCTGCCGTAACTTCCAATTGTGAAATATGCGGAACCCCAGGAGACATCGCTGCCCAGTGTCAATTGCTAGCTGAAACTGACCAGGCAAACTATGCGCAAGGTAACCCGTACTCTAACACGTACAACCCTGGGTTTAGAAACCACCCTAATTTTTCCTACAAAAATAACAATCCTACTTTTGCGCCAAGTCCTGCACCTGTAACACCCCCTGGTTTTCAAGGTCAAAGAGGAGCCCATGTTGCTCCGAAAAAGTCTAACCTAGAGCTCATGATGGAAAACTTCATTTTGGCTCAAACTCAGCAAAACAAGGAGTTTATGAATCAAAATGTTCATACGAATGAGTTAATTAAGCAGTTAGCGCACAAAGTTGACTCAATGGCCACCCATAATAAAATGCTTGAGACACAGATATCCCAAGTGGCTCAACAACAAGCAGCAACAGCCGCCCCAGCTGGAACATTTCCAGGCCAACCACAACCAAATCCTAAGGGACATGTTAACGCAGTAACGCTACGAAGCGGAACAGAGTTGGAGGACAATCCTGCTGCGGTGAGAGTTAAGAGCCAAGACGAATAAAAGGCTAAAGACCCTGTGAGTGCACCAGTTGACATTGGAGAAACATCTAAATCACAGGAGGTAACAGAAAAAGAGAAAGAAAAAACTTATTTATCTCCTCCGCCTTATAAACCTTCAATCCCTTACCCTCAAACACTCGCGAAGTCTAAAACTGAAAGTCAGTTTAAGAAGTTTGTTGAGCTTTTAAAGACGCTTCATCTCAGTATTCCTTTTTCAGAAGCAATTACTCAGATGCCTTCATATGCCAAATTCTTAAAGGAAATTCTGACTAACAAAAGGAAGATTGATGTTGATGAGACCATAGCACTTACTGAGGAGTGCAGTGCAATTATTCAAAATAAGATGCCACCCAAGCTAAAAGATCCAGGGAGTTTTTCAATTCCTTGCGTTATAGGCAGCCATATCATTGATAAAGCCTTGTGTGATTTAGGAGCTAGTGTGAGCCTGATACCATTGTCCATCTGTAAAAAGCTAAACCTAGGAGAGTTGAAACCAACTAGAATGTCTCTACAATTAGCTGACCGTTCGATTAAATATCCAGTCGGAATAATTGAAGATGTCCCTCTTAGAATCGGTCAACTATACATCCCTACTGACTTTGTAGTCATGGATATTAGTGAAGACTCCCTTACTCCCATCCTTTTAGGAAGACCTTTTTTAGCCACCGCAGGTGCCATCATTGATGTAAAGAAAGGAAAACTCACATTTGAGGTTGGCGATGAAAAGATTGAGTTCATTTTGTCTCAATTCATGAAAAGCCCCTCCATAAACGATACATGTTGTTTTGTTGACATAATAGATGTTTGTATCAAGGAGCTTTTAACTGAAGCTGAACCTTTTGAGGAAATAATTGAGGATCTAATAGAGGAAGTAAAAGAGATGGAAGAAGTCAGTGACGAGGAGGCCGAAATTTCTCGCATTCTTGAATGCCTCGACCAAACTACTGATCCATCTCTCGAGCTAGATCACCCCAAGATCGAGCTAAAGGAACTTCCTAAAAACCTTAGGTATGAGTTCTTAGATAATGAGCTTAACTGCCCTGTGATAGTTAGCGCAAAGTTAGGGAAGCAAGAGACAGGTAAACTCCTTGATGTTTTAAAAAGATATCCAGATGCCATAGGTAATAAAATTAATGATCTCATCGGAATCAGCCCATCTGTGTGTACGCACAGAATTTTGCTCGAAGAAAACTCTAAAACCTCCAGAGAGCATCAGCGGAGGCTAAATCCCAATATGAGCGAAGTGGTCAAAAAGGAAGTTATGAAACTCCTTGAAGCTGGGATCATATATCCTATATCCGATAGCAAGTGGGTTAGTCCAGTGCACGTAGTGTCAAAGAAAGGTGGGGTGACAGTAGTTCAGAACGAGAAAGGCGATTCAGTCGCCAAGCGAACGGTTACGGGATGGAGGATGTGCATCGACTACAGAAAGTTGAACACAGCTACTCGAAAGGATCACTTTCCTCTTCCGTTTATTGACCAGATGCTCGAGCGTCTTGCAAGGCACTCATATTTATGTTACCTTGATGGTTATTCGGGGTTCTTTCAAATCCCTATCCACCCGGATGACCAAGAAAAAACCACATTCACATGTCCCTATGGAACATTTGCCTATCGGCGAATGCCATTCGGACTGTGCAATGCACCCGCCACATTCCAAAGATGCATGATGGCGATCTTCGCCGACTTCTTAGAAGATATTCTGGAAGTTTTCATGGACGACTTCTCTGTGTGTGGGTCTAGTTTTGAAGACTGTCTTTGTAATCTCGAGAAAGTTTTGGAGAGGTGTGTGAAAGTCAATCTAGTACTTAACTGGGAAAAGTGCCACTTTATGGTCAAGGAAGGCATAGTTCTCGAACACGTGGTGTCCAATAGAGGAATTGAGGTTGACAAAGCGAAAATAGAAGTTATTGAAAATTTACAACCTCCCAAGAGTGTAAGAGAAGTTTGGAGTTTTCTCGGACACGCCGGTTTTTATCGGCGATTCATCAAAGATTTCTCGAAAATTACAAAACCATTGACTGGCCTTTTGATGAAGGACGCTGAGTTCATTTTTAATGAACAATGCCTCGAGTCTTTTCAACAGTTAAAACAAGCATTGATCTCAGCCCCAATAATGCAGCCTCCAGATTGGAATCAACCTTTTGAGATCATGTGTGATGCCAGTGATTACGCAGTAGGCGCTGTTTTGGGCCAGCGAAAAGATAAGAATTTCCATGCTATCTACTATGCAAGTAGGACACTCGATGAAGCTCAAATAAACTATGCAACAACTGAAAAGGAGCTTCTAGCCATCGTCTTTGCAATTGATAAATTTCGTTCCTATCTAGTGGGATCAAAGATAATCATTTACATAGACCATGCAGCTATCAGATACCTGCTTAGCAAGAAGGATGCAAAGCCGAGGCTAATTCGGTGGATACTGCTACTACAAGAATTCAACATGGAGATCCGTGATAAAAAAGGAAAAGAGAATGTAGTCGCGGATCACTTGTCAAGAATTTAGGAGGGTCAGTTGGAGGAGGTGCCTATAAATGATTATTTTCCCTATGAAAGATTGGTGTCTTTTGTGAAAGCGGAAGCACCTAGATACGGTCACCTCGTAGATTTTCTAGAAGAAGGGAGTTCTGGAATTAAGAAGTTACCAGAAGAGGCAAGTGCTTTAAGTAATACAGCTACCCCATGGTACGCTGATATCATAAACTATTTGGTTGCTGGAATTTTACCTCCTGACTTGACCTATCAGCAAAAGAAGAAATTCTTCCATGATCTTAAGCAATACTACTGGGATGATCCCCTCTTATTCAAAAGAGGAGTAGACGGTATTTTCCGTCGATGTATTCCAGAAGAGGAAATAGAGAATGTCATCGAACTCCACAGCAAAATGGGGTTGTAGAGAGAAAGAATAGAACTTTACAAGAAATGGAAAGAACCATGATTCATGAAAACAATCTGGCTAAACATTTTTGGGCAGAAGCAGTAAACACATCATGTTATGTTTAAAACAGGATCTATATCAAGATGGAGACCTAAGGTAACTGCCATTGAGGAAGCTAAGGATCTAAACACTCTAAGTGTTGAAGATCTTGTCAGTTCCCTCAAGGTTCATGAGTTAAGTCTCAATGAACATGACTCTGTTAGAAAGTCAAAAATTATTTCTCTAAAGTCAAAAGGAAGATCCTCAAAAGCTCTAAAAGTTGAAGAGTCTGAAAAAGAATCTTCTTCTGAAGGCTCTGAGGAAGATCCTGATGTTGCTAGAAAAATGGCTATGCTTTCCAACAGACTGGAGTACCTAGCTAGGAAGAGCAAGAAGTTCTTGAGGAAAGGCAGTGGTAAGGATTCAAAAAGAAAGAACAGAAAGGTTGCTTCAACTGCAAGAAGCCTGGGCATTTCATTGCTGATTATCCAGATTTGCAAAAAGAGAAATCCAAGTCAAAGAATCCAACCTTCAAACCCAACAAGTTCGAGAATTAGATCAAAAAGAGTCTAATGGCTACTTGGGAAGATCTAGACAATTAGTCAGGGTCTGATGAAGATGATGTTGAAGATGAAGCTAATGTAGCTGTCGGTTTGGTAGCAGCAACTGAACCAGAAAAGGAATCATCCAATGCAGAATCTGATACAGACTCCGTGGGTTTAATAGATCTGAACTGATTGATTCTCTCAAGGAGCTTCTTGGTCATTATGAAACCAAATCCACAAAGTTGAGAAAAGTTAAACAACAACACAATAAGTTGTTGAAACAACTAAAGGTGAGAAAAACACAAGAAGGGGGGGGGTTGAATTGTGTTAACTTTTTCGAAACTCTTGGAGAGTAAGAATCTGTTTTCCAGGATCAGAGTCTGAATGGATTCATAACCTGATGGAAGACCAGAGTCTGTTGCAGCGGAAATAAACAATAGATAAAGAGAAAGAGAGAACACAAGCAATTATACAGGTTCCTTCCACAAACAGGAAGTAGTCCTGTCCCCCTTGCACTTCCAAGGAGAGTTTCACTAAAATGTAATATCAATTACAAGTTGCTCAAACACACAGTAAGAGACTTCCAAATGCTCAAGCACGCAGGCAAGAGTCTTTCAATGCTCAAAGACACAACTAAGAGACTTCTTTGCTCAAGCACACAAACAAGAGACTTCTGACACAATTTACAGAAAATTGAATAGAGTTGGAAACACTTGACAAACAATCAAATGTGTTCCAATAACATAAACAAAGACAGACTCTGTATATCTGATAAACTTAGAAATTCTAGAATACACAATTTGTAAGAATTCGCTAAGTTGTTGATGTGTTTCTGGTTTGACTCAGATAGAATACAATAGCTTGATAGCGTAGTTTTTTCAGTTGTAGAGTCCAACATATTCTTCAAGTCTTCTATCCTTTATATAGGCGTTGGAAAGAGACATTGAGACAATCCCGCACATCAAGAGAATTCAGGAAGCTTGATCAATAGTTGTTTATCTGTTGCTTGATATGGTAATAGTCCTTCAAATGCATATTTTGAATCCCATTCCTTTTGAAGCTAAATACCGGTAGACACAATTGCCAAACTGTACGAGGTAGTGGAGTAGTGGAAACAGAGTTCGTACACAAGTACTCTGTCCTATTCTGCATTCTTTGTCGTTGAGCATCCCACGCTCAAGTTGACTTTCAAGCTAGCCATTACTCCAAATGAATGTTTCTTATGCATCGAAATGCCTTTAGAAATCCTTCTAAACAGATCTTCAGTTTGTAGGCTTCAGACTCACTGTAGCACTTCAGCTTCTGATGATCTTCAAACTCTCTTGATCTTCAGGTTCTGATGATCTTCAGACTCTCTTGAACTTTAGGTTTTGATCATCTTCAGACTCATTTGAACTTCAGATTCTCTTGGTCTTCAGGACTTCTTGAACAACTTCTGATGATTCTTCAGACTCTCTTGATCTTCAGAATCACAAGCAACAAGCTTCTCTGGATTTTGCTCTCAAAATGTTCAAACAGAATACTTACTAAGATTGAAATCTTGATTAAGATCCTGCATACTTAAACAAATATTAGCATATCCAATTGACAATTTTTAATACCTTGTTATCATCAAAACTCAAAAGTGGTATTGCTGAACACCCTTGTTCCAACAATCTCCCCCTTTTTGATGATGACAAACATCAGTATTTAAAAGGTCAATTGTTGTTAATTTAGTTAACAGGTTGACTAAAGGGTATGAGGTTTGTAAGCTCAGAGTTTGAGGTTTGTAAGCTCTAACTCCCCCTGAGTCTGATAGTCCTTAAGTTGAGGTTTGTAAGCTCCCCCTAAGTTCTATCCATGTTAATTAAATTCATATTTAACACAAATAACTGAATCAAATCTCACAGAATGATTTAAAGAATATGAGAGAAGATTCTTTTTAAATTAAATTGAAGAATTTAATTTAATGGGGCTCAGAATCTAACGAAGTACCTATCGCAAACTTCCATTTTCTTCAGACTTAGCATGAATAACTTAAAAACGCTTACTGTTCTTTCTCCCCCTTTTGTCATCAACAAAAAGGTTTAAAGACAAATTTCTCCCCCTTTTCACAAGACTTCAATTGAGGGAAAGAAAAAAAAAATTGAAGAGAAGATTCAGAGCAAAAACTTATTAGAGTCTGTTAAAACAAGACAGATTCTAAGTAAGATAAGATAGTTAGACTTCAGACGTACGCAGATAAATATATCAAGATATATCTGAAGCACAGATAAATAGAAGTAGAAAACTATCCAGAAGTAAAGATTCCAAAACTTAAATAAATATAACAAAGTAAAAGTTCAGAAGCCAATAGAAAAACAGCGGATAAGAGTACAAGCAAAACAAAACAAAATAAACACTAGGTGTGCAACTAAGGCTGATTTTGTTTTGCAATGTGATCCATCAATTTCTGCAGATCCTTTTGCTGTTTCTTGACCATTTCTTCAAGAGCTTCTGTTCTCCTGAGATGAGCTTCTCTTTCAAGTCTAGCTTCTTCTTGAACTCTATGAAGCTTCTTCTTCAGAGTATCATAAACCATTGTTTCCCTTGGATTGTATTGATCAGCATCAAAGAATGGTTTATTTGCCAATGCCAGAACATGAGCTTTCTTCTTAGCCTTTGCTATCTCATCTTTCTTGATTTCTTCCATATGTTTGGCAAGAATGACAATTTGTTCTTTTACTGCAGCCTTCTGAATTGTAGTGATAAAATCCACAAATTCATTCTTCAAAGCAGCAAATTTATCATCATAACTCACATTGAGGATTGGCACAAATCTTTGCTCAATTATATCCTTGAGCCTTGAGCTTGACATTCCATAGAACTCATCTATTCTCAACGAATCAAAGAGGTTGGGAAGTATTAGAGTTTGGTTTGGCTCTGATGAAGTTAAAGGTTCAGAAGCTAAGATTTTTTGTAAGGTTTGAAAGCCAGTTACAATAGTTTGAGGTTGGGAAAGAGGTTCAGCAACTGTTTCAGACATAGCCTCTGCTACATATTCTGTTACAGGTTCTGGGTTAGGAATAACACCAGAATCTTGTACCAGAGTCTTACAGACTGGTTCCTTTTTAGTTACAGTAACAGGTTCGTTTGAAGCTTCGGTTTGAATTTTTGGTTCAGGTTGAGGTACAGAATCTGGTTTTGAAACAGATTATGTAGTCTTGGTTGTTTTGGATTTTGCAAGGGTCTTTGGTAGTTCTCCTCCTAGATGTTTCTCAAGAGAATCTAGCATATCTGGAGAGTCTACAAGGGTTGTTTCTTGTTGTGGAGATGGTTGTGAAGATTGGATGGGTTCTTCAGGTTCTTCAATGGGATGAATTGCCTGAAGTGGTTTGAGAAAAGATGGTTGAGCAGGATGGTCAAAGGGTAAGTTCAGAGACACTGTGATGGTGTCTTGAATAACCCTGTCAATAGTTGAATCAATGTATTCACCTATGCTTGGGTCAAGAGGATCAAATGATGATATTGGTTTGATTGGAGAGGGGGTTTTATTTCGAAGGGATGGAAGGGCTCTGCTTAGGGGTATGTTATCTGATTCACTTTCAGATGAGGGTGATGACTCTTGATTCGTAGAAGAAACAGGTGAGTCAAATAAAATGTTACCTGAGACATTAGCTTATGGAGAAGCTAGTTGTTCAGAAGCTTCAGACAAGGCAGCTCCTGATTGATCAGCTTCTGCAGGGATAGCAAGACTTTTCTGTTTCAAAGCTGCTGCAAGCAACTTAGCAGCTTCCTTCACAGTCTCATCTCTTAGACCTTCTGTCACAACTTCTGCTGCCATAGCCTTGCCAGCAGCATGTTCATTTTCAACCATAGATACAGAAGTACCTATCTTCTGTGCTACATCCTTAGCCACAGGAACAACTTATTTCTTTCTTTTCTTGATCTGATTTTCTTCTTCATCAGAATCAGCATCAAGGTATTCAACAATTTCTTCAACAAGCCTTTTGTGATCTCTGTCAGCTTTGCCTTTCTTGGCTTTCTTCTCATCCTTTTCCTTCTTCTCGTCCTTTGTTTTCTTCTCATCCTTGGATTTCTTTATCCTTTCCTTAATTTCCTTGGATGCAGAAGAGGCAGATAGAGGCATAGGAGCTATGGTTTCAGAGGCACCAATAGTCACTCCTGGAAGAGCTGCTGATTTAGACTTCTTCTTCTTCTTAGGAGGTTCTTGCTTCTCTTCCTCCTCTTCTAGATTGACATCATTGGTCCTTTTGCCTTTGACCTTAAGAGGTCCTTCTCCAAGAGACTCAGGAATGGCAGAATAGTTGATTATTCTACCAGTCCATCATTGGAAATAGGGGGGAAGTCCATCATTAGATCAGATTGTACAGAAGACTCCTTCATATCTTGATTAGAAGGGATGTACTTCTTGACAATCTTCGTTTATTGAAGAGTCTTGCCGTTGATGATTCTTCTTGTTACTGTTCCAAGTTGAGCGTCTAATACAACACCAGATTCTGTCAAGACCTTCAAGAGGCCTCCTTGATACAGAATCTCAGAGATCAATCTTCCAAAAGGAACTTGTCTTCTGGATTTGATCTGGCCTTCCCTGATGGCCCAGCACATGTGGTGCATCACGTATCTTGGAAAATTAATCTTCTTCTTTTTGATCAAAAAGTACAGAAGTACCTTATGATCCATAGACAGAGTGTCTGTTCATCCACATTTCTGAAGCATACTGTCCAAAATGATCTTCAGAAGCATCCTATGTTCTGGATGCATGTCCACCAACTCATTTGAAGGTCTTCCCTCAAACAAGAGTTTGTTGCAGATGCTCATCCATTCACTCTTCTTATCCACGTCCCACTGAAACTTGCCAAGGTTGGTTACCCTGCATGCCCTGGCAACTATTTCTTCGTTGATAAGGATTGGAATCCCCATCACAGCAGATCTTATATTTAGACCATTGTGCGGTCTCAGACCCATTTGCTTCCTGCTTTTGCCAGCCAATGAAGGGTTGTTCATGATTGCAGCAGTTTCTTCGACGGTTGCATCATCCTTGTCTAAAACTTCAGCCCTTGCCCAGAGATCTTTAACCAATTCTTGATATGTTGGTCCATTCAACATACCAAAGTAACTCATCATTCCTTGTGCTAAGAAATGAGTTGAGACGTCGATACCATGCTTCATCAAGGATCCAAAATCTACTGGAGATTCAACTTGAACTTCCAGAGTCTCTTTGATGATGTTCATTGTTCTGGCTTTAATCACATAAGATTTTCCAGTTTTTACGATCACACCAGATTGAATGAGTTCACTTGCCATTTAGGGTTCTAGGTTTGATTTTGAGAAACAAAGTTTTTCGGAGACTAAAACGAAAGAGTAGTTCAGAGAAAAATCAAAGTGTGGAAAGTGAAGTGGGTTATGTGTGATTGTTATTTATAAGGAAAGTTGAAAACCGTTTGAAAATGAGAATGGGACAAACAAACATAAGCAATAAAGACTAAAGAGCATGCAGGCACAAAAGTGTTGGGAAGACGCGAGGGTTACTTGTTAAACGGAATAAAATCATTGCCCTTTGAGTTTCTACCCAATACAGACAGGCCACGTCTGAGAACTTAAAAAGTAACTGTCACCGTAGTGGGGCATGTGTTACTGAACTCAACAGTCATCCTTCCACTAATACGAGCTTCTTAAGAGTCTAAGTTTCCTTAACAAAGTCTGAGTGTCTTCAGAAGCTTATATTCATCGGAGTCTCCAAGAGAGAGTCTGATTCTCAAATAGCTTCTGAGTAACTTTCAGAGTCTGAATTCTATCTTCAGAAGCACATATTAACCAGAGACATAACACATGTTCAAATTTTTCTTTATAAAATCGAATCTTTCAAAAGTCAAAGGTTTAGTAAATATATCAGCCCATTGATGATCATTATCAATGAATTGAATATCTAGAATTCCTTTTTGAACATAGTCTCTAATAAAATGATGTTTAATCTCAATGTGATTTGCTCTTGAATGCAGAATTAGATTCTTAGATAAACATATAGCAGCTGTATAATCACAATAAATTGGGATACAATTTTCAGTTATTTGTTAATCCTCAAGCTGATGTTTCATCCAGAGTAGTTGTGTACAACAACTAGCAGCTGAGATGTATTCTGCTTCTGTTGTAGATAGGGAAATTGTTGCCTGACTCTTGCTAGCCCAGGATATCAGATTCTCTCCCAAAAATTGACAATTGCCACTGGTTGATTTTCTTTCAATCCTGTCTCCAGCATAGTCAGCATCACAGAATCCAACTAGCTTATAATCAGAAGATTTCTTATATTGAAGTCCAAGATTAGTAGTTCCTTTCAGATATCTAAAGATTCTCTTAACATTTGTTAAATGAGACTCTCTAGGATCTGATTAAAACCTTGCACACAGACATACGCTGAATAAAATATCTGGTCTGGATGTTTTAAACATGCTCAGGATGTTTTAAATCCTCAAAGCCAGGAGGTTGTTTGACATATACTTCTTCAGAAATGACACCATTAAGAAAAGCACTCTTATCATCCATTTGATACAAGATTATGTTGTGATTGACTGCCTAGGAAAGAAGTAATCTGATTGTTTCCAATCTTGCAACTAGAGCAAATGTTTCAGTGTAATCAATGCCTTCTTGTTGACTGTAGCCTTGTGCAACAAGTCTGGCTTTGTTTCTGATTACTTCTCCTTGTTCACTAAGCTTGTTTCTGAACACCCATTTAGTTCCAATAATGTTTTTGTGCTCAGGCTTAGCTACTAGATCCCACACTTCATTCCTTTTGAATTGATTAAGTTCATCTTGCATTGCCAGAATCCATCCTTCATCTCCAAGTGCTTCTTCAACAGAGGTTGGTTCAATAACAAATAATAATCCCAAGGCAGACTCTTCTTGTCTGAAATATGATCTTGTTCTTCTGGGACTATCTTTGTTGCCAATGATTTGATCCTCAGGATGTGAAGACTTGTATTTGAACGAATGTTTGGATTGACTAGCTTGCTGAGAACCATCTTGAGCTTCTTCAGAAGCTTCTTCATCAAGAACTTCAGGGGACGTTACAGCTTCTAGAGTATCTTCAAATTCTTGAATCTGATCAGATTATGAGTTGTTATCAGAATCTTGAGATCCTGCAAAGCTTTCATCTTGCTCTGGAGTTTCACTTCCAAGCACTTTGTCATCAAATCTGACATGCATAGATTCTTCAACACATTGTGTTTCTGAATTATACAGTCTGTATGCCTTAGATCTTTCAGAGTAACCTAAAAAGATTCCCTTCTGAGCTTTGGCATCAAATTTCTTTAGATAGACTTTATTGTACAGGATATAACATGTACATCCAAACTGATGAAAATAAGATATGTTAGGTTTCCTGCCTTTAAAGAGTTCATATGCTGTTTTGTTCAACAGAGGTCTGATGTAGATCCTGTTCTGAACATAACATGTTGTGTTTACTGCTTTTGCCCAAAAAAGTTTAGCCAGACTGTTCTCATGGATCATGGTTCTTGCCATTTCTTGTAAGGTTCTGTTCTTTCTCTCTACAACTCCATTTTGTTGTGGAGTTCTAGGAACAGAGAATTCATGGATAATTCCATGTTTTTCGCAGAAAAGCTCAAATGGCTCATTTTCAAATTCTCCTCCATGATCACTTCTGATTTTCAAAATTTTCAACTCTTTTTCAGATTGAATTTGGATGCAGAATTTGCTAAACACAGAATATGAATCATCTTTAGTTTCCAGAAACTTAACCCAACTCTTTAGTTTCGCAGCAAGTCGCCACCGAAAGGTTTCCACCACCAGCCTTTTCAACGTCCGTCAAGGACACGCTGAGTCACTGCGAGACTACTTGGCCAGATTCAACGACACTACCATCAAGGTAATCAACCCTAACCAAGAAGTATTCGTGGGAGCTTTCCAGAATGGTTCAAGGGCGGGACAATTCAATGAATCTTTGGCACAAAAGCCCGCCGACTCCATGGAAGAAATCATCGCCAGGGCTGACTGTTACATTAAGGGAGAAGAAAGCAATGCAGAAAAGAATGCCAGGGACGCAAAGGAGCGCACCTCCACTAATCAGGATCGGAGGAATCATCAACCACTAGCAGACCGGGATCAGTCTTTCTACAAGAGGCAGGAGAGGCGCCTCCATGCACCCTACAACTCCAAAGTCCATCCAGGCGTCCTCACCCCCCTGAATACTCGCCCAGCACAAATATTCAGAGAGGTCTACGAAGCAAAAATCATCCCAGAGGCTAGGAAGACAGGACATACAACCATGGGAATGGACCGGAGCAGTTGGTGTAAGTACCACAGAATCGAAGGTCACGACACTAATGACTGCCACCACTTGAGAAGGGAAATCGAAAAGTTAATACAGAGCGGGAAATTGAGAGGCTATGTCCAAACAGACAAGGAAGTAAGACCTCAAAAACCTAGAAAGGAAACAAACAGCGAAGAAAAAAGACACACCTTTAATACTATCTCAGGAGGATTTGCAGGCGGAGGGGAATCCAGCTCCTCGCGTGAAAAGTACGTTAGACAAGTAATGTTATGTCAGGAGTATGACTCAAAGGAAGAAAGAGAGCCTGAGATACAATTCTCACCCAAAGATTTTCAGGGCGTCGTCCCTCACGACGATGACCCCATGGTTATTACTGTCCAGATATTCAAGTGGGATGTTAAAAGGGTTTTGGTAGATACAGGAAGTTCAGCTGATATTCTGTATTATGAGACCTTCGAAAGAATAAGCCTAGACCCTCAACAGTTACAACCTTTCAAAGGAATCTTGGCGGGATTCACAGGTGAGCAGGTACACGTACGAGGTTACATTACTCTAAAGACGACCTTAGGATACAGTGAAGGTGAGAAAAACACAAGAAGGGGGGGTTGAATTGTGTTTTCTTTTCGCAACTCTTGAAGAGTGAGAATCTAATTCCTTTAAACTCAGAGTCTGAATGAGATCAGAGTCTGATAGGAAATTAGGTTCTGATTGCAGCGGAATAATCAAGAGATAAAGAGAGAACAAAGAACACAAGCAATTATACAGGTTCCTTCCACAAACCGGAAGTAGTCTTGTCCCCCTTGTACTTCCAAGGAGAGTTCACTAAAATGTAATATCAAATTACAAGTTGCTCAAACACACAGTATGAGACTTCCTTGCTCAAGCACACAGGCGAGAGACTTCCTTGCTCAAAGACACAACTAAGAGACTTCCTATGCTCAAGGACACAGCCAAGAGACTTCCTTTGCTCAAGCACAAAAGCAAGAGACTTTTACACAATTACAAAAAATTGAATAGAGTTGAAACACTTGACAACAATCAAAATGTGTTTCAATTACAACAAAGACAGACTCTGTTTTACACAAAAGACAGACTCTGTTTTTCTGTGAAACTTAGAGATTCTAGGATACTCAGTTTGTAAGAATCTAAGTTTATGATGTGCTTATGTTAAGACTCAGTTGAATACAAAAGCAGCGCAATGCAGTTTTTCTAAGATATAGAGTCACTAAATTCTTCAAGTCTTCTATCCTTTATATAGGCGTAGGAAAGAGACATTGAGTCCTCCAGCACATCAGAATGATTTCTGAAGCTTGATCAATGACTGTTGATCTGTTGCTTGATTTGGTAATAGCCCTTCAATAGCATCATTTGAATTCCATTCCATTTGAGGATTAATACCGGTAGACACAGTTGCCAAACTGTACGTGGTAGTGGAGTAGTGGAAACAGAGTTCGTACAACGTACTCTGTACTGGCCTGCAATCTTTGTCTTTGTGCTTCCCACGCTCAAGTTGACTTAGAAGCTAGCCGTTACTCCATTAGAGTTTCTTTGTACATAGCAATGCAGTAGAGATCACTTGTTAGGAGATTATCAAATTTGTGGCTTCAGACTCACTGTAGCACTAAGCTTCTGATAATCTTCAGACTCTCTTGGTTTTCAGATTCTGATGGTCTTCAGACTCTGATACAGTCTTCAGACTCTCTTCAGCACAGTCTTCAGACTCTCTTCAGCACAGTCTTCAGACTCTCTTCAGCACAGTCTTCAGACTCTCTTCGATACAGAATCACAAGCAACAGGCTTCTATGGATTTATTGCTCTTTTAACAATGTTCAAACAGAATGCTTTCTAAGATACAAATCTTAATTGATATCCTGCATACTTAAACAAATATTAGCAATATCCAATTGACAACTTTTTAATACCTTGTTATCATCAAAACTCAAAACGTGGTATTGCTGAACACCTTTGTTCCAACAATCTCCCCCTTTTTGATGATGACAAACATTAGTATTTAAAAGGTCAATTGTTGTTAATCTAATTAACAAGTTGACTTAAGGGGTTCTGAGGTTTGTAAGCTCAGAGTCTGAGGTTTGAAGGCTCTGACTCCCCCTGAGTCTGATAGTTCTTAAGTTGAGGTTTGTAAGCTCATCTTGAGTTCTATCCAGGTTAATTAAATTGTTTTTCAAACGCAATCAAATTCATACTCAGAATATATAGAAAATTGATTCTTAAACAGGGCTCAGAGTTTAACTAAGCACCTTTCGCAAATTTCCCTTTAACTTTTACGTATACATGCAATGTAATTAAAAGAAGGTTCCCTTCTCCCTGACATAAATACTTTCCCTTCTCCCCCTTTTGTCATCAACAAAAAAAAGTTCAGAACATGGTTTCTCCCCCTTTTTAAATGACTTAAGGTAAGGGTGTAAACATGTTTTAAAGAAGAAAGAGATTCAGAGGGAAAACACAGAAGATTCAGAGCATAAAAAGAATTGAAATGCAAATAGTAAAGAGAAAAACAACTTGTATAAAAAGAAGCAACAATCAGTTCAGAAGAAGCAATCAAGAATTACAAAATAAAACAAAACAAAATTAAACTAAGGTTGGTTTTGTTTGGCAAGATGATCCATCAGTTTCTAGAGATCCTCTTGCTGTTTCTTTACCATCTCTTCCAGAGCCTCAGTTCTTCGCAAATGTTCTTCTCTTTCCAGTCTAGCTTCTTCTTGAATTCTATACATCTTCCTCTTCAAAGAATTGTAAGCCACTGATTCTCTAGGAATATACTGATTCTCAAAGAAGGGTGTATCTCTTATCCTCAGAATAGGAGCATTTATCATAGCTACAACTTTCTCAGCCTGCTTAACTTCTTCAACATGCTTGGCAGTGATTAGAGCTTGTTCCCTGGCAGCAGCTTTTTGAATTTTGGTGATAAAATCCAAAAACTCAGTCTTTACTGTAGAGAACTTGTCCTCATAGCTCACATTAAGTATTGGCATAAACCTTTGCTCAATAACTTCTTTGAGCTTATTGCATGAAGAAGCATAAAACTCATCAATCTTATTTGAATCAAATAAGTCAGTTTGAGGTTCAGAGGTTGAGGGTAGAGAAGCTCTCAAAGCTAGAAAAGTTTCAAAAGGTAAAACGGTTATAGGATCACAGAGTGATTGAGAAACTCTTCTGGTCTGAGCTTTACATGATGTTACAGTTCCTGATACGATATCAGAGACTTGTTCTAGATTTTCAGAAGCTGGTTCAACAACAGGTTCTGAAGGTTCAACAGAGGCTACGGTCAGATTCTCTGTAGGTACAGGGTCTGGTTTGGAAATGGATGAAGTAGCTTTTGTTGTTTTGAATTTTGCAGGGGTTTTTGGTAGTTCTCCCCCCAGATGTTTTTCAAGAGAATCTAGAGTGTCTGGAGAGTCTACACAAATGGTTACAGTTTGGGAGGGTGGTTGTTTGGATTGAATGGTTGCTTCAGGTTTTTTAGAAGGTTCAATTACCTGAAGTGGTTTGAGGAAAGAGGGTTGAGCAGGATGGTCAGCAGGAAGATTCATAGACACTGTAATTGTGTCTTGAATTACTCTGTCCATAGTTGAATCAACATAATCCACTACTGCCTGGTCAAGAGGGTTAAGGGATGATGTGGGTTTGATTGGTGAGGGAGATGATTTTTTGAGAGATGGAAGAATTTGGCTCAAGGGTTTGTTGTCAGATTCTGAATCTGATTCTGACTCATGATTCAAAGAAGAAGATGAGCTATATGCCACGTTGCCAGAGGTGCCAATGCCAGCTTCTGGAGAGGCAAAATGATCAGACACAGTAGCTTCTGATAACTCAGCTTCTGCAGGTTCTGAAGTACTCTTCTGTTTAAGAGCAGAAGCAAGTAACTTAGCAGCTTCCTTGACAGTCTCTTCCTTCAACTCTTCAGCAATCAAATATGCTGCCATAACCTTGCCAGCAGTGTGTTCATCCTCAATCATAGATACAGAAGTACCTATCTTCTGTGCTACATCCTTAGCCACAGGAATCACTTCCACCTTTCTTTTCTTGTTCTGACTCTCTTCACCTGCAGAGTCAGAATCAATGAAATCAGCAATTTCTTGAGCTAGCTTGTCATAGTCTCTGTCAGCTTTGCCCATTATTGCTTTCTTATCAGCTTTCTTAGCCTTCTTCTCATCTTTCTTAGCCTTCTTCTCATCCTTAATTTCACGAAGTGCAGAAGATGCAGAAGGAGAACCAATTGAAACTCCAGGAAGAGCAGAAGATTTGATCTTTTTCTTAAGAGGCTCCTGCTTCTCTTCCTCTTCCTTGAGAATAACTTCCTTGGTCCTTTTTCCTTTGACCTTAAGAGGGCCTCCTCCAGCAGTCTCAGGAATAGCAGAATAGTTGATTATTCTACCAGTCTCCTTGAAGTAATCCACCACAAATCTAGCAAGAACTTCAGGATTATCTTCTTTGGATATGGGAGGGAAGTCCATCATCAAATCAGATTGTACATAGGATTCTCTCATATCATGCTTAGAGGGATTGAATCTCTTGACAATCTTCATGTACTGTAGAGTCTTGCCATTGATGATTCTGCCGGTCACAGTTCCTAGATGAATATCTGATACCACACCAGATTCTGATAAGACCTTCAAAAGACCTCCTTGATACAGAATCTCAGATATTAATCTTCCAAAAGGAACTTGCCTCCTGGATTCTGATTGACTCTTCTTGATGGCCCAACACATGTGGTGCATCACATATCTGGGGAAGTTGATCTTTATTTTGTTGATAAGAAAATAAAGAAGAACTTTGTGATCCACAGATAATGTATCTGTTCCTCCTCCTTTCTGAAGCATACTATCCAGTATAATCTTCAGAAGCACCCTATGCATAGGATGCATATCCACCAATTTATTTGAGGGTCTCCCTTCAAATAACAACTTGTTGCAGATAACAGCCCATTCACTCTTCTTGTTGACATTCCACTGAAATTTTCCAGCGCTCTCCATCTGACAAGCCCTGGCTACCACATCTTCAGTGATAACTATAGGAATTCCCATCACAGCAGACCTAATTTCAAGACCATTGTACGGTCTTAAACCCATTTGGTCTCTGTTTTTGCCAGCAAGACTAGGGTTGTTTGAGATTGCTACTGTTTCTTCCAACGTAGCTTCAGCTTTGTCGTAGACTTCTGACCTAACCCAAAAATCTCTAACAAGCTCCTGATATGTTGGTCCATTCAACATACCAAAGTATCTCATCATTCCTTGTGATAAGAAATGAGGTGCAACGTCAACTCCATGACGACTGATTGAAGCGAAATCTACTGGAGATTCAACTTGAATTTCCAGAGTCTCCTTGATGATGTTCATTGTTCTGGGTTTGATAATATAAGAACCTCCGGACTTGATTATGACACCAGATTGGATGAGATCACTTGCCATTAGGATTTTCTAAGAGTTTGATTTGAGAACAAAAAGTTTTGCAAAGTATTGAAAAACAAGAAATTTGTTCAGAGAGAAAATCAAAGAGTGAAAAGAGAAGTGAGTTGTGTGTGTTATGTATTTATAGAGAAAAAAATGTTTGAAAACTGTTTGGAAAGAGTAGGGGACAAACAAACACAAACAATAAGTACAATATAGCATGCAGTCGTAAACGTATTGGGACAAAGCGAAGGTAACTTGTTTATCGTAATGAAATCATTGCCCTTTTGAGTTCTTACCCAATACAGACAGGCCACGTCTGAGAAACCGTAAAGTAACTGTCACCATAGTGGGGCAGGTGTTACTGAACTTAACAGTCACGCTTCCACTAATACAAGCTTCTGAGAGTCTAAAGATTCTTTACCAGAGTCTGAATATTTTACCAGAAGCTTTCATCAGAATCTCCAAAAGAGAGTCTGATTCCCAGATAGCTTCTGAAGGTTTTCAGAGTCTGAATTCTGTTTTCAGAGGCGCATATTACCCAGAGACATAGCACATGTTCAAATTTTTCTTTATGAAATCAAATCTTTCAACAGATAAGGGTTTAGTAAATATATCAGCCCATTGATGATCAGTATCAATGAATTGGATATCTAAAATTCCTTTTTGAACATAGTCTCTTATAAAATGATGTTTAATCTCAATATGCTTTGCTCTTGAATGCAGAATTGGATTTTTAGACAAACATATAGCTGCTGTATTATCACAATAAATTGGGATATGGTTTTCAGTTATTTGATATTCCTCAAGCTGATGTTTCATCCAGAGTAGCTGTGTACAACAACTAGCAGCTGAGATGTATTCTGCTTCTGCTGTAGACAGAGCAATGGTTGCTTGCCTCTTGCTAGCCCAGGATATCAGATTCTCTCCCAAGAATTGACAATTGCCACTTGTAGATTTTCTTTCAATCTTGTCTCCAGCATAATCAGCATCACAGAATCCAACTAGCTTGTAGTCAGAGGATTTCTTGTAAAGAAGTCCAAGATTAGTAGTTCCTTTCAGATATCTAAAGATTCTCTTAACAGCAGTTAAGTGAGACTCTCTAGGATCTGATTGAAACCTTGCACACAAACATACACTGTACAAAATATCTGGTCTGGATGCAGTTAGGTATAACAAAGAACCAATCATACCTCTATACAGCTTCTGATCAACTTTGGTTCCTTGATCTTCTTTGCTCAGAGTGCAGGTTGGATGCATTGGAGTATTCATTTCTTTGCAGTCCTCAAGATTGAACTTCTTCAGAAGCTCTTTCGTATACTTGGACAGATGAACGTAGACTCCATCTTTGCATTGGTTGATTTGAATTCCAAGAAAGAACTTCAATTCTCCCATCATGCTCATTTCAAATTCATCCTGCATTACTTGTGAAAACTCTTTGCAAAGTGAACTATTTGTAGAACCAAAGATAATATCATCAACATAAATCTGAACTACAAGAATGTCTTTCTTTAGAGTCTTTCTGAATAGAGTAGTGTCAACTTGTCCTCGTTTAAAGTTGTTTTGAATCAAGAAATTACTCAGTCTTTCATACCAAGCTCTGGGAGCTTGTTTCAAGCCATAAAGTGATTTCTTTAATTTATAAACATGCTCTGGATGCTTTAAGTCTTCAAAGCCAGGAGGTTGTTTGACATATACTTCTTCAGAAATGACACCATTAAGAAATGCACTCTTAACATCCATTTGATACAAAGTTATGTTGTGATTGACTGCATAGGAAAGAAGTAACCTGATTGCTTCCAATCTTGCAACTGGAGCAAAAGTTTCTGTGTAATCAATGCCTTCTTGCTGACTGAAGCCTTGCGCAACAAGTCTGGCCTTGTTTCTGATTACTTCTCCTTGTTCACTAAGCTTATTTCTGAACACCCACTTGGTTCCAATGATGTTCTTGTGATTAGGCTTAGCTACTAGATCCCATACTTCATTCCTTTTGAATTGATTCAGTTCTTCTTGCATTGCTAGAATCCATCCTTCATCTCCAAGAGCTTCTTCAACAGAAGTTGGTTCAATAACAGATAATAATCCTAACACAGACTCTTCTTGTCTGAAATGCGATCTTGTTCTCATAGGACTTTCTTTATTGCCAATTATCTGATCTTCTGGATGTGAAGACTTGTATTTGAAAGATTGTTTGGATTGACTAGCTTGCAGAGAACCATCTTGAGCTTCATCAGAAGCTTCTTCATTAGGAACTTCAGGGGTTGTTCCAGCTTCTGAAGTATCTTCAGATTCTGGAATCTGATCAGATTCTGAGTTATCATCAGAATCTTGAGATTTTTCATGACTTTCATCTTGCACTGGAGTTTCACTTCCAGGCTCTTTGTCATCAAATCTTACATGCATAGATTCTTCCACACATTGTGTTTCTGAATTATACAGCCTGTATGCCTTAGAGCGTTCAGAGTAACCTAAAAAGATTCCCTTTTGAGCTTTGGCATCAAATTTCTTTAGGTAGACTTTGTTGTTCAGGACATAACATGTACATCCGAACTGATGAAAATAAGATATGTTGGGTTTTCTTCCTTTAAAAAGTTCATAGGCTGTTTTGTTCGACAGAGGTCTAATATAGATTCTGTTCTGAACATAACAAGTTGTGTTTATTGCTTCTGCCCAAAAATGCTTAGCCAGATTATTCTCATGGATCATGGTTCTAGCCATCTCTTGTAAGGTTCTGTTCTTTCTCTCTACAACTCCATTTTGTTGTGGAGTTCTAGATGCAGAGAATTCATGAATAATTCCATGTTTTTCACAGAAAACCTCAAACGGTTCATTTTCAAATTCTCCTCCATGATCACTTCTGACTTTCAAGATTTTCATTTCCTTCTCTGATTGAATTTGGATGCAGAATTTACTAAACACAGAATATGAATCATCTTTAGTTTTCAGAAATTTAACCCAACACCATCTGCTGTAGTCATCAACAATAACTAGTCCATATTTACTTCCATATAAGGATGCAGTGTTAACTGGTCCAAATAAGTCAATATGAAGTAACTCCAAGGGTCTGGAAGTTGAAACAATTTCTTTCGGCTTGAAGGGACTCTTGACAATTTTCCCTTTCTGGCATGCTCCGCAAAGAGCATCTGAGTGATAGTCAATGTTTGGTAGGCCTTTGACAAGTTGTAACTTGCTAATTTTAGAGATTAATCTCCAGTTAGCATGTCCCAAACGTCTATGCCACATCCATTTCTTATCACCCATTGACAGAAGGCACATTACCTTCTGATCAGTCAGTTCTGAGAATTTTATCTTATATACATTGTTTCTTCGTTTTCCCTTGAAGACTATGGACTGATCATCCTTGTTAACCACTGTGCAGTTGTTCTTATTAAACAATACATCATAACCACTGTCACATAATTGACTTATGCTTAGTAAGTTATGTTTAAGTCCATCAACTAACCACACATTACTGATTGAGATCAGAGAATTACCAATGGTTCCAGAACCAATGATTTTGCCAGTCTGGTTTCCTCCAAATCCCACAGTTCCTCCCTCTTTCATGGTTAGGGTTAGGAACATAGACCTTTCTCCCGTCATGTGACGCGAGCACCCACTGTCTAGGTACCAAGCCTTGTGCTTTCTTAGTCCTTTTAGACATACCTGCAGCATCAATAATATCAGACTTAGGTACCCATATTCTTATGGGTCCTTTTTGGTTAGTCTTAGAACCATTGAACTCTTTTCGCAAGTTATGTCTTGAAATCCTTGGCAATGTTTTCTCCCAAACCTTAGGGTTGGAACCGTTTGGTTTAGGTTTCAACTTGCCTTTCACAGTTTCTCTCCTTTGAAACTTAGACTTTGGTTTTTCAGACTCTGGATTTTTCAGAGTCTATTTATCAGACTTTGAATGTTTCAGAGTCTGAGACTTTAAAGCTTTGGGTTCAAAGTTTTTCAGACCCTTTAACTTAACATTCTGAAGTTTTGACTTAGTCAGAATCATAGAAGTAGAAGTTGTAGGTTCTGAATGAGTCTCTGTGTTGACTTCATCAGACTCTTTTACAAAAAGATTTTTCAACGCCTCTCTGGCTCCATCAGGACCAGATTTCAGAGTCATTTCATTTGAGTTTCCTCCAATGAATCCAAGACCCTGTCCTCTGTTCTGATACGTGCTATAGATCATGGATGCAACCCTTGATCTGTCAATTCCAGTAGCAATAAATTCTTGCAGAGCAACATCTTGCTCACTTAAGTATTTACAGCTACACTTCTTGATCAATAAAGAATTATTTTCTTCTTTTAAATCTTCTAATTCCAACAGAGTTGAATTATGTCTTTTTGACAGCTTATCAAGCTGTTGTTTGACTTTCTTCAACTCAGTGGTCTTAGTTTTAAAATGACCAAGAAGCTCATTGACAGATTCTATAAGTTCAGATCTTGTGAGATTAGAGTATACCTCTGTTTCATTTTCAGAGTCTGTATCTGATTCTGCCTCAGGTGTCTCTTTAACAGATTCGGTTGTAGCCATTAGTCCAACAGCTACATTGGCTTCACCATCAGCATCATCATCTTCAGATCCTGACTCATTATCAAGATCTTCCCAGGTGGCCATCAGACTTTTCTTGATCTGCTTCTTAAACTTGCTTGACTTGAAGGTTGGCCTTTTTGACTTAGATTTCTCCTTCTGCAGTTCTGGACACTCAGCAATAAAATGTCCAGTTTTCTTGCAGTTGAAGCAACCTTTCTGATCCTCCTTTTTTAACCCCTTCCCACTGCTCTTGCTCAGAAATCTCTTGTTCTTCTTAGCAAGGTACTGCATTCTGCTTGAAAGCATAGCCATTTCTTTTGCTAAATCAGGATCCTCTTCTGAGCTTTCAGAAGCTGAAGACTCATTTTCAGATTCTTCAACCTTGAGAGCCTTTGAAGACTTTCCTTTTGATTTTAAAGCAATGGTTTTGGATTTTCTGGCAGAATCATGTTCATTGAGACTTAACTCATGAACCTTGAGTGAGCTTACAAGATCTTCAACACTTAAAGTGTTTAAATCTTTAGCCTCCTCAATTGCAGTGACCTTTGGTCTCCATCTAGAGGGTAAGCTCCTTAAAATCTTGCTAACATGATCAGAAGCTATGTAACTCTTCTTCAATATCTGAAGACCAGATACTAGAGTTTGAAATCTTGAGTACATCTGCTCAATACTTTCATCCTCTTTCATCTTAAATAGTTCATATTGATGAACTAATAGAAGAGCTTTAGCTTCCCTGACCTTTTTGCTTCCTTCGTAGTTAGCACAGAGAGAAGCAAACATGGCTCTAGCAGTAGATTTGTCACTCATCTTCATGTATTCCGTTTTAGGAATAGCAGTGACAAGAGCCCCTCTGATGATATGATGTTTCTTATAGATTTTCTTTTGAGCAGCAGTGTGAAGTTTGCGGTCAATGGCAGCACCTTCGTCATCAAGTTGTAAGTCACCAACACCATCTTCAAGTATGTCCCAGAGTTCTTCATCAAGACCCATGACATAACTATAGAAGTTGCTTTTCCACCAAGAAAATTCTTCAGGATCACCATTGAACTTGGGAATTTTTCCATAATCAGCCTTTCTACTGCTGTTATTGGATCCATATTCATATGGTATAGCAGCACCAGAAGTGGCACCAGAAGAAGACGGTTCACTGGAAGACATGTTTTTCTCTGGATCTTTTCTGTTACACGGTTAAGTGCTAAGACAACAGAGCCGGAGCTCTGATACCAACTGAAGGTGAGAAAAACACAAGAAGGGGGGGTTGAATTGTGTTTTCTTTTCGCAACTCTTGAAGAGTGAGAATCTAATTCCTTTAAACTCAGAGTCTGAATGAGATCAAAGTCTGATAGGAAATTAGGTTCTGATTGCAGCGGAATAATCAAGAGATAAAGAGAGAACAAAGAACACAAGCAATTATACAGGTTCCTTCCACAAACCGGAAGTAGTCCTGTCCCCCTTGTACTTCCAAGGAGAGTTCACTAAAATGTAATATCAAATTACAAGTTGCTCAAACACACAGTATGAGACTTCCTTGCTCAAGCACACAGGCGAGAGACTTCCTTGCTCAAAGACACAACTAAGAGACTTCCTATGCTCAAGGACACAGCCAAGAGACTTCCTTTGCTCAAGCACAAAAGCAAGAGACTTTTACACAATTACAGAAAATTGAATAGAGTTGAAACACTTGACAACAATCAAAATGTGTTTCAATTACAACAAAGACAGACTCTGTTTTACACAAAAGACAGACTCTGTTTTTCTGTGAAACTTAGAGATTCTAGGATACTCAGTTTGTAAGAATCTAAGTTTATGATGTGCTTATGTTAAGACTTAGTTGAATACAAAAGCAGCGCAATGCAGTTTTTCTAAGATATAGAGTCACTAAATTCTTCAAGTCTTCTATCCTTTATATAGGCGTAGGAAAGAGACATTGAGTCCTCCAGCACATCAGAATGATTTCTGAAGCTTGATCAATGACTGTTGATCTGTTGCTTGATTTGGTAATAGCCCTTCAATAGCATCATTTGAATTCCATTCCCTTTGAGGATTAATACCGGTAGACACAGTTGCCAAACTGTACGTGGTAGTGGAGTAGTGGAAACAGAGTTTGTACAACGTACTCTGTACTGGCCTGCAATCTTTGTCTTTGTGCTTCCCACGCTCAAGTTGACTTAGAAGCTAGCCATTACTCCATTAGAGTTTCTTTGTACATAGCAATGCAGTAGAGATCACTTGTTAGGAGATTATCAAATTTGTGGCTTCAGACTCACTGTAGCACTAAGCTTCTGATAATCTTCAGACTCTCTTGGTTTTCAGATTCTGATGGTCTTCAGACTCTGATACAGTCTTCAGACTCTCTTCAGCACAGTCTTCAGACTCTCTTCAGCACAGTCTTCAGACTCTCTTCAGCACAGTCTTCAGACTCTCTTCGATACAGAATCACAAGCAACAGGCTTCTATGGATTTATTGCTCTTTTAACATTGTTCAAACATAATGCTTTCTAAGATACAAATCTTAATTGATATCCTGCATACTTAAACAAATATTAGCAATATCCAATTGACAACTTTTTAATACCTTGTTATCATCAAAACTCAAAACGTGGTATTGCTGAACACCTTTGTTCCAACATACAGTTCTTCAGCAAAAACGATTCGAGTCAGGTATCTCGTAATCAACGCCCCTAACTCTTACAATATAATCATAGGGCGACCTGCTTTTAACCTGTTGGGAGGACTGTTGTCTACAAAGTTCTTGGTAATGAAATATCCCCTAGATAATGGGATGGTGGGAACGGTTAAGGACAACCAGAAAGTCGCCAGAGAATGTTATCACAGCAGCCTACGGCTACAAAAGAAGAAAAAGGATGAAGTTATTAACAAGGATCAAACCGTAAACGTGATAGACCTCGACCCAAGAGAAGATTTCCAGCAACCACGCCTAGAACCAACCGAAGATTTGAAGGAAATATCTATTGGCCCAGAAGATCATCAGAAGACCAAAATTGGAACAACTCTAGATCCAATGGAGGAAGGCGCCCTCATCGCACTTCTGCAAAGGAACCTTGATTTGTTCACCTGGAAACCTTCAGAAATGTCTGGAATAGACCCAAAGATCGCTTGTCATCATCTCTCCGTCAACCCAAACGTGAAACCAGTCATACAACGGAAGAGAAACTTGGGTGAAGAAAGGCGCAAGGCCGTGGATGAAGAAGTTGGCAAGCTAGTAGACGCCCGTTTTATAAGCGAAATCCAATATCCAACATGGTTGGCAAACACTGTGCTGGTAAAAATGTCAAATGGCAAGTGGCGAATGTGTGTGGATTATACCGATCTAAACATGGCTTGTCCTAAGGATCCATATCCATTACCAAATATAGACCATCTGATCGACAACGCATCCGGTTTCAAAACCCTGAGTTTCATGGACGCCTATTCCGGGTATAACCAGATAAGAATGGATCCCTTGGACGCACCCAAGACAGCTTTCATGACCAACAACAAAAATTATCATTATGAGGTCATGCCTTTCGGCCTCAGGAACGTAGGCGCAACCTTTCAGAGTAGCATGGACATGGCTTTCGCCAAGCAAATAGAGCGGAACTTAGAGGTATACATCGATGATTTAGTAGCGAAAACCAAGGAAGACTGCAACCATACTGATGACCTTGAAGAAATTTTAGGGAAGGTGAGAAAGTACAACATACGCCTGAACCCAACAAAATGCTCTTTTGGGGTGCAGGCTGAAAAGTTTTTGGGTTTTCTATCAACAAGCAGAGGCATTGAGGCCAACCCAGATAAATGCCAAGCAATCATCAACATGAGAAGCCCATCCAGCATAAAGGAGGTTCGGCAGTTAACAGGGCGACTTGCAGCCCTGTCGAGGTTTTTATCTTGTGCGGGCGATAAAGCCTTTGCTTCAATAAGGAAGAAGGAGAAGTTTGAATGGACTCCGGAATGCGAAGACACCTTCCAGCAGCTGAAAGTTTTCCTCTCAAACCCGCATGTCCTACATCGCCCCAGTAAAGGCGCTATCCTTTTCCAGTATTTAGCAATCTCTGATAATGCCATAAGTACGGTGTTGGTAGAAGACTCAGACACGGGGGAGAAACCAATCTATTTCATTAGTAGAGTTCTCAAAGGTGCAGAGCTGCGATATCAGAAAATTGAACGCCTGGCTTTGGCCGTTGTAACCACAGCAAGGAAATTACGCCCGTACTTTCAGAGCCACAAGGTCGTAGTCAAATCAAACTACCCCGTTAGGCAGGTACTCAGTAAGCCGGATTTGGCAGGGTGGATGGTAGCATGGTCAATAGAGTTGTCAGAGTACGCCATTCAATTCGTACCAAGAGGCGTAATCAAGTCACAAGTTTTGGCAGACTTCGTCGTGGAGTTCGCCTCCCCACTCGAAGAAGAAGTTCCATATGTATGGCTGTTATCAGTTGACGGCTCTTCCAATCTAAAAGGAAGTGGAGCGAGAATAGTATTAGAAGGACCCAACGAGCTTTTAATCGAGCAATCCCTTCGTTTTGAGTTCAAAGCAAGCAACAATCAGGCAGAGTATGAAGCACTCATCGCCAGAATTACCTAGGCGAGAGAGATGGGAGCTGAGAACTTGCGGGCGAAAAGCGATTCTCAGTTAGTAACTAGCCAAATCACAGAAGAGTATCAAAAAAAGGACGCCCAACTTGTCAAATATTTAGCCAAGGTTCAGAGTTTAGCAGCAGCTTTTAAATTCTTTGAAGCCATTCACGTCCCGAGAGAGCAAAACTCTCGAGCAGACTTGCTCGCCAAGTTGGCCAGCACCAAGAGACCAGGTAACAACATAACATTCATCCAAGAGGTAATCACATCTCCGTGTACGAAAACTTTAGAGGTAAATTCGTTAACAGAAGAGAGTGAAAGGTGGATGGCACCCCTACTGAAGTACTTAACAGGATCTTTCAAAGAAAATGATGAGGATGAGGAGTAGATTGTTTGAAAAAGGGCTTCCAAATTCACCATCATATCAGGGAAGCTTTACAAAATAGGAAAGGCTACTCCAATGCTACGCTGCCTGGCAGAGGGCGAGACGGAGTTAGTCCTTTTAGAAGTTCATGAAGGAGTTTGTGGAAGCCACATCGGAGGACGAGCTCTTGCCGCAAAGCTGCTCCGTGCAGGATATTACTGGCCTACTATGCTTCAATACAGCTGTGAGTATGTTCGAAAATGTGATAAGTGTCAAAGGTTCTCCCACAAGAAACACGCCCCGGCACATGAATTGACATCAGTATACTCGCCTTGGCCTTTCCACAAATGGGAGGTCGACATTGTAGGACCTTTTCTGTTAGCACCAGGTCAGTTGAAATTCCTTATTGTAGGAGTGGACTACTTCACCAAATGGATCGAAGCAGAAGCAGTCGCCAAAATCACAGCTGAAAGGGTAAAAAAGTTTTACTGGAAGAAGATCATATGTCGTTTTGGCCTTCCTAAGCTCATAGTATCAGACAATGGAACTCAGTTCGCTAGTGCTACAGTGGTGGATTTTTGCAAATAGCTGGGAATACAAACAAAATTCGTCTCAGTGGTTTACCCCCAGGCTAACGGGCAGGCAGAATCAGCAAACAAAGTAATCCTAAATGGAATCAAGAAAAAGTTGGAAGTCGCCAAGAGCCTTTGGGCAGAACATCTTCATGAGGTAATTTCTACACCCATTTCTTTTCCTTTATACAAATCCTCCAATGGTAAGGATCACATAGTGACAGCATGACAAGTGCAAATTATTCGACATAATAAGTACAGGTACTTTGGTCTTATCATACAACACCACATTCTACAACCAAGGAAGCACCGTTCACAATGGTCTATGGCACCGATGCGATGCTTCAAGTCGAGATAGACACTTCTTCATGGAGGCGCGATAATTTTTCTGAAGAAGGTAACTTTAGGAATAGTCTAAGGAAATTAACAAGTAATTTTTGCAGGTGTTTCGTCAATTTCTGTTATCTCGCTTGTTTTTTCTGTTTGAACTTATAAACCGAATTTCTTGTAAGAAGCAAACAAAGTAGGTGTCCGATGTAGCTTGGACATGATCGATGAAGTCAGGGAACAAGCTCACATCAGAGAGTTCGCTGCCAAGCAGAGAGCAGCCCGCCGATACAACTCTAGAGTTATTCCCAGAGAAATGAAGGTAGGCGACCTCGTGCTGAAAAAAGTTGTCGCCCCAACCAGAATTGGAAAGCTACTTCCAAACTGGGAAGGTCCTTACAAGGTCAGAGAAAAGTTCCCTCACGGAGCCTATAAATTAGAAGAGCTGAACGGGGAAGCAATGCCACGTACCTGGAATGTGGTCAACCTACGTCATTATTATAGTTAGAGCCTTATAGGCCAGCTTTTTATTTTCTTTTCGTATTTGTATTTCTTTTTCAACTGGACCAGCAATATGTTATTCTTTCTGTTACTCGTTTAATAAAAAGGGATAGAGCAGCACTCCTTTCCCCTGCAAGGGCAGGGGTTTTTAACGAGGCACCCTATCTCCTTCAAAAAAAATACGTGATGATTTATCCCTTTTGCTTACTTTTTAGCGCAATCCAGTAAGACGCCTTGTAGTGCAATCCAGTAAGACGCCTTGTAGCGCAATTCAGACAACCCACGGAGGTTAACTGTATTTCGCCAAGTTGCGAAGTTTCAAAAGGAAAAAACTATTAAGTTGAGTTGAATTTGCATTGTCCAGTCAAACTATTAAGTTGAACTATGATGTTGTTTATGATGTTACTTGATTATTATTATGATATATGCTGATGAAGTTATGCTGTTAATTATAATTGTTGAATACTATGTTTAATGTTTATGTTATGAGAATCTCACCCCCTTCTGCTGGAATTGCCGCCTTGTGGACAAGTGCAGGTGATTAAGCTTTGTTGCTGTTGCTGTCGTGAGTGGCTACCCTCACAGTGTCCTTAGGTGCTCTGATACGTAACGGGATGGGAACCTTTATGTTTAATTTCTATTCCTTACGTATTGATTATAATTTAAGTTTTATGTTGACTTATGTGAGACGTATTTATGAGGCCTGCGTGCCAAAACGATTTGTTAACATTAAATTTTATCCGCTGCGATGTTAGAACAGTTTTGACTAGAATAAATGTTTATTTATTTCCTTTGAGAATTTAATGAGATGTAGCATCCCGTTTTATATGATACTCTGATTCATTTTTTGAAATTTTAATTTTTGGGAAAACTGGGTGTTACATGAATCACATGAGACTCATCATACACATACTTCCGCAACTGAGATACATGAAACACATCATGAAGATTCGACAAGGACGGTGGTAACGCAATCCGATACGCTACAACCCCAACTTTCTCTACAATCTCAAATGGTCCAACAAAACGAGGAGTCAACTTCCTACACTTCAAAGCTCTCCCAACACCAGTTACATGATTCACTCGCAAAAACACATGATCACCAACCTGAAACTCAATATCCTTCCTCCTCTTATCATGATAGCTCTTATGTCTACTCTGAGACGCTTTCATCTTCTCTTGAATCATTCTAATCTTTTCTATAGTCTCTTGCACCAACTCCGGTCCCAACAAGGCACTCTCGCCTCACTCATACCAACACAACGGCGTCCTACACCTCCTTCCATACAAAGCCTCAAACGGCGCCATTCCGATACTAGAATGAAAATTGTTGTTGTAAGTAAACTCAATCAACAGTAAACATTCGATCCAACTGGCACCTTGCTCTAAAATACAAGCCCTCAACAGATCCTCTAAACTCTAAATAGTCCTCACCGTTTTCCCATCAGTCTAGGGATGATAAGCAGAACTCAACCTCAACTTGGTTCCCAAAGAAGCTTGCAAACTCTCCCAAAACTTAGAAGTAAACCTCGGATCCCGATCCGACACAATACTAGAAGGAATTCCATGCAGCCTCACAATCTGCTCAATGTAGATCTCAGCCAACTTCGCCACAGACATACCAGTCTTGATAGGAATGAAATGTGACGACTTCGTCAAACGATCTACGATTACACAAATCGAATCAAAACCCTTAACGGTCTTCGGAAAAGCTCCAACAAAATCCATAGAGATACTATCCCACTTCCACTCAGGCACAAACAACGGTTGCATTAAACCTGACGACCTCTGATGTTCAATCTTCGACTTCTAACAAACCAAACAAGCATAAACAAACTCGGCGATCTCTTTCTTCATTCCAGGCCACCAAAACAACTTCCTCAAATCCTGATACATCTTAGTCGTTCCTAGGTGAATACTCAGACTACTCCTAGGACCTTCTTCCAAAATCTTCTTCTTAAGATCAGGTACACCCGGTACACAAACTCGATCGCAAAACATCAAAATGCCGTTCTCATCCAATCTAAAATCCACACCTTTACCTTGATTAACCAACACCACTTTAACCACAAGTTCCAAATCTTCCTTCTGACCACACTTAATCTCTTCCAAAATATTGCTAGTCAGTTTCAACATTCCCAACCTCACACCATTCGGTGTCAACTCACTAACCAAACTCAAATTCTGAAACTGCTTAATCAACTCCAACTCTTTGACCATTAAAGCGGACATATGCAAAGTCTTCCTACTCAAAGCATCTGCTACCACGTTAGCCTTTCCAGGATGATAACTCAACTGAAAATCAAAATCTTTAAGATATTCCAACCATTTCCTCTGCCTCATATTCAACTCTTTCTGATCAAACAAATACTTCAAACTCTTGTGATTACTAAACACTTCAAACTTAGAACCATAAAGATAATGCCTCCAAATCTTCAAAGCATACACAACTGCCGCCAATTCCAAATCATGAGTCGGATAATTCTTCTCATGCACTTTCAATTGCCTCGAAGCATAAGCCACAACTTGACGATTCTGCATAAGCACACCACCAAGACCCATCTTAGAAGCATCACAATACACAACAAATGATTCCTTCGGATTCGGCAAAATCAACACTGGAGCTGAAGTCAACCTCTTCTTCAACTCTTGGAAACTCTTCTCACACTTGGCATCCCAAACATAAGCTTGTCCTTTCCGAGTCAACTACGTCAATCGCAACGTTAACTTAGAGAATCCCTCAATAAACCTCCGATAATGACCTGCCAATCCAAGAAAGCTTCTAATCTCAAAAACAGACTTAGGTGATTCCCCTTGCAACACTGCACCAACCTTCGCCGGATCTACGACAATACCTCCCTCAGAAATCACATGACCAAGGAAACTCACTTCCTACAACCAGAACTCACACTTCGACAACTTAGGATATAACTTGCTCTCTTTCAAGACACGTAGCACAATCCTCAAATGCTCAGCATGCTCCTCCTCAGACTTAGAATACACCAAAATATCATCAATGAACACCACCACAAAATGGTCCAGATAAGGATGAAACTTCCTATTCATATACTCCATGAAGACACCTGGGGCATTAGACACTCCAAATGGCATCACAGAATACTCATAGTGTCCATACCTTGTTCGGAACGCGGTTTTTGATATATCTTCCGTCTTCACTCTAATCTGATGATATCCTGACCTCAAATCAATCTTACTAAACACTTTCGCACCAACCAACTGATCCATCAAATCATCAATCCTCGGAAGCGGATACCGATTCTTAATCGTCACCTTGTTTAACTGCCGATAATCCACGCACAACCTCATGCTTCCATCCTTCTTCTTAACCAACAACACAGGAGCACCCCACGTCGAAACACTCGGCCTAATGAACTGTTTCTCAAGCAAATCCTCCAACTGCTTCTTCAACTCACCCAACTCAGATGCAGACATCCAATACGGTGCAATCGAGATAGGACTCGTTCCTGGCACCAAGTCAATTGCAAATTCAACTTCTCTCTCCGGTGGCAACTCAGTAACGTCCTCCGGAAAAACTTCGGGAAACTCTTGCACTACCGACAATTCACCAACACCTTTCTCCTTACTTTCCTTCAAGGAAGCAAACAACATGAACACACTAGCTTCACCATCAAAGGACTTCTTCACTTGCTCCGCGGTTAGCAAACCTCCACTTACCTCAGCTACCGGCTTCAAAAACGTCACACTCTTGGTTGAACAATTAATGCTAACACCAAAAGCTAACATCCAATCCATACCAAAAATCACATCCATATTCTTCAACGGAAGACACACAAGATCCAACTTGAAATCCACATTACCAAAATTAACGGGACACTTAGCACATACCAAAGAAGTAGTCACCGAACCATTGGCCGGGGTATCAATGACCATTCCTCGCGACAACGGAGACACAACTAAACCCAAACGCTCAACACAACTAACCGAGATAAAAGAATGAGTAGCACCAGTATCAACAATTGCAATAAAATGAGTACTATTGATAAAACACATACCTCAGATAAGATTATTTGGCTGCTCCACCTCTTCCGCATTCAAAGCAAAGACCTTTCCCGCCGCCTTCTTTGGCTTGGTACACTTGGTACTAATATGACCCTTCTCACCATAATTGTAACAAGTAATCTCCTTCTTGCACTCAAAAGACTTGTGACCCTGTTGTCCACACTTGTAGCAACTCTCATTCTTCTTACAATCATTAGAGTAGTGACCCAAAGTTCCACACTTGAAACACTTGACATCCGCTAAATTCTGCTTGGAGCCTCCACCATTCACTTTCTTCTTCCCTTTGTCCTTGTTGTACGGTTTTCCGAAACCATGACCCTTTCCTCTCTTCTCATTCATCGCCTTGTAATGATTCGCCTTGGCCTTACCAGCATCATCAAACATCCGACACTTGTGCACCAAAGTATCAAAATCTCTAATCTCTTGAACACACATATACTGATAGATGTCGAGCCTCAAACCGCTTTCAAACTTCACACACTTAGAAACCATGGCATCCTCTGCATTGATGTACGGGCAAAACCTATAAAGCTCCTCATTCTTCGCAGCATACTCAGCCACATATAAACTCTCTTGCTTCAAGTTCAAGAATTCCACTTCCTTCTTAGTCCTCAAATCTTCCGGAAAGTACTTCCTCAAGAACTCACTCTTGAACCTAACCCAAGTCACAGCCTCTTCACCAATCTCAAGTCTTCCCTTAGCATGCATCCACCAAAACTCGGCCTCCTCAGCAAGCATGTGCGTAGCCAACCGCACCTTCTGATCATCACTAGTCACCATAGCACGGAAGATGCTCTCCATGCCTTGCACCCATGTCTGAGCTCCCTCCGGGTCAAACCTTCCCTTGAACGTTGGCGGATTGTTTCTCAAGAAACGATCGAGCCTCCGCTCATCAGCTTCTCCCTCATTCCGATGACCAACTGCTGCCTGCTCATTGGCTTGAGCCAACACTTGTGCCATTGCAGCCAAAGCCTCTGCAATCGCCGCATCATCTCTACCACCAGCCATCTCACTTCTACACTAAACCAAACCAAAAGATAAGAACAACAGCACAACAAAACAAGTACCGAAGGTAACTCAATACCATTCGTGAACAAACAGGAAATTCAACGAATACTAGTCCGGACAAGACTGACCACGACTCTGATACCAACTTGTAACACCCTATTCCTATTAAACGGTAAAACACGCGAATATACGAACATATTCTAGAAATAGATGTTACGGCATCAACAAAGTCCAAAATTCACATTTATAAATTATCATGATTCATAAACATAGCAGCGGAATATATCAAACATATAAACAATATCTCCAATCTCATGATAATAAATACATAATCTCATCCTCAACATCGGATATAAATCAACATGTTATAACTCCTCGGATCAACATAAAGATAAACAAAATCCAACATATAAACGTTATCCTAGATCAGAGCCCTAGTCTAGATGCGCGCAAAAAGAAATAGAGGACTCCTGCTCCTCAACAACATCAAGCAAACAAGCTACTAATCATGCACTCCATCTACCCGTCCGCACGGAAAGATAGGTGGTAAACCATTGAGGGTTAGCATTACATCAACATAATTCACAAAGCAAATAATTAGGAATATCATGTATATAATGAATACTAAACAGTGTAAACATCCTCATATATACAATCACTCAATATTCCAATATCATTCCAATTCATCGATTCAAGTTCACATGAACCAAATGCATTAACCACATATCACGACTCAATGCAATTCACCAAACAAATGTATGCAATGTTCTAGACTAGTCTAGATGCATGTGGTACCAAGTCTCCTCAAGGTCGTCACCTTTGATGCAACAAAAACATCATATGTAAGGTTTCACTCCCCGCCTTACGTTGGACATAAGTCCGTCACCAAACAATGAATGCATGAACATATGACTCGACTCAGTGCATATGTTCATACAATAGTCACCTCAACAATCAACATGCATATAACATTATGCAATCATCACCAAAACAATGCATATACAATTATGCGATCATCACCATCATTCAACAAGTATGCACACACCGACATACAATCAACATATATCATTCATTCACAAATCTCCATTTAATCATATAAGATCAGTCACAAAAGGTTGCCAAACAATTAGTCTTTAAACTAAGTTTCCACAAAGTTCTACTCACAATTCACAATTTTGAAAATATTTGAAGTAATGAATCAAAACCAACCCAACAAGGTTACTTGCCTAAGTCATGTATACTCTTAAGTCACAATTATATGTAGTAGAGGTTACATAAGCCTTTCATCGGCCAATCACGATGAATTCGCAAAAATCACGAAGTTCGTCTCACTTTGTCATTTTTCCAAAATTCTAAGTTTTCAAAACAAAACAAGACATAAGCCAATGGAACCAATTGAAATCATTTTTAGAATACATATAAACAAGGTACAAGCCTAATCCCACTTTGTTTCTTTGAAAAAGATCCATTTCGGAAAAATTCATGTTCTTGAGCATTATTCAAATTCAAGTTCGATTTCACAAAATTCAATTCAATTCAGCCATGGAGAAGTTCCAGTGAGATTAAGTATGCAAACAGTGTTTATATGTGTTGAAAGGAACATTAAGAACCCTAGCCCCAAATTCACAAAATTCATCCCAATGATGAAGAACCCTAGCCCCAAATTGATCCCAATTCACAAATTCACAAAATCAAGTTTAGTAGAGTTTTTTATGCCGGAGAAGTTTGTATAATTTGCCTTGGGTGTGATAAGTGATTATAGCTTTTCATCTGTGTGAATTTGAAGACGAAGGACTGAGCTAACAGTTTGTAGGAGGAGCCACTTAACAAAATTATTCATAGTTAATTTGCCAAATTGCCAAGCACACAATTTCTCTGAAATGGTCTTGTTTAGCATGCTATAAATTGTTGTTGGTGATATATGAAAGCTAGTAGGAGCAATGAAATGCCTTGTTCAACGACCATGGGAATGTCTTGAACAAATAAGTTCATAATCATTTTTTTTAACAAATAAGTCATAATGCTTCTAGCTTTTGCGTATAATTTGTTTTTGAACAAATAAGACATAACCACTTTTTTTAAACAAATAAATTATAATCATTGAAAACCAATTTTTTTTACCAATGTCACTGAAAAATGGGTTTTTTTAAACGATGACTAAAATCCGGTTTGAAAACGGTTCAAGAATAATCCGGTTCAAAAACTGGTTGAAAATAAGTAAACCGGTTTAAAATTGTAAACCGGTTAGAAATAAGTAAACCGGTTCAAAACTGTATACCGGTTTTGAACTGATTCTAAACTGAACTGAAATTGGTTTGAAAAATTATCCAGTTTTTATTCAAGTGGATTTTAAGAACTAAACCAAACTATTAATCCGGGATGAGGTTACAGTTCAGTTATGAACCACGAACACCCCTAGTTACAGCAAAGCATGAATAGATATTGATACCAATGTTATTGGATTGGTGAAAGAAAGTACAAGGGACAAGAGTATTAGGCCAGCTGTTGAGCCCATTCGCAAGGGATCCAGAGTGTAGAAGTCACCGCATGGACTTCTGATTTTGTCATGAAGAAATAATTACATTTTTGTACTTGTTTAAGTCATTTCAATTCTATTATAAGTTAGTTCTAGAAGCTTGACTGTAATGAATATTGATGTACACCTATCCCTTGATCCATCAATTAGGGAAACATAAAGGGGCTTTATATACCCCACTAATGATTGAATTTATCAGGCAGTTTATTCTCAGTTTTCTTATATCCTCTTTTATTCCCTTCCTTTATTTCTGGAGCCATCCCCAGCTAAAATTGAAGAAAATTAATAGCGAACCTAACAAACTTGTGCTTTTATTTACCTTCACATGCCTCCTAAACCGTGTTCCCCGCCATGAAAACCAGAATCAGCTTCACCTAGCCAAAATTTCCAAAATTACCCTCTCAAGTTTCGATGGATCAAATCCATTGGATTAGATCTCCCAAGCGGAACAATTATTTGATCTCAGACATACACCCCTTTACCAACGCCTCGCTGTGTGGCTCTTGTAACACCCCGTTTTCCCAACATAAAATTTCATAACAAATAATCAGAGTTTTTTTTTCCCACATAAACGGAATGCTACACTTCTTAAAAATCATAAATGGAATAAATAATAATTTATCCTTCATAAATTGGTCAACATAAATATTCAAAAACTTCGCAGCGGATTTTAATTCAACAATATAATTAGTCTTGGCACGAAGGCCTCATCAAAACATCTCGTAATAATCCAAAACTAAATCACAGTCATGTAAAATCATAAGCAATACGTAAGGAATAGAAAATAGCAACAAAAGTTCTCATCCCGTTACGTATCAGAGCACCTAAAGACACAGTGAGAGATAGCCACTCACGACAGCAATCAACAGCTACTTATTCTCGATCACCTGCAAGTTACTCATACGAAGAGCAACATTTCCAAGCAGAAGGGGTGAGATTCACAAACAATAATGTTAAGCATATAATTCACCAATTATATTTAACAACATAAACATCATCAACATATCATAACAATGGTCATGTAGCATCATTATCATCATCATAATCAACTTCAGAATCAACATCAATATCAACTTCATAAATCAACTTAACAACTTGACTCGACAATGCAACTTAACTCGACTATGCAACTCTATCATTTTACTCATGCATGTGGTACCATTCTAGGGCATAAGCCCTCGTCGCTTTTGAGCATAAATATACTCCTAGGGCATGAGCCCTCGTCGCTATTGAGCAAAAGCTCCTAGGGCATGAGCCCTCGTCTCTAAATGAGTATGCATGGACTCAACATCTTAAAACTTAGACAACATGAACGTCTTATATGACTCCAATAATTTGGATCAACATCTCACATCTTAGACCGACACATGCAGCTTTAATCAATAGTAAACAGCAACATGGCAGCACATCAATAATCTCAAGATATAACAATGTCAAAATGTAATCATCGTCTCAAAACATCACTTATAATTCACATAATGCATATACGATTATATATATCATCAGTAACAACATTAAATCATCTTATAACAACATCACAGATCATCATTAATATTATATTCAAACATCAACAATTCATCATATAACATCATATTCAAACATCAACAATTCATCATATAACATCGTATTCAAACATCAACAATTCATCATGCGTTTTTGTAAAAACATAATAAATTAAACATAACATATTTTCATGTCAAACCAAGGATACTAGAAAGATATCACAATTATCAACAACTTTCATGTTTATATCAAAGACCAATTTAAAACAGAGACGAGTGAAAAAGACGCAAAAACATGAAACAGAGAATGTTGTCACCGTACAATTTCGCTAAGACCTCCTTGGAGTATTTTCATGTTTACGTCAAACCAAAGTCATTGGAAAGCTAACAAAATTATCTAAAACTTTCATGTTTACACCCAAGGCCAATTCTGTACCGATCAATACTAGTTTTTGTTTCAAATTCGAAAAAAGCTGTGCAGAAAGTCCATAAAAATTCACTGTGACATACGTGCAGTAATTTGACCATAACTCAAGTTCTAGAAATCTTTTTGACGTCAGACCAACGACATTAGAAAACTAACATACATACCTACAACTTTCGTGTTTACACCTAAGACCAATTTTGTACCAATCAATACCAATTTTCGTTTCAAATTTCGGGACAGAGGTAAAAAAAATCAGAAAAAGCAACTTATATTCAAAATCATCACAATCATCAACAACAACTCAACATAATTCATACCCAATTCATAATATGACATTGACAACAATAATCATCAACAACCACAACTCATAATCATGAATCTAACCACAAATCGACAACAACATAACATAAATCATCCATTATCACTCTTAACCCTAATTCTCCAATTCTCAAAAACTAAACCTACAACATGTTAAATGAAATTTTCAGAATCATAGACTCAAGATTATTGAATGATAGTCCCACTCTTACCTTAGGTTGGTTGATTTACAGAACTCTACAAGCTTCTCCTCTTTATCTCCCAAAAACTGCTTATACGTGCTCTCTGTTTTCTGTTCTCTGTTTTCTTGTTCTAACCATAATTCTCTAATGTTCTCCTCTATATATAACCACCAAGAGTTTGTTTCTCACTAAATCTTTTAACCTAACAAACTCCTCCATTTACCAACCTACCCTTATGCCTCATTAAATCAAATCTAATTAGATTCATCTACTTTTTATGTTATAACAACCTACTAATAAATATTAAAAATCATCACATAGCAAATATTCAAATAAAATATTTAAAATAACATTAAACTCGATATAATAAATAAATAATAAAAATAGGGCGTTACAGCTCTCAGCTGGTTCAAGTGGTTATCGGTCAACATCCACCTTACGACCTCGGAAGCGCTCACACACGCACTGGAGTTACGATTCAGTTTCTCGTCAAACGAGAATCACCAAGCCGCTCTTTTCAAAATTCAGCAACACACCTTCGTCCGGGGGCGGTTCTAAGGCCCGGCGAGCTTGGGCAGTTTCCCGGAATCCGGCCCAAAAAAGTTTCAATTTCTTATCTAAATTCCTCTGAAGGCAAAGGTGAAGGAAAAGAGTAATGTTTATTGAAGTTTTCATTGCAAATGCTTAGTTTCGGTTGCAAATAATTCTTATCTTGAAGAATTGAACTCTTTACCAATTTACAATTTGTCAAAGGAATTGATTTTGTTTGATACTATGTCGAAATAAAGGCGTGTATCGAGAACATAAGCCTATTGTTGAAAACAAAAATGGCACAAACATACAAATTTCGACAAAGAAACAAACTTTCGGCTTTGAAATCAACAGAACAATACAAAGCATTGCCGAATCATTACAAAATTAAACATTGTTATGTCACAACACAAATACATAACAACACCAACACAAAAAGAAGCAAATGGCAGCTTGGTTTTTTTTAATTAAATCAAAAACGCCAACTAAATGGGCTAGAATACAAGATGTCGAATACAGCTCTACACCTACTAGTAATTCGACATGCCAGTAGATTCCGGGAAAAACCTAAGCAAAGCTAGAACCTTGCATCCTCCAAGAAACGGAAATGAACGAGGAACCAAGCAATCTCGATGTCAAGGTGACAAAGAAGACAAATGTCCATCGTCGAATATTCTTCGTCATTTACTGGAAAAGGTCAAAAGAGTATCCATCACCAAAGAAAGAGCTTCAATCTAGGAGAATATAGAATGGTTGAGGATGCGGAGGAGTGAGAAATGAAAGAAACTGCACAAAAAGGGACTTTATAAACAAAGAGGACATGTGGGAACTTTTCACTTTCCTGGAAAATATTAACTGTCAAAGAGCCGAACAAGTTCGTGGGATAGTAAAATTGAAGAGTCCCGAGCAAGATGAGTTAATGAGCGAGAGGCGCCATGATGGCGGAAGTGGGAAACCACGCAAAAGCTAAGGATAAATAAATGTGGGGCACGTGGCATCCAGAGGTACCATCAATCTTTTCTAAAACTACTGAAAGTAATGGCCCACGAAATCACGGAGTAATGGAATCCAAAAGAAACTGAAAAGATCATGTTTGGAGTGTAATGAGTGAGATGACGTCATATTCTCAAAATAACTCGAGGCATTATTCAAAAATGCCAACAGACTCATTTGAGTCGTTTCGTCGAAAATGGCAATTTTGGGGGGCATTTTGTTAGCCTGTAATTTCAACAGACTCATTTAATATAGTCAACATTTGTTTAACCTTTAACATTGTAGGAATCAAAAGCTTCCTCATTTCAAATTGGAGGATTTCGACAAGACATTAAGCCTAGCGTGCACAGTCAGAGTTTCGACAAAGCAAGGCTGAAAGAACGATCGCGTCAAAGTCAAGTATTCAAGGCGGGAAAGCAAGATTTCAAGCCTAAAGACGGTTTCCTTAGTGGGAACGTGGGGCAAGCGGTTGTCCAAGATGGAAGAAGTGATAATCATGGGATTAGTGGTTCGCTAGTTAGGTTTTTAGTAAAAATAAGTGTTTCCAAATCGGAAAAATGGGTCGCAAATCATTTATTGAATTCTACCACACTCAAACTACCGGCGTCTAGGGAAACGAGCTATACAAAATGTACGTAAACTGATTTGTAGACCATCCTTTATTTTTAATGGGCTAAAATATGCTTTTGGTCCCTGCAAATATAGCAAGTTTTGGTTTTGGTCCCTGGTAAAAAAAAAATTGAAATCCATCCCTACAATTTTTTTTGTTTTTTGAAATAGTCCCTGAACCCACTTTCTTGCTTATTTGGCACCATTTTGCTTAGATGGCACTTGCTAACTGTATATAAACTATACACGTCACATTTAATCTGATTTAAATAAATAGAAAATAAATTAATATATCAAAAAATGTTTTTATTTATTTTTATATTAGTTTTTGTTTGTTTTAGTTTTAATTTCAATTATTTGCTCAACAATTTTTCATGATCAAAATCACAGTTCTTCGCCAATGTCTCCTCCACGCCTCTCAACAGCTTCAATTCCAGGAAGTAACAACAAAATCAATTGTTTTCATTATTTCTTACCAAAATTCATAATCTCCATGTGTTTTTTTTGTTGAAATAATCTTCATGTGTTCTTCACCTTCAAAATCCAAGACCTCCCATTCTCTTCACCTTCATCTTCGACTCTTCACCTTGCATCTCACTCCCTCATTCTTGTAATTCTCACCTTGCATCTTCCGTTGATAGAGTTCACGTACAATAACAGTTATCATTCTAGTATCGGAATGACACCTTTCGAGGCTTTGTATGGTCGGAGATGTAGAACTCCGTTGTGTTGGTTTGAGTCAGGTGAGAAAGTGGTTTTAGGACCAGAAATTGTCCAACAGACTACAGAGAAGGTAAGAATGATTCAAGAAAAGATGAAAGCGTCGCAGAGTCTACAAAAGAGTTATCATGATAAGCGTATGAAAGACCTTGAGTTTCAAGAGGGAGATCATGTATTCCTAAGAGTTACTCACATGACTGGTGTTCGTCGTGCATTGAAGTCAAAGAAGTTAACCCCGAAGTTTATTGGCCTGTATTAGATATCAGAAAGAACTGGAACGGTGGCGTATCGAGTGGGTTTACCGCCGCACCTTTCGTATTTGCATGACGTGTTTCATATGTCGCAACTTCGGAAGTATGTTCTGGATCCAGCTCATGTGATCCAAAGGGATGATGTGCAAGTTAGAGATAACCTTACGGTTGAGACCTTATCAGTGAGTATTGAAGGCCGTGAAGTGAAGAAGTTGAGAGGCAAGGAGATACCTCTTGTGAAAGTCGTTTGGGACGGAGCGACTAGTGAAAGCTTGACGTGGGAGCTAGAGAGTAAGATGCTGGAATCCTATCCAGAGTTGTTTGCTTGAGGTAATTTTCGAGGACGAAAATTCTATAAGTTGGGGAGAGTTGTAACGCCCTATTTAATTATTTGATTATTTTATTGGATTTAGAGTCTATTTATATGATTTATAAGATTTAAGTGATTTATATGATTTATGAGGTGTGTTGTGATTTTATTAAGTGACTTATTTTATTGTTTAATAAAATAAGATTTTAAAATAAAATAAATATTAAGTTGTGGGGCTGTTTTGGAAATTAGATAGAATTATGAGGGAATAAGTGAAATAAGATAAAATAGATAGAAGAGATATAAAAGGGAAAGCCTAGATTTAGAAACAGACAGTACGTACAATTCAATTTTTGGTAGAAAAAGGGAGAAAACTAGAAGTGAAGAACCAAGAGGCTGCTGCTCCAATTTTCTTAAGGTAAGGGTGAGCCTAGCATTACAATTTCATTAAAACATGTAATTCATGATTATAGTTAACAGATTATAGGATTAATTCATGTAAATTGAGAATTTGGGAATTAGATCAAAAGTGATGAATTGATGATTAGATGATGAAAAACAGTACCATTGTTGTAGAAAACTGTTTACAGATCATAGGGTAACCCTTATACATCATTATAGTCGAATTTGGGGAGGAACATGATGAAAATTGGGACGTAACCCCGTAACTATTCTGTCATCGCTCTCCGTGGCGAAATATGTCTCGCCTGGCGAAGCATCCCAGAAATTCATCGCTCGCCGTGGTGAAATATGTCTCGCCTGGCGAAGCAGCCCAGATTTTGAGCTCGCCATGGCGAAATATGTCTCGCCTGGGCGAGAGATGTCTCGCCTGGGCGAGATATGTCTCGCCTGGCGAAGCAGCCCAGATTTTGAGCTCGCCATGGCGAAATATGTCTCGCCTGGCGAAGCAGCCTAGATTTTGAACTCGCCATGGCGAAATATGTCTCGCCTGACGAAATACACAACATCAGTACCCTTGTTTCGTGATCTTGTGTTCTTTCGAAACGAATTGTTATGAGATGACCCCTGGGTTAGAATTAAGCGTTACTGCAATAGTAAAGATGACTTGTAAAGCTGTTAATTAATGTTTGATTTTGTTAGTAGTGACATATATAATTGTGTATGCTTTCTTTTGAACTATAAGAGATGAATTATGTGACCGTTTATGATATTGATATATCTTGAGATTTGATGTGCTGCCATGCTGCTATTTATTATTGATTAAAAGCTGCATGTGTCATTCTAAGTTTATGAGTTGTGATCCAAATTATTGGAGTCATTCATGTTGTCTAAGTTATAAGATGTGGAGTCCATGCATAATCATTCAGAGACGAGGGCTCATGCCCTAGGAGCTTATGCTCAACAGAGACGAGAGCTCATGCTCTAGGAGTATTTTTATGTTCAAACAGCGACGAGAGCTTATGCCCTAGGAGTATATTTATGCTCAAATAGCGACGAGGGCTTATGCCCTGGATTGGTACCACATGCATGAATAAGATGTTTAAGTTGCATAGTCGAGTCAAACTGTTAAGTTGAACTATGATGCTGAATAATTATGATGATTATGATGTTGATTAAGATGTTATATGACTATTGTTGTGAATGTATTTGATGTTTATGTTGTTAAATATAATTATTGAATTATATGTTTAATGCCATTGTTTTGTGAATCTCACCCCTTCTGCTTGAAAATGTTGCTCTTCATATGAGTAACTTGCAGGTGATTAAGCTTATAGCTGATGTTTGATGTTGTGAGTGGCTACCCTCACTGTGTCCTTAGGTGCTCTGATATGTAACGGGATGAGAACCTTTATAACTATCTTATATTCCCTACGTATTGATTATGATTTAATATTAATAAGTTTCAGTTGAATTTATGTTGAGAAGTTTTGATGAGGCTTGGGTGTCAAACTATTTTGTTAATTTGAATTTTAATCCGCTGCGAAGTTTTGAATAATTATGATTATTATTTTATGAAGGATTAATTGTTATTTATTCCATCTGAGATTTTAAGAAATGTGACATTCCGTTTATACGAGAAACTCTGATTATTTATTTATTTAAGAAATTTTTACTTTGGGAAAACGGGGTGTTACAACCACACTTATTATGAATGAAAGTGAATGAATCAATTCTCATTAATTGTGATCAAAGTAATGTTACAGCTTATATAGGAGAAGAGAAACACTATAGTAACTATGCTACACTAACTGTACACTCTAATATATGTTGTGAAAGTGACTCAAAATTAGAGTTTGGAGGCAAAAATGATGTTTGCTGGAAAAGGCCAAATCGGCGCCCGAACTGTGGAGTCCAGGGCCCGAATTGGCTGCCTGTTGGAGCAGCTCTATTCGGCAAAAATCGGCACCCGAATTGCCCAATTTGGGGCCCGAATTTACGCGCAGTGGATATTTCAGAAACGTATTTTTGGGCCAGATTTGTTACAATTTTATGGGAGTTACTTTTACTATAAATATAGGCTTTGTATTAGAGCAAACCTTGAGATAGAGGGGGCTGAAACAAGGTTTAGAAAGACAACAACAAAACTAGGGTTTGTATAGAGTTTGTCTCTTTGGAACAAACACTAGGGATTGAGGGTTGATTCACCTTGGGAAACACTATTAGGATTGAGTCTCTTGGTTACGGGAAGAGATTGGGACTTTGGGTAGAATTAGGCGGAAGACTTATTCTTGTAACTCATTGACATCTCTTTTGTAACGTTACTCATCATATAGTGAAACAGAGGGCTGCTCTCTCCCCCAAATTAGGTCAATTTGGACTGAACTGGGTAAACAAATTCTTTTGTGTTCTCTCTTCTTTTCTCTCGTTGTTTTCTACTTTTGCTTGTGATTATAACTGTTACCCACTTGTATTGGTTGCTTGATTATTTCTTGCTCCACACATCAAGTATTTATTGGTGTGATTTTTTCCATCGAATTCGCAACAATATAATTAGGTAAATGTAACAAACTAATAACTTGTATAACAAGTTATCTTCATATTTAGGGTTTGGTATCCACTAATGTCTTCACTATACCATAACTCTCTCTCTCTCCCTCCCTCCCTCTCTCCCTCCCTCCCTCACTCTCTCTCTCTCTCACTCCCGCCCTCCCTCTCATTCTTTATCTGAACAACAACAATATATTTATATTCAAGAAACCCAGATTTGTATTTAATCTTAAAACAGATTCATATTCTTCTAGTTTGTTGTAACCAAAAAAAATATATATTCTTTTAGTTTGTTATAAAATTTGAATTATATTCATTGATTCGATTCTAATAACAAAGATGAACAAGTTGTTATTTAATTCAAGAAACCCAGATGTAGTATTCATGTGAATCAGATGAACAAAGATGAATTGAATTATTTAATTGATTCATATTCCTCTGTTACGGTTTGTATTAAATCGTAAATCACCTCTTTTTCTTATTTATTTTTTATATATAAAAAAAAACTTCTTTTTCTTAACCGATTTGAATTCTTCTATTCTTATTTTTAACCAATTATGTTGTTTTTATTTTTCTATTTGAATTATCAGTTTGGGTGTTGTGTTGTCACTGTCTTTTGTCTCTTTGCTTTAGTGGTAATGTATCAGTTTTGGGGGGTTAAAAAGTGTTTTTGTTAGTGCGTTTGTTTGTTTTGGTCCTGTAGGTAAATCAATGATATTTTTTAGGTCAATAGAAAGTGTACACCAAGAATCCTGCTCTTCACCCAGCACAAAACACTCCCGCCCTGCAGGCAGGACGATTTTGCCCCTGCGCATATTAACTCACGCAAGTGTAAAAGTGTGCACTAGTTAACATGCGCAGCATGGCTTAAGTTGTGCAAGCGTAATTTATGTTATGCACACTCACGCAAGTGTAACGCACTGCGCTAGTTAACTCACGCAGTGCGTATTATGCATTGAATGTCATTAATGATCCGTAATTTTTACACGCTCATAATTGAACCGAAAAACGCCAGTTTAACAAGATTATCGGATAATACGACATAATCGATCAAAATTACACAAAAACATTGTTTTTATCACAATCACATAATCACACATAACGATCCAAACGGTCCAAATTTCACAAATTCGCCGGTAATGACCCGTAATCACTTAAACACACTTAATGACACGTAAACGATCCAAATTACACCAATTTGTCCATAAATCTTGAAAATCACATAATCTCACATAAACGGTTAAAATTACCGAAATTCATCGTTAAATTACATAAACACAAATTCATTAAATTTCAATAATACGGACACAAGTTCGTAGAAATTACGATATTACACGTTAATAAATATTACATTTCAACGGATCGGACATAAAGATGTAAAGCGTTATCTTCAACCATTACGTAAAATATGTTAGCGACGTCACTATCATCTTCGACACGTTGTGGAAAATACACCGTCTTCAAAAAGTCCTCTTCCTTATCCTCCCCCAAGTCCACGCCTGGCGCATTTAAAATTACATCGTATGTTCTATGATTTGAACCAATATGGATAAAGAAGTTGTCAAGTTTTGTCTTCAAATCGTCCAACTTGTCAGTGGGCTTTACAAAAAATCTAGCCTTCATTTTCATATCTACATAACGGACATGAAGTTTTACTAGATCTTGTGCATCTTCATACATGTTTCACTTCAAAAAATATTAATAGTTGAATAATTAGTGACAAAGTAAATGCGAGCAATAATTGGTGTGACATAACCGGCCACAAAAAAAAAATTCATTTCATTTAATATATAATGTTAGTTACATATTGGCCACGAATATTCAAAGAAGTACATAACCGGCCACCCAAAAATACGTCGGGGTGTAATACCACCAAAAAGGGGGGGGGGGTTGAATTGTTTCTTATGCATCGTAATGCCTTTAGAAATCCTTCTAAGCAGATTTTCAGATTGTAGGCTTCAGACTCACTGTAGCACTTCAGCTTCTGATGATCTTCAGACTCTCTTGGTCTTCAGGTTCTGATAGTCTTCAGAACTTCTTGACACAACTTCTGATGATTCTTCAGACTCTCCAGATCTTCAGAATCACAAGCAACAAGCTTCTCTTGGTCTTGCTCTCAAAATGTTCAAACAGAATACTTTCTAAGATTAAAATCTTGATTAATATCCTGCATACTTAAACAAATATTAGCATATCCAATTGACAATTTTTAATACATTGTTATCATCAAAACTCAAAACGTGGTATTGCTGAACATCCTTGTTCCAACATCCTCTACTTCAATGTCTTCCATCGCTTCAAACTCTTGTTCCCTTTTTTGCGGAGTGGGAGTATTATCACAAAGTATTGGATTGTGCTCATTTTTTGGTTTCTTTGGCGGCTTCGGCTCCTTGGACATGAGCTCATTGAAGGCATCTTGTCTATCCAAAAACTCAAAATGCCATTTCTCCACCTCACCGATCTTGTTGGACATCCACTCCGTACAACTCGGTGGTAACGGACACCCTTCCTTCAAAGTAACATGAAGATAGTGGTCGGGAATAAAGCAAAGACACATGATGTTGGCATGTGGATTAAGTGGTGGAGCACTTCGGATTGGGAAATATGTCTCACATACACCACCACTTTCGGGCAATGTCAATAGAACACGACTCTATTGTAGCAAGTAGCAATAATGTGACCCATATCCGGAGTGATCAACCACTTATCTACCGGCGCAATACCAATTGTACATTTTGGAGGGTGTAAACCATTCAAGATTTTGTTATAACGCTCCTCCGTGACATATATCGGCATGTAGTCACTCTTATGAGTTTTCAACTCATGAATAAGTTGATGACGAATCAACACATGATCTTTCTCATCCATCCCCAACTGTCTAGCTATGACCCGGAATCCACAATGACCATCCCCTTTAACATTCACAATGTCTTCAACAAAAGGTCTCATGAGATTTGAAATTTGTGAAATGTAAGGGATGCTCCGAAGCGGTTTTGAAGTAGAGGATGAAGCTTGTGAGAGGAAGTACGTGCCAAGGCGTGCATCTTTTCTCTTTGGAAGTGACCTCTTGGGTTGTGAAGGTTGACTATCCGGATTTTGAGAATCAGTAGTCTCCCATCTAGAGGGGATTCGACTCGTTGATGACACTTTGAGTGTAGTCCTCTTCCTTTTAGGTGCTCCCTTGGTTACCGCATTTTTTGAAGGTGGACACATATTTGTGGTTTCTAGAAAGGCTATTTGACGCATCATCTCTTTGATGTGGAGTTTCATATTGTAAGGGCTTGTCTTGAGACGTTCTTGAATGTCATTCCACTCTACCACCACGGAAAAATCATCATCAATCTCTTCTCCTTGTACACTTAACCTTCTCCAATGAGGGTATATATCATCAAAGACAAGAGGCAATTTTTTCTTGCACCTCATGGCAATAATACAAGCACAAGGTAACCCGTACGATGTTGCTTGCACACAACCACAATCTTCCTTCTCAAAGTCGAATGTCTTGGAGCGTTGCAATTGATCATAGATAAATTTCAATACGCGTCTAGATACATAACCCTCCAGCTCTCCCATCATTTTGATTTCTTTGTATTTGTGTTCAAAGACCGTTTTGTTCCTCCCAAAACTTCCTTGTATCTCATCGAATTGCACGGCCAACATCTTGTCTATTTCATCCCAACATGATGTCAAATCACCCACGCTACTCCTCAAATATTTTTTCAACACTCCATGAGCCGATTCAACGATGTTGGTGGTTCTACACCCTAGATGCAAGACTTTATCCGACCATGCCGTCACAAATTTTTCCTTAAGGTTCAAAACCGTTTCTTCAACATATTTTATAAATTCCGGAAATGGCATGCATACCTCTTTGAATTTCAATAAATTACTTGCATATGATTCCTCCGTAGGTGATTCGACCAACTCACTCCAAGCGATCACGACCTTCTCAACAACTTCTCTATTCTTCACCTTGATCTTCTTCAATTCTTTCTTGTCAACTTTTGCACCCTTAGGAGATTTTGGGTGAACTTTACAATCCGTGATGCACTTAGACCTTACATTCTTCCCAATATGAAAATAGCAAAGCATGATGTATGTTTTAGGGAAAACTGTGCCAACGGCATTCATCAAAGCACCATATCTGTCGGTAACAATCACCTTAGGCATGTTGTCTTTTGAGGATAAAAAATCTTTCAACATCGTAAGTGCCCAAGCAAAGTTGTCCTTTAGTTCAAAGTGAAGGAAGGTGAAACCAACGGAATACGTCATTTTTGTAGAGGTGCAACCAACTATCTCAAACAACGGCATTCGGTAGTTGTTGGTTTTGTAAGTGGAGTCCATGACCAAAACGGTCGGAAAGGTGTTGAGCAATTTAATTGACTCCGGATGAGCAAAAAATATGTCTTCAAGAGTGTTTTCCTCACTATTGCATCTTGTGTAATAGACATATTTATGCTCCACCAACTTCGAAATCAAGAATTGCAACTCCGTCATGTTACCTTTTTCCCCCTTTCGCCATCTTGTTTGCACATTGTACACTTGCTTGATAGTTATGTCACTTTCTTTGTTATTTTGCTTCAAATTGGTGAGGATATTCTGAGGCACCGTCAAACTCTTTGTCATGTCGATAACTTTTTTCTTCTCCTCCGCACTAAGTCTTCCCACAATAAGGTGCCCCTTTAACTTCTCATCCAAGTCATGGCTGTGCATTCCGCAAAGCATTGCAAGCCACCAATCATTTGTCTCTTTATCAAAGAAATCTTTCAACCTAAACGGACAATTACATTTCCTTGAGCCGATGCCTTCAATGTTCGGTTTCTTCCTTGTCTTAGGTGGCTTGTATATCCCACTCATTTCACATTGCATCGTCAAGTACGGCCTTTTTAAAACGGATTTATCTATACAAACACTAAATCCGGCCCTTACCCCTTGTCGGCGAACCCAGACAAGTAACTCTTCTCGCTCTCTCCATCTTGCATTTGTTGTGAAAAAAGAAGCGGTGTCGCGACTGTAACACCCTGTTTTCCCAAAATTCAAAATTTCATAAATAAATCAGAGTATCATTTAAAACGGAATGCTACATCACATTAAATTCTCAAAAAGGAATAAATAAACATTTATTCTAGTCAAAAATTTTCTATCATCGCAGCGGATAAAATTTAATGTTAACAAATCGTTTTGGCACGCAGGCCTCATAAATAAGTCTCGACATAAATTAACTGCAACTTAAATCATAATCAAATACGTAAGGAATAGAAAGTAAACATAAAGGTTCCCATCCCGTTACGTATCAGAGCACCTAAAGGACACGGTGAGGATAGCCACTCACAACAGCAACAGCAACTAAACTTATTCACCTGCACTTGCCCACAAGGCGGCAATTCCAGCAGAAGGGGTGAGATTCTCATAACAATAGCATTAAACATATAATTCGATAATTACAATTAACAGCATAACTTCATCATCATATATCATAATAACAATCAAGTAGCATCTTAAACAACTTCATAAATCAACTTAATAGCTTGACTTGACAATGCAGCATCGACTCAACTTATGCAACTTAGACATCTTAATCATGCATGTGGTACCATATTTTGAGTATAAATATACTCCTAGGGCATAAGCCCTCGTCGCTATTGAGCATAAAAATACTCCTAGATCATAAGCTCTCGTCGCTGTTGAGCAAAAGCTCCTAGGGCATGAGCCCTCGTCTCTAGATGAATATGCATGGACTCAAACTCTTAAACTTAGACATCTCAAATAAACTCCAATAATTTGGATTACAACATCATGAATCATATAACAACGCATGCAGCTTTTAATTAATAAAACATGGTAGCATGGCAGCAATCAACATCTCAAACAATAGCGAGATCGTAACGTTCACATACATCGTCACTTAAGATTCAGAAAAGCATATACAAGTGTATAGGTCACAATAACAAATCAATTATCAGCTAACAACTCTACATTTCTTCTTAATACCTCAGTACTTAATTCCCAAACCAGGGGTCATCTCATAACTAATCGTGCGACGAGAGTCGCATTATTCTAAAAGGTAGTCTGATACAGGACTACTCGCTATGGCGAGTGGGATCTCTCGCCTCGCGAACCATTACAGGGGTTACTCGCTACGGCGAGCTGGGTTGCTCGCCTCGCGAGCATCAGGGGTACTACTCGCTATGGCGAGTTGGGTTACTCGCCTGGCGAGCTCCTGGGTGTTGCTCGCTACTGCGAGTTGGGTGTTCGCCTCGCGAACCTTCTGGGGGTTGCTCGCTATGGCGAGCTGTTCTATTCGCCTCGCGAGCTGATGAATACTCGCCGTGGCGAGCTGGCTGCTCGCTGTGGCGAGCGGCGACAGAGCAGTTACGGGGTTACGAGGGTTTTCACCCAAAACCCCAAATTTCATCCTAATTCTTCAGATTTTCGACTATAATGATGTCCAAGAGTCATTCTAATGTCTGTAACCAGTTTACTACGTCAACGGTACAGTTTTTCATCATCTAATCATCAATTTACCACTTATGACCTAATTCTCATATTCCTAATTCCCATGAAATAAACCTAGAATTTGCTAACTCTAATCATGAATTACATGTTCTAATGATATTGTAATGAAAGGCTCACCCTTACCTTAAGAAATTCGAGCAGCAGCCTCTCCGGTTCTTCTCTTCCGTTTTCTCCCTTTTTCTCCCAAAGCTCTGAATTGTACGTTCTGTACAATTCTAACCTAACTCTCCCTATTTAAACCTCTTTTTGTTTGTTTTATTTTATCTTATTTTCCCCCACAACTATATCTAATTATAAAACAAACCCACAACTTATTATTTGTTTTATTTTCTAATCTTATTTTATTAAACAATAAAATAAGTCACACCACATAATTCACATAAATCACATAATATCTCGAATATCACTTAATTCACACAAAATCATATAAATATACTTTATACTATACAGAATAATTTAAATAATTAAAACGGGCGTTACAACTCTCCCCAACTTATAAGATTTTCGTCCTCGAAAATTTACCTTAAGCAAACAACTCGGGATAAGACTCCAGCATCTTACTCTCTAGCTCCCAAGTCAAGCTTTCACCAGTCGCTCCGTCCCAAACGACTTTCACAAGAGGTATCTCCTTGCCTCTCAACCTCTTCACTTCACGACCTTCGATCCTCACTGGTAAGGTCTCAACCGTCAGGTTATCTCTAACTTGCACATCATCCCTTTGAATCACATGGGATGGATCTGGAACATACTTCCGAAGTTGCGACACGTGAAACACATCATGCAAATTTGACAGATGCGGCGGTAAACCTACTCGATACGCCACTGTCCCAATCCTCTCTGATATCTGATACGGACCAATAAACTTCGGGGTTAACTTCTTCGACTTCAATGCACGACCCACACCGGTCATGGGAGTAACTCTTAGGAATACGTGATCTCCCTCTTGGAACTCAAGGTCCTTCCTACGCTTATCATGATAACTCTTCTGCCGACTCTGCGACGCTTTCATCTTCTCTTGGATCATTTTTACCTTCTCAGTAGTTTGTTGAACAATTTCTGGTCCGAAAACCACATTCTCACCTGACTCAAACCAACACAACGGAGTTCTACATCTCCGACCATATAAAGCTTCGAAAGGTGCCATTCCGATACTAGAATGATAACTGTTATTGTACGTGAACTCTATCAACGGAAGATGACTATCCCAAATTCCTCCTTGCTCAAGTACACAAACTCTCAACAGATCTTCCAACAACTGAATCGTTCTTTCCGACTGACCATCTGTCTGCGGATGATATGCCGAACTCAACTTCAACTTAGAACCTAAAGCCTCTTGCAAACTCTTCCAGAATCTAGAAGTAAACCTCGGGTCTCTGTCTGATACGATGCTCGAAGGAACACCATGCAACTTCACTATTTCACGAATATAAATCTCTGCCAACTGAGCTATAGGAAAACTGATGTTAATCGGAATAAAATGAGCCGACTTCGTCAGTCTGTCAACAATTACCCAAATGGCGTCATTTCCTCTAGGCGTATTCGGCAAACTCGTCACAAAATCCATGGATATACTATCCCACTTCCACTCTGGCACATCTAAAGGTATCATCATCCCAGCCGGTTTCTGATGTTCCACCTTCGACTTCTGACAAACCAAACACGAATATACAAACTGTGCCACATCACGTTTTAATCCGGACCACCAAAACAACTTCTTCAAATCGTGATACATCTTCGTAGCTCCCGGGTGAATACTCAAGCTACTCCTATGACTCTCTTCAAGAATCATTTTCTTTATCTCATCATCATCTGGAATGCAAATTCTGCCTTGGAACCTCAACACACCTTGATCATCGACCTTAAAGTCACCGTCTTCGGTCTGATTGCTAGCAACTAACAAGTCCACAAACTTAACATCCAATTTCTGCGCCTCTCTAATACTTTTCAAGAATTCATTATCGATTTTCAGCATTCCCAACTTCACACTTTGGGGTGACCATTCGCATACTAAACTCAAATCTCTAAACTGTTCCAGCAACTCAAACTCTTTAGCCATCATAGCGGACATATGTAAAGTCTTCCTACTTAAGGCATCTGCAACAACATTGGCTTTACCCGGATGATAATTCAAACCAAAGTCATAATCTTTCAACAACTCAAGCCACCTTCGCTGTCTCATATTCAATTCCTTCTGATCAAATAAATACTTCAAGCTCTTGTGGTCACTGAACACTTCAAACCTCGAACCGTACAGATAATGTCTCCAAATCTTAAGCACAAATACCACTGCAGCTAATTCAAGATCGTGAGTAGGGTAATTTCGTTCATGGATTCTCAACTGTCTTGATGCATAAGCAACCACCTTACCATCTTGCATAAGCACACCACCTAAACCCAACTTGGACGCATCACAATACACAACAAAAGGTTCATCGGGCTTAGGCAAAATCAAAACTGGAGCCGTCGTCAGACGCTTCTTCAATTCATTAAAACTATTCTCGCAATGAACATCCCACACAAATGTTTTACCCTTGCAGGTCAACTGCGTTAGCGGAAGTGCCAACTTCGAAAATCCTTCTATAAATCTTCTGTAGTACCCAGCTAATCCCAAAAAGCTTCTAACCTCTGTAACCGACCTCGGAGTCTCCCATTGCGACACTGCTTCAACTTTAGACGGATCAACTGCAATACCATTACCAGAAATAACATGGCCAAGAAAACTCACTTCGTTCAACCAAAATTCACACTTCGACAATTTAGCGTAAAGCTTCTTCTCTTTCAACACTTGCAAGACTATCTTCAAATGTTCCGCATGCTCTTCTTCAGACTTGGAGTAAATCAAAATATCATCGATGAACACAACCACGAATCGATCCAAGAATGCATGGAAGATGCGATTCATATATTCCATAAACACACCAGGTGCATTCGTAACACCGAAAGGCATCACCTTGTATTCATAATGTCCATAACGCGTCCTGAAAGCTGTCTTCTGCATATCTTCATCTTTCACTTTAATCTGGTGATAACCCGACCTCAAATCAATCTTGCTAAACACTCGTGCACCCACTAACTGATCCATTAAATCGTCAATTCTCGGAAGTGGATACCTATTCTTTATAGTTACCTTGTTCAGCTGTCGGTAATCAATACATAACCTCATACTACCGTCCTTCTTCTTTACTAGTAATACTGGCGCTCCCCAAGGAGAAACACTTGGTCTAACAAACTTCTTTTCAAGTAAATCTTCTAACTGTTTCTTCAACTCAGCTAACTCGGAAGCTGACATGCGATAAGGTGTCATAGACACAGGCTTCGTTCCCGGAATAAGATCAATCGAAAATTCAACTTCTCTTTCTGGAGGCACATCAGGAATTTCATCGGGAAAGACTTCTGGAAAATCGCATACCACTTTCTGCTTATCAATCAACGTTTGGTTCTCGATAGATAAAGATGCCATCAAAGAAAACATCAACATTCCTTCACGTTCTAACTGCTTCAGCTGTTTAGTAGATAAAAACTCTGCCCCACTCTCTTCTTCATCAGAGGAAAAATACACTGACTTGCGAAAACAATTAATATGTACATGATTGTACTCTAACCAATTCATACCCAGAATCACATCCATACCACTCAAGGGTAGACAAACTAAATCGATTTCAAAATCACGATCATACATCGACAAAGGACATCTTAAACACACAAGAGAAGTGGTCACCGAACCCTTAGCTGGAGTTTCGACAACCATTTCTCCATTCATATTAGACATAGTAAGACCCAACTTAGAAGCACAATCAATAGCAATAAAACAATGTGTAGCACCAGTGTCAATAATAGCAATTAAAGGAGTACTATCAAAATAACAAGTACCTCTGATTAAACGATCCTCATTCTCTGTCTGTGTGCCAGTCAAAGCAAACACTCTACCAGTAGTCTGAGCCTTCTTAGGCTTCTTGCATTGTGAACCAATATGACCCTCTTCGTTACAATTAAAGCACACAACATCATCATACTTGCATGCCGAAGTAGCATGTCCTTTCTTACCACAGCGGTAACACCGCTTCACATCTCCAGTACAAGCATTACTCTTGTGGCCTTTCTCACCACAATTATAGCAGACAATCTCAGTAGGAGCATCCTTCTTCTGAGGTCTCCTCTCATCATTAACTCTTTGCTTGCTCTTATCAGCAGGGGCACTATAAGGCTTCGGGCGACTCTGCTGTCCTTTACTCTTTCTTTCATTCACTACCTTGTAGTGAGCTTTAGTGTCCTCCTCATAAATCCTGCAGCTGCTCACCAGCTCGGAAAAGTTACGGATCTTCTGGTAACCAATTGCCCTCTTGATATCAGCACGCAAGCCATTCTCGAACTTGATGCACTTAGAAAACTCCGCCGTCTCAGCGGTATAGTGTGGATAAAACTTAGCCAATTCCACAAACTTGGCAGCATACTCAGTCACCGACATGTTCCCTTGTTTCAGCTCAAGGAACTCAATCTCCTTCTTCCCGCGAACATCTTCCGGAAAGTAACGGTTCAGGAACTCCCTCCTGAACACAGCCCAAGTAACAGCAGCACCTCCATTCTCTAAGACCGGTTGGACACTCACCCACCAGTCGTCAGCTTCTTCTGCCAGCATGTGCGTCCCAAAGCGCACCATCTGAACGTCCGTACACTGCATCACTCTGAAAATCCTTTCGACCTCCTTGAGCCATGTCTGAGCTCCATCGGGGTCGTATCTTCCCTTAAACGTAGGTGGATGATTCCTCAAAAAGGTCTCCAACATCCTCACACCATCATTTCCACCAGCATTCTGTTGTTGGCCCACAGCTTGAGCCATCGCTTGTAATGCAGCAGCAAGAGCAGCATCATTTCTTCCAGCCATCTTAGTTCACTACATAACGAGAACGGGTTAGAGAAATTCAAACATAATTAAACTAACACTCGACGCTAACGACTCGATCTACTTGGCCGGACGGACCGACCTGCTCTGATACCAATTGTAACACCCCGTTTTCCCAAAATTCAAAATTTCATAAATAAATCAGAGTATCATTTAAAACGGAATGCTACATCACATTAAATTCTCAAAAAGGAATAAATAAACATTTATTCTAGTCAAAAAATTTCTATCATCGCAGCGGATAAAATTTAATGTTAACAAATCGTTTTGGCACGCAGGCCTCATAAATAAGTCTCGACATAAATTAACTGCAACTTAAATCATAATCAAATACGTAAGGAATAGAAAGTAAACATAAAGGTTCCCATCCCGTTATGTATCAGAGCACCTAAAGGACACGGTGAGGATAGCCACTCACAACAGCAACAGCAACTAAACTTATTCACCTGCACTTGCCCACAAGGCGGCAATTCCAGCAGAAGGGGTGAGATTCTCATAACAATAGCATTAAACATATAATTCGATAATTACAATTAACAGCATAACTTCATCATCATATATCATAATAACAATCAAGTAGCATCTTAAACAACCTCATAAATCAACTTAATAGCTTGACTTGACAATGCAGCATCGACTCAACTTATGCAACTTAGACATCTTAATCATGCATGTGGTACCATATTTTGAGTATAAATATACTCCTAGGGCATAAGCCCTCGTCGCTATTGAGCATAAAAATACTCCTAGAGCATAAGCTCTCGTCGCTGTTGAGCAAAAGCTCCTAGGGCATGAGCCCTCGTCTCTGGATGAATATGCATGGACTCAAACTCTTAAACTTAGACATCTCAAATAAACTCCAATAATTTGGATTACAACATCATGAATCATATAACAACGCATGCAGCTTTTAATTAATAAAACATGGTAGCATGGCAGCAATCAACATCTCAAACAATAGCGAGATCGTAACGTTCACATACATCGTCACTTAAGATTCAGAAAAGCATATACAAGTGTATAGGTCACAATAACAAATCAATTATCAGCTAACAACTCTACATTTCTTCTTAATACCTCAGTACTTAATTCCCAAACCAGGGGTCATCTCATAACTAATCGTGCGACGAGAGTCGCATTATTCTAAAAGGTAGTCTGATACAGGACTATTCGCTATGGCGAGTGGGATCTCTCGCCTCGCGAACCATTACAGGGGTTACTCGCTACGGCGAGCTGGGTTGCTCGCCTCGCGAGCATCAGGGGTACTACTCGCTATGGCGAGTTGGGTTACTCGCCTGGCGAGCTCCTGGGTGTTGCTCGCTACTGCGAGTTGGGTGTTCGCCTCGCGAACCTTCTGGGGGTTGCTCGCTATGGCGAGCTGTTCTATTCGCCTCGCGAGCTGATGAATACTCGCCGTGGCGAGCTGGCTGCTCGCTGTGGCGAGCGGCGACAGAGCAGTTACGGGGTTACGAGGGTTTTCACCCAAAACCCCAAATTTCATCCTAATTCTTCAGATTTTCGACTATAATGATGTCCAAGAGTCATTCTAATGTCTGTAACCAGTTTACTACGTCAACGGTACAGTTTTTCATCATCTAATCATCAATTTACCACTTATGACCTAATTCTCATATTCCTAATTCCCATGAAATAAACCTAGAATTTGCTAACTCTAATCATGAATTACATGTTCTAATGATATTGTAATGAAAGGCTCACCCTTACCTTAAGAAATTCGAGCAGCAGCCTCTCCGGTTCTTCTCTTCCGTTTTCTCCCTTTTTCTCCCAAAGCTCTGAATTGTACGTTCTGTACAATTCTAACCTAACTCTCCCTATTTAAACCTCTTTTTGTTTGTTTTATTTTATCTTATTTTCCCCCACAACTATATCTAATTATAAAACAAACCCACAACTTATTATTTGTTTTATTTTCTAATCTTATTTTATTAAACAATAAAATAAGTCACACCACATAATTCACATAAATCACATAATATCTCGAATATCACTTAATTCACACAAAATCATATAAATATACTTTATACTATACAGAATAATTTAAATAATTAAAACGGGCGTTACAGCGACCTTCGCAAAGAACACCGATAGGTACCGGTTTAGGTTCTTCAATTTGACCAATGCGAGCTTGAAATGGAATGTGGCTTTAAATGGCTTCACATTAATGGTCGGTTTGACATCGTCGGAACTTTTGCCGAAAGCATCGCCGAAAACTTCCTTTTTGGCCGGTTTCGGTTCAACGTCATTACCCGCGACATTGTCAACCATCTCCTTATATATCTATTGAATAAAATAATTTACAAAGTGAGAATAAATAGATTACTTGTGTAACAAGCTAACCAAGAGCAAAAAACTGGACTGTGTACAGTGCGTGACTTAAGTCACGCACCACATTAACACATGCGCCACTTAACTAGCGCAGCGCATACGCCCTGCGCAAGTTAAGTGGCGCAGCACATATGTCATGCGCAAGTTAACTTGCGCACCATGCCTACTGCCTACGAAAAACTGACTAACCAAGCTCAAAAACCAGCAAAACGAGATGAGTTTTTATGATACATTACCTGATATTTGATGCTTGATGAGAGTAGAAATTTGCTTCCTGACGATTTGCAATGATTTGGGATGAGGATTTTGACCCAAAAAATCGCACTTTTTGGGTTTTTGAAGGTGGAGGGAAAGAAAATGGTATTTGGAGTTCGGACTGATGGGTCTTGAACAAAAACGGTAACCCTGCGCGTAAATTTGGAAAGCTTGCAGGGCGGAAGTGTATTTTGCAGGGGGGAGAGCAACATTCGTACACCAAACACATGATAGGATAAGTATTATCTTATCACTATTATATCATATACTTATCCAACTTATCATATTATTTCTCTATCATATCATGCACATCAAAGAAGCTCTTAGTTGATATGTGATTTAAATATAGTGTTTGACTCTTGAATTATTAATTAGAGCCGTAGTGCTATATTCTAAAAAGCAAGTTGGATTCTGTTGAAGTGTTACCATATTTTTTGAAGAAGCTGAACTGTTATAATATTAGTGCACTAATGTCAAGCAATTATATAAATATAGTCAATACAAAAACAATCAATATTATACAATGAACAAAACTTTACGGTAGATAGAATATACTTAAGAGTTTTATTATAAATCCTAGTGGATGTTGATGGTTCTACTTGATCTTTTCTAAGAGTGTACCTCTAATTTAAATTCTTTTAATTACAGAGAAACAGAAACATCACTCATCATTCAAAAGATCTTCACGTATATACGTGTCAATTTAGTTGGGCTGCATCAATACTCAAACCACAATATAGAATAAATTATATTGCTAACAAAATCTAAACTAAAAAATATATGCCAAAAGTGTCAACAAATGGTTACAATCGGTGCACGCGAGCCCTGCATTTTGACCCGAGACACAAACTCAGTGGCCAAACTGCACCATAAATATTCAAAAAATTCCCATCATGATTCATATAAGTGTAACACTGTTTCACATTTCAGCAGCGTAGCATAACAATAATAACAGAAATAACCAGCATAAGCTTTCATCACAACAAACTTTGAATTAACAGAAAATCAGTCACGCAAACAAAATGGAATACCCAGCAGCGTATACAATCATAATTGTGAATTCAAAAAGAACAATAAAGCTGTTATCACAATAGCTGTTGCTAGACTTTTGCTATCCTTTGACAGACCATGTAAGTCTTTGTATATCTAGTTTTCGTAATTATTTCTTACTTCATTGTGCATCGTCCAAAATAATAGGGACCACAAAAAACCTAGATCACATTAGCAGAGCTTAATTCAGCCTGACCTTCTGTAAAGTTTGTAAGCCACAGCAACAGCAGTCACAGCTCCAAGCACACCAACGGCTGTGAGAATATCACGCTCCTTCAATAGAGCCCAGATCTTACAGGTTTTGCCCTCTTTAATCTCGTCTTTTTTTACAGGACTTGGAAAACTGCAACAAGAAACTCCGTTAACACCCTGGCAACAACCGGTCACATTTTCTTCCCTGCTCACACTATTACTTTCAATATTCTTCTCGATCTTATTGGCATGTTCTCCATTAGCAAGTTCTCCATTAGCAAGTTTTCCATTAGAAAGTTTCTGCTCATTTGCTCCCTTCACTTCTGGAACAGACGGTCCCATTTGGCCCCTATTAACAATTTAAACAAGTTTAACTGATAGTAATACAACTCCATTATAAAAATAAAAATAAAAAGGCAAAAATGCAATTTTACATTATGTGACTAAGTGGCATCATAGATGGCGAACTATTAAATAAAAGTGCTAAGTAGTTGTCTCCTTTGGTTATAAATTGTAAAACCAAAATGGCTTACAAAGGAAATGATCAAACTCAATCAGATAATCAAAACAAAGGAAATAAAGCACAATGCAGCCTTCTGATAGATGAATGAGAATCAAGTTCATGACAAATGAAAATGATTGAATGAAAACACCATATCCATCTTTGATTTAGCAGCTAGTAGGCTTTTTACTAAGCCTGAAATGTTGTTCATAACTAATCATAGCTGCCCAAGATGAAGGAATACAACGGTGGCTCCCATTATATTCAAATATGTATTCATTTATAGATCCATATTCGATTCAATTTAGTACAAGGCAGAAAACAAAATGAGTGGATATAATATATATCAAGCTTCATGTTATATCATGCATAATTCTAGACCATATTTCAAAGATTGGCCTCAACTTTTTCTAAAAGAATAACAAAATAGTGATCTTGTTTGCAGTTAGAAAGAAGAGAGAAGTTACCAATTGGCCAAATCACGGAAATAAAAATAACACTACCGACAGTATATTTCTTTAAGGTAACTTCATTCAATACAAAATCAGAATGCACGATGGTTATAGAAACGTTGTTATAGGAAATAATATATATTAAATGTCTGGCTAAACTATTTCTATTTGATGGAGCGATATATAAAAATTCAACAAAGGCAATGAAATGGGAACAAATAGAAAAGAAAATTAACCTTGTTTCCAATTAGCTATGAGAAATACTTGGCAAATGCTTATAACCAAACTAAGGTACTTCTTCCCATAATGGGAAAAAGTTATACTTGGGGTACTTGGTATTTTTATTATAACTTTTTTATACTAAACCTATTATAACTTATTGATACCAACAAAACGGACAGAAGATAGGAGAAAAAAATTGAGATGGCAAATCAAATACTCAAATCATCCATAGTTGAGAGGTAAGACAGGGTAATAAGAATGGGGCAATCTTCAATGATATAAACACTCGTCAAGTGTCTCTCAAACCATTATCATTTTTGCAAGTCTACACCATAGTTCAGTAACAAACCAGTAAATACTTCTATAAGAATCTGAAATATCAAGCTGTATATGTTCTTTTGATCTTTACAGACAATATATCCTTTAAATTTTCATTTCATTAAAAGATGCAAAATGCATAATCACAAAAATACCAACCTCCAAAGTCGCTGTATAACCTCTCCTTTTGCAATATGTTGGTCAAGTAAATCAGGAATATCATTAGGAGTAACATAGCCGTACCTGTAAACAATTATTGGTATGTGATGCAATTAAACCAACAACAGCGAAATGATTCAAAATTTGAGGTGGAAGTATGCAAGTCTATGAACTAACCAGTGACCCATTGTTTTTCCGTCCGGTCCAGGACTGTATATGATTATATTCCCAGCATATTTGTGCCCACCCAGGTGAGAACAGGCAGTAACAGATATCTGATCCTTCAGACCTCGAAGTTCGATTTCCTCATTAAAATTCTTGATGAGAACTGGCCCACAAGTACCACATCTAACATCACGGCTTCCATGAGCACATACATAGACATGTGAACCAGTTAAAACCTCCGGTACTCCATTAGCCCATGGTTTGTCATTCACCAAAACATCTTCAAAAAAGCTCTCAACATTTGACTCCACCAAACCCCTTTCAATTAAAGAAATGAAAATTGATCTCAGAAACAGCAGAGAATTCTCAACATACAAAACCCAAAAACCCTCATTCATCAATGAAGACTAAATTTAACAGAGAAACGCGAAAAACCTCTTTAAAGAAAAAGAAAGAATGAAAAACCTTGAAACTCCATTCGATCTCAAACCATATAAATATAATCTTCTAAATCTATCCTATGAAGTATAGACACAAACATGGAAAGGACACACACTACCAACAATGGCACATGGACCAAAAATAACTTGAGAAAACCGTAGTGATTTAATGTAATCACATATGACTGTGCTGTAAAAGTGTCGGTGCTACATAGATCTTCAAACTCCATTATGCAGTCAAAGAAATATCATTTAGCCAAAATATTTCCCTAATTTCTTATTTAAAGCTACAGCACACTAACTATCTCAATAACAATATGAAGTATTATGAACCATTTGCAAGTTGACCCACAAACATGAAAATCCATACAGTTAGTTTCTGAATAAATACACAACTTAGAAAACCTTCATTGCATGTCCGAAACATAGAATCATATAACAATTACTTGCTCATGATAGATTAAGGGCCTGTTGTTATAGATTCTTTTTTAAAATGATTTTTATAGTGTTTCATATTTTTGTTATAACTATTTCTAACAAACATTTTTTTAAAGAAAGTTTCAGATGAAAAATTGGTTTAAACAACTTATATCTTAAATAAGCCATTCATCCTTGTCCTACGATTTATTTCGGGTAATAAAATTTCAAAAACACCAATAACCTATTTTGAATATAGCTTCTCATAAAAAGATTATTAAAAAAAATTTAAACAATGTTTTTCAAAATTAAAAAATTGTGATTGCTCTCAGCAAAAACACCCGTATTAACCGCTACGCAACCAACTATAACATGTCGTAATTTGAGTTGTTTTCCTTTATCAATTGACATAGGGTCCAAAATTAGAACAACTATAAAAGTTTCTGAATAATTTTGATGCCTATCATTCGAACAAGGCTCAAAATTGAAATAAGGTCCAAAATGTTTGAGAAGGCTTGTATCAAAATATCAAAATTACTCTTTCTAATTTATAACAAACAAGTTTGTTCGAGTTAGGCCCCGTTTGTTTAAGCTTTTTTTCAAAAAAAAATTATTATCATTTTATCAAAAAAAATCTATTTTGATCCTAAAATGAAAAGCTATTAAGATTAACTTTTCTCAAAATCACAAGGAGGTAACACATGTATAAGTTAAAACTCATTTTTTTCAAAAATGGATTTTTATGAGTAGTAGGCAAACAAAAATAAATTTAGATTTTTTTTAAATCTCTAAATTCTCTTAACACAAAATCTATTTTTTTTTAAAGTTGAAACAAACGCACCCTTAATATTTTCAGGTAAATTTTCATAAAAATATTTTCAGAAATATAAAAAGTAAAAATAACTTTTTTATGTTAGCAAATTTAAATTAGCATCTACCATCAATACACTGAAGCAATTTGTACCACCATAGACAAAGGCTTAAATAGATCTTTTGTCCTTGCAAATATAGACCATTTGAATTTCCGTCGTTGAAGTTACTAATCCTTCCATTTTGCCATTGTAAATGAAAAATTCAAATCACATATATTTGCAGAGACGAAATACCTAAATAAATAAAACTACATAACCAAAAAACAGAAATAAGCCATAAATAAATAAAACTACATAACCAAAAAACAGAAATAGAAATAAACGAAACCCAAATAACGAGTGTCGAAATTTGAGATTGACCTGTATTTAACCATTTCAGGGAAAATCAAAACATCACCATCGGAGAATCCATCTTCCTCACTCGCTTCACACACAGTGATTTTCGTCTACAATATTCAAATCAAACAAAATCAGTTATAATGTCAATCGAAATTGACAGAAAGAGAAAGAGAAAAAGAAACGAACCTTGAGAGCTAAATCGTTCTTACGAGCTTTAAACATGTCAGCGACGAGTTTGGGGAGAGGATGGTCGTCGGAAGCTTCAACGCGTGGTGGCCAGGAGAGGTGGTTTTTGTAGTAGAGGAAAACGTGGCGGTCGTAGGCGTCGACGGTGCCGGCGAGTTTTTCAGTGTACATTTCAGGGCGAGTGAAACCGGTGTCGGTGGAGGCCATTGAAATGAAGAGAAGAGAAAGCGTTGAAAGTTTTTTGGGAAGTGGAAATGAAATGAAAGGAGGGAATAATAAACCTTTCAAAGGATATTGATTTCTGATTTATTTTATATTCTTCATTTTCATTGACTTCACCAATGGGTTTAATTAATTCACGCACTCCTCGTGGCTAGTTACTACTGTGCAGGTGCTGGATCAAAGTTTAATTTTAAATTGGTGAAGCATCTCCAATTGGATGCTCGCTGAGCCTTAGCCCAGGGACATTGCAATATATGCATATGGATCAAGCTTTAAACTCTAAATATTATTTTATTTTATTTTTCATATTTAAAATGTGAATTTCAGTCGCTAAGTTATCTGACCAAAATAAAGAATCTATAATTAGAAGATTTTCTCTTTGACAGTTCCAAGTACAAATATCTAATATCATATAAAATCAATTCAGAAATCGCTAAACGAGACTCTAAACCTGGTATTTATTCAATCTCTAGTATCATAGTCAAAAGTTGGGCTCTAATCTCGTCTCTGATTTCGGTTGTCATTCTAGTCATTGATGATTAGCGATTGATGGTTTATCGACTAGATAAAGATGGTCTCTAATTTAGACGCTAATATATTTAAAGATTGATTTGGTGTTATATGTTTTTCTAGTAGTTATTTATGCCTTCAATCATGATCATCACTTTAAAGCAAGGTAGATATAAATATTTTCTATGTTGTCTATGATCTTAGACATTTTTGGGCTCGTAGATGAAGTAACAAACACCATTTGAAACACATACATAATTAAGAGGTATTGAATTCAAACTTGATTGAAAGTGTTCAACTTAACAATATCGTATTGACAATTAAACTAGGCTTTCAGACACTTGGAGACTTTCCTTACCTTATATAATTTGACGTTATTCATTTAATCTAAAAATGTATATAGTTGAGTTAAAAAACTATATAACATTTTACACGGTGTATGGAATCGTTTTATGATTAGACTTTGCTTAATTACCGATCGAACTTTAGATTATCAATGCCACTTTCTCTTAAGAACCGAGGGTTAACATCATCTTCTTCTTTTTTTGACACAAACAAAACTTATGTCATTTCATTAAAAATAATCGTAGCAATGCAACTTGGAATTACATCAAAAATACTGCGTGAAGCATGAGATAAAGTTGCCTTTGCAAGAGCATGAGCGCTTCTGTTTGCTTGACGCCTAGTAAACACAACTTCATGGTTGTTAAAATTTTGGAGTAAACTTCTGCAATTTTTAACTATTAACCCATACTCCGAATGATTCACATTATTTGAATGCACATCATCAACTAACATCTTGCAGTCTGATTCAAAGATAACCCTCTGATGACCCAATGTTGTTATCCACTTGAGGCCTTGATGCAGCCCCCAAGCTTAACTCTCCGACGGAGACATAGAAGCCTTTAAAACATATGTCACAGCCCATACAAACCGTCCTTCAATATCACGTAAGACCGCTCCCATGGTAATTGTTCGATCAACGGTGGAAATTGCTGCGTCGACATTGCATTTTAACAAACCAGCCCTGGGAGGTTGCCAAACTGTGGCATATGTCTGCTGCTGAGTCATGGTGTGAGTCTGATGTATTCGTCTAGCACATTCCCAAGCATTGAGCGCTGCTTGTGCACGTTGCAAAATCTGATCTGGTGATTCAATTTTGTTTTCCCACAATTTCAAATTTCGTCTTTTTCATATACTCCAATAAGTCATAGAAAAACTCACCAATTGCTTCAGTGATAATCCCTGCCACATGCGAGTGAAAACATCACCAAAGCTTTCAGCCTCATCCATCAATTCTTCCAACAAAGACCAATGATTTACTTTCCTCCAACATGTTATACTATCTGCACAAACAAGAAATAAGTGTCAATTATATTCTGTATAAAATTGACAAATTACACAATTTGAATTACACTCCACTCCTTTATAATTCAATCTTTGTCTATTCAGTAGACAATCCCTTCCAAGGCGCCGCATAAAATGCTTAACCTTTGGAGGAATTGGTAGAGACCACAACTTATTTCAATCACCTTCTACTTTCCACTCATCTCTATTAATTGCATCATTTTGCTCAAGGTGAAGTAAAGGGATTTTAAGAATTTAATCAACATCCGTCAAATTAAAATTATTCCTAATCAGCGGTTCATTCCAAGACCTAGTTTGAGGATCAATTAATAGACTTACAGTGGCGGTTGTTGCGTGTTGAATTGTTGAAGTTGATATATTTGGATTCGCCTCATTTCAGAGCCAAGGAGAGTGCCAGATTGGAATACTTGAACCATCACCAATTCTCCACCGGTAACCTGTTTTCAACAATATTCGAGAAGACCATCTTATAAAAATAATATGTGTTTATTCATTTTAAAATGACTTTTGATCCGGTTGTATACCATTTTTTACTTTTTAAAACCGATACGTGTTATTCTAAATTTTCGGTTTAAATTATTTGTTTTGACTTTTTAATACGTACTCCCTCCGTCCTGAAATATAAGCAACAAATGGCCATTTTTTTTGTCCCAAAATATAAGCAAAAAAAAATAATGTTGACCAATTTTAATCTAGTGTTCCAAAATTACCCTTTTACATTTATGGAGCATGAACATTGAAGTTCAATTACCTAAGCATGTTTAAGGAGTATTGGAATTGGAATGCCACTAATATTAACTACCTGCAATAATGAAATTGAATTGGAATCATGGTTTACGGCATTGAAATCAACATGATTACCACTATTTTGTGTATTAAAATCATGCTTCCTTCTCCATTTGATTTTTAATATTCTTATTTTATCTCTATCACACAAAAATGGCAGGACATCAATCTTTCTTTGATAGACCATCATTTGATTTGGGAATTGAAGAAGACACAGAGAACTTGTCACTTCTTATTGTGGAAGACACATTAGATAAAGAGGTGGAGAGTGACCAAGATCAAGAAGAAGTAATTTCTCAAATTGATATCGGGGTCAAATGCAAAAAAACAAAGTCATCAAATGGAATGGAAGGATAGTATTAGAAGTTTTGATTTCAGTTGGTGGTGCAGACTACAAGTATTTGTCATTAAGAGTAGGTGGTAGTGGGATGTGTCACTTATGAAGTGTTTTTGTTTTCAATGTGTGTAAGGGTAAATTAGGAATGTCGTATTTTTATTTGATAAAATTTAGAGCAGTCAATGAAGAATTATTGATTTTCTTAATAAGTGTGTTTTTTTTTTGCTTATATTTCAGGACGGAGGGAGTATTTAATTATTTTGACTTAATCATACATATTTACTATTAATTACTACTATAATATTCCCTTTAGTTTATTAAAGAAGGAAACATATTGAAAAGGGTTGATGTCATTTACAAATCTTTCAATCTTTTAAGATAATAAAATTTATACCACAAATATCCTTTTCTTTTCTTTTTTTATTAGAGAAAACTATCTCATTTCATGGCAGCAATTCTTTAATTAACTAACGAAAAGACGGACACTCACGTACCCGTCTTTTCGTTCTTTTTATTGTATTATCGTCTGAAAATTATGAACGGTGTTTTTTATGAAATTTTAATTTTGATTAGAACTAAAAATATAAATGTTTTTTGTTTTCAAGTTATAACAAACCAAACTAACCATATTTATCTATTAATAATACCAACAATATAACAAAAAATATAATTTAAATTCTTTTTTTAATGACACCAACAACAATCTTTATTATAGAAAAAATTGTTTAAGGATATAATTGGGATAATGAAAAAGTAAGTACATATATACTTATCTAGTTTGTTACATTTTTAAATAATAAAGAAGGAGAAAAATCAAACATATATATATTTATATTGTGTTTGTTACATATTTTTAATATTTAAATTTATTCTTATCTATTTATTACATGTGTTATTTGCATTAAAAATTGAGGGCATATTTGGGAAGAAAAAAATCAGTCCAAAAGAACAGAAAGAGATTGTTTTCTTTATATATAGTATAGAAGTATAGATAAAGATGAGAAAACTAATTAGAGATTTCTTTATATTTAATGTTTTGTCTTACAATAAACAAAAATAAAAATTTAATATTTAATACATTTAAAAATTTCCACAATAAAAAAAATACATCTGTAAATGAGTGGTTTTTTTTTTTTATAAAAACAACTAAAGGTGTAAGATACACTACATAATTTATAGTGTTGTCAAGTTTCAAGGAAACTTTCTTTAAAAAAAAGTTTCAAGGAAACTTTTTTTTTCTTGACAACCAGTTTCAAGGAACAGGAATGCTATATCCCACGAATTCCACGAACGAGCGTAAATGCGGCTATCAATTTTGTATTGTTTTAATATTTAAAAAAATAAAAAATTGGAGCTTGGTGGAATACACGCCGTCTCAGGCTATTCTTAGTTTTCTTAGAATTTGTTTTCGTGGAAAGAGACATTTCCCTTCAAGGAAACATAAAACATTAAAACTTTTTGACAAAAAAATAAAAAAATTTAAAACTTCAAAATTATTATCTTATACTATCATTTATACATTTGATTTTATTAAATACAAAAAGACATAAAACTCCCTAAGAAAACTAAGAATAGCCTGAAACGGCGTGTATTGCACCAAGCTCCAATTTTTTATTTTTTTAAATATTAAAACAATACAAAATTGATAGCCACATTTACGCTTGTTCGTGGAATTCGTGGCTCTAAAATTCGTGGGATATAGCAATTCTGAATATTTGAGTGCATATACAAAATTGTGGTTATGGAAACTCTCTTCATATTTTGTAGGCTCCATTTTAATAAATTGTGTCAAAATAATGAATTTTATTAAAATGTAATTATATACAATTATTTGTGGATCCATTTTTATCAAAAATAAAAATGAGGTTCTCGTCTAGAGAAATATGGAGTGCTTATTATGTAGTAACATTAGAAAAATGGTCAATTGTTTAAATTGACCTTGTAACATACACGGAGTATGAAAAATAACTCTATAAAAATATAATATACATGGAGTCTAAAAAATGTCTCTGTAAAAATAAAAACACACATTGTAACCTTATAATTTGGGAAATGAATAGCATGAGAAATTCACAATTATTAGAAATGAAATTCATAATTAGATGGATAAAATGGGATAAGATTTGTTCCAAAAAAGAGAATGGTGGTTTGGGGGTGAGGTGGTTACAGAAGTTTAATTTAGCCTTTTTGGTAAGTGGTGGTGGAGGATGTTGGAGGAAAGGGATAGATTGTGGTATAAGGTGCTTGTTGCCAGATATGGGGAGGAAGAGGGGCAAATTATTACGAATGGGGGATTGGGTTCTGTGTGGTGGCAGAATATGATTAAAATTCGGGAAGGAGTGGGAGTGGGGAGGTGGTTAGTTGATAACATCAAGCGAGAGGTGGGTAATGGGTCATTAACTTTATTCTGGAAGGATTGGTAGGTGGAAGAAAGTCGGTTGTGTGGTAGATTTAGAAGATTATTTAATTTGTCGAAGAATAAGTTGGTGTCGGTGGCTGATATGTTTGCTTTGGATTGGGGAGAAGGGGCGATGCTTGGAAGTGACAGATACGTCTGTTTGCGTGGAAAAGGAGCAAGTGGGAGAGGTTAGGTTATTGTTAACAAATTTTGTTATGAAGGTAAATGCTTATGACAAATGGGTTTGGTTATTAAACTCATCTTAAATTTATTTTGTGTGAAGCACTTATGAATGTTTGATTTCAATAGACAACAATGTTTCAGATATTAGTAAGAATGTTTGATTAAAACTGGTTCCGCTTAAAGCAAATCTGTTTGTATGGAGATTGCTTCTTAATCGCATTCCGACAAAGGATAATTTGTTCATGAGAGGCGTTGTATTACTTGATGCTTCCAATTGTATGGGGGGATGTAGCTTGATCGAGGATTCTGATCATTTATGAAGTAGATATAATAGTCACAAGAAAGAGAGTTTTGAATTGTGATCCTTTTAAAATTTAATCTTGTATCTTAAAAATGATTCTCAAGTTGAAACTTTGAATGGTTAAATTAAAACTGACTTCAGAATATTCTGAAGTGTTGGTGAAAAACAGTATAATTAAATATATGTGTTTCTGTGTGTTGTGTTTACTGAAAGTAAGAGTATAAGGAAGAGAAGAATAACACACATAAATTTACAGTTGTTCACCCAATGTGGACTAATCCACTCCTCAAAATCTTGTGATAATTTCCACTATGAAGCTTGAGATACCTTCTGAAATCCTGCACGATACAACCTTGTTCCCTTGGAACAATTACAAACTGTATTCTTTAAGTCTCAGCAGGCTTACAACCTTGTTTGCTAAGTTACACAAGACTTTATAACTTTCTGCTCAACCTAACACTTTAATACCCTTAAAGCTAGATGAGACTTTTCTCTTACAATTGATTTGGAAGTTTGAATGAAATTAGAAGAAGACAAGAAGAAGATTATATTTGAAAAGATAAGAGAGAACTTTGATTCACATTATTAATTGGAGATTTTAGGAATCTTTTGAGTTGATTTGTGAAATCAAAGTTGCTATGAAGTTTTAAACACTTTTAATAAGTAGTTTACGTATGCTTGTTAGCTATGTGCTTCAATACTGAGCCTTCTTCTCCTTTTATAGAGTTTTTTGACCTCTTGTATCCGTTGGAGTATGACCAATAGTCTTGTCCCACGTGTCATGGGACTTAGCAACTTTTGCTTGAAAATTTGGATCAACATTCTGAACTTCATAGACTTCAGATGGTTGTTGTGTTCTTCAGAATACTTCGGAATATTGTTGTGTTCATCAAGATATTGTTTCTGGGTTCATATGGATGAACTTCATACATGTTTCTGGGTTCATCTTATGAACGTCAGATGAATATATGGGCTTGTCCATGAGTAGTGTTCTTTGTACATAATTTAGAATATTGTTAGACCAAAAGCCTTTCTAGATATGTCTTGGAACTTGTGTAGGAGAGAGGAAAGTGGAATTGTCACTTCATGCCCATGTTTTAGGGGATTTGGTTTGCTTTGTACAGTACCTGCTCCCTTATGTGTCAAATCCTTATCGAATTTGACTTGATCTTGCTTTTTGCTTTTCACCAACTGTATTGTTTATGTCAGATAAAATATGTAGCTGGAATGAACTTTCTGAACTTCGGAGACTTCATAATGTTCCTTTTGTTTCACTTAGGATGATTTGTAAGACTCATATTTGATGTAATTAAATCCTAATAGTGAAACATCAATGAAGTGCAGTATGTGTAACATCTGGGATGATATTCTTGATGGAATATTCCTAATGTTTTGTACTTTAAATGTTCATCGTCTTAAATGAACATTAAAGATGCCTTTTTGACCATAATCAAATAAATGCCTTTATTCCTTGATTGATTTAAGTCCATGCACTTTACTGGACTTTTATTTATGTCACGTGAGCTTTGCATGTTCTTCATAATGTTCATGAATTTTTGGGCTTGTTCTTGATACCTATAAGAACAACCTTCTGAACTATGTTGAACATTATAAACTATGTCCAACTTTATGAACTCTGTCTGAGTTCATAGGTCTTAATGTCCTTTGATTGTTTGCTTATTGGATTGATTTGTACTTTGTTCCTGTCTTAGTTAAACACTCAAGTACATAAATTAAATACTAAGAAAATAATCAAAGTTCATTAATTTCTTAATCATCAAGGTTTGTTATCTTTAAAATTAATTAGGGATTTTGCGTCAACAATTTATTCGTTAGATGTGCTGTTTTTGGAAGGCTTTGGATTATGGTGGTAGGTTGGCTGGGTTACGAATTTGTGGGACATGGCTATATCCAAGGTCACAGAAATCAATTTTGTGAACTAGGTGGTCTCTCTAATAGAGATTGTCTTATGATGTCTATTTTGTGGGCGTCAACTGTTTGGATAATTTGAAAGGAACGTAATGAGCGTATTTTTTAGCAAAAGGTTGCGTTGTTGCAAGGGTTATTTGAGCGGATCAAACTCCAAATTTTTTGGTGGTTAAAATCAAGACATGTCACTTTTGATTTTGAGTACCGGTTTTGAAAGCTGCATCCTTGATAATGTTTTTGTTATGTAATTTAGCTTGCGTATTTTTTGGTGGTTATTTTCCTTTTAATGATTGATTGTATCTTTTGGTTATCTATCTGGCACACCTTGTGCTAGATAGATACTTGTTAATCTAATTCCATTTTGATTTGTTAAAAAATTACAATGTCAGTTTGAATAATGTTGGAACTTGTGTTGCGGGTCTGCTGCAATAACTTGACCAAGAAGATGATGAAGATGAATATGATGAAGTGTGCACATAAATTTCAAAGATTGTTGTATATTGTTGGGAAGACACTACTGCACTTGAAATCTAAAAAGTTTAATGGTTATGCATGTAAAACTCAAAGCGCATAGGGTTACCACACTAACCTTTAAGTTCGATTCGCCCCCGCCAATAACTATATATTGGATGCAATAGGAATGACTAGCAAATCCCCGTTAAGATACTATGAGTTCCTTGACCTATATTGCACAACCACACCAAACGTATCTCCTAACAATATTTTATAGATTTATGGTTCCAGCAATTCACTCATGAATTAGAGAATTGATGGATGATTTAGAGTAAGAGAATGAGGGATAATTATGTTGTTAATGCAACAAAATTCTTATTATGTGTTTGAGTGTCCAATTAATGCCCAAATGTCAAACATTTATAGAGCATTATATGATCATTCACATGAGAGAAAACACTCATTTGACTTGAATCAATGTTATGGTTCATTAAACACTCTTTTGTCAAAGGTTATGATCATATACACTTGAATCAATACTAAGGTTCATTAAGCACCCATTTGCCAAAAGTTATAATCATATATACTTGAATCGATGCTAAGGTTCATTAAACACCCCTTTACCAAATGTTCCAATATATATGAATGATTCCCATGAAGAGTTACAACTCTTGGTGAAGAGTTACAATTTTTGATTCAAAAGTGATTCCATTATTTTGAAAATCACCGATAAATAATTAACTCTTAACAAAATTATTATGAAATGAGTGACAAGTATATGTTGGACACATTTAAGCCCCCAAAACTAGGTCTATTTTGGAGGTCTAAATAGATAAAGTAGAGAATATACCAACATAATGATAAAATATTCTTCACGATAAACTAATTTAAACATTTATTTGACGAAAATAAACCAATTTAAACATACATCTATACTAATTTGTCATTCAATCTTAATTTAAAATTAAATATTGTCATTCAATCTTAATTTAAAATTAAATAAGTAAATACATGTATTGCATCACCACCCTTCAAGTTGTACGTACAGCGAGGAATGGGCAATCAATATCGTGTCTTTGTCGTTGGGTGCACAAAGCACATGATCGTGGGCGGATACAAGGCAATCAAATTGGGGGAGGATGCCTCCACTTGAATCTTACATTTTTCAATTAGTTTTGACTTATGCTATTTTTTTAAATAAAAAATGATATGATATGTTGCCTCTAAGCATGGTTTGCAAGTTTAGAGGGAAAGGGAGATGAGTGTTTGAAAAATTAGAAAGGAATAAGCGGAAAAAAATAAAAGATATTGGGATGAGGGGCTTTGGGAGTTTATTTTTCTTTAAAATATAAAACCTTTCTTATGTGGGGAACTAAAAAATTGTATTGGGAGAGGGTTTTAGAGGGTTTATATGAATTGTTCAAATTTAATATATGTTGTTATAATAATCTTAAAATTAAAAAATATATTAATCATAAGTATTAATTTATTACTTTCTGAAAGAATACTTTTTCAAAAAAATATGAAAAATTTCTAAATTTTTTCCTATATTTTTCTTACCCCAAAGTCTTCCTTTCCCCTTTCCTCCAAACTCCCAAACAAAGACTAAGGTGTTTGTGGTGTGGTTGGGATCATTTTTGAAACAAAACTTAACTGATCTAAAGAAAAAGTAAGACGCGGTTCATTTTGGTTATGATGATTAATAAAAAACAGATCTAATTTAAATTAATGCAGTTTAATTTGGATCGATCTATGGATATCTAAATTACAATTTATATATATATATATATATTAATATTGTATTACAAAAACACGATAGGATGATAGATTTAATGCAAAATATGACATGTATTATATTAAAAATTAATATTAAAACATGACAACAATCGATTTTGTTTGAAAAATATGAAATAGTTAAAAAATAGATAAAAGGAAAAGAATTAGTAGTATTAAAAAAATTAAAAACTAACGAATAAAAGATTGATAAGATATATTATGCCAATAATAAATAAATAAAATATTAAAGTTAATGTATGCGGTTTTGTCTTGCTTTGAAAAATAAATTCAAAATTCAATCCAATTCTATGAGTTTTTGTAATAGGGCATTCAAACACATTCAATAATTTTCGATTATGTGTGGTTTTGGGTTTTTTTAATCGGATTGTGGTTTTATTTTAGATCAGTTTGAATTTGAACACTCCAAATTGCCTCTACCATAAAATATTGAATAAATATTTGAAAAGAATTAAATACACAAAAGTATGAAAGATGAATTATTAATGTTTGTAGGATTTTGCTAATTCGTTTAGTAGCAATAGCTTGTTATGGAAAAGCATATTTGAGCCTCTTACCTTGATTATTATTTTTGGATGAATTAAGAGTAAGGACAATATCAGGGAGAAGCTTTAACAATTCAACTACGCTAGCACCTCCAAGAAACTTCCATCTTCTGCTACTCAATCATAAATAACATTCCAAAACCCTAAAAATATCAAAATAACAACACTGCAAAAGACGAAAAATTTTGGGAGACCAAAGCAATCTCTGAAGAAGAAAAAAACATCTCGAATAAAAACGGGAAAAAAATCCTACCAAATCACCCCTTGAGTAGCATGTCCATGACTAGCCAGTTTCTCTGCACTAAGACACTAATCAAACACAAATATTACCGTAGGGATAACATAATTTCCCCAAAGACCCTGTTAAAATGTGCCGCATATTTCTAGAATTATCTAGAATGTATTAGTAGTTTATAGAATGATGTACATGCCTAGATTTCTCTAGAATAGTTTAGTATGTTTTAGAATTAATTAATACTACACATGTAGTAGGAAATGTCATGAAGAATCTAGAAAGAACTATCTAGAACATGACATTCACTATCAACTATTCTTGCTCATTTGTACTCATTTCTCTAGAATAGTTTAGTATGTTTTAGAATTAATAAATAGGCAAGCATGTACTCATTTGTAATCAATCCAAATCAATCCAATTTAGAGATCAATACAATCTATTCTTGCTCCAAGTCCTTACACTACTTACTACTATATTTCAACTATCAACTAAAGCCTTCTTCACTATTCAACTACACTCTAAACTATCACTACTACCTAAACTACTAACAGTGGTATCAGAGCTACGTTCGATCATATATTGGGCGTAGAAAATTTATCACCTGTTTCCAACCAAACCCTCCTTATATTCTACACAATTTCTAAAAAAATCCCTACGACATGGCTAATACCACTCAACCGTCATCTATGACTATCCCTACTTTCAATGGTGAAAATTATGATTTTTGGAGCATTAAAAGGAAGACATTTTTTTTCTCTCAAGATTTATGGAAGATTGTAGATGAAGGATTTACTATTTCCGCAGACATTTCAACTCTCAACACAACTCAAAAAAAGGAGTTGAAGGAAAATAAACAGAAAGATGCAAAAACATTATTCTTTCTGCAACAAGCGGTAGCCGACAGTATCTTTCCAAGAATAATGGGAGTTACTAGTGCCGAAATTTCTTGGGGTACAATAAAGGAGGAGTTTGAAGGAAGTGACAAGGTACATGCCATTGAACTTCAGATTCTAAGACGTGAGTTTGAGTTATTAAAAATGAAAGAGTCTGAGACAGTAAAAGACTATTATACCAAGATAAAAGAACTAGTGAGTCAAATGAAAACTTACGAGGATAATATTCTTGACAAAAGAATTGTTGAGCAAATTCTATGTTCTATTCCTCGTAAGTATGATGCAAACTACAATTGACCAAACCAAAGATCTATCTACTTAGTTAGTGACAGAATTAATAGGCTCACTAGAAGTTTATGAGGAAAGATTGAGTAGGCATGATGAAGACACTTGAAAATGCCTTTCAATCAAAGCTTAAGTTACGGTCTCAAAATAAAGGATTTGGAGGAACAAGAAAAATGGAGAAAATTCTAGAAACAAAGAATTTTCTAGAAATTTCTCAAAGAAAAATCAAGATGATTATCCTTCATGTGGCATATGCAAGAGGACAAATCATGTCGAGAAATATTGTTGATGGCGCGGAAAACCACAATGCGGACACTATTAGAAAATAAATAAAAGATGGAAATTTTAAAAGATAAAAATAAAACTAAAAAAAAATGAGAGAAGAGGGCCCGATTCGGAACCAAAAATGAGGTATTTTAAAATACCTCCGCCGAATTTTTCATTGAAAAATCAAGGAATATTCCGGGTCATAGGACATGTGCCAGTGGGACCTTAGGTCAAAAATTGGGGTATGACAGATGCCCCTATTTCGTCCGGAGACTTGAAGATGAAATCTTCGGTTCGATGAGCTGAAGAGACTTAAATACAAAAGTATACCAATTTTGACCTAAGATGCTATGAAATGCACGTGGAATGCTCGTGATGCAATTATGAATGCAGGACAGCAAAGCTGATTTAACTGAGATGAGAAACAACAATGGCATACCCAAATTCAACGAAGAAAAGGGATCCGACTCCGCTTGGGGATGTAGTTTCACTGGGGAAAATGACTTTGTGCTATCATATTGGTTTGGAACGACAGTTTAATGAAGACAAAACTTTTGAGTGACGCCTCTGGACCAGACACACTAGGGATGACACTTGTGACAGAATGAAGGGTAGGTGCAAGCTGTCTGTTGGTTATTACTGACCACTTGAAACATGATAAAAGGTAAACTCAAATTGTCCATTATCTAGGACTGACCACTTGAAATGATTGATTAATGACATATCTTGACCAGACACACTTGGGATGACACTTTTGAAAGGGCTTAAGCTGTTCGCTTGCTGGAACTTGCCACTTGAAATGATTGATTAGTGACACCTCTTGACCAAGCACACTAGGGATGACACTTTTGATGAAAATAAGGATTATCGTAAACTATTCTCCTGACACAAATGTATTTGCAGACTATCAACCTGACTCAAAGATATTTACAGAGTATTAACCTGACTCAAATGTATATGCAGGGTATTAACCTGACTTAAAGGTAATTGCAGGGTATTAACCTGACTCAAAAGGTGATTGTAAGGTATTAACCTGACTCAAAAGGTATTTGCAGGTTATTAACCTGACTTAAAGGTAATTGCAGAGTATTAACGTGGCTCAAAAGGAAATTGCAGGGTATTAACCTGGCTTAAAGGTAATTGCGGGGTATTAACTTGGCTTAAAGGTAATTGCGGGGTATTAACTTGGCTCAAAAGGTATATGCAGGGTATTAATCTGGCCCAAAATGTAATTGCAGGGCATGGACCTGGCTCAAAAGGAAATTTCAAGGTATGAACCTGACTCAAAAGGTAATTGCAGGGTATTAACCTGGCTCAAAAGGTAATTGCAGGGTATTAACTTGGCCTAAAAGGTAATTGTAGGGTATAAACTTGGCACAAAAGGTATTTGCAGGCTATCAACCCAACTCAAAGGTATTTGCAGGGTATCAACCCGACTCAAAGGTATTTGCAGGGTATCAACCTGGCTTAAAAGGTATTAAAAGGTAATTGCAGGCTATTAACTTGACTCAAAGGTATTTGAAAGGTGGTTGCAAGCTATCCGCTTTGCACAAGAAAGATAAAAAGGTGTTTGCAAGCTATTCGCTTGGCACAAAGGATAACAAAAAGTGGTTGCAAGCTATTCGCATGGCAAAATGATGAGTGAGGACCGAATTGAAGGGATACGACCAAACAAGACTCTAGGTGACTTATGCAACCATGTATGAATGATGCGGTGTATATGTTGTGTATGAATATGTGAGAGTATTGATGTATGAATATATGAATGTAAGAATGTATGAATGTATAAATGTACGACTTATACGACTATATAACCGTATATGACAGATGAACTCGATGAAACGAGACAGGACAGACAGGGTAGGTAAGATGGGAGGCAGACTGACATCACAGTACAAACACTCGACAAATTGCCTTGGAGATGATACTATCGTGAAAAAATCGAGCCATTGACGGGGTAAAACCCAGCATAAGGTAGCCATTGATGCTTCATGGGGAGAAAGCCCATTGTTGACCGAAAACTCTGGAAGAAGTCGCCATTTGTAGACCGACAGAGAGTGTCAATCCATTGGTATGCCCCAGCAGTCATGCTCTTTTTTTGTTTTTTTTCTTTTGTAAATCCCTAAATTTTGCCTGGACCGCCCTTTCGGGTTTTTCAGTCCACCGGGAGTATATTCCTTATTTGTGCCTCTAATTTTTGCCTGGACCGCCCTTTTGGGTTTTCAGTCCACTGGGACGCTCTCTATTGCCTAAATCGCCTTTTCAGGTTTTCAACTTAGCGAGCTGTTATTTTTTTGTATTTCTCTTTTTTATATTTTTGGATTGTGACTGAATCTTGCTCAAAGGAGAGGTCTTATTCCATAATGCTTAGCCATGTTTCTCTTCCAGAGTGTAACCGTCCTTGAGGCGGATGCTGATGTACGCTTCACCATCTCACGAGTTCAAAGAGAGTGTGTTTGTTGTTCACACTTTTCAAAAAAAAAAAATTTATGAAAAATTTTGCTTCAAATATTGCCATCAAAAATAGAAGAAATTTTGTGAATAGAATAAATGAGAATTCCAAGTAAATGGGCACACGCTCAAATTTGATGAATTGAGTGGTGACCTGCCAATGGCATGGCTCCATGGATCTTTGAATTTTTTTTGGAAAATGGTAAATATAATGGGAAGGGTACATTGAACACAATAACCGTTATTCTCCGTAACAACTTTGAATTGTCCCTGTTCCGAGTCTTTGATCCACAGATGCTTCGAATTGGAGGGCTTCTGATAGCTGGATGCCCCAAGTGGATTATGCTTGACTTGATGCCGTTACTTTGTCATGATCCTTAACTTTTGTATAGATTGCCCTTTCGGGTTTTCAATCTATCAGGATAATCATTTTTTGTTCATGTCTCTAATTTTTTCCTAAGCCGCCTTTTCAGATTTGCGACTTATCGAGCTTTTATTTTTGACAGAGTATTTCTTGACTGCACCGGCATTCATAGGACGTGTGAGTTTGTCACCATCCATAGTTGTAAAAATCATTGCACACGAGCCTTCATAATTAGGCACCTACTTGCCCCTGGAGTCTGGGTTGAAAGGTAGTACCTTTTGAAGGTGAGAAAAACACAAGAAGGGGGGGGGGGGGGGGGGTTGAATTGTGTTAGCTTTTCGCAGCTCTTGAAGAGTGAGAATCTAATTCCTTAAAATCAGAGTCTGAATGAGATCAGAGTCTGATGGGAGATTAGGTTCTGATGCAGCGAAATAATCAAGAGATAGAGAGAAGAGAGAAGACAAGCAATTATACAGGTTCCTTCCACAAACCAGAAGTAGTCCTGTCCCCCTTGTACTTCCAAGGAGAGTTCACTAAAATGTAATATCAATTACAAGTTGCTCAAACACACAGTAAGAGACTTCCAATGCTCAAGCACGCAGGCAAGAGACTTCCAATGCTCAAAGACACAACTAAGAGACTTCCTTGCTCAAGGACGTAGCCTAGAGACTTCTTTGCTCAAGCACACAAGCAAGAGACTTCTTACACAATTACAGAAAATTGAATAGAGTTGAAACACTTGACAACAATCAAACGTGTTTCTATTACAACAAAGACAGACTCTGTTTCAAACGAAAGACAGACTTTGTTTTTCTGTGAAACTTAGAAATTCTAGAATACTCATTTTATAAGAATTATCTAAGTTGAAGATGTGTTTTTGTTAAGACTCAGTTGAATACGAAAGCAATGCAGCGTAGTTTTTCTAGTTGTAGAGTCCAACAAATCTTCAAGTCTTCTATCCTTTATATAGGCGTAGGAAAGAGACGTTGAGTCATCCAACACATCAGGATGATTTCTGAAGCTTGATCAATAGCTGTTGATCTGTTGCTTGATATGGTAATAGTCCTTCAATTGCATAATTTGAATTCCATTCCCTTTGAAGATTAATACCGGTAGACACAGTTGCCAAACTGTACGAGGTAGTGGAGTAGTGGAAACAGAGTTTGTACAACGTACTCTGTACTGGCCTGCCTTCTTTGTCGTTGTGCTTCCCACGCTCAAGTTGACTTTGAGGCTAGCCGTTACTCCAAATGAGAGTTTCTTTTGCATCGCAATGCTTGTAGAAATCCTTGTTAGCAGATTTTCAGATTTCGGGCTTCAGACTCACTATAACACTATGCTTTTGATAATATTCAGACTCTCTTGGTTTTCAGATTTTGATAGTCTTCAGACTCTGATAGTCTTCAGACTCAGATACAGTCTTCAGACTCTCTTCGGTACAGAATCACAAGCAACAAGCTTCTCTGGATTTTTGCTCTTTAACATTGTTCAAACAGAATACTTTCTAAGATATAAATCTTGATTGATATCCTGCATACTTTAAACAAATATTAGCAATATCCAATTGACACCTTTTTAATACCTTGTTATCATCAAAACTCAAAACGTGGTATTGCTGAACACCTTTGTTCCAACACCTTTTTGGGCACAAAGTCTCTTTCTTGAATTTCGCGGGGACAAACCTTCTTAATGGAAGTCTATTCCCAGCCTCTTTTGGTAAAGTTGCACAAGGTCGTCATGCATTTTAGGTTCAACCTGGGATATCAGCTGAACTCCTATTGACGCGACTTCAACTCCACGGGAGGCACGGCCTCCATGTTGTATACTGAGGGAAGGAGGGGGGGGGGGTTTCCCATGTTGAAATGTGTACTGAAACACGATGCCTATGTGAGGCAACGATAACATCTCATGCCGGTCTTTGTAAATGAAAGTTATCTTATGGTCAATATTCTTTGACATTTTGTTTGTAGCTTTGTCAGCTAAGATGCCCTAGTAGGCGAGATATCTTGCCGGGAATCTCTTCGTTCTCTTCTTCTTCATCTTCGGACACAGGGAATTCAAAGTCGAGAGAGAGTATAGAGTTAATGTGTTCAATGGGCTTATTAATGGCTAATCTACATTTATGTTTGATTTTAGAAAGTGAACGATTGTATGCAGACATTTGAAAATGATTAAAGAAAAAGAAAAATATTTTTTTTGGTACTTTGTGTTACCATTTTTTCTAGAACAAGCGCAAAATAAAAACAAAGTCGGGATCAAAACAACCTTCTTATTGATGGAGAATACATGAAGCAAAATTCCCTACACAAGTTCACTTTTGTCTCGAGCGGGTCAAAAGGATTTCTTTTGAAAAACATAAAATAACAAACAGACATAAAATTTGAACCAATGAGTAGTAGAAGGAAACATCAGCAACGACCCAGTTGCAGCCATCCAATCCATGTGTCGACATTAGGCACCATGATCCTGTAGTAGGTTAACTTGCATGTCCAAGTTTAGTCTAGGAAGGGTAAGATATTGTTTCGGATCAACTTGTGAACTATTTTCTTCAAAGCAAAGCAATGCTCAATGTCATAACCTGGTGCCCCTTGATGGAAAGCAAAAGAGTGGTCAGCTCTATACCCCGCTGGCAATCTTGTCGGAACCGGAAATGGTGCCTTCGTGTGAACCAAATTCCTTTCAAGCAACATTGGAAGCAATTCTGCGTACTTTATAGGAATTAGATCAATCTGTGTTCTTGGAGCCTGTTGTCGAGGCTGTTGTTGATATTGTGGAAACTGGGGTTGATAAACTGGGTTTTGAACAACATTGGTGCCGGACATAACAACGACAACATGGTGACAGACCTGATATTGTTGTTAAGGCCAACCTTTCACCATACTCACTTCTTGGTCTTTCTCATCGAAACTGTCAATGTGATCACTTTCTTTGACCAAACGTCCTTCACGGACCCCTTCTTCCAGACGCACACCTATGGTCATCATCTCTGCGAAGTTGTCGGGAGCACTTGCAACCATATTCTCATAATAGAACTGATCCAGAGCCTTCAAGGAAATCTTGGACAACTCTTTCTCTTCCAGAGGTGGATATACTTGTGCAGCAATATCTGTAACACCCCGTTTTCCCAACTTGAAATTTTTTGCATAATATCAGAGTAATTCAACGTAAACAGAATGTCACACTTCTTTTCATAAAATCATAAATGGAATAAAAAAAATCCTTTAATACATCGCATTATATACATCATCACATATCACATAATAATCAAATCATAACCATCTTCATATAACATCATAAATCATCACATAATAACATAAGCAACCACGATTAATAAATATTAATACTTCACGTAGTTCTTTATCAATAACACATTGACAATTGACAACTTAACGACAATGACAATGCGACTTCTACGACTTGAACTCAACATATGCAACTTCAACTCGACTATGCAACTTAGACATCTTATTCATGCATGTGGTACCAATCCAGGGCGTCAAGCCCTCAACGTAATAAGTATTAATATACTTCCAGGGCGTCAAGCCCCCACCGCAAATGAGCTAAAGCTCCAGGGCATCAAGCCCTCAACGTGTAGAGTAAAAACTCATAGGGCATCAAGCCCCCAACTGAAATGGGTATGCATGGACTCAACCTCATACAACTTACGAAACATCGACATCTTAGGATTCCAACAATCTGGATCACTTCTTATTTCATAGACCGACTCATGCAACTTAATGATAATAGAATCAATCAACAACAAAATTCAACAGCTTAATCATGACAGTAATCAAATGATAATCAACAACAACTTCATCTTAGACATTATATATATTTCACACGAGGCGTATATAATTATATCTCATTAGTAAAAACATTCACATCTCCTTAATTTATATTCTCAGAACTACAACGGTAGCATAAACGACTTCGTTCATTACTCTAAAGATCATCTCACATCAAACTGTGCGACAAAGTCACTTAAAGAAAAACCTAAAAGGTAGTCTGTCTAAGCACTACTCGCTAGGCAAGTACCTCTGCTTGCAATGGAGAGCTCAGGAAAAGGGGACGCTCGCAATGGCGAGCTCAAGGCGAACAGAAAATGGGTGCTCTCGGGAACTTGACATTTTTCACTCAAAAACCCTGTTTTTAACTTCTCTAAGTCCAATTTTCAGTCTAACAACTTGCATATCATTCTTATACATATTAAGGCACTCAAATCCATCTAAAATTCGACTATAAGGTCACTTCTCAAAATCAAGATTGACTCACAGGTCAACTCACAATGGCGAGTGGTCTGCTCGCAGCAGCGAGCAACTTCTGGGTTTACTCGCGAGGCGAGGGGTAATCACTCGCGAGGCGAGCGATGATCTTCATCACGCGCGAGGCGAGATAAGCTACTCGCAGTGGCGAGCGATGAACGTCAGTTCGGGCAGAATTGTGTTTTTCACGAAAATTCACCTAATCACTTGGTTAAAACCTCAAAACTGATTCCTATAATCATCCTATGGATTATCTAAGGTCTGTACGCAGTTTCTACATCAATCTAACAACTTATCATCATCTAATTTTCAATTCATCAATTTTAACCTAATTCCCAAATCCTCCAAAACTCTCCATACTCTTGTTAAACATAACCATCAGAATTACAGACTTAATAAGATTGAATGTTAGTCTCACCCTTACCTTAGACAAGTGAAATCGGCAGCCTCTCTCTCCCTTCTCTTTTCTCCTCTTTTCTCCAAAGCTTGTTGTACGTGTTCTCTGTTTTTCTAACTTCTCTTACGGTCTTATATTCTTAACCTAATTTCTCTTCTCACACCAAAACTTACTCTTTCCTCTTAACTTATTTATTTCTCTTAATTCCACAAAACTCTCTAAATTCACAAAACAACCCTTCAACATATTATTTACTCTAATTTTCATGTCTTATTTTATCTTATTTCACTAAACTCTTCTAAATTCCAAAACAGCCCCACATCTCAATATTTATTTTATTTTCAAATCTTATTCTAGTAAATAATAAAATAAGTCTATCAATAAAATATCAACACATCACCTAATCATATAAAATCACATAAATCATCAAAGTGGACTCTAAACTCTATAAAATAATTAAATAATTAAAGAGGGCGTTACAATATCTCTCCACCTTTGGGCATATGCTTTGAAGGATTCTTTACCATCCTTGGTCATGGCCTGCAATTCGTCTTTGTCTGGGGCCAAGTACGAGTTGTAGTTGTATCGTTTGATGAATGCCTCGCTTATATCATTGAAAGTTTCGATATCAGTGTTATCTAAACCCATATACCACATCAGGGCTGCACCGGTCAAACTGTCATGGAAATAGTGGATAAGGAGTTGATTATCTTTGACATGCGCATACATCTTTCTCACATACTGAAGGTGAGAAAAGCACAAGAAGGCGGGGGGGTTGAATTGTGTTAGCTTTTCGCAACTCTTGAAGAGTGAGAATCTAATTTCGTAGGATCAGAGTCTGAATGAGATCAGAGTCTGATGGGAGTTCCACTAAAATGTAATATCTATTACAAGTTGCTCAAACACACAGTAAGAGACTTCCAATGCTCAAGCACGCAGGCAAGAGACTTCCAATGCTCAAAGACACAACTAAGAGACTTCTTTGCTCAAGGACGCAGCCAAGAGACTTCTTTTCTCAAGCACACAAGCAAGAGACTTCTTACACAATTTACAGAAAATTGAATAGATTTGAAACACTTGACAATAATCAAACGTGTTCCAATTACAAACAAAGACATACTCTGTTTTAAACAAAGACAGACTCTGTTTTTCTGCTTAACGTAGAAATTCTAGAATACTCAGTTTGTAAGAATAATCTAAGTTGTTTATGTGTTTCTGTTAAGACTCAGTTTGAATACGATAGCTATGCAGCGTAGTTTTTCAGTTGTAGAGTCCAACAATTCTTCAAGTCTTCTATCCTTTATATAGGCGTTGGAAAGAGACGTTGAGTCATCCAGCACATCAGGATGATTTCTGAAGCTTGATCAATAGCTGTTGATCTGTTGCTTGATATGGTAATAGTCCTTCAAATGCATATTATGAATTCCATTCCTTTTGAAGCTTAATACCGGTAGACACAGTTGCCAAACTGTACGAGGTAGTGGAGTAGTGGAAACAGAGTTCGTACACGCGTACTCTGTACTATTCTACATTCTTTGTCGTTGAGCATCTCACGCTCAAGTTGACTTTGAAGCTGGCCGTTACTCCAAATGAGAGTTTCTTCTGCATCGTAATGCCTTTAGAAATCCTTCTAAGCAGATCTTCAGATTGCAGGCTTCAGACTCACTGTAGCATTACAGCTTCTGATGATCTTCAGACTCTCTTGGTCTTCAGGTTCTGATAGTCTTCAGACTCTGATGGTCTTCAGATTCTGATAGTCTTCAGACTCTCTTCGATACAGTTCTTCAGATTCTTCTACGATACAGTCTTCAGACTCTTCTTCGATAGTCAGAATCACAAGCAACAAGCTTCTCTAGATCTTTGCTCTCAAAATGTTCAAACATAATACTTTCTAAGATATAAATCTTGATTAATATCCTGCATACTTAAACAAATATTAGCATATCCAATTGACAATTTTTTAATACCTTGTTATCATCAAAACTCAAAACGTGGTATTTCTGAACACCATTGTTCCAACAATCTCCCCCTTTTTGATGATGACAAACATCAGTATTTAAAAGGTCAATTGTTGTTAATCTAATTAACAGGTTGACTTAAGGGGTCTGAGGTTTGTAAGCTCAAGAGTCTGAGGTTTGTAAGCTCTGACTCCCCCTGAGTCTGATAGTTCTTAAGTTGAGGTTTGTAAGCTCCCCCTAAGTTCTATCCAAGTTAATTAAATTCAAATTACGCATACAGTTAAATCAAATCTCAGAATAATAGACGAATTAGAGAACAAATTCTTTTAATGGGTGCTCAGAATCTAACTAAGTACCTTTCGCAAATTTCCCTTTAACTTTACATAGAACTTACAAATTCTTTCTTCATACAGTTTGTAAAAGTCACTAATCTTTCCTTCTCCCCCTTTTGTCATCAACAAAAAGGTTTAGAAACAAGTTTCTCCCCCTTTTTAAATGACTCCAGATGAGGGTAAATTTTTTTTTAAGGAAAATGAAAAACAACATTCAGAGCGAAAAACATATAAGATTCAAAGCACAATTTATATCAGAGGCACATAGATTAAGTAAAAACTTGAATAATCTTAAAAACGAAGTATCAGAAGATAAAAGAAAACAGTAGAATCAAGTTACAAGCAAAACAAAACAAAAAGAAATGCAACTAAGGTTGGTTTTGTTTGGCAAGGTGATCCATCAATTTCTGGAGATCCTCTTGCTGGTTATTAACAATCTCTTCCAAAGCTTCAGTTCTTCTCAGATGAGCTTCTCTCTCAAGTCTTGCTTCTTCCTGAACTCTATGAAGTCTCCTCCTCAATGAATCAAAAACCATTGTTTCTCTGGGATTGTATTGATCTTCATCAAAGAATGGTTTATACTCAATCCGCAGAATAGGAGCTTTCTTCTTAACTTTAGCTTTCTCAGCTCTCTTAACTTCTTCCACATGCTTGGCAATAACAACAGCTTGTTCCTTGACAGCAGCCTTCTGAATTTTGGTGACAAAGTCCAAAAATTAAGTCTTCAAAGTGGAGAACTTATCCTCATAGCTTACATTGAGGATATGCACAAACCTTTGCTCAATAATGTCCTTGAGCTTAGAGTTTGACGAAGCATATAACTCATATATACTTAACGAATCAAAGAGGTTGTGAAGTTCAGAAGTTGAGGGTTGAGAGGCTACTATTGCTTGTAAGGTTTGAAGACCAGTTACAATAGTTTGAGGTTCAGTAAGAGGTTCAGTAACCGTTTCAGACACAGGCTCTGCTATGCATTCTGTTACAGGTTCTGGTATGATATCAAAAGCTTGTTCCAGAATCTTAGAGACTGGTTGCTCTACAGTTTCTGAAGGTTCAACAGAAGCTAAGGTTAGAATTTCTGTAGGTTGGGGTACAGAGTCTGGTTTAGAAACAGATTCTGTAGCTTTTGTTGATTTGGATTTAGCAGGGGTTTTTGGTAGTTCTCCTCCTAGGTGTTTCTCAAGAGAGTCTAGGGTGTCTAGAGAGTCTACACAAATAGGCTCATGTTGGGGGGATGGTTGAGTTGAATGAATGATTACTTTAGGCTCTTCAGAGGGTTGAATTGCCTGAAGCGGTTTGAGAAATGATGGTTGAGCAGGGTGGTCAGCAGGTAAGTTCATAGACACTGTGATGGTGTCTTGAATAACCCTGTCCATAGTTGAATCAACATATTCAACTATTTTGGGGTCAAGTGGGTCAAAGGATGATAAAGGTATGATTGGTGAGGGGGATGAATTTCTGTGGGAGGGAAGAATTTGGCTAAAGGGTTTGTTATCTGATTCAGTATCAGATGAAGACTCTTGATTCGTAGAGGAAGGTGAGTTAAATGCCACATTACCAGAGGTGCCAATCCCAGCTTCTGGAGATGCATGATGATCAGAAGCATCAGACAGAGTAGCTTCTGATAAATCAGCTTCTGCAGGAGCCACCTGACTTTTCTGTTTTAGAGCTGATGCAAGCAACTTAGCAGCTTCATTAACAGTTTCTTCCTTAAGTTCTTCAGCAACAACCTCTGCTGCCATTGCCTTACCAGCAGCATGTTCATCGTCAATCATAGATACAAAGGTACCTATCTTCTGTGCTACATCCATAGCCACAAGAACCACTTCCATCTTTCTTTTCTTGACCTGACTTTCTTCACCATCAGAGTCAGTATCAAGGAATTCAGCAATCTCCTCAGCCAACTTCTCATAATCTCTGTCAGCCTTGCCTTTCTTAGCTTTCTTCTCATCTTTCTTTGCCTTCTTCTCATCTTTCTTCGCTTTCTTCTCATCCTTGGGTTTCTTAACCTTCTCCTTAATTTCCTTGGATGCAGAAAATACGGACAAAGGCATGGGAGCTATGGTCTCAGAGGCACCAATAGTCACTCCTGGAAGAGCTGTTGATTTCATCTTCTTCTTGGGAGGCTCTTGCTTCTCTTCCTCTTCTTTTAGAATAACTTCCTTGGTCCTTTTCCCTTTAACCTTAAGAGGTCCTCCTCTAGCAGTCTCAGGAATGGCAGAATAGTTGATTATTCTACCAGTTTCATTGAAGTAATCTACTACAAATCTTGCTAGGACTTCAGGATTGTCTTCTTTGGAAATGGGAGGGAAGTCCATCATCAAGTCTGATTGCACATAAGATTCCCTCATATCTTGATTAGAAGGATTGAATCTTTTGACAATCTTCATGTATTGAAGAGTTTTACCATTGATGATTCTCCCAGTCACTGTTCCAAGGTGAGCCTCTGATACTACACCAGATTCTGATAAGACCTTCAAGAGGCCTCCTTGATACAGAATCTCAGAGATTAGCCTTCCAAAAGGAACTTGTCTTCTGGATTCAGATTGGCTTTTCCTAATAGCCCAGCACATGTGGTACATCATGTACCTAGGAAAGTTTATCTTCTTTTTCTTTATTAGAAAATAAAGAAGCACCTTGTGATTAACAGACAGAGTGTCTGTTGCTCCACCTTTCTGAAGCATACTATCCAGTATGATCTTCAGAAGCACCCTATGCTCAGGATGCATGTCAACCAACTTATTTGAGGGTCTTCCTTCAAATAAGAGTTTGTTGCAGATACCCATCCACTCGCTCTTCTTATCAACATTCCACTGGAATTTTCCTTCATTCACCACTCTGCAGGCTCTGGCAACCACCTCCTCAGTGATAAGGATTGGAATCCCCATCACAGCGGACCTGATTTCAAGACCTTTGTACGGTCTTAAACCTATTTCCTTTCTATTCTTGCCAGCCAGTTTAGGGTTGTTCATGATTGGAGCCGTTTCTTCAATGGTAGCGTCTTCCTTGTCGAAAACTTCTGCCCTGACCCAGAGGTCTCTCACTAGCTCCTGATATGTTGGTCTATTCAACATACCGAAATAACTCATCATTTCTTGTGATAAGAAATGAGAAGAGATGTCTACACCATGATGAATGAGAGAGCCGAAGTCCACTGGAGATTCAACTTGGACTTCCAGAGTTTCTTTGATGAGGTTCATGGTTCTGGGTTTAATCAAGTATGATTTACCAGTTTTGACTATCACACCAGATTGAGTAAGATCACTTGCCATTTGAAGGTTTCTAGGTTTTAATTTTGAGAACAAAAAGTTTTACAGAGATTGAAAACAAACAAACAAGAGTAATAAAGACAGTAAGCATGCAGCCGTAAAAGCATTGGGAAGATGCGATGGTAACTTGTTAAATGTAATGAAATCATTGCCCTTTGAGTTCTTACCCAATACAGAGATGCCACGTCTGAGAAACTAAAAAGTAACTGTCACTGTAGTGGGGCAGGTGTTACTAAACTCAACAGTCATGCTTCCACTAATACGAGCTTCTGAGAGTCTAAGATTCCTTAACAGAGTATGAAAGTCTATCAGAGGCTTATGTTCACCAGAGTCTCCAAAAGAGAGTCTGATTCTCAATTAGCTTCTAAGTATCTTTCAGAATCTGAATTCTGTTTTCAGAGGCGCACATTAACCAGAGACGTAACACATGTTCAAATTTTTCTTTATAAAATCAAATCTTTCAACCGACAAAGGTTTAGTAAATATATCAGCCCATTGATGATCAGTATCAATGAATTGAATATCTAGAATTCGTTTTTGAACATAGTCTCTTATAAAATGATGTTTAATCTCAATGTGCTTTGCTCTTGAATGCAGAATTGGATTCTTAGATAAACATATAGCTGCTGTATTATCACAATAAATTGAGATACAGTTTTCAGTTATTTGATAATCCTGAAGCTGATGTTTCATCCAGAGTAGCTGTGTACAACAACTAGCAGCTGAGATGTATTCTGCTTCTGCTGTAGACAAAACAATAGTTGCTTGCCTCTTGCTAGCCCAGGATATCAGATTCTTTCCCGAAAATTGACAATTGCCACTGGTTGATTTTCTTTCAATCCTGTCTCCAGCATAGTCAGCGTCACAAAATCCAACTAGCTTATAGTCAGAGGATTTCTTGTACAGAAGTCCAAGATTAGTAGTTCCTTTCAGATATCTAAAGATTCTCTTAACAACAGTTAAGTGAGACTCTCTAGGATCTGATTGAAACCTTGCACACAGACATACACTGAATAAAATATCTGGTCTGAATGCAGTTAGGTATAACAAAGAACCAATCATACCTCTATACAGCTTCTGATCAACTTTGGTTCCTTGATCTTCTTTGCTCATAGTGCAGGTTGGATGCATTGGAGTGTTCATTTCATTGCAGTCCTCAAGATTGAACTTCTTCAGGAGCTCTTTCGTGTATTTGGACTGATGAACATAGACTCCATCTTTGCATTGGTTGATTTGAATTCCTAGAAAGAACTTCAATTCTCCCATCATGCTCATTTCAAATTCATCCTGCATTACTTTCGAAAACTCTTTGCAAAGTGAACTATTTGCAGAACCAAAAATGATATCATCAACATAAATCTGAACAATAAGAATGTCTTTCTTCAGAGTCTTTCTGAATAGTGTAGTGTCAACTTGCCCTCGTTCAAAGTTATTTTGAATTAAGAAATTACTTAGTCTTTCGTACCGAGCTCTGGGAGCCTGTTTCAAGCCATATAGTGATTTCTTCAATTTATAAACATGCTCTGGATGTTTTAAATCTTCAAAGCCAGGAGGTTGTTTGACATAAACTTCTTCAGAAATGACACCTTTAAGAAATGCACTCTTAACGTCCATTTGATACAAGATTATGTTGTGATTTACTGCATAGGAAAGAAGTAACCTGATTGCTTCCAATCTTGCAACTGGAGCAAATGTTCCTGTGTAATCAATGCCTTCTTGTTGACTATAGCCCTGCGCAACAAGTCTGGCCTTGTTTCTGATTACTTCTCCTTGTTCACTAAGCTTATTTCTGAACACCCATTTAGTTCCAATAATTTTCTTATGTTCAGGCTTAGCTACTAGATCCCACACTTCATTCCTTTTGAATGGATTAAGTTCATCTTGTATTGCCAGAATCCATCCTTCATCTCCAAGTGCTTCTTCAATAGTGGTTGGTTCAATAACAGATAATAATCCCAAAGCAGACTCTTCTTGTCTGAAATACGATCTAGTTCTTCTGGGACTATCTTTATTGCCAATAATTTGATCCTCAGGATGTGAAGACTTGTATTTGAATGAATGTTTGGATTGACTAGCTTGCTGAGAACCATCTTGAGCTTCTTCGGAAGCTTCTTCATTAGGAACTTCAGGGGATGCTTCAGCTTCTGAAGTTTCTTCAGATTCTGGAATCTGATCAGATTCTGAGTTGATATCAGAATCTTGAGATCCTGCATAACTTTCTTCTTGCTCTGGAGTTTCACTTCCAGGCACTTTGTCATCGAATCTGACATGCATAGATTCTTCAACACATTGTGTTTCTGAATTATACAGTCTGTATGCCTTAGATTGTTCAGAGTAACCTAAGAAGATTCCCTTTTGAGCTTTGGCATCAAATTTCTTTAGATAGACTTTATTGTTCAGGACATAACACATACATCTGAACTGATGAAAATAAGATATGTTAGGTTTCCTTCCTTTAAAAAGTTCATATGCTGTTTTGTTCAACAAAGGTCTGATATAGATTCTGTTCTGAACATAACAAGCTGTGTTTACTGCTTCTGCCCAAAAATGTTTAGCCAGATTGTTCTCATGGATCATGGTTCTAGCCATTTCTTGTAAGGTTCTGTTCTTTCTCTCTACAACTCCATTTTGTTGTGGAGTTCTAGGTGCAGAGAATTCATGAATAATTCCATGTTTTTCACAGAAAACCTCAAAAGACTCATTTTCAAATTCTCCTCCATGATCACTTCTGACTTTCAAGATTTTCAATTCTTTTTCAGATTGAATTTGGATGCAGAATTTACTAAACACAGAATATGAGTCATCTTTAGTTTTCAGAAACTTAACCCAACTCCATCTGCTGTAATCATCAACAATGACTAGTCCATATTTACTTGCATATAAGGATGCAGTGCTAAGTGGTCCAAATAAATCAATATGAAGTAACTCCAAGGGTCTGGAAGTAGAAACAATTTCTTTCGGTTTGAAGGGACTCTTGACAATTTTCCCTTTCTGACATGCTTCGCAAAGAGCATCTGAATGATAGTCAATGTCTGGAAGGCTTTTGACTAGTTGCAACTTGCTAAGCTTAGAGATTAATCTCCAGTTTGCGTGTCCCAACCGTCTATGCCACAGCCACTTCTTATCACCCATTGACAAAAGGCAAACTACCTTCTGATTAGTCAGTTCAGAGAATTTTATCTTGTAGACATTGTTTCTTCTCTTTCCCTTGAAGACTATGGATTGATCATCCTTGTTAACCACAGTGCAGTTGTTCTTATTAAACAAAACATCATAACCACTGTCACATAATTGACTTATGCTCAGTAGGTTATGTCTAAGCCCATCAACAAACCACACATTACTAATAGAGATAAGAGAGTTACCAATGGTTCCAATACCAATGATTTTTCCAGTCTGGTTTCCTCCAAATCCCACAGTTCCTCCCTCTTTCATGGTTAGGGTTAGGAACATAGACTTTTCTCCCGTCATGTGACGCGAGCAACCACTGTCCAGGTACCAAGCCTTCTGCTTTTCTAGTCCTTTTAGACATACCTGCAGCATCAACAATTTCAGACTTAGGTACCCATATTCTCATGGGTCCTTTTGAGTTAGTCTTTGAACCATTGAATTCCTTTCGTAAGGTGCGTCTTGAAGTCATTGGCAGTGTTCTCTTCCACACCTTGGGTTTAGAACCGTTTGGTTTAGGATTCAACTTGCCTTTCATAGTTTCTCCTTTTTGAAACTTAGGCTTTTGTTTTTCAGACTCTGGCTTTTTCAGAATCCGTTTATCAGACTCTGAATGTTTTAGAGTCTGAATCATTAAAGCTTTAGATTCAAAGTTTTTCAGAACTTTTGACTTTACATTCTGAGATTTTGACTTAGTCAATACCTTAGAACTTGAAGTTGTAGGTTCTGAATGATTCACTGTGTTGACTTCATCAGACTCACTTACAAAGTGATTTTTCAATGCTTCTCTGGCGCCATCAGGACCAGGTTTCAGAATCACTTCATTCGAGCTTCCTCCAATGAATCCAAAACTCTGTCCTCTGTTATGATATGTGCTATAGATCATGGATGCAACCCTTGATCTGTCAATTCCAGTAGCAATAAATTCTTGTAAAGCAATATCTTGCTCACTCAAGTATTTACAACTACACTTCTTGATCAATAAAGTATCATTTTCTTCTTTTAAACTTTCTAACTCCAACAGAGTTGAATTATGTCTTTTTGACAGCTTATCAAGCTGTTGTTTGACTTTCTTCAACTCAGTGGTTATAGCTTTAAAATGACCAAGAAGTTCTTTGACAGAATCTACTAATTCAGATCTTGTGAGTTCAGAAAATACCTCTGTTTCACTTTCAGAGTCTGCATCTGATTCTGCCTCAGGTGTCTCCTTTACAGATTCAGTTGTAGCCATTAATCCAACAGCTACATTGGCTTCACCATCAGCATCATCATCCTCAGACCCTGACTCATTATCAAGATCTTCCCAGGTAGCCATCAGACTTTTCTTGATTTGCTTCTTAAACTTGCTTGACTTGAAGGTTGGCCTTTTTGACTTGGATTTCTCCTTCTGCAGCTTTGGACAGTCAGCAATAAAATGTCCAGTCTTCTTGCAGTTGAAGCAACCTTTCTGTTCCTCCTTTTTGAAACCCTTCCCACTGCTCTTGCTCAAAAATCTCTTGTTCTTTTTAGCAAGGTATTGCATTCTGCTTGAAAGCATAGCCATTTCTTTCGCAACATCAGGATCTTCCTCTGAGCTTTCAGAAGCTGAAGATTCATTTTCAGACTCTTCAACCTTGAGAGCTTTTGAGGATCTTCGCTTTGATTTTAAAGCAATGGTTTTAGACTTTCTTGCAGACTCATGTTCATTGAGACTTAACTCATGAACCTTGAGAGAGCTTACAAGATCTTCAACACTTAAAGTGTTTAAATCTTTAGCCTCCTCAATTGTAGTAACCTTTGGTCTCCATCTAGAGGGTAAGCTCCTTAGGATCTTGCTAACATGATCAGAAGCTATATAACTCTTCTTTAGTATCTGAAGACCAGATACTAGAGTTTGAAATCTTGAGTACATTTGCTCAATACTTTCATCCTCTTTCATGTTGAATAGTTCATACTGATGAACTAATAGAAGAGCTTTAGCTTCCCTGACCTTTTTGCTTCCTTCATAGTTTGCACAGAGAGAAGCAAACATGGCTCTAGCAGTAGATTTGTCACTCATCTTCATGTATTCCGATTTCGGAATAGCAGTGACAAGAGCTCCTCTAATGATATGATGTTTCTTGTAGATTTTCTTTTGAGCAGCAGTGTGACGTTTACGGTTGAGTTCCACTAAAATGTAATATCTATTACAAGTAGCTCAAACACACAGTAAGAGACTTCCAATGCTCAAGCACGCAGGCAAGAGACTTCCAATGCTCAAAGACACAACTAAGAGACTTCTTTGCTCAAGGACGCAACCAAGAGACTTCTTTGCTCAAGCACACAAGCAAGAGACTTCTGACACAATTTACAGAAAATTGAATAGAGTTGAAACACTTGACAAAAAATCAAACGTGTTTTAATTACAACAAAAGACAGACTCTGTTTTAAACAAAGACAGACTCTGTTTTTCTGCTTAACTTAGAAATTCTAGAATACTCAGTTTGTAAGAATAATTTAAGTTGTTGATTTGTTTTTGTTAAGACTCAGTTGAATATGATAGCAATGCAGCGTAGTTTTTTTAGTAGTAGAGTCCCACAATTCTTCAAGTCTTCTATCCTTTATATAGGCGTTGGAAAGAGACGTTGAGTCATCCAGCACATCAAGATGATTTCTGAAGCTTGATCAATAGTTGTTGATCTGTTGCTTGATATGGTAATAGTCCTTCAATTGTATATTTTGAATTCAATTCCTTTTGAAGATTAATACCGTTAGACACAGTTGCCAAACTGTACGAGGTAGTGGAGTAGTGGAAACAGAGTTCGTACAACGTACTCTGTACTGACCTGCATTCTTTGTCGTTGAGCATCCCACGCTCAAGTTGACTTTGAAGCTAGCCGTTACTCCAAATGAGAGTTTCTTTTGCATTGAAATGCCTTTAGAAATTCATGTTAGCAGATCTTCAGATTGCAGGCTTCAGACTCACTGTAGCACTTAGCTTCTGATGATCTTCAAACTCTCTTGGTCTTCAGATTCTGATAGTCTTCAGACTCTCTTCGATACAGTCTTCAGACTCTCTTCGATACAAAATCACAAGCAACAAGCTTCTCTAGATCTTTGCTCTTAAAATGTTCAAACAGAATACTTTCTAAGATATAAATCTTGATTAATATCCTGCATACTTAAACAAATATTAGCATATCCAATTGACAATTTTTAATACCTTGTTATCATCAAAACTCAAAACGTGGTATTGTTGAACATCTTTGTTCCAACAATCTCCCCCTTTTTGATGATGACAAACATCAGTATTTAAAAGGTCAATTGTTGTTAATCTAATTAACAGGTTGACTTAAGGGGTATGAGGTTTGTAAGCTCAGAGTCTGAGGTTTGTAAGCTCTGACTCCCCCTGAGTCTGATAGTTCTTAAGTTGAGGTTTGTAAGCTCCCCCTAAGCTCTATCCAAGTTAATTAAATTCATTTTCATAAGCATTTGAATTCATTCTCAGAAAAATAAACGAATTAGAGAACAAATTCTATAAACAGGGGCTCAGAATCTAACTAAGCACCTTTCGCAAATTTCCCTTTAACTTTTTACATTAAAAAATCTCACAAAGATTTCCCTTCACCCCCTTTTGTCATCAACAAAAAGGTTTAGAAACAAGTTTCTCCCCCTTTTTAAATGACTTCAGGTAAGGATAAAAACAAATTTTAAGGAAAACAAGATTCAGAGCGAAAAACATATAAGATGCAAAACACAATATATAACAGAGTCTCAAAGATTAAATAACAACTTGAATAATCTTAAAAACGAAAACAGTTCAGAATATAAAGAATTTAAACTAAGGTTGGTTTTGTTTGGCAAGGTGATCCATCAATTTCTGGAGATCCTCTTGCTGCTTCTTAACAATCTCTTCCAAAGCCTCAGTTCTTCTTAAGTGAGCTTCTCTTTCAAGTCTTGCTTCTTCCTGAACTTTGTGCAGTCTCCTTCTCAAAGAGTCAAAAACCATTGAATCTCTTGGATTGTATTGATCTTCATCAAAGAATGGTTTATACTCAATCCGCAGAATAGGAGCTTTCTTCTTAGCTTTAGCTTCCTCAGCTCTCTTAACTTCTTTCACATGCTTGGCAGTAACAATGGCTTGTTCCTTGACAGCAGCCTTCTGAATTTTGGTGACAAAATCCAAAAATTCAGTCTTCAAAGTGGAGAACTTATCCTCATAGCTTACATTTAGGATATGCACAAACCTTTGCTCAATAATGTCCTTGAGCTTAGAGTTTGATGAAGCATAGAACTCATCTATCCTTAACGAATCAAAGAGATTTTGAGGTTCAGAAGTTGAGGGTTGAGAGACTCTTAAAGCATGAAAGGTTTCAAAACCAGGTATAACTGTTCTGGATACAGAAAGAGGTTCAGGAACTGTTTCAGACACTGGCTCTGCTATGCATTCTGTTACAGGTTCTGATAGGATATCAGAAGCTTGTTCCAGAATTTCAGAGACTGGTTCCTCAACAGGTTTTGAGGATTCAACATAAGCAACAGTGAGAATTTCTGTAGGTTTTGGTACAGAGTCTGATTTAGAAACAGATTCTGTAGCTTTTGTTGATTTGGATTTAGCAGGGATTTTTGGTAGTTCTCCTCCTAGGTGTTTCTCAAGAGAATCTAGGGTGTCTGGAGAGTCTACACAAATAGGCTCATGTTGGGGGGATGGTTGAGTTGAATGAATGGTTACTTCAGGCTCTTTAGAAGGTTGAATTGCCTGAAGTGGTTTGAGAAAAGATGGTTGAGCAGCGTGGTCAGCAGGTAAGTTCATAGACACTGTGATGGTGTCTTGAATAACTCTGTCCATAGTTGAATCAACATATTCAACTATTTTGGGGTCAAGTGGGTTATGGGATGATAGGGGTTTGATTGGTGAGGGGGATGAATTTCTGAGGGAGGGAAGAATTTGACTCAAGGGTTTGTTATCTGATTCAGTATCAGATGAAAACTCTTGATTCGTAGAGGAAGGTGAGTTAAATGCCACATTACCAGAGGTGCCTATTCCAGCTTCTGGAGAAGCATGATGATCAGACACAGTAGCTTCTGATATCTCAGCTTCTGCAGGAGCAACCTGACTCTTTTGTTTCAGAGCAGATGCAAGCAACTTAGCAGCTTCTTTAATAGTTTCTTCCTTAAGTTCTTCAACAACCACTTCTCCTGCCATTGCCTTGCCAGCAGCATATTCATCCTCAATCATAGATACAAAAGTATCTATCTTCTGTGCTACATCCTTAGCCACAGGAACCTCTTCCATCTTTCTCTTCTTGATTTGACTTTCTTCACTATCAGAGTTAGTATCAAGGAATTCAGCAATCTCATCAGCTAGTTTCTCATAATCTCTGTCACCCTTGCCTTTCTTTGCATTCTTCTCATCCTTCTTTGCCTTCTTCTCGTCTTTCTTAGCTTTCTTATTTATTCTATCCTTGATTTCCTTGGATGCAGAAGATACAGACAAAAACATGGGAGCTATGGTCTTAGGGGCACCAATAGTTACTCCTGGAAGAGCTGTAGATTTCATCTTTTTCTTGAGAGGCTCTTGCTTCTCTTCCTCTTCCTTTAGAATCACTTCCTTGGTCCTTTTTCCTTTAACCTTAAGAGGTCCTCCTCCAACAGTCTCAGGAATGGCAGAATAGTTGATTATTCTACCAGTTTCCTTGAAGTAATCCACCACAAATCTTGCAAGGACTTCAGGATTATCTTCTTTGGAAATAGGAGGGAAGTCCATCATCAAGTCTGATTGCACATAAGATTCCCTCATATCTTGCTTAGAAGGATTGAATCTTCTGACAATCTTCCTGTATTGAAGAGTTTTATCGTTGATGATTCTCCCAGTAACTGTTCCAAGATGAGCGTCTGATACTACACCAGATTCTGATAAGACCTTCAAGAGGCCTCCTTGATACAGAATCTCAGAGATTAGCCTTCCAAAAGGAACTTGTCTTCTGGATTCAGATTGGCTTTTCTTTATAGCCCAGCACATGTGGTACATTACGTACCTTGGAAAGTTTATCTTCATTTTATTTATCAGAAAATAAAGAAGAACCTTGTGATCAACAGACAGAGTGTCTGTTCCTCCACCTTTCTGAAGCATACTATCCAGTATGATCTTCAGAAGCACCCTGTGCTCTGGATGCATATCAACCAACTTATTTGAGGGTCTCCCTTCAAATAAGAGTTTGTTGCAGATACTCGTCCAGTCACTCTTCTTCTGGACATTCCACTGAAATTTTCCTTCATTCACCACTTTAAAAGCTCTGGCAACCACCTCTTCAGTGATAAGGACTGGAATTCCCATCACAGCGGACCTGATTTCAAGACCTTTGTACGGTCTTAAACCCATTTCCTCTCTACTTTTGCCAGCCAGCTTAGGGTTGTTCATGATTGCAGCTGTTTCTTCAATGGTAGCTTCATCCTTGTCGAAGACTTCTGCCTTAACCCAGAAATCTCTTACCAGCTCCTGATATGTTGGTCCATTCAACATACCGAAATAGTTCATCATCCCCTGTGATAAGAAATGAGAAGAGACGTCTACTCCGTGACGACTGAGAGAGCCAAAGTCTACTGGAGATTCAACTTGAATTTCCAGAGTTTCTTTAATGAGGTTCATCGTTCTGGGTTTAATCACGTATGATTTTCCAGTTTTGACTAACACACCAGATTGAATGAGATCACTTGCCATTGAGAGGTTTCTAGGTTTTGATTTTTTAGAACAAAAAGAATTTTACAAAGATTGAAAACAAGAAGATTGTTGAGAGAAAAAATCAAAGAGTGAAAAGAGAAGTGAGTTGTGTGTGATAGGTATTTATAGAAAAAAAATGATAACCGTTTGGAAAGAATGGGGGACAAACAAACAAGATCAATAAATACAAAGAGCATGCAGCCGTAAAAGTATTGGGACAATGCGAAGGTAACTTGTTAAACGTAATGAAATCATTGCCCTTTGAGTTCTTACCCAATACAGACATAATGGAAGATGCATCTGAGCTTGTCTCAAGAGATGTTAAAAAGAAGAAAGCTGCTGATGTTGTTGCTTTGGAGAAACCACTTCAGATTGCTAAGGAAATTGTAGTTCCTGCATCAAGCATAGCAAGTAAAGATGCTGGTGAAAGATCACAACAAGTGATTAAAGCTGCTGAAGAAATACAAGAGTTGGTGACCACTGAAGCAAGGAGTTTGTTGATGTCAGCTGGTGTTAATCTGGATGGTGCTGAAGGAGTTCAGAAGAAAGATGGTTGTTCAGAAGCTAATCAAGGTAATATTGATTCTCTTCATATTGCTAATGTTATAGAAGTAGAATCTAGTTCAACCTCACCTTCACACTCTACATCAGTATCAACCTCATCTGACATGGATGATGTCCCTTTAAGCCAAATCTATACAACTTTACATAAAGGCCTTTCACCATCACCCAAACTCCAGACAAAGCCAAGTGTTAAGACATTTGAGCCTCAATACCCTTCTATTCTTAAAAGCATAGGTGAGATGTGTAACACCCCGTTTTCCCAACTTTAAAATAACATAGATTAATCAAAGTTTTTCAACTTAAAAACAGAGTGTCACATTCAACTTTACAAAAATCCAACAAATATAAATATAGCTAAATTGCTATAAACTTCTGCTTTTATAAAAATTTAACAAACATGCAGAGGAAATAATTTCAACATCTTAAATAGTCTTTGGCTCTAAAAGGCCACATCATCAACATCTTAAATAAATTATCATAAAAATAGTTAAGATTGTTTAAAAGGAAATACGTAACAAGGAAACATGCAACAAAACAATCCACATCCCGTTACGTATCAGAGCATCCTAGACGACACGGCGGAGATTACTCTCAACTGCACTATTCTTAGTCACCTGCAAGTTACTCATACGAAGAGCAACATTTCCAAGCAGAAGAGGTGAGATTTCACATTCTATAATAATAAGCATATAATTCTTTAAAAGAATTTAACAACATAAATAACAACAATTTAACAATGTTAAACAACAATTATACAACATAGATGCTTCGCATAATTACTCATTAATCAACTCATTAAATATAATGGCAACTTGACAACACGACAACAACATCGACAACTCAACATCGACTACTTATGCAACGACAACTTCATCAACTTGACAACTTAATATCAACGACATATGCAACAACAACTTCATCAACTTGACAACTTATATGCATGTGGTACCAATCAGGGCATAAGCCCCCTTTGCAATTGAGCATAGGCTCCAGGGCATAAGCCCCCTTCGCAATTGAGAATAGGCTCCAGGGCATAAGCCCCCTTCTTTAGGGTGAATGACAAAGCATTCCAGGGCATAAGCCCTCTTCTTTAGGGGTGAATGACAAAGCATTCCAGGGCATGAGCTCTCTTCTTTAATGATGATGCATGGACTCAACAAAAATACTTTGACGACCAACAACTTCAACGATATCGACAAACAACTTACAACTGAAACGACATTGACAAACTACTTACAACTTTGAGAACATTGACGACAACTGTAGTAACTACAACGACAACGACTTCACATCATAATTTCATATTCATCAATCATAAACAACGTCATATAACATTGTATTTAAACCTCAACAATTCATCATATAACATCATATTCAAACATCAACAATTCATCATACAACATTGTATTCAAACATCAACAATTCATCATGCATTTTTGTAAAAACATAATAAATTATACATAACATATTTCCATGTCAAACCAATGATAATAAAAAGATATCACAATTATCAAAAACTTTCATATTTATACCAAAGACCAATTTAAAACAGAGACGTGTGAAAAAGATGCAAAAACATGAAACAGAGAATGATGTCACCGTAGAATTTTGCTAAGACCTCTTTGGAGTATTTTCATCATAACTCAAAAACTAAAAGTCATTTTCACATAAAATCAAAGCCACTGGAAAGCTAACAAAACTATCTAAAACTTTCATGTTTACACCAAAAGCCAGTTCTGTAGCGATCAATACCAGTTTCTGTTTCAAATTTGACAAAGTTGTGCAGAAAGTCCCTAAAAATTCACTGTGACCTACGTGCAGTAATTTGACCATAACGCAAGTTCTATAAATCTTTTTGACGTCAGATTAACGGCATTAGAAAACTAACATCCATACCTACAACTTTTGTGTTTATACCTAAGACTAATTCTGCACCGATCAATGCCAATTTTCATTTCAAAATTCGGGGAAGAGATAAAAAAATCAGAAAAAAAGCAACTTATATTATTCAAACTTCACATTCATTCAAAATCATCACAATCAACAACAACAACTCAATATAATTCATACCCAAATCATAATATGACATTAACAACAACAATCATCAACAATTCATTTATCAACAAATTAACATACCCAAACATATCACTACAACTAGAGCACAAATTTCATCAATTAAATTGCAATTCAAAACCCTAACTTCTTTTCAAACCTTAACTTCTCTAATCATCAAAATAAAACAACAACAAACATGTTAAACCCTATTTTAGAACCATATACTTATGATTAAACAAGGTTAGTCTCACCCTTACCTTAGATTTACTCCTAAATTAGCAGCATCGTTCTTCTCTCCCAAGGTCTTCTCCAAAACTCTTGTACGTGTTTCTGTTTTCTAACTTTTCTATTCTCTACCTAATATAATAACCATAATTTCTCTTACACCCCAAAACTACTCTTTTCCTCATAATCTTATTTATTTCTAAATTAAATATATCTCTCCCCCACTTAATAATAATAATACACCAAATAACAATTATATCTCTACATAAAATAACATATATATTTCTATACTAGATAACATATATATTTCCAACAAAATAACAAATATATTTCTACACCAGATAACATATATATTATACAAATAAATACCAACATATAACATAACAAAATATCACTTCATCAAAATAAATCGACTAAATTATAAAAAGACATCTAATCTCAATAAAATAATAAATAATAAAAGTAGGGCGTTACAAGATGTCTCAAAGAAGGATTGATATTTGTGCTAAACTCCCTGCTGATCATCCTTTTCAAACACCCATGATTGAACCTCTTAGGTTCTCTCCTGCTGATGTAGAGGTTGTAGATGAACTAGCAGCACATGAGTCTGCAAATCTTACTGAGTCATCACATCCCAAACTAACTACCCAAACATCTGAACTTTCTGTGTTGGATGATCTAGTTAATCACTATTCATGTGAATTACCAGGTTATGAGCCTAACCAAGAAAAAGCCTCTTAAGTAGCTTCTGATGAAATTACTTTAGAAAGCCCCAAAAAACAAGCACCAAACTTAGCCAAGAGAAAATAATATGTTCCTAAATAATCTGTTCATGAACAAGCTGTTCCTGAACACCTTGTGTCTGAACAAGTTTATGCTGATCAACATGAGTCTCTTACCTCTTCTGAACAAATCACTGAACCTGACCAACCTTCATCTTCAAACCTAGCCATTCAAACTTGTGCTCCTACCAGAACCACAAATGTACCTTCTCCACCCACCCTGTTTCTAGATTCTACTATATTAGCAGATGTGTGTGAGAACATATTTCAGGAGCTGAACAAGTTGGTTGGAGCAAGAAACATCTTGGTTCATGAAGAAAGCTATGAGAAGCAGTGGAGGAGATCAAGAGAAAGAGTTGAGTTTGTTTTGTCTGAACTTCAAAGATCATCTTTTGATGCTCAAGACATTGCTCAGAACAACCTCAAGGACTGGTTGAAAGGGGTTGTCAACAATTTACAAGAAGTAAAGGTCAACAGAACTCAAGTTAAGACACAACTGTGTATATCAGGAAAAGATGTTTCTGATGTTATTCTTGCTTGTGTTCATCCTAAGGAGTTGAATCTAACTTGGTTAAACAAGATAAACTTCATCCTACAGAATTGGAATTGGTGCAAAGGAACACTATACTGGAGAGAGAAAACAAGTTGTTAAGGAAAGAACTTCTAGATCAGAAACTGTTACTACTTGAGTATAAATCTACCACATAAGCTAAGCTGAAAGAAGCAATAATTAGATAAGATAATCTACTCAGAAGCAATGAGAATTTCAAGAAAGAAATCAAGCAACAAGCAGAAGAGACAAACAAATGATGGAAATGTTCCAGAATCAAGTCAAGCCTTAGTTGCACACCATATTTTTTTATCTTTTGAGTTTCTATGTTTGTTTGCTTTTGATCTAATATTATGCTTCTGAACAGGTTTTATGTGCTACTGAACTAATTTGCTTCTGAACTTAATTTTAATTATTCTCATAGAATTTCTCACTACGTTTTTCTCATCTCTTATTTATTATCTTTACTTTATACTTTTTGTTGATGACAAAAGGGGGAGTAGATGTATAGTATTTATAGGCCCTGAGCCCCATTAATTTAATTACAAACAAGTTAAATTAATAGAACCTTCTTCTATCTCTTAGTCTATTTTGAGATTAATTCTGAGCGTTATTTCGTTTTTAATGATGAATTTAATTAACATGGATAGAACTCAGGGGGAGCTTATAAATCTCACCTGAAAGTACTATTGGTCTCAGGGAGAGCTTACAAACCTCACACCCTTAAAGTCAACTTGTTAATTAGATTAACAACAATTGAACATTTTAAATACTAATGTTTGTCATCATCAAAAAGGGGGAGATTGTTGGAACAAAATGTGTTTAACATTACCTCTTTAGAGTTTTGATGATAACAAGGAATTAAAAATTATTAATTGGATATGCTAATATTTGTTCAAGTGTGCATAACCATAGACAAAAATTTAGTGTTTATTTAAAGTATAGGTTCTGGAAGAACATATGAGAGCAATGGAATCAAAAAAGTAAAGGAAGCTTGAAGCATATGAAGAAAGTGCTCCTGAAGTTTAGTGCTCTTGAAGTGATGACGTCATCAGAAGCAAGTTCGTCCAAAGCACCTCACCAGAAGCTGAAGATCACCAGAAGCTGAAGATTGTCAGAAGTTTTATTCACGCCTAGCATTGCAGAAGACTAGAAGAGTAAAGCAACGGCTAACTCAAATGAATTTGAAGGCATTGGATGCTTATTCTTTGAAGAGCGTTGACAAAGTACTATTGTATGAAGTGTACAACCACTACCTTCACTACTCAGTTTGTGTCTCTGCTACAGGATAAGAATAACAGCTATGCCTGCAACAATGTTCCTTCATTCTTGGAATGGATTTGAAATCGATCCTTCATAGGACAATAACCAAATCAGGCAAAAGATCATTGGTGATTTGATCAAAGCTTCAAACGACTCTTTTTGATGTGCTGGAAATTTACAACGTCTCTTTCACACCTCTATATAAAGGAGTGAAGACTTAGAGAATAAGTAGGACTCAACAACATTTTGAAAGCATCAAAACTCTATCAAAATTGTTCTGCATCAAAAATTCACTTAGAATTTCTTATCAAAGTTCATATATTATAAATTCTAAAGTCTTAAAGAGTATGTATCTGATTTGTATTGTGAACACCACTGATTGTATATCAAGTGTTCAACCTCAAACAATTTCTTTGTATTTTTGTTTGAATAGAAGTCTCTTGCAGTTGTGATTGAGCATTGGAAGTCTCTTGATTGTGTTCAGGAGCATAGGAAATCTCTTGCAGTTGTGCTTGGGTAGTTTGAAGTCTCTTGCTAGTTTTAGCAGTGAGCATTTGTAATCAGATATTACATTTTAGTGAACTCTCCTTGGAAGTGCAAGGGGGACAGGACTACTTCCGGTTTGTGGAAGCTGTAATCTAACTGCTTCTAATCAGTGACTTAAGTAGGAGAAAACGAAGAAAAAAACAACACAATTCAACCCCCCCTTCTTGTGTTTTTCTCACCTTCATCCTAATTGTGTATGCGCTTGGTGATTTGATGTGATCGGTGACTTGCATATTTATGACGTTGTGAACTTTGTTTGTGTTGATGAATAATGTTGAAGTTGAATTATATTTTGTTTAATTATTTGAAGTTTAATTCGATGAATATCTTTCAATTGCTTAAGCTTGATAATGATTGATGTGAAGCTAACCCAAACGGTCGTTGGGTTGACCGCCTACCTATTTGTAGGAATGAGTAGACGGCGTGCATGATTGATCTTTTAGCTTGCTTGGCGAGTTGCTTGAGGATAGCGGGAGCGTCCTTTATTTATCTGTTTTAGAGTCTTAGTATAGGCACTGATGTAGGTTGTCGGTCTGTACATTTATTTTAGATTGATTATGATGTTGAGACTTTATCCATATGTGGAGTTTGGAGTTTATTCGATATTGTATGTTGATACTTATGTTATGGTTACTTGATGATGTATGCTATTTATTCGCTGCGAAGTTTTTGAGAAATTTTAATATGCATGTTTTAAGAACTATAGGAGAACGTAATGTTTATTTCTTGAATATTTGTATCATTCGCGTGTTTTATCGCTTTAATAGAAATAAGGCGTTACAAATTGCAACTCGAAATCTCTAATGCCAACTGTAACACCCCGTTTTCCCAACATAAAAATTTCATAAATAAATCAGAGTATTCACATAACGGAATGTCACCATTCTTTCATAAAATCATAAACTGATTAGATAACTATCTATCCTTCAATTTCTTTAACAAAATTCTTTAACGTATCGCAGCGGAATTTATTTAAACCTCTAAAATAGTCTTTGGCACAAAGGCTTCATCATAAAAGTCGCATAAAACAAAGTCAACATTATTGTCATAAAACTTCATAAATAATACGTAAGGAATAGAAAGCAATAACAAAGATCCCATCCCGTTACGTATCAGAGCTCCTAAGACACAACGAGAGAAAATCCTCAACGACATCACCTAATCTTGATTACCTGCAAGTTACTCATATGAAGAGCAACATTTCCAAGCAGAAGGGGTGAGATTCACAAAACAATAACATTAAACATATAATTCAACAATTATATTTGACAGCATAATATGAACAATTATCACAAGTATCAGGTAATATCATCATCATCTTAATCAACTTCAAATTCACTTGACGACTTGACTCAACAATGCAACTTTAACTTGACTATGCGGCTTAATCATCTTACTCATGCATATGGTACCAATCTAGGGCATAAGCCCTCGTCGCTATTGAGTATAATTATACTCCTAGGGTATAAGCCCTCGTCGCTATTTAAGCATAAAAATACTCCTAGGGCATAAGCCCTCGTCTCTGTTGAGCAAAAGCTCGTAGGGCATTGAGCCCTCGTCTTCAAATGAATATGCATGGACTCAACTTCTTATTTCTTAGACATCATAAATGACTCAAATAATTTGGATCGACAACTCATAATCTTAGGCTGACACATGCAGCTTTTAATCAAGAATAGACAGCAACATGGCAGCACATCAAATATCTCAAGACATGACAACGTCTTAAATAATCACATAATTCATCTCTTATAGTTCAAAAGGAAACATATAAAATTATATATGTCATTAGTAACAACATCAAAGCATTTAATAACGGCTTCATAGGTCATCTTTAATATTATAATAATTCCTAATTCTAACCCAAGGATCAACTCATAACCATTCGTGCGACAAGAGTCAAAAAACTCCAAGAAGGAACTCTGACACAGAGTTACTCGCTATGGCGAGTAGGATCTCTCGCCTCGCGAGCCAATCAAAAGGTCACTCGCTGTGGTGAGTTGGATTGCTCGCCTTGCGAGCCATCAGGGGGTCACTCGATGTGGCGAGTTGGGTTGCTCGCCTTGCGAGCCATCAGGGGTCACTCGCTGTGGCAAGTTGGATTGCTCGCCTCGCGAGCTGATGATGAATACTCGTCGTGGCGAGTTGGCTGCTCGCGCTGGCGAGCGATGACAGAACAGTTACAGGAATACGACAGTTTTCACCAAAAATCCAAATTTTCACTATGTTCCTCCCCAAATTCAACTACAATGATGTACAAGGGTTACCCTATGATCTGAAAGAGTTTTCTACATCAATGATACAGTTTCTCATCATCTAATCATCAATTCATTACTTTTGACCTATTTCTCAAATTCTCAAATTCTCATGAATTAACCCTATAATCTGTTAACTATAATCATGAATTACAGGTTTAATGAAATTGTAATGCTAGGCTCACCCTTACCTTATGAAAAATTGAGCAGCAGCCACTTGGTTCTTCACTTCATGTTTTCTCCCTTTTTCTCCCAAAAACTGAATGATACGTTCTGTCTGTTTCTAAACCTAATTTTCCCCTTTTTATGTTTTCTAACTAATTTATCTTATTTCACTTATTACCTCATAACTCTATCTAATTTCTTAAATGTCCCCACAACTCAATATTTATTTTATTTCCAAATCTTATTCTATTAAATAATAAAATAAGTCACTTAATAAAACAACAACACATCTCATATATCATATAAATCACTTAAATCTTATAAATCACATACATAGACTCTAAATTCAATAAAATAATCAAATAATTAAATAGGGCGTTACAACTCTCCCCAACTTATAGAATTTTCGTCCTCGAAAATTACCTCAAGCAAACAACTCTGGATAGGATTCCAGCATCTTACTCTCTAGCTCCCACGTCAAGCTTTCCCCAGGCGCTCCGTCCCAAACGACTTTCACAAGAGGTATCTCCTTGCCTCTCAACCTCTTCACTTCACGGCTGATAGAATTTTGGCAAGTGTACCAAATACTATCGAAGTAGTAAAAATATCGTTCCCACAAGGACTGGTTTTGATCTCAAAAAGTCAAGTACGTTATTGAATTAGGATGTAATAAAAGTTGTTTTGTTTTGCTACTAGGCAGTAGATTGGTTTAATAGCATAAAACTTAGTAACAGAAAGTAAATTGATTGTTAAAGATAAGAGAGAGATGAGTTTAGGTCTTTCGAATCATCTGAGTTCCCCTAATTGGTTCACTGTACCTATTCTTATGAATGATTTTCTAGTATCACGATAATTAACAAAAATAGTCCTAATCAATCCCTTGAGTTAGAACCTTCTTCTAAGATTACAGCCCCTAATCCCTTAGGTGGTCTAATAATCTTCGAAGGTTTGAAGCACGTTAACCTAATATCACTAATAACGAATTATCGATTCCTAGACTAATTATAATTATTAGAACAATTCAATTAGGTCAAAGTCGAAAGCTATGGTCAGTAGTCATTCGTTCTCAACAAATCATATATATATATATATATATATATGTGATCAGAATATATAAAGCATTAAGAACAATTGAATTGAAAAAAAACTAGATTGTCATTTACAATAAATAGAGTTTCACAGCAACATATATCAATTAGGGTTACGAAGAATCATCTCAGACCTAACCTCTAATGGATTTAGCTACTCATAATCAAGTTTATAAATAACATAATCATTAGAGGTAACAATACATACATGAACTAGTTACAAGGTGAAGAAATCTCCCCTGCAGCCGTCTTTAGGTCTCAAAATCGCACTTTGCTCTTCTCCAATCGTAACCCTTGTTTTCATAATAGCCTTCAACTTAAATAAGCACAGAAATTCGCCTCAAATCGTGTCACATTTTTGTAGAATCGTGTCGCGATTTGCCTTGTATAACAAACTTCTAAATTATGGTTTCTTCAATTCGTGTCACGTTTTAGCTAACGTGACACGTTTTTGCCTTGGCAGAGAGCATGTTTTAGTCTTCTCAAATCGTGTCACGTTTTGTACCAATCGTTACATGTTTTGGTCCTTTGTAATTTCTTCAGTTTTTCTGCTTTTCTTGCTGCTTAAGTTACCTTGTGAACTCTAAATTGTGATCAAAATACATAGAAAATTACGTAATGACAAGGTGTCATCAACGCTTCGATCCTCACTGGTAAAGTCTCCACCGTAAGGTTATCTCTAACTTGTATATCATCCCTTTGGATCACATGGGATGGATCTGGAACATACTTCTGAAGTTGCGACACATGAAACACACCATGCAACATCTTAAATAATCACATAATTCATCTCTTATAGTTCAAAAGGAAACATATACAATTATATATGTCATTAGTAACAACATCAAAGCATTTAATAACGGCTTCATAGGTCATCTTTAATATTATAATAACTCCTAATTCTAACCCAAGGATCAACTCATAACCATTCGTGCGACAAGAGTCACAAAACTCCAAGAAGGAAGTCTGACACAGGGTTACTCGCTATGGCGAGTAGGATCTCTCGCCTCGCGAGCCAACCAGGAGGTCATCCGCTGTGGTGAGTTGGATTGCTCGCCTTGCGAGCCATCAGGGGGTCACTCGATGTGGCGAGTTGGGTTGCTCGCCTTGCGAGCCATCAGGGGTCACTCGCTGTGGCGAGTTGGATTGCTCGCCTCGCGAGCTAATGATGAATACTCGTCGTGGCGAGTTGGCTGCTCGCGCTGGCGAGCGATGACAGAACAGTTATGGGAATTTGACAGTTTTCACCAAAAAACCCAATTTTCACTATGTTCCTCCCCAAATTCAACTACAATGATGTACAAGGGTTACCCTATGATCTGTAAACAGTTTTCTACATCAATGATATAGTTTCTCATCATCTAATCATCAATTCATCACTTTTGACCTATTTCTCAAGTTCTCAAATTCTCATGAATTAACCCTATAATCTGTTAACTATAATCATGAATTACAGGTTTAATGAAATTGTAATGCTAGGCTCACCCTTACCTTAAGAAAAATTGAGCAGCAACCACTTGGTTCTTCACTTCATGTTTTCTCCCTTTTTCTCCCAAAAACTGAATGGTACGTTCTGTCTGTTTCTAAACCTAATTTTCCCCTTTTTATGTTTTCTAACTAATTTATCTTATATCACTTATTACCTCATAACTCTATCTAATTTCTAAAATATCCCCACAACTCAATATTTATTTTATTTCCAAATCTTATTCTATTAAATAATAAAATAAGTCACTTAATAAAACAACAACACAACTCATAAATCATATAAATCACTTAAATCTTATAAATCACATACATAGACTCTAAATTCAATAAAATAATCAAATGATTAAATAGGGCGTTACAACTCTCCCCAACTTATAGAATTTTCGTCCTCGAAAATTAGCTCAAGCAAACAACTCTGGATAGGATTCCAGCATCTTACTCTCTAGCTCCCACGTCAAGCTTTCCCCAGGCGCTCCGTCCCAAACGACTTTCACAAGAGGTATCTCCTTGCCTCTCAACCTCTTCACTTCACGGCTGATAGAATTTTGGCAAGTGTACCAAATACTATCGAAGTAGTAAAAATATCGTTCCCACAAGGACTGGTTTTGATCTCAAAAAGTCAAGTACGTTATTGAATTAGGATGTAATAAAAGTTGTTTTGTTTTGCTACTAGGCAGTAGATTGGTTTAATAGCATAAAACTTAGTAACAGAAAGTAAATTGATTGTTAAAGATAAGAGAGAGATGATTTTAGGTCTTTCGAATCATCTGAGTTCCCCTAATTGGTTCACTGTACCTATTCTTATGAATGATTTTCTAGTATCACGATAATTAACAAAAATAGTCCTAATCAATCCCTTGAGTTAGAACCTTCTTCTAAGATTACAGCCCCTAATCCCTTAGGTGGTCTAATAATCTTCGAAGGTTTGAAGCACGTTAACCTAATATCACTAATAACGAATTATCGATTCCTAGACTAATTATAATTATTAGAACAATTCAATTAGGTCAAAGTCGAAAGCTATGGTCAGTAGTCATTCGTTCTCACCAAATCATATATATATGTGATCAGAATATATAAAGCATTAAGAACAATTGAATTGAATAAAAACTAGATTGTCATTCACAATAAATAGAGTTTCACAGCAACATATATCAATTAGGGTTACGAAGAATCATCTCAGACCTAACCTCTAATGGATTTAGCTACTCATAATCGAGTTTATAAATAACATAATCATTAGAGGTAACAATACATACATGAGCAGGTTACAAGGTGAAGAAATCTCCCCTGCAGCCGTCTTTAGGTCTCAAAATCGCACTTTGCTCTTCTCTGTTCGTAACCCTTGTTTTCAGAATAGCCTTCAACTTAAATAAGCACAGAAATTCGCCTAAAATCGTGTCAAATTTTTGTAGAATTGTGTCGCGATTTGCCTTGTATAACAAACTTCTAACTTATGGTTTCTTCAATTCGTGTCACGTTTTAGCCAACGTGACATGTTTTTGCCTTGGCAGAGAGCATGTTTTAGTCTTCTCAAATCTTATCACGTTTTGTACCAATCGTGACATGTTTTGGTCCTTTGTAATTTCTTCTGTTTTTCTGCTTTTCTTGCTGCTTAAGTTACCTTGTAAACTCTAAATTGTGATCAAAATACATAGAAAATTACGTAATGACAAGGTGTCATCAACGCTTCGATCCTCACTGGTAAAGTCTCCACCGTAAGGTTATCTCTAACTTGTATATCATCCCTTTGGATCACATGGGATGGATCTGGAACATACTTCCGAAGTTGCGACACATGAAACACACCATGCAAATTCGATAGGTGCGGTTGGAAACCCACTCGATACGCCAATGTTCCAATTCTTTCTGATATCTGATACGGACCAATAAACTTCGGAGTTAACTTCTTTGACTTCAATGTACGACCCATGTAACACCCCGTTTTCCCAAAGTAAAAATTTCATAATCGAATCAGAGTATCACATAAAACGGAATGCTACATTTCTTAAATTCTCAAAAATGGAATAAATAATAATTTATTCTAGTCAAAATTGTTCAAACTTCGCAGCGGATAAAATTCAAGTTAACATATAAATCTTGGCTCACATGCCTAATCAAAAGTCTCAACATAGTTCAAAATACTACTTATTCATGTCAAATCAAAGTAATACGTAAGGAATAGAAAATAATCATAAAGGTTCCCATCCCGTTACGTATCAGAGCACCTAAGGACACAGTGAGGGTAGCCACTCACAACAGCAAACAGCAGCTAAAGCTTAATTATCTGCAAGTTACCCATAGGGAAGGAAACATTTCCAAGCAGAAGGGGTGAGATTCACAAAACAATAACATTAAACATACAATTCAATAATTATATTTAACAACATAACTTCATCATCATAATATCATAACACTAGTCATGTAACATCTTAATCAACATCATAATCAACGTCATAATTCAACATCTTAGTTCAACTTAATAGTTTGACTCGACAATGCAACTTCGACTCGACTTATGCAACTTAGACATCTTAATCATGCATGTGGTACCAATCTAGGGCTTAAGCCCTCGTCGCTATTGAGTATAAATATACTCCTAGGGCATAAGCCCTCGTCGCTGTTGAGTATAAAAATACTCCTAGAGCATAAGCTCTCGTCTCTGTTGAGCAAATGCTCCTAGGGCATGAGCCCTCGTCTCTGGATGAATATGCATGGACTCGACTTCTTAAATCTTAGACATCTCAAAATAAACTCCAATAATTTGGATTACAACTCATAATTCTTATAATGACACATGCAACTTTTAATCAATAACATATGGCAGCATGGCAGAACATAAAACATCTCGAGACATAATAATATCATAAACATTCACATAATTCATCTCTTATAGTTCAAAAGAAAGCATACACAATTGTATATGTCACTATTAAGAAAATCAAGCATTAATTAACAGCTCTACAGGTCGTCTTGATATTACAGTAATACTTAATTCTAATCCAGAGGTAATCTCATAACTAATCGTGCGACAAGAGTCGCATTACACCAAAAAGGCAGTCTGATACAGAACTGCTCGCTATGGCGAGTGGGATCTCTCGCCTTGCGAGCCATCAGAGGTCACTCGCTACAGCGAGTGGAACTGCTCGCCTTGCGTACCATCATGGCTAACTCGCTATGGCGAGTTGGGTTGCTCGCCTTGCGAGCATCAGCGGTACTACTCGCTATGGCGAGTTGGGTTGCTCGACTGGCGAGCTCCTGGGTGTTACTCGCTATGGCGAGTAAGATTGTTCCCCTCGCGAACCTTCTAGGGGTTGCTCGCTATGGCGAGTAGTTTGGCTCGCCTCGCGAGCTCATGAATACTCGTCGTGGCGAGCTGGCTGCTCGTTGTGGCGAGCGACGACAAAACAGTTACTGGTTTACGAGAATTTTCAACAAAAACCCCAATTTTCATCATGTTCCTCCCCAATTTCGGCTATAATGATGTTTAAGGGTTACCCTATGGTCTGTAAACAGTTTTCTACAACATTGGTACTGTTTCTCATCATCTAATCATCAATTCATCACTTTTTGACCTAATTCTTAGTTTCTAATTTCTCATGAAATACTCCTAAACATGTTAACTATAATCATGCATCATAAGCTTAATGGAATTGAAATGCTAGGTTCACCCTTACCTTAAGAAAATTGAGCAGCAGCCTCTCTGGTTCTTCTCTTCTGTTTTCCCCCAAACTCTGAATTGTACGTTCTGACAGTTTCTAAACCTAGGTTTTCCCTTTTAAATCACTTTTTGTTTTATTTTATCTTATTTCCTCACAACTCTATCTAATTCTAAAAACAACCCCACACCTAAAAACAACCCCACACCTTAATATTTATTTTATTTTCAAATCTTATTTTATTAAACAATAAAATAAGTCACAACACTTCATAAAATCAAATAAATCACATAATATCCTATATATCACTTAATTCACACAAAATCATATAAATATTCTCTATACTATATAAAATAATTAAAATAATCAAAACGAGCGTTACTGTAACGCCCGCTTTAATTATTTAAATTATTTTATATAGTATGGAGAATATTTATATGATTTTGTGTGAATTAAGTGATATATAGGATATTATGTGATTTTATGAAGTGTTGTGACTTATTTTATTGTTTAGTAAAATAAGATTTGAAAATAAAAATAAATGTTAAGTTTTGGGTTTGTTTTAGAATTAGATAGAGTTGTGAGGAAATAAGATAAAATAAAACAAAAAGTGATTTAAAAGGGCAAACCTAGGTTAGAAACTGTCAGAACGTACAATTCAGAGTTTTGGGAGAAAAAGGGAGAAAACAGGAGAGAAGAACCAGAGAAGCTGCTGCTCAATTTTCTTAAGGTAAGGGTGAGCCTATCATTACAATTTCATTAGAACATGTAATTCATGATTATAGTTAACAAAATATAGGTTTAATTCATGAGAATTGAGGATTTGAGAATTAGGTCAAAAATTGATGATTTGATGATTAGATGATGTGAAACTGTACCAATGTTGTAGAAAACTGTTTACAGACCATAGAATAACCCTTAAACATCGTTATGGTCGAAATTGGGAAGGAATAGGATGAAATTTGGGGTTTTGGGTGAAAACCCTCGTAACCCCATAACTGTTCTATCATCGCTCCCCACAGCGAGCAATCAACTCGCCACGGCGAGTGCTCCCCTAGAAGTCTCGCGAGGCGAGCAATCCACTCGCCATAGCGAGCAACCCTTGAGAAGGCTCGCGAGGCGAGCAACTCAACTCGCCATAGCGAGCTACCTGTGATGGCTCGCAAGGCGAGCAGTTCAACTCGCCGTAGCGAGTAACCTCTGATGTTTCGCGAGGTGAGAGATCCCACTCGCCATAGCAAGTAGTTCTGTATCAGACTACCTTTTAGAATAATGCGACTCTTGTCGCACGATTAGTTATGAGATTACCCCTGGATTAGAATTAAGTACTGAAATATTAAGACGACCTGTAGAGCTGTTAACTGATGCTTGATTTGTTATAGCGACATATACATTTGTATATGCTTCTTTGAATTATAAGAGATGATGTATGTGAATGTTTACGATTTTACTATGTTTAAGATGTTGATTGCTGCCACGCTGCCATGCTGTTATTAATTAAAAGCTGCATGTGTCGTTATAAGATTTATGATGTTATAATCCAAATTATTGGAGTTCGTTTGAGATGTCTAAGATTTAAGAAGTTGAGTCCATACATATTCATCCAGAGACGAGGGCTCATGCCCTAGGAGCTTTTGCTCAATAGCGACGAGAGCTTATGCTCTAGGAGTATTTTTATGCTCAATAGCGACGAGGGCTTATGCCCTATGAGTATATTTATACTCAATATGGTACCACATGCATGATTAAGATGTCTAAGTTGCATAATTCGAGTCGAGGTTGCATTGTCAAGTCAAACTATTAAGTTAAAATTATGATGTTGATTATGATGTTGATTAAGATGTTACTTGACTGTTGTTGTGATATTATGATGATGAAGTTATGCTGTTAATTATAATTGTTGGATTATATGTTTAATGTTTTTGTTTTGTGAATCTTACCCCTTCTGCTTGGAAATGTTGCCTTCCCTATGGGTAACTTGCAGGTGATTAAGCTTTAGCTGCTGTTGCTGTTGTGAGTGGCTACCCTCACTGTGTCCTTAGGTGCTCTGGTACGTAACGGGATGGGGACTTTTATATATTTTCTATTCCTTACGTATTACCTGGAACTGACATGAATTATGTTAAGACTTTTGATTAGGCCTGCGAGCCAAGATTATTATGTTAACTTGAATTTTATCCGCTGCGAAGTTTAAATGATTTTTACTAGAATAAATTATTATTTATTCCATTTTTGAGATTTTAAGAAATGTAGCATTCCGTTTATGTGATACTCTGATTTAATTATGAAATTTTTATGTTGGGAAAACAGGGTGTTACAATTGGTATCAGAGCAGGTCGGTCCGTCCGGCCAAGTAGATCGAGTCGTTGTGCCGAGTGTTAGTTTAAATTTGTTTGAATTTCTCTAACCCGTTCTCGTTATGTATTGAACTAAGATGGCTGGAAGAAATGATGCTGCTCTTGCTGCTGCATTACAAGCGATGGCTCAAGATGTGGGCCAACAACAAAATGCTGGTGGAAATGATGGAGTGAGGATGTTGGAGACTTTTCTGAGGAATCATCCACCTACGTTCAAGGGAAGATACGACCCCGACGGAGCTCAGACATGGCTTAAAGAGGTCGAGAGGATCTTTAGGGTGATGCAGTGTACGGACATCCAGATGGTGCGCTTTGGTACGCACATGTTGGTAGAAGAAGCCGATGACTGGTGGGTGAGTGTCCAACCAGTCTTAGAGAATGGAGGTGTTGCTGTTACTTGGGCTGTGTTTAGGAGGGAGTTCCTGAACTGTTACTTTCCGGAAGATGTTCGCGGAAAGAAGAAGATTGAGTTCCTTGAGCTGAAACAAGGGAACATGTCGGTGACTGAGTATGCTGCCAAGTTCGTGGAGTTGGCTAAGTTCTATCCACACTATACTGCTGAGACTGCTGAGTTCTCGAAGTGCATCAAGTACGAGAATGGCTTGCGTGCTGATATCAAGAGAGCAATTGGTTACCAGAAGATTCGTAATTTTTCCGAGCTGGTGATTGTAACACCCCGTTTTCCCAAATTCAAAATTTCAAAAATAAATCAGAGTATCATGCAAAACGGAATGCTACATTTCTAAAATCATTTAAAGGGAATAAATAAACATTTATTCTAGTCAAAATTGTTCTAACAACGCAGCGGATAAAATCTAATTATTAACAAATCGTTTTGGCAAGCAGGCCTCATAAATAAGTCTCGACATAAATTAACTGAAATCTTAAATTATAATCAATACGTAAGGAATAGAAAGTAAACATAAAAGGTTCCCATCCCGTTACGTATCAGAGCACCTAAAGGACACGGTGAGGATAGCCACTCACAACGGCAACAGCAACAAAAGCTTAATCACCTGCACTTGCCCACAAGGCGGCAATTCCAGCAGAAGGGGTGAGATTCTCATAACAATGGCATTAAACATATAATCCAATAATTATAATTAACAGCATAACTTCATCATCATATATCATAATAACAATCAGGTAGCATCTTAAACAACATCATAAATCAACTTAATAGTTTGACTTGACAATGCGACATCGACTCAACTTATGCAACTTAGACATCTTAATCATGCATGTGGTACCATATTGAGTATAAATATACTCCTAGGGCATAAGCCCTCGTCGCTATTGAGCATAAAAATACTCCTAGAGCATAAGCTCTTGTCGCTGTTTGAGCAAAAGCTCCTAGGGCATGAGCCCTCGTCTCTGGATGAATATGCATGGACTCGACTTCTTAAATCTTAGACATCTCAAATAAATTCCAATAATTTGGATTACAACATCATAAATCTTATAACAACACATGCAACTTTTAATTAATAAAACAGGGCAGCATGGCAGAAATCAACATCTCAAACAATAGCAAGATCGTAAACGTTCACATACATCGTCACTTATGATTCAGAAAAGCATATACAAATGTATATGTCACAGTAACAAATCAATTATCAGCTAACAACTCTACATTTCTTCTTAATATCTCAGCACTCAATTCCCAAACCAGGGGTCATCTCATAACTAATCGTGCGACAAGAGTCGCATTATTCTAAAAGGTAGTCTAATACAGGACTACTCGCTATGGCGAGTGGGATCTCTCGCCTCGCGAACCATTACAGGGGTTACTTGCTACGGCGAGCTGGGTTGCTCGCCTCGCGAGCATCAGGGGTACTACTCGCTATGACGAGTTGGGTTACTCGCCTGGCGAGCTCCTGGGTGTTGCTCGCTACGGCGAGTTGGGTTACACGCCTGGCGAGCCTTCTTGGGGATTGCTCGCTATGGCGAGCTGTTCTACTCGCCTCGCGAGCTGATGAGTACTCGCCGTGGCGAGCTGGCTGCTCGCTGTGGCGAGCGGCGACAGAACAGTTACGGGGTTACGAGGGTTTTCACCCAAAACCCCAAATTTCATCCTAAATTTTCAGATTTTCGACTATAATGATGTCTAAGAGTTATTCTAATGTCTGTAACCAGTTTACTACGTCAACGGTATAGTTTTTCATCATCTAATCATCAATTTACCACTTATGACCTAATTCTCATATTCCTAATTCTCATGAAATAAACCTAGAATTTGCTAACTCTAATCATGAATTACATGTTCTAATGATATTGTAATGAAAGGCTCACCCTTACCTTAAGAAATTCGAGCAGCAGCCTATCCGGTTCTTCTCTTCCGTTTTCTCCCTTTTTCTCCCAAAGCTCTGAATTGTACGTTCTGTACAATTCTAACCTAACTCCCCCCTTTTAAACCTCTTCTTGTTTGTTTTATTTTGTCTTATTTCCCCCACAACTATATCTAATTATAAAACAAACCCACAACTTATTATTTGTTTTATTTTCTAATCTTATTTTATTAAACAATAAAATAAGTCACAACACATAAGTCACATAAATCACATAATATCTCGAATATCACTTAATTCACACAAAATCATATAAATATACTTTATACTATATAGAATAATTTAAATAGTTAAAACGGGCGTTACAACTCTCCCCAACTTATAAGATTTTCGTCCTCAAAAATTTACCTTAAGCAAACAACTCGGGATAAGACTCCAGCATCTTACTCTCTAGCTCCCAAGTCAAGCTTTCACCAGTCGCTCCGTCCCAAACGACTTTCACAAGAGGTATCTCCTTGCCTCTCAACCTCTTCACTTCACGACCTTCGATCCTCACTGGTAAGGTCTCAACCGTCAGGTTATCTCTAACTTGCACATCATCCCTTTGAATCACATGGGATGGATCTGAAACATACTTCCGAAGTTGCGACACGTGAAACACATCATGCAAATTTGACAGATGCGGCGGTAAACCTACTCGATACGCCACTGTCCCAATTCTCTCTGATATCTGATACGGACCAATAAACTTCGGGGTTAACTTCTTCGACTTCAATGCACGACCAACACCGGTCATGGGAGTAACTCTTAGGAATACATGATCTCCCTCTTGGAACTCAAGGTCCTTCCTACGCTTATCATGATAACTCTTCTGCCGACTCTGCGATGCTTTCATCTTCTCTTGGATCATTTTTACCTTCTCAGTAGTTTGTTGAACAATTTCTGGTCCTAAAACCACATTCTCACCTGACTCAAACCAACACAACGGAGTTCTACATCTCCGACCATATAAGGCTTCGAAAGGTGCCATTCCGATACTAGAATGATAACTGTTATTGTACGTGAACTCTATCAACGGGAGATGACTATCCCAAATTCCTCCTTGCTCAAGTACACAAACTGTGCCACATCACGTTTCAATCCGGACCACCAAAACAACTTCTTCAAATCGTGATACATCTTCGTAGCTCCCGGCTGAATACTCAAGTTACTTCTATGACTCTCTTCAAGAATCATTTTCTTCATCTCATCATCATCTGGAATGCAAATTCTACCTCGGAACCTCAACACACCTTGATCATCGACCTTAAAGTCACCGTCTTTCGTCTGATTGCTAGCAACTAACAAGTCCACAAACTTAACATCCAATTTCTGCGCCTCTCTAATACTTTTCAAGAATTCATTTTCAATCTTCAGCATTCCCAACTTCACACTTTGAGGTGACCATTCACATACAAAACTCAAATCTCTAAACTGTTCTAGCAACTCAAACTCTTTAGCCATCAAAGCGGACATATGCAAAATCTTCCTACTTAGGGCATCTGCAACAACGTTAGCTTTACCCGGATGATAATTCAAACCAAAGTCATAATCTTTCAACAACTCAAGCCACCTTCGCTGTCTCATATTCAATTCCTTCTGATCAAATAAATACTTCAAGCTCTTGTGGTCACTGAACACTTCAAACCTCGAACCGTACAGGTAATGTCTCCAAATCTTAAGCACAAATACCACTGCAGCTAATTCAAGATCGTGACTAGGGTAATTTCGTTCATGGATTCTCAACTGTCTTGATGCATAAGCAACCACCTTACCATCTTGCATAAGCACACCACCCAAACCCAACTTGGACGCATCACAATACACAACAAAAGGTTCATCGGGCTTAGGCAAAATCAAAACTGGAGCCGTCGTCAGACGCTTCTTCAATTCATTAAAACTATTCTCGCAATGAACATCCCACACAAATGCTTTACCTTTGCAGGTCAACAGCGTTAGCGGAAGTGCCAACTTCGAAAATCCTTCTATAAATCTTCTGTAGTACCCAGCTAATCCCAAAAAGCTTCTAATCTCTGTAACCGACTTTGGAGTCTCCCATTGCGACACTGCTTCAACTGTTTAGTAAATAAAAACTCTGCTCCACTTTCTTCTTCATTAGAAGAGAAATACACCGACTTGCGAAAACAATTAATATGTACATGATTGTACTCTAACCAATTCATACCCAGAATCACATCCATACCACTCAAGGGTAGACAAACCAAATCAATTTCAAAATCACGATCATACATAGACAAAGGACATCTTAAACACACAAGAGAAGTGGTCACCGAACCCTTAGCTGGAGTTTCGACAACCATTTCTCCATTCATATTAGACATAGTAAAACCCAACTTAGCAGCACAATCAATAGCAATAAAAGGAGTACTATCAAAATAACAAGTACCTCTGATCAAACGATCCTCATTCTCTGTCTGTGTGCCAGTCAAAGCAAACACTCTACCAGTAGTCTGAGCCTTCTTAGGCTTCTTGCATTGTGAACCAATATGACCCTCTTCGTTACAATTAAAGCACACAACATCATCATACTTGCATGCCGAAGTAGCATATCCCTTCTTACCACAGCGGTAACACCGCTTCACATCTCCAGTACGAGCATTACTCTTGTGGCCTTTCTCACCACAATTATAGCAGACAATCTCAGCAGGAGCATCCTTCTTCTGAGGTCTCTTCTCATCATTAACTCTTTGCTTGCCCTTATCAGCAGGGGCACTATAAGGCTTCAGGCGACTCTGCTGTCCTTTACTCTTTCTTTCATTCACTACCTTGTAGTGAGCTTTAGTGTCCTCCTCATAAATCCTACAGCTGCTCACCAGCTCGGAAAAGTTACAGATCTTCTGGTAACCAATTGCCCTCTTGATATCAGCACGCAAGCCATTCTCGAACTTGATGCACTTAGAAAACTCCGCCGTCTCAGCAGTATAGTGTGGATAAAACTTAGCCAATTCCACAAACTTGGCAGCATACTCAGTCACCGACATGTTCCCTTGTTTCAGCTCAAGGAACTCAATCTCCTTCTTCCCGCGAACATCTTCCGAAAAGTAACGGTTCAGGAACTCCCTCTTGAACACAGCCAAAGTAACAGCAGCACCTCCATTCTCTAAGACCGGTTGGACACTCACCCACCAGTCGTCAGCTTCTTCTGCCAGCATGTGCGTCCCAAAGCGCACCATCTGAACGTCCGTACACTGCATCACTCTGAAAATCATTTCGACCTTCTTGAGCCATGTCTGAGCTCCATCGGGGTCGTATCTTCCCTTAAACGTAGGTGGATGATTCCTCAAAAATGTCTCCAACATCCTCACACCATCATTTCCACCAGCATTCTGTTGTTGGCCCACAGCTTGAGCCATTGCTTGTAATGCAGCAGCAAGAGCAGCATCATTTCTTCCAGCCATCTTAGTTCACTACATAACGAGAACGGGTTAGCGAAATTCAAACATAATTAAACTAACACTCGACACTAACGACTCGATCTACTTGGCCGGACGGACCAACCTGCTCTGATACCAATTGTAACACCCCGTTTTCCCAAATTCAAAATTTCAAAAATAAATCAGAGTATCATGCAAAACAGAATGCTACATTTCTAAAATCATTTAAAGGGAATAAATAAACATTTATTCTAGTCAAAACTGTTCTAACAACGCAGCGGATAAAATCTAATTATTAACAAATCGTTTTGGCACGCAGGCCTCATAAATAAGTCTCGACATAAATTAACTGAAATCTTAAATTATAATCAATACGTAAGGAATAGAAAGTAAACATAAAAGGTTCCCATCCCGTTACGTATCAGAGCACCTAAAGGACACGGTGAGGATAGCCACTCACAACGGCAACAGCAACAAAAGCTTAATCACCTGCACTTGCCCACAAGGCGGCAATTCCAGCAGAAGGGGTGAGATTCTCATAACAATGGCATTAAACATATAATCCAATAATTATAATTAACAGCATAACTTCATCATCATATATCATAATAACAATCAGGTAGCATCTTAAACAACATCATAAATCAACTTAATAGTTTGACTTGACAATGCGACATCGACTCAACTTATGCAACTTAGACATCTTAATCATGCATGTGGTACCATATTGAGTATAAATATACTCCTAGGGCATAAGCCCTCGTCGCTATTGAGCATAAAAATACTCCTAGAGCATAAGCTCTCGTCGCTGTTTGAGCAAAAGCTCCTAGGGCATGAGCCCTCGTCTCTGGATGAATATGCATGGACTCGACTTCTTAAATCTTAGACATCTCAAATAAATTCCAATAATTTGGATTACAACATCATAAATCTTATAACAACACATGCAACTTTTAATTAATAAAACAGGGCAGCATGGCAGAAATCAACATCTCAAACAATAGCAAGATCGTAAACGTTCACATACATCGTCACTTATGATTCAGAAAAGCATATACAAATGTATATGTCACAGTAACAAATCAATTATCAGCTAACAACTCTACATTTCTTCTTAATATCTCAGCACTCAATTCCCAAACCAGGGGTCATCTCATAACTAATCGTGCGACAAGAGTCGCATTATTCTAAAAGGTAGTCTAATACAGGACTACTCGCTATGGCGAGTGGGATCTCTCGCCTCGCGAACCATTACAGGGGTTACTTGCTACGGCGAGCTGGGTTGCTCGCCTCGCGAGCATCAGGGGTACTACTCGCTATGACGAGTTGGGTTACTCGCCTGGCGAGCTCCTGGGTGTTGCTCGCTACGGCGATTTGGGTTACTCGCCTGGCGAGCCTTCTTGGGGATTGCTCACTATGGCGAGCTGTTCTACTCGCCTCGCGAGCTGATGAGTACTCGCCGTGGCGAGCTGGCTGCTCGCTGTGGCGAGCGGCGACAGAACAGTTACGGGGTTACGAGGGTTTTCACCCAAAACCCCAAATTTTATCCTAAATCTTCAGATTTTCGACTATAATGATGTCTAAGAGTTATTCTAATGTCTGTAACCAGTTTACTACGTCAACGGTATAGTTTTTCATCATCTAATCATCAATTTACCACTTATGACCTAATTCTCATATTCCTAATTCTCATGAAATAAACCTAGAATTTGCTAACTCTAATCATGAATTACATGTTCTAATGATATTGTAATGAAAGGCTCACCCTTACCTTAAGAAATTCGAGCAGCAGCCTCTCCGGTTCTTCTCTTCCGTTTTCTCCCTTTTTCTCCCAAAGCTCTGAATTGTACGTTCTGTACAATTCTAACCTAACTCCCCCCTTTTAAACCTCTTCTTGTTTGTTTTATTTTATCTTATTTCCCCCACAACTATATCTAATTATAAAACAAACCCACAACTTATTATTTGTTTTATTTTCTAATCTTATTTTATTAAACAATAAAATAAGTCACAACACATAAGTCACATAAATCACATAATATCTCGAATATCACTTAATTCACACAAAATCATATAAATATACTTTATACTATATAGAATAATTTAAATAATTAAAACGGGCGTTATAGTGAGCAGCTGCAGGATTTATGAGGAGGACACTAAAGCTCACTACAAGGTAGTGAATGAGAGAAAGAGTAAAGGACAGCAGAGTCGTCTGAAGCTCTATAGTGCCCCTGCTGATAAGGGCAAGCAAAGAGTTAATGATGAGAGGAGACCTCAGAAGAAAGATGCTTTTGCTGAGATTGTCTGCTATAATTGTGGTGAAAAAGGCCACAAGAGTAATGCTTGTACTGGAGATGTGAAGCGGTGTTACCGCTGTGGTAAGAAAGGACATGCTACTTCGGCATGCAAATATGATGATGTTGTGTGCTTTAACTGTAATGAAGAAGGTCATATTGGTTTGCAATGCAAGAAGCCTTAGAAGGCTCAGTCTACTGGGAGAGTTTTTGCTTTGACTGGCACACAGACAGAGAATGAGGATCGTTTGATCAGAGGTACTTGTTATTTTGATAGTACTCCTTTAATTGCTATTATTGACACTGAAGCTACACATTGTTTTATTGCTAATGATTGTGCTGCTAAGTTGGGTCTTACTATGTCCAATATGAATGGGGAGATGGTTGTCGAAACTCCAGCTAAGGGTTCGGTGACCACTTTTCTTGTGTGTTTAAGATGTCCTTTGTCTATGTATGATCGTGATTTTGAAATTGATTTGGTTTGTCTACCCTTGAGTGGTATGGATGTGATTCTGGGTATGAATTGGTTAGAGTACAATCATGTACATATTAATTGTTTTTGCAAGTCGGTGTATTTCTCTTCCGATGAAGAAGAAAGTGGAGCAGAGCTTTTATCTACTAAACAGCTGAAACAGTTAGAATGCGACGGGATGTTGATGTTTTCCTTGATGGCATCTTTATCTACTGAGAACCAAACGTTGATTGATAAGCAAAAGATAGTATGCGATTTTCCAGAAGTCTTTCCCGATGAAATTCTTGATGTGCCTCCAGAAAGAGAAGTTGAATTTTCAATTGATCTTATTCCGGGAACGAAGCATGTGTCTATGACACCTTATCGCATGTCAGCTTCCGAGTTGGCTGAGTTGAAGAGGCAGTTAGAAGATCTACTTGACAAGAAGTTTGTCAGACCAAGTGTTTCTCCTTGGGGAGCGCCGGTATTATTAGTGAAGAAGAAAGACGGTAGTATGAGGTTGTGTATTGATTACCGACAGTTGAATAAAGTAACTATAAAGAATAGGTATCCACTTCCGAGAATTGATAATTTAATGGATCAGTTAGTGGGTGCACGAGTGTTTAGCAAGATCGATTTGAGGTCGGGTTATCACCAGATTAAAGTGAAAGATGAAGATATGCAGAAGACAGCTTTCAGGACGCGTTATGGGCATTATGAATACAAAGTGATGCCTTTCGGTGTTACGAATGCACTTGGTGTGTTTATGGAGGACATGAACCGAATTTTTCATGCATTCTTGGATCGATTCGTGGTTGTGTTCATTGATGACATTTTAATTTACTCCAAGTCTGAAGAAGAACATGCTGAACATTTGAGGATAGTCTTGCAAGTGCTGAAGGAGAAGAAGTTTTATGCGAAATTATCAAAGTGTGAATTTCGGTTGAATGAGGTGAGTTTTCTTGGCCATGTCATTTCTGGTAAAGGGATTGCAGTTGATCCGTCTAAAGTTCAAGCAGTGTCGCAATGGGAGACTCCTAAGTCGGTTACAGAAATTAGAAGCTTTTTGGGATTAGCTGGTTATTATAGAAGGTTTATAGAAGGATTTTCAAAGTTGGCACTTCCGTTAACGCAGTTGACCTGCAAAGGTAAAGCATTTGTGTGGGATGTTCACTGTGAGAATAGTTTTAATGAATTGAAGAAGCGTCTGACGACGGCTCCAGTTTTGATTTTGCCGAAGTCCGATGAACCTTTTGTCGTGTATTGTGATGCGTCCAAGTTGGGTTTAGGTGGTGTGCTTATGCAAGATGGTAAAGTGGTTCCTTATGCATCGAGACAGTTGAGAATCCATGAACGAACTTACCCTACTCACGATCTTGAATTAGCTGCAGTGGTATTTGTGCTTAAGATTTGGAGACATTATTTGTATGGTTCGAGATTTGAGGTGTTCAGTGATCACAAGAGTCTGAAGTATTTGTTTGATCAGAAGGAGTTGAATATGAGACAGCGAAGGTGGCTTGAGTTATTGAAAGACTATGACTTTGGTTTGAATTATCATCCGGGTAAAGCTAACGTTGTTGCAGATGCCTTAAGTAGGAAGACTTTACACATGTCCGCTTTGATGGCTAAAGAGTTTGAGTTGCTGAAACAGTTTAAAGATTTGAGTTTAGTTTGTGAATGGTCACCTCAGAGTGTAAAGCTGGGAATGCTGAAAATTGATAGTGATTTCTTGAGGAACATTAAAGAAGCGCATAAATTGGATGTTAAGTTTGTGGACTTGCTGGTTGCTAGTAATCAGACTGAAGACAGTGACTTTAAGGTCGATGATCAAGATGTGTTGAGGTTTCGTGGTAGGATTTGTATTCCAGACGATGACGAGATGAAGAAAATGATTCTTGAGGAGAGTCATAGAAGTAGCTTGAGTATTCACCCGGGAGCTACGAAAATGTACCACGATTTGAAGAAGTTGTTTTAGTGGTCTGGATTGAAACGTGATGTGGCACAGTTTGTGTACTCTAGTTTGATTTGTCAAAAGTCGAAAGTGGAACATCAGAAACCTGCTGGATTAATGACACCCTTAGATGTGCCAGAGTGGAAATGGGATAGTATATCCATGGATTTTGTGACGAGCTTGCCGAATACGCCTAAAGGGAATGACGCCGTTTGGGTGATTGTTGACAGATTGACGAAGTCGGCGCATTTTCTTCCGATTAACATCAGTTTTCCTATAGCACAATTGGCGGAGATTTATATTCGAGAAATAGTGAAGCTTCATGGTGTTCCTTCGAGCATCGTATCAGATAGAGACCCGAGGTTTACTTCTAGATTTTGGAAAAGTTTGCAAGAAGCGCTAGGTTCTAAGTTGAAGATGAGTTCGGCGTATCATCCGCAGACAGATGGTCAGTCGGAAAGGACGATTCAGTCGTTGGAAGATTTGTTGAGAGTTTATGTACTTGAGCAAGAAGGAATTTGGGATAGTCACCTTCCGTTGATAGAGTTCACGTACAATAACAGTTACCATTCTAGTATCGGAATGACACCTTTCGAGGCTTTGTATGGTCGGAGATGCAGGACTCCATTGTGTTGGTTTGAGTCAGGTGAGAATGTGGTTTTAGGACCAGAGATTGTTCAACAAACTACTGAGAAGGTAAAAATGATTCAAGAAAAGATGAAAGCGTCGCAGAGTCGGCAAAAGAGTTATCATGATAAGCGTAGGAAGGACCTTGAGTTCCAAGAGGGAGATCATGTGTTCCTAAGAGTTACTCCCATGACCGGTGTGGGTCGTACATTGAAGTCGAAAAAGTTAACCCCGAAGTTTATTGGTCCGTATCATATATCAGAGAGAATTGGGACGATGGCATATCGAGTAGGTTTACCGCCGCACCTTTCAAATTTGCATGATGTGTTCCACGTGTCGCAACTTCGGAAGTATGTTCCAAATCCATCCCATGTGATTCAAAGGGATGATGTGCAAGTTAGAGATAACCTTACGGTTGAGACCTTACCAGTGAGGATCGAAGGCCGTGAAGTGAAGAGGTTGAGAGGCAAGGAGATACCTCTTGTGAAAGTCGTTTGGGACGAAGCGACTGGTGAAAGCTTGACATGGGAGCAAGAGAGTAAGATGCTGGAGTCTTATCCAGAGTCGTTTACTTAAGGTAAATTTTCGAGGACAAAAATCTTATAAGTTGGGGAGATCAAGACTGGAGCCGTCGTCAGACGCTTCTTCAATTCCTTAAAACTGTTCTCACAATGAACATCCCACACAAAAGCTTTACTTTTGCAAGTCAATTGCGTTAACGGAAGTGCCAACTTTGAAAATCCTTCTATAAACCTTCTGTAGTATCCAGCTAATCCCAAAAAGCTTCTAATCTCTGTAACCGACTTAGGAGTCTCCCATTGCGATACTGCTTCAACTTTAGACGGATCAACTGCAATACCATTACCAGAAATAACATGTCCAAGAAAACTTACTTCGTTCAACCAGAATTCGCACTTCGACAATTTAGCATAAAGCTTCTTCTCCTTCAACACTTGCAAGACTAACCTCAAATGTTCCGCATGTTCTTCCTCAGACTTGGAGTAAATTAAAATATCATCAATGAATACTACCACGAAGCGATCCAAAAATGCATGGAAGATGCGATTCATATATTCCATAAACACACCAGGTGCATTAGTAACACCGAAAGGCATTACCTTATACTCATAGTGACCATATCGCGTCCTGAACGCCGTCTTCTGCACGTCTTCATCCTTCACCTTAATCTGATGATAACCCGATCTCAAATCAATCTTGCTAAACACACGTGCACCCACTAACTGATCCGTCAAGTCGTCAATTCTTGGAAGTGGATACCTATTCTTTATAGTTACTTTATTCAACTGTCGGTAATCAATACACAACCTCATACTACCGTCTTTCTTCTTTACTAGCAATACCGGCGCTCCCCAAGGAGAAACACTTGGTCTAACAAACTTCTTGTCAAGTAAATCTTCTAACTGCTTCTTCAACTCCGCCAACTCAGAAGCTGACATGCGATAAGGTGTCATAGACACAGGCTTCGTTCCCGGAATGAGATCAATCGAAAATTCAACTTCTCTTTCTGGAGGCACATCAGGAATTTCATCGGGAAAGACTTTTGGAAAATCGCATACCACTTTCTGCTCATCAATCATCGTTTGGCTTTCAATAAATAAAGATGCCATCAAGGAAAACATCAACGTTCCATCACGTCGCAACTGATTAAGCTATTTAGTAGATAAAAATTCAGCTCCACTTTCTTCTTCATCAGAAGAGAAATACACCGACTTGCGAAAACAATTAATATGTACATGATTGTACTCTAACCAATTCATACCAAGGATTACATCCATACCACTCAAAGGTAAGCAAACTAAATCAATCTCAAAATCACTGTCGTACATAGACAAAGGACATCTTAAACACACAAGAGAAGTGGTCACCGAACCCTTAGCTGGAGTTTCGACAACCATTTCCCCATTCATATTTGACTTAGTAAGACCCAACTTAGAAGCACAATCAATGGCAATAAAACAATGTGTAGCACCAGTGTCAATAATAGCAATTAAAGGAGTACTATCAAAATAACAAGTACCTCTGATCAAACGATCCTCATTCTCTTTCTGTGTGCCAGTCAAAGCAAAAACTCTCCCAGTAGTCTGAGCCTTCTTAGGCTTCTTGCATTGCGAACCAATATGACCTTCTTCATTACAGTTAAAGCACACAACATCATCATATTTGCATGCTGAAGTAGCATGTCCTTTCTTACCACAGCGGTAAAACCGCCGTACAAGCATTACTCTTGTGGCCTTTTTCACCACAGTTATAGCAGACAATCTCAACAGGAGCATCTTTCTTCTGAGGTATCCTCTCATCATTAACTATTTGCTTACCCTTATCAGCAGGGGCACTATAAGGCTTCAGACGACCCTGTTGACCTTTACTCTTCCTCTCATTCACAACCTTGTAATGAGCCTTCGTATCCTCTTCATAAATCCTGCTGCTGCTCACCAGTTCGAAAAAGTTACGAATCTTCTAGTAACCAATTGCCCTTTTGATATCAGCACGCAAGCCATTCTCAAACTTGATGCACTTAGAGAACTCAGCAGTATAGTGTGGATAGAACTTAGCCAACTCCACAAACTTGGCATAATACTCAGTCACCGACATGTTCCCTTGTTTCAACTCAAGGAACTCAATCTCCTTCTTTCCGCGAACATCTTCCGGAAAGTATCGGTTCAGGAACTCTCTCCTAAACACAGCCCAAGTAACAGCAGCACCTCCATTCTCTAAGACCGGTTGGACACTCACCCACCAGTCGTCCGCTTCCTCAGCTAACATGTGTGTGCCAAAGCGCACCATCTGAATGTCCGTACACTGCATCACCCTGAAAATCCTTTCGACCTCCTTGAGCCATGTCTGAGCTCCATCCGGGTCACATCTTCTCTTAAAAGTAGGTGGATGATTCCTCAGAAAAGTCTCCAACATCCTCACTCCATCATTTCCACCAGCATTCTGTTGTTGGCCCACAGCTTGAGTCATCGCTTGTAATGCAGCAGCAAGAGCAGCATCATTTCTTCCAGCCATCTTAGTTCACTACGTAACGAGAACAGGTTAGGGAAATCTAAACAGAATTAACTAACACTCGACACAAAAGACTCGATCTACTTGGCTGGACGGACCGACCTACTCTGATACCAATTGTAACACCCCGTTTTCACAAAGTAAAAATTTCATAATCGAATCAGAGTATCACATAAAACGGAATGCTACATTTCTTAAATTCTCAAAAATGGAATAAATAATAATTTATTCTAGTCAAAATTGTTCAAACTTCGCAGCGGATAAAATTCAAGTTAACATATAAATCTTGGCTCGCAGGCCTAATCAAAAGTCTCAACATAGTTCAAAATACTACTTATTCATGTCAAATCAAAGTAATATGTAAGGAATAGACAATAATCATAAAGGTTCCCATCCCGTTACGTATCAGAGCACCTAAGGACACAGTGAGGGTAGCCACTCACAACAGCAAACAGCAGCTAAAGCTTAATCACCTGCAAGTTACCCATAGGGAAGGCAACATTTCCAAGCAGAAGGGGTGAGATTCACAAAACAATAACATTAAACATATAATTCAATAATTATATTTAACAACATAACTTCATCATCATAATATCATAACAATAGTCATGTAACATCTTAATCAACATCATAATCAACGTCATAATTCAACATCTTAGTTCAACTTAATAGTTTGACTCGACAATGCAACTTCGACTCGACTTATGCAACTTAGACATCTTAATCATGCATGCGGTACCAATCTAGGGCATAAGCCCTCGTTGCTACTGAATATAAATATACTCCTAGGGCATAAGACCTCGTCGTTGTTGAGTATAAAAATACTCCTGATACGATGCTCGAAGGAACACCATGCAGCTTCACTATTTCTCGAATATAAATCTCCGCCAATTGAGCTATAGGAAAACTGATGTTAATCGGAATAAAATGCGCCGACTTCGCCAATTTTTCAACAATTACCCAAATAGCGTCATTCCCTTTAGGCGTATTCGGCAAGCTCGTCACAAAATCCATGGATATACTATCCCATTTCCACTCTGGCACATCTAAAGGTGTCATCAACCCAGCAGGTTTCTGATGTTCCACTTTCGACTTCTGACAAACCAAACAAGAACACACAAATTGAGCCACATCACGTTTCAATCCAGACCACCAAAACAGCTTCTTCAAATCATGGTACATTTTCTTAGCTCCCGGGTGAATACTCAAGCTACTTCTATGACTCTCTTCAAGAATCATCTTCTTCATCTCGTCATCGTCTGGAATACAAATTCTACCTCGAAATCTCAACACACCTTGATCATCGACCTTAAAGTCACTCTCCTCGGTCTGATTACTAGCAACCAACAAGTCCACAAACTTAACATCCATTTTTTGCGCTTCTTTAATAATTTTCAAGAAATCACTATCAATCTTCAGCATTTCCAGCTTTACACTCTGAGGTGACCATTCAATAACTAAACTCAAATCTCTAAACTATTCCAGCAACTCAAAATCTTTAGCCATCATAGCAGACATATATAAAGTCTTCCTACTTAAGGCATCTGCAACAACATTAGCTTTACCCGGATGATAATTCAAACCAAAGTCATAATCTTTCAATAATTCAAGCCACCTTCGTTGTCTCATATTCAATTCCTTCTGATCAAACAAATACTTCAAGCTCTTGTGATCACTGAACACTTCAAATCTTGAACCATACAAGTAATGTCTCCAAATCTTAAGCACAAATACAACTGCAGCTAATTCAAGATCATGAGTAGGATAATTTCGTTCATGAATTCTCAACTGTCTTGATGCATAAGCAACCACTTTACCATCTTGCATTAGCACACCACCTAAGCCCAATTTGGACGCATCACAATATACAACAAAAGGTTCATCGTACTTCAGCAAAATCAAGATTGGGGCCGTCGTCAAACGCTTCTTCAATTCGTTAAAACTATTCTCACAGTGAACATCCCACACAAAGGCTTTACCTTTGTAAGTCAACTGCGTTAACGGAAGTGCCAACTTAGAAAATCATTCTATAATAACTAGCTAATCCCAAAAAGCTTCTAATCTCTGTAACTTAGGAGTCTCCCATTGTGATACCGCAACAACTTTAGACGGATCAATTGCAATACCATTATCAAAAATAACATGTCCAAGAAAACTCACCTCATTCAACCAGAATTCACACTTCGACAATTTAGCATAAAGTTTCTTCTCTTTCAGCACTTGCAAGACTATCCTCAAATGTTCAGCATGTTCTTCCTCAGAGTTGGAGTAAATCAAAATATCATCAATGAATACCACCACAAAACGATCCAAAAATGCATGAAGGATGCGATTCATATACTCCATAAACACACCAGGTGCATTCGTAACACCGAAAGGCATCACTTTATACTCATAATGACCATAACGTGTCCTAAAGGCTGTCTTCTGCATATCTTCATCCTTCACTTTAATCTGGTGATAACCCGACTAACTGGTCCATCAAGTCGTCAATTCTTGGAAGTGGATACCTATTCTTTATAGTTACTTTATTCAACTGTCGGTAATCAATGAACAACCTCATACTACCGTCTTTCTTCTTCACTAGTAATACCGGCGCTCCCCAAGGTGATACACTTGGTCTAACAAACTTCTTGTCAAGTAAATCTTCTAACTGTTTCTTCAACTCAGTCAACTTAGAAGCTGACATGCGATAAGGTTTCATAGACACAGGCTTCGTTCCCGGAACAAGATCAATCGAAAATTCAACTTCTCTTTCTGGAGGCACATCAGGAATTTCATCAGGAAAAACTTCTGGAAAATCGCATATTACTTGTTGCTTATCAATCATCGTTTGATTTTCAATAGATAAGGATGCCATCAAAGAGAGCATCAACATTCCTTCACGTTCTAACTGCTTCAGCTGTTTAATAGACAAAAATCTGCTCCACTTTCTTCTTCAGCAGAAGAGAAATACACCGACTTGCGAAAACAATTAATATGGACATGGTCTGGATTACATCCATACCACTCAAAGGTAAACAAACTAAGTCAATTTCAAAATCACGATCATACATAGACAAAGGACATCTTAAACACACAAGAGAAGTAGTCACTGAACCCTTAGCTGGAGTTTCGACAACCATTTCCCTATTCATATTTGACATAACAAGACCCAACTTAGAAGCACAATCAATAGCAATAAAACAATGCGTAGCACCAGTATCAATAATAGCACTTAAAGTAGTACTATCAAAATAACAAGTACCTCTGATCAAACGATCCTCATTCTCTGTCTGAGTACCAGTCAAAGCAAAAACTCTCCCAGTAGTCTGAGCCTTCTTAGGTTTCTTGCATTGCGAACCAATATGACCTTCTTCATTGCAGTTAAAGCACACAACATCATCATATTTGAATGCCGTAGTAGCATGCCCTTTCTTACCGCAACGGTAACACCGTTTCACATCCTCGGTACAAGCATTACTCTTGTGGCCTTTTTCACCATCGTTATAGCAGACAATCTCAGCATGAGCATCTTTCTTTTGAGGTCTCCTCTCATCATTAACTCTTTGTTTGCCTTTATCAGCAGGGGCACTATAAGGCTTAGGACAACTCTGTTGACCTTTACCTTTTCTTTCATTCACAACCTTGTAATGAACCTTAGTATCCTCCTCGTAAATCCTGCAACTGCTCACCAGCTCAAAAAAGTTACGGATCTTCTGGTAACCAATTGCCCTATTGATATCAGCACGCAAGCCATTCTCGAACTTGATGCACTTGGAAAACTCAGCAGTCTCAACAGTATAGTGTGGATAAAATTTAGCCAGTTCCACAAACTTAGCAGCATATTCTGTCACCGACATGTTCCCCTGTTTCAGCTCAAGGAACTCAATCTCTTTCTTCCCGCGAACATCTTCCAGAAAGTATCGGTTCAGGAACTTTCTCCTAAACACAGCCCAAGTAACAGCAGCACCTCCATTCTCTAAAACCGGTTGGACACTCACCCGCCAGTCATCAGCTTCTTCTGCCAACATGTGCATGCCAAAACGCACCATCTGAATGTCCGTACACTGCATAACTCTGAAAATTCTCTCGACCTCCATGAGCCACGTCTGAGCTCAGTCAGGGTCATACCTTCCCTTGAAAGTAGGTGGATGGTTTCTCAGGAAAGTCTCCAACATTCTCACTCCATCATTACCACCAGCATTTTGTTGTTGACCCACAGCTTGAGCCATCGCTTGCAATGCAGCAGCAAGAGCAGCATCATTCCTTCCAGCCATCTTAGTTCTCTACACAACATACAACAATCAGAACAACATAATAATGGTATTCTAAATTTTTAGACGACACAACTCGACTCAACTACTTGGCCGGACGAACCGACCTGCTCTGATACCAATTGTAACACCCTGTTTTCCCAACATAAAAATTCATAAATAAATCAGAGTATTCTCATAACGGAATGTCACATTTCTTTCATAAAATTATAAACGGATTAGATAACTATCTATCCTTCAATTTCTTTAACAAAAATCTTTAACGTATCGCAGCGGAATTTATTTAAACCTCTAAAATAGTCTTTGGCACAAAGGCCTCATCATAAAAGTCGCATAAAACAAAGTCAACATTATTGTCATAAATTTTCATAAATAATACGTAAGGAATAAGGAATAGATTGCAATAACAAAGATCCCATCCCGTTACGTATCAGAGCTCCTAAGACACAACAAGAGAAAATCCTCAACGACATCACCTAATCTTGATTACCTGCAAGTTACTCATATGAAGAGCAACATTTCCAAGAAGAAGGGGTGAGATTCACAAAACAATAACATTAAACATATAATTCAACAATTATATTTGACAGCATAATATGAACAATTATCACAAGTATCAGGTAATATCATCATCATCTTAATCAACTTCTTATTCAACTTCAAATTCACTTGACGACTTGACTCGACAATGGAACTTTAACTTGACTATGCAGCTTAATCATCTTACTCATGAATGTGGTACCAATCTAGGGCATAAGCCCTCGTCGCTATTGAGTAGAAATATACTTCTAGGGCATAAACCCTCGTCGCTATTTGAGCATAAAAAAAATTCCTAGGGCATAAGCCCTCGTCTTTGTTGAGCAAAAGCTCCTAGGGCATGAGCCTTCGTCTTCAAATGAATATGCATAGACTCGACTTCTTTCTTAGACATCATAAATGACTCCAACAATTTGGATCGACAACTCATAATCTTAGGCTGACAAATGCAGCTTTTAATCAAGAATAGACAGCAACATGGCAGCACATCAAATATCTCAAGATATGACAACATCTTAAATAATCACATAATTCATCTCTTATAGTTCAAAAGGAAACATATACAATTATATATGTCATTAGTAACAACATCAAAGCATTTAATAACGGCTTCATAGGTCATCTCTAATATTATAATAACTCCTAATTCTAACCCAAGGATCAACTCATAACTATTCGTGCGACAAGAGTCACAAAACTCCAAGAAGGAAGTCTGACACAGGGTTACTCGTTATGGCGAGTAGGATCTCTCGCCTCGCGAGCCAACCAGGAGGTCACTCGCTGTGGCGAGTTGGATTGCTCGCCTTGCGAGCCATCAGGGGGTCACTCGTTGAGGCGAGTTGGGTTGCTCGCCTTGCGAGCCATCAGGGGGTCACTCGTTGAGGCGAGTTGGGTTGCTCGCCTTGCGAGCCATCAGGGGTCACTCGCTGTGGCGAGTTGGATTGCTTGCCTCGCGAGCTGATGATGAATACTCGTCGTGGCGAGTTGGTTGCTCGCGCTGGCGAGCGAGGACAGAACAGTTACGGGAATACGACAGTTTTCACCAAAAATCCCAATTTTCACTATGTTCCTCCCCAAATTCAACTACAATGATGTACAAGGGTTACCCTATGATCTGTAAACAGTTTTCTACATCAATGATACAGTTTCTCATCATCTAATCATCAATTCATCACTTTTGACCTATTTCTCAAATTCTCAAATTCTCATGAATTAACCCTATAATCTGTTAACTATAATCATGAATTACAGGTTTAATGAAATTGTAATGCTAAGCTCACCCTTACCTTAAGAAAAATTGAGCAGCATCCTCTTGGTTCTTCACTTCCTGTTTTCTCCCTTTTTCTCCCAAAAACTGAATTGTACGTTCTGGCTGTTTCTAAACCTTATTTTCCCCTTTTTATGTTTTTTAACTAATTTATCTTATTTCACTTATTCCTTCATAACTCTATTTAATTTCTAAAACAGCCCCACAACTCAATATTTATTTTATTTCCAAATCTTTTTCTATTAAATAATAAAATAAGTCATTTAATAAAACAATAACACATCTCATAAATCATATAAATTTTATAAATCACAAACATAGATTCTAAATTCAATAAAATAATCAAATAATTAAATAGGGTGTTACACCAACAACTTTAATTGTGTATGAATATTCTAACAACACTTTCTTATTTTCAACAGTAGCATATCTTTTAAGCGTAACACAGTCATAGCAGATATCATGTGAGGCACTACTCTTATTCGACCATCCACTTCATTCACAAACTAGGTTGATTTTACTAATCATATCAGTAAATTTCTCTTCGTTCATGTTAGGTTGCAGAGCAACACTCGACCAGTTCTTATACTAGTAGATCATATGACTTGGTTTTTTTTTCTTTCTAATTGCGGTACATAAATTATGACCCAATGTTATTTCTTGGTGGTGGTTCCTGATTTTTCATTATAAGACCTTTTTGGGGTTCCTATTCTCATGGCAGTTAGTTCTTATTCATAGTGGTTCTGATTTTTGAAAATAAATTTCAAACAAATTCAGAATGGTCTATGCAAATTTCTTAGTATTGTTGTTTGAAACAACAAGCACTTCATTGTGTTTAGTCGAAAGATGTATTTCTATAGTCTTTTATCTTTGGTGTGTTTAGGGACAACAAAACTTGAGCTTGTAATTTCTTCGACAGACATGACAGAAGAAAACATTTTAAAATTGTTGGTTTTTGGATTTCTAAACTGTTATATTCTGGATTTCTAAAATCTCTTTTGAAAATTAATTTTCATCCATCGAAATTGTTACTGGGTTGAGTCATGGTCAGATGGCTCTTTTTTAAGACGTTTCGTGACAATGTCCAAAACAATGCAAGGCAGACTATCAATCACGCTGCCTCCAAGATAAAACATGTCAACTACAATCGTGCGATTAACTACTTACATGTAGCTAAACGTTCGAGAATTACACTCTCAAATATGGATATTAAGGTCACTCAATTCAATACTAAAGTCACTACAATATGGTATTGGAAACACTCTACTATGGTATTGAGACCACTCAAATATAGTATTATCACCATTCTAATATATAACTTCTTTAAAATACCGATATAGTACTACGACCGCTCAATTATGGTGCTAACACCTTTCTAACCTCTAACTTCTCCAAAGCAGAAAATTATCAAAATGATATATACTATTAAGATCATTTTTAATTTCAAAAGGACATTATTATTCCTAAAAAGGGACTATATTCTTAAAACTATTATTAATTCTGAAGGGACATTATACCTAAAAGAGGACTATGGTCTTAAGAACACTCTTAATTTCGAGTAGACAAAAAAGAAAGGCGAGAAGTGGCTCGGAAGTGCATCAAGTAGAAAGAGGGAGAAGAAATAAAGATTTATGGATAACTCAATAGAACTTGGTGTGATTTATAAATTGAGGGGAGTCCTCCTCTACTTATAAAGAGATTTTGTAACTTAAGTTTAGCTATAATTACGTGAGCCAATCAGTTCAAAGACTCCTGTGGATAAGATAAACAAGAAATAAAATAAACTCTAATCAAAAGGAAAAAAGTAGAGGAAACAAACTAATTGGTTATAAATTGCGTAAAGATATGAAACTTAACTGGATTCTCAATCTTATTACAATCAACAACCAACGTAAGCTAAAATTATGAGAAGCGATATGCATGAATAAAAAATAATAATTACTATTTTTTTTTATCATTACCAGGTATTTAAATATAAAATACCAAAATATAAACACTACTAATATGTGTTCTATTTTATTTGGGACCCCACACTATTTTTTTATTCACACAACACTAAATCAAATCTTCCAACCTTCCAATTTCCTTACAACTTCACAACAATATTCCAACAAATCTGAATATTTGTTTTGGACAAAATTACCATAGTAATCTAATTCTTTGTTTTGGACAAAATCTAATTAAGACCGAAATACCCTATTAGTTAATCTAGTACTATAAACGGGTTTTGAGCCGTGCAAGTATCATAAGTTAATCTGTCATTAAACTTGACTTTTGACTATAATGGAGGAGTACACGTTTAAACTCATCTCAGCATTAACGGCAATAACTAACTAGACAGAAAAAGACTGATGGCCAGCTGCAACCATAACACCTATATTTTATTTAGTCTAACAAAAGTCTTCTACTAATAACACAGCAGAATTTCACATCCAGACAATGTTGAGTTTTGACATTATGATGGTTTGATTGGTTCAACCAGATGATAAATATAAATACTTTTCGTTTTAAAATACATTTCCAATTTTTACAATCTGCACTATTCACTTGATTTACCACCTATCTTGACCATGTATAAATACAAATATTAGCATGTAAGATGTTGTTTGATTTATCTCGACAAATATTTTCAAAATATTAAATTTTTATAATTTTTTACTTTAGATAATTAAAGATATTAACGGTCAAAATTGTGCATTGGCATATGTGAAGTGGTTGACTTGGAAATGTATTTTGAAACGGAAGGAGTAGTAAATATTACTACTGTAAAGCAGAAGAAAATGCAAAAATTAAGGCTTTCTTCACTAAAGATAATAGATAACTGATTAAGCTAGTTTATGATCGATATTCTATAACTAAAGCATAGCTGATTAATTAATTAAAGTGTTTGATAAAATTAACGGTTTAAATAACATATAAATATACATTTTATATTTATTCTTTTTTAAGACGACGTGGTATTATAAACCTAAGATTAATTGAAAAATCCAATTTTTTATTTTTAAGATCAGCGTATTCTTTCTAACCCAATAACGATCTACATTTTTTTTGTAACCAAAATGACATAATATAGCTCTAAATACACATGCAGCAGTGCATAGAACATTTTTTATAGCACAAAATATATATTAGTCTGAAGTGAAAAGAAATAAAATTTAAGAGCAGAGTTGAACTTTCGTATACCTTGTATCTTTTATTTTAAATTATAAAGGGTAAAAATGAATTTTGAATAAAATAATAAGGTAAAAGTGGAAGAAAAAGCAAAAAGCTATAAACTCAAATGCTACTTAAAATAACGTCTGAAAAATAAGATATAAACAAGTAAAATAAGTTATAAACTCGTGATGAAAAGACGGTTACCAAACATATGTTTTTCTGACATACGAGCTTATAAGCTATAATCTATCTTATAGGCATGGTCCCAATTCAATCGGTTGGTAACCAGTTTGTTTCAATTTTTAAAACATTGCATCTGGTACAATCTTGCAAAGGATCTTTGGTAGTTGCTAATCACAAATTTTACTTTACAATTTGTTTCATAAGAATTATATCCATCTTTTGCTTATAATTCCCCAGTTTAATTGATTATGCACAATAGGGTAGTTTTATGTGCATTTCACGCTCTCTAAACCTTGAAGTTCTCCCTAACCCTTGTGAGGCCTCGGATCCAAACTCGACTACACTTTGTTTCCCGAAAAAATATAGACATTTGCAGATAACAAAGCAACAAATATTCATAACAAAAGACTTTGCAAAGGAACGGAAATAAATTAATAGACCACAGACTTTGTTCATCAATTTAAAACAATCTGGAATTTCTTATAAGCGTTGATTCAACGTAGACGAAAGATTTGCATTCTTTTATACAATGGAAAGAAACGTAAACGAACAACAACACAAATAAAAGATGGAAATAAATTAGTTCAAAGGAAAAACAGGCATGAGGATCAAAAGAAATCAATATCTAAATAGTTACCAGAAGGCTTTACTCCAGGAGCCTTCTTCTCGGGTGTGAGAGCTGCTTTCATGGCCTGTCTTGGCACTTCTGGAGGAGTTGCACAACGGATCAGCGCCCAGTTAATATTTTGAAAGAATGGATGTTGTTTTATCTCTGTGGCTCCGCGTCTGTACGCAAGACGGTGCTGAGGTTCTTTCACAAGTAAGCCCCTAATCAAGTCCCTAGCAGCAAAGCTAACACTAGGGGATTCTGGAAATCTTAAGGGCTGCCCGACTACATTAAATAAAGTTGCCCGATTCGCCGAACCTTTGAATGGAGTTCTACCAAACAAAAGCTCGTATAAGAATATACCAAATGTCCACCAGTCTACAGCACTGCCGTGACCTTCGCCTTTGATGATTTCGGGCGCCAAGTACTCGTGCGTGCCAACAAAGGACATTGATCGGGCATTTGTGGGCTCTGCCATAAGCTCAGGGAGTGGTGTCACCTGATTATGCACGTCGTTTTTAGGTTTCACCTTCTTTTCTTTCTTCTTGGATTTGCCTGATAGAAAACGTGGCGTGAAACATGAAGGCTGGATGCAGTCTGGCTTAATTACGCAAGTTGGTTCGATGCAAGCAGGCTGAGCGCAATATCCTGAGCTTTTTGTCTCTAAGTTAGAGTTGGAGGACTTGACGAGAGTTGGACTAACGGCACATCTTAGAGAGAGATCGAAATCTGATAACATTATGTGACCATCTTCTCTCACCAACACGTTCTCGGGCTTAAGGTCTCTGTAGATGATTCCAAGCATGTGCAAGTACTCCAAAGCAAGGAGAACTTCGGCCACATAAAACCTGCACAGTACACATTAACAAAATGGCAACATGCTTAGTTGTACTGTCTTTGATACTTTATAAAAGATTTAACCAAAACATAAAAAGGAAACATCTAAGTCAAAGCCTAGGCCGGATGAACATGTTAGTAAGAGCTATATACAGAATCAGCTTGATCATTAGTTTGTCATCACTTGGTAAAAAATGTGAAACTTAATATGAGACGGAGGGAGTATATGGAAACAGCTTGATCATATGTTTATCATCAAGATAGGACCAAATGTAGGTTAATTATCAGTGGCCAAATGAATTGATATTGAATTCTTCTTAGCTGTAAATCAAGTGCAGAAGTTATTGACGAGAAACTAACAAATAGTACTAGTTACAAACATAAGTTATTCATTACATTTATCTGAGACTTGTAAAAGCCATTAAAAAGGATATGTACATGGAAGAGAGACAAGTAACCTGGCATTCACAAGAAATGAAGTAAACATGGCAAGAAAATGGTGATGGCCACTAAGCAATAACGAAGTGTATATTGTATACATTCGATATGCCTTGATTGTGGTAAAAGCGAGAAGTAGAGAACTAAAGTTTATTTATAAAGGCAGGAAATGAGTGGTAGACCATTCCAGTAAGCAAAACTGTATCAAATTTGGCAGATATCCATAAACAGTTAAGAAATCTTCAGTTTTTACTTTTAGACAATATCTTGGCTATTTAGAATTTTTTGGGCAAGCTTTGCTCGGTTTTTCCTGTAGCTAGAAAGTTGAAAGCCACAGAAATTATTGTTAGGGCCTATTTGGATTGACTTAGTTGAGCTTATCTATTGGCATTAGCACTTGTCAGACTGCTTGGAATAGCTTATAGAAACAACTTATGACACGTTTATACGCTGTTTTCAGCTTATTTCCATAAGCTCTCTACAACAACTTATAAAACATCTTATAATTTATACGAAAAACAGATTGACATTATTTTATCTTTTATTATACATATAGCTTATACATAAGCACTTATGCTATAAACATTTAATTAAGGTATTTATCCAAAAAAAGCCTTAGTGGAAGATGACAAATTATAAAATTTATCATTATCCTTGAGGCATAACTAATGGGAATTACATCGCAACAGTCCAGCTGTTCATTGACATAAGGAAGAAAAAGGAAATGCTAACCTTGCAGCATGTTCTGAAAAATACTTCCCAGGTTGTCTTTGCCTGAGTGCATGAAGATCCCCACCAGGACAAAACTCCATAACCAAGCAGGAGAATGATTCTGTCTCAAAGTGTGTGTACAATGAAGGTAAAAATGGATGATCGAGGGACTGCAATATCTCTCTTTCGGTCTGTGCCCTTGGAAGCTTCTTGCGACTCGACAGTTCAGTCTTGTTCATTACTTTCATTGCAAAACAAGTCCTTGTGCTGCTTAATTCTGCTAGATATACACTTCCTATGTCTCCACATCCCAATTTCTTCAACAACCTAAAATGTCTCATTTCCAATCCCCCATCCCGAACTCGGATCGCTTGAATTGCTTCCCATCTTACATCATTTGCCTTGTGAGGTTTATACAACGAACTGCTCAAGCTACTGATGCTGCTTTCGTCGCTAACATCACTTCCGGTACTCCCTCTACAGATGCTCGTCTTCCTGCTCTCACCTGAATTCGTAACCTCTCCACTTTCAACTGACTTATCGACACTAACACATTCAGTGATTCCGGTGTTGGTGAAACTTTCTTTGGCTTCTAAAAAGTCAGTGGTAGAATATAAACTATTCTGTGGACTTGAGCAAAACATAATCTCTGAGTTTTTCTGATCGATAACTCGTTTCGATGAACCCAATATGCCATTGTCAGATTCTAATATGTCGACAGAATTGTTATCAGTGGAATCGTCGCTGATGCACAATTTTGTTTCGATTGTGGAGATGTTCTTCACCAAACAACTTTCAAAAGTTTCGGTTTTGCTCGCAGAGTCAGATTTACCATTAGGGTTGTGATATTGCTCCACATTTTTAGCTTCCTCGTAGGTATCTTTCATCCTACCTTGACTGTGATGATTGGAGGATGGCCCTTGATTTCTAGATGCCCCTGAAGGCTGCCGAGATGTCGAAGGCGGATTGTGATCTACACCAGAAACCGATTTCTGAACCTCTAGTAAAGAACCAACTCCATCAAAAGGCGACTCCATCAATAAAGTATTAACAAGCTGCAAAATCAAAATCAACAAAGAAAATCTCTGAGATGTACTCATAAGAAGAAAAAAAAAAACTCAATACTACAAGTTACAAAATCTCATGAAAAAATTCCTACTAAAAAGTAATTAACACAAATAAGCTAGTTTTAATTAAAAACTATACAAAATTAAAATTGGCACAGAAAACCTCAAAAATTGAAAATAAAATTAAAAATTAAAATTAAAATCAAGAGACCCATTTAACACAAATAAGCTAGTTTTAATTAAAAACTATACAAAATTAAAATTGGCCCAGAAAACCTAAAAAATTGAAAATAAAATTAAAAAATTAAAATTAAAATCAAGAGACCCATTTTAGGTTCAATCATCAGAAAACAATCTAATCAAACATAATCTATTTATAACAGAAATTGATTGAAATTGAAACACTAAATTCAGAAAAAGAAAACCATTGATAAAAAAATAAAAACTTTCACATATCAAAGTTTTAAGTCTTTTTACAAACATACCAATAGTCAACAAAAAAAAAACACAGTCTTCAATTATTTGATTCCAAAATTTGTACTAACTTCTAACAACACTCCAAGTTAAAGTTATTGCTTTTATTATTCTTAAACTTTATCTTAGATTATACTACAAGAACATTAATTAAAAACCATCCATAAAGAAAGGAAGCAAAAGGGTATACTTAGAACAAGAAAAAAAAACCTGATCAAAGATGAAAATTTGCAATGTAATTGCAAAAGAAAGCTTGTTCCATAGCTAAGAAAAAGACCCAGAAAGTGATTTGGCTTTGAAGAGAGGTTTCAGATCCGATCGAAAAAAGAACGAAGGGACAAAACAAATAACAAAAACAAAAACAAAAACAAGAATATTAATAATAAATAATACTATGTTGTTGTTGTTGTTGTAATAAAGTTTTTGGGGTTTGAGGAATGAGAAATGAAGTTGAGAAAGCAAAGTAATGAAAAGAATAAAAAAGTGGAATGAGTGAGTGATTTACTCTAAAAAATAATTCAATCTCGCCGAGTTTCATGTTCTTGTTTCCCCCAAAAGTTTAATGCTTTTTTGTGAAATGGGTCGGGTTGTGTACTTTTGGGTGGGTTGGTGGGTGGTTCGACCCATGACTATGATTGACTCTTTTCTTTCTGACAACTGTTTAGGTAAAGGGAAAAATGTGATCATCATAGTGAAAATGTTGACTACTTTTGGACCGTAGGATTCAAGTTTAAAAATTTATGAAGAAAAAGAAAATTCATGTTTTGAAATGTATGTTTAATGTTGATCGAACGATTTAGATGAGTTGAGTATCTGTAGCGGTTGTAGTCAAACTGCACCAAATTCAAATCCGAAAAATGTTTTAATTGTTTTGGCTTTCTTAGGATTAATAAGAGTGGATATTCGCTTCCATTGACTCTTTCTATTTGGCCATGATATTGGTATAACATGATATAGGAGGTTCAACTACGTAAAAATAAATATCAACTTTCTTTCTTTCTTTCTTAGGAATAATAAGAGTGGATATTCAGCTTCCATTGACTCGTTCTATTTAGCCATGATATTGGTTTAATCTGATCTGGGAGGTTCAACTACGTAAAAAGATCAACTTTCTTAGGAATAATAAGAGTGGATATTCATCTTCCATTGACTCGTTCCATTCGACCATGACATTGGTCTAACCTGACCTGGGAGGTTCAACTACATAAAAAGATCAACCTGATACAACCTATTTATAATCTTAATTTTAATCTTAATCTTCTCTTACTCATAAAGCTTAACTGGTCTAGCAACAATTAACCTAATTTTGACCTAATCTCTTTCGGCGGCAATGAATGATGGCCGTTGGATGGATCAAAACTTAATCTCAGCCCTTGATCTCAAACCTAAGATTTCCTTCCTTAAACTTTTTTACAATCTCTAATGACTTATTTACCCCTAAATTAATCTTTTAATTACCTTGAAATATTGAATTCGAATTTTTCAGTATAATTCCTCTTTTAATGACTATCAATGTGTAATTAAATGGTATAAATTTTCATAGTCAACTACTATTTTTTTTTTCACACTGAATAGATGATTAGAATTTTTATTCTTGCTCGATTTTTTTCCACACTGAATAGATAATTAAAAAAATCGAATTTTTATTCTTGCCTTTATAATATGTCTTTCTAAAATTTGAAATAATCGGTTTTTTTTTCGGGATGAATAGATGATTAAAAAATCGAAATTTTATTCTTGCTTATCTAATATTGCATTTTTTATACATAAAATCGAACATTTTTTTTCCACAACCATTGCCTAACTATTATTTATTTTTGTTATATTTCGTTGAAATAGACCTGACCTGAAATATAAACAAGGTTTATTCAGTCTGCAAAAAATGATTCTTGAAACTTGATTAAATTTTTATAACATAAATCAGCACAATTTTTAGTTAGAATGCCTATTTATATTACGACATAATATTTTCGTTGTCATTCAAAAACGAAAGTCTTCTCAGTATCGCAACACATTAATATACAACCAAGGATTATTTCTCCTGCTAAATAGGGATTCAAATTTCCCAACATGATTCCTCTTTTAATGACTAACCATATGTAATTAATAGGTTCTTAAAAAAAATGTATTAATTAGTATAAATTTCCATTTATTTATAAAAGTTCACTATGTAAAAAAGGAATTATAAAATATTTTAAAAAATAATTTGTTGATTGTCTTTTTAATATTTAAAACAATCGAATTTTTTTCAGCACAATTTTTAGTTAGAATCTCTATTTATATTACGATATAATATTTTCGTTGTCATTCAAAAATGAAAGAAAATCATTCTTCTCAATATCGCAGCACATTATTATACAACCAAAGTTTCAAATTTCGATTAAATAGAGATTCAAATTTTCCAATATAATTCCTCTTTTATTGATTATCAATATGTAATTAATTGGTAAAAATTTCCATTTACTTTTAAAAGTTCACTATGTAAAAAAGGAATTTTTTTTTTTGAAGGAATGCAAAAAAGGAATTATAAATAAAATAAAAAAATCGTTAATTGCCTTTCTAATATTTGAAACAATCCTTTTTTTAACAATATTGCTTTCTAATTAAATAGTGAACAACATATTAATGTGCTAGCAAGTAAAATGTGATTCTTGAAACTTGATTAAATTTTTTTATATAGTTAGAATCTCTATTTATACTACGACATAATAATTTCGCTATCATTCAAAAACGAAACGAAAGAAAATCATTCTTCTCAATATCGCAACACATTATTATACAACCAAAGTTTCAAATTTTGACTAATTAGGGATTTGAATTTTCCAATATAATTCCTCTTTTAATGATTATCAATATATAATTAATTGGTATAAATTTCCATTTACTTTTAAAAGTTGACTATGTAATAAAATATTTTCAAAAATAATTCGTTAATTGCCTTTCTAATATTTGAAATAATCGAAAAAAACTTCACAATATTGCCTTTCTAATTAAATAAAGAATAACAGATTAATGTGCTAGCAAGTAAAATGTGATTCTTGAAACTTCATTAAATGTGTTTAACATTATCCTTTGAGTTTTGATGTTAACAAGGTATTAAAAAGTATCAATTGGATATGCTAATATTTGTTCAAGTGTGCAGGAACATACACAAAAATTTAAGTGTCTCTTACAAAAGCATAGGTTCTAAAAGAACAAATGAGAGCAATGAAATCTACAAAAAAGAAGCTTGTGTTGTAAGGAAGCATCTGAAGACAAGAGGTTCTGAAGATCATCAGAAGTTGCCGTCATCAGAAGCACTCCAGAAGTTGTTCACCAGAAGCTGACGTCATCATTTTTCATGTCAATCATTGCAGAAGGAATAAAAGCATGGAGAAACGGCTAACTCAGAGGAATTTGAAGGCATTGGATGCTTATTCTTTGAAGAACGTTCGAAAAGGACAATAGTACAATTGTACAACCACCTTCTCCACTACTTTGTTTTATGTATGCAATAGTACAAGTATAATAGCTATGACTACGCTGGTGATTCTCCAAACAAAGAAAAGATTTGAAATTGTTCCTTCATAGGACTATAACCAAATCAAGAAACATATCATTGGTGATTATCAACCTTCAACAACGACCCTTTTTGATGTGTTGGCAATTAACAACGTCTTTTTCACACCTCTATATAAAGGAGTGAAGACTTGAAGATTATGAGAGACTCGTATAATTTTACTAGAGCCAAACCTCTGTAGAAATTGTTTCACATCAAAGTTCATTTAAAATTTCTTAACAACTTTCATATCTTAGAGATTCTAGAGTCTTAAGAGTCTTGTCTGTTTAGTATTTCTGAACACCGCTAATTGTATATCAAGTGTTCAACCTCAAACATTTTTCTTTGTAATTCTGTTTGAATAGAAGTCTCTTGCAGTTGTGCTTGAGTATAAGAAGTCTCTTGAGCATAGGAAATCTCTTGATGTTGTGCTTGATTAGTTTGAAGTCTCTTACTTTAGTGTTTGAGCAAGTGTAATCAGATATTGATTTTTTAGTGACTCTCCTTGGAAGTGCAAGGGGGACAAGACTACTTCCGGTTCGTATTTTCAGCCCAAATCAGCTCCAAATCCTCTTTCTTTTGCTCCAAGACTGAATCTTTAGAATATTTGTTCCTGAAATTAAATATCTTGCAATTGAAGTAAAATAGCTCTAAGAAGGAAATAATATTAAAGAAAACAAAATCAAATATAAATAAAACAGACTCAAATATTATATTAAAAACACTAAATATTGACCCATCACATGCCAGAAAAGGAAGTTTGTCAAATCATCTTTTAAAACAAAAGACATTGTCTCAACTTCCAGACCCTTATAATTACTTCATATTGATTTATTTGGTCCAGTTAAGACTGCATCTTTATATGGAAGTAAATATGGATTAGTCATTGTTGATGATTATAGCAGATAGACTTGGGTTAAATTCTTGAGAAGTAAAGATAATGCATATGATGTATTTAGTAGCTTCTGCACTCAAATACAATCTGAAAAAGAAATGAAAATTTTGAAAATCAAAAGTGATCATGGTGCTGGAAAGGTCAAAGGCATATAGAGTGTATAATTTAGAAACACTATGTGTTGAAGAATCAATGCACATCAAATTTGATGACAAGGATCCTGGAAATGAAACTCCAGGTAAGGTGAAAGTTATGCAGATATACAGGTGCCTGAAGACACTTCAGAACCTGATCAGATTGAAGGTTTTGATGATAATCCAGAAGCTGAACCCACTTCAGAAGCTCAAAATGAAGTAGCTTCTGATGAAGCTTAAGATGGTTCTCAGCAAGGTAATCAATCCAAGAATACATTCAAATACAAGTCTTCACATCCAGATGATCAAATCATTTGAAACAAAGAAAGTCCCAGAAGAACAAGATCATATTTCAGACAAGAAGAGCCTATGATGGGATTATTATCAGTGATTGAGCCAGCTACTGTGGATGAAGAACTTTCAGATGATGGATGGATAGTAGCTATGCAAGAAGAACTAAATCAATTTCAAAGAAATGATGTGTGGGATCTGGTACCCAAACCTAAGCACAAGAATATTATTGGAACAAAATGGATATTCGGAAACAAGTTGAATGAGAAAGGTGAAGTAGTGAGAAACAAAGTCAGACTTGTTGCTCAAGGTTACAATCAACAAGAAGGCATTGACTACACAAAAACATTTGCTCCAGTTGCAAGATTGGAAGCAATCAAGTTTCTTCTATCCTATACAGTAAATCATGGCATCATACTATATCAAATGGATGTCAAGAGTGCATTTCTTAATGGTGTGATATCTGAAGAAGTTTATGTCAAACAACCCCCTGGTTTTGAGGATCTTAAAAATCCTAACCATGTGTATAAACTCAAGAAATCACTATATGGTCTGAAACAAGCTCCTAGAGCCTGGTATGATAAACTAAGTAATTTCTTGATTGAAAATGATTTTAAAAGAGGTCAAGTTGACACAACACTATTCATAAGAACTCTTGAGAAAGACATTATTGTTGTGCAGATTTATGTTGATGATATAATATTTGGTTCAACTAATGCATCTCTTTGCAAGGAGTTTTCTAATTTAATGCAGGATGAATTTGAAATGAGCATGATGGGGGAATTGAAGTTCTTCCGTGGAATTCAAATCAATGCAAAGATGGAGTGTATGTTCATCAGTCAAAGTATACCAAGGAGCTTCTGAAGAAGTTTAAGCTTGAAGACTGTAAAGAGATGAACACACCAATGCATCCCACCTTCACCTCAAGTAAAGAAGATACTGGAACAAAGGTTGACCAAAAGTTGTATAGAGGTATGATAGGTTCTTTGTTATATCTCACTACATCTAGGCCAAATATTTTATTCAGTGTATGCTTGTGTGCAAGATTCCTATCAGATCATAGAGAATCTCATCTAACAGCTGTTAAGAGAATCTTCAAGTATCTGAAAGGAACAACAAATATTGGACTCCTTTACAATAAATCCTTAGATTATAAGTTGGTTGGATTATGTGATGCTGATTATGTTGGTGGAAGGATTGAAAAAAAAAAATCAACCAGTGGAAATTATCAATTTCTTGTTGAGAATCTGATATCCTGGGCAAGCAAAAGACAAGCAACTATTGCTATGTCTACAACAGAAGCAGAATACATCTCAGCTGCAAGTTTTTGTACACAACTACTTTGGATGAAACATCAGTTAGAACATTATCAGATCAATGCTAACAGTATTCCCATTTATTGTGATAATACTGCTGTTATCTGTTTGTCAAAGAATCTAATCTTACATTCAAGAGCCAAGTATATTGAAATCAAACACCTCTTTATCAGAGACTATGTTCAAAAAGGAATCTTGGATATACAATTCATTGATACTGAACATCAATGGGCTGATATATTCACTAAGCCTTTAATTGTTGAAATATTTAATTTTATGAAGAAAAATTTGAACATGCACTTTGTGTCTGATTAGAATGCTTGTCTATGAATAGGAATTTAGGTTATGAAGTTGTTCAACAGCTATAGTCCATCAGAAGCTCTTCACTGAGGTTCTGAGGAAAATGTGCTTCTGATGACATCAGCATCTGAACTCCAGAGACTGGACTCTTTGCTTCTGAATAACAATGTTAGTGGAAACGTTGGCAGTTACGTTCTAGTAACACCTGTCCCACTAACATGGCAATTACTCTGAAAATCTATGACGTTTTTCATTTTTTATTGGTTTATAATTTAAGAGGGCAATGATGAATTTTTGCTTTGAATGTACTATCTCGTGCCCTCTTTGTCATTAATGTTGTGTTTGTTTGTCCTCTGCTGAATTACAATCGTTTTTACCAAAAACACTTAGACAGAAACACACACTTCTCACTTCACTACCTACACATTTCTGATTTTAGCAGTTACTCGCAAAAATCTTTCTTTTTCAAATCAAACCGTAAGAACCCTAAATCTTCATCAATCATCCATGGCATCCTCAAGTACTAATCGAGCAACCTCCATGCAAGTTGATTCTGGTGAATCATATCAGATTAAGGGAAGGACTATGAAGATTTCAGAAGAAGAACTAGTAGTTCAAGTGGAGAATCTTGTTGATTTTGCTTCTTTAAAACATCATGTACTTCAGAATGTTGAATGGACCAACGTATGAGAACTTGGTTAAATACTTCTGGGTAAGGGCATAAATCTTTGATAAACATGTTGCGAAAGCTGAAGAAGACCAGAAGGTTTTGTTAGATCCTACTTTGGCTGGAAAGACAAGAACATAGATGGGCTTGAAGGAGTTCAAGAGAACAGAGATTCGTTCAAACATCATGGGACTTCCTATCACCATTTTTGAAGAAGTGGTTGGAAAAGCTTGTATAAGGGAGGTTGAAAGTTCCTTCCAATGGAATCTGAACATCAAAACAAGTCCTTGGAAGGAAAACGTTTCCGAAACTTTATTCAACAATCAACCAAAGGGAAAGTACAAAGACATACATAAAGAACACAAGGTTCTTCAGAAGCTAATGCAAGAATGTTTCTTACCTAAGGGAGGAGGTACAAATCAGCTGTCCTTAGAACACAAGGTGTTCTTGCATTACCTTATCTCTTATGAGAAGGTTAATCTGGCAAGGTACATCTTCAACCACATGTTATGGGCTTTAAGAGAAAGCCAGGAGAACAATAGGAGATTTGTATCCAATGGAAGGCTCTTGTCTGAAATCTTTGATCAGGGATGATTTTTACAAGCTCTAAAAGATTCTCAGATTGTAAATGATAATCAGATAGGATTTGTTGTTGGAAAATACATCAATGCAAGCACCTTGAAGAACATGAACATAATTAAAGAAGTAGTCTAGCTGGAATCAGACCTGAAGGAGTCTTGGATAATGTCAGATCTTATGACTGATTTCCCAGTCATTTCAAAAGAAGACCCTCCTGAAGTAAGAGCTGCTTATGTGTATGATCACTATCAGAGGACTAGAGAGATAATTAGCTTCATCTCTATTCCTGATACAATGGCTGACACTCCTTTAAGAGTTGCAACCAAGAAGAGGGAAAGCAAGATAATCACTTCAGAAGCTGCTAAAGATGAAGGTCCTGAAACAAAGCATAAGAAGGCTAAGAAAGCAAAGGCTACTTCTCAAGTGAATGATGGTGGATCTTCTTTGCCTACCATTGAAGAAGAAGCCTCTGAATTGGAATTTGCAAAGATATTAAGCAAGAGAAAAAGAGGTGAAAATTCAGCAGGATCCTCAGAAACTATGACTGTTCAATCCAAAACTCCTAAAAGGAAAAGGGGAGTGAGGAAGATTAGAGAGTCAAGCTATATTCTTGCTGAAGAAGTTGAAGTTGAAGCTTCTAAATATAACTTGATCCCAAGGCATGAACAGACGAAGAAGGCTAGTGCTGATCAAGATGCTTCCATGGTTGAGAAGGTTTTACATGTAGCTAGTCAAATAGAAATCCCTGCACCCATCCTGGTGAAAGAAACTACACAGAAGGATGCTAAGAAGGTCATGAAGCTAGCTAAAGATGTTCAAGGACTAGCACTCAAGGAAACTGGTGAGATCTTGAGGACTACAATGGAAGTTAAGAGGGAAAAGGATGGATCTTCAGAAGCTGGAACTTCATAAGTTATGTGTTTAAAAGCTACTAGAGGTAACAGTTCTTCTCACAACTTATTTGAAAATATAATAGAATTAGAGTCTTCCTCACCCTCCACCTAGTCAGAAAAAGCCTCAACCCCATCACCAACTCACCAAACCTCCAAGCTAGTTGGTACATTTGTGCCCATGTATCCATCCATTCAACAAAGGATATGGAAATTGGCACAAATGAGGGTTGATGTGTGCCAAAAGTTGCCTGCTAATCACCCTTTGCAGCCTCCTTATATACAACCTTTTCAAGCAATTCTTCCTGATGAACTGTTTGAAGTATTGCCAGCTAAAACTACCTTTGATAACACAACATCCACATCATCCCAACCCAAACCATCAACCCAATCTAGTGATTCATATGTACTTGAAGAACTTTCAAATCACTTTAAAGGTGAATTACCAGGTTTTAAACCTAACTCAGAAAAAGCCTCTGAAACAGTTTTTGAAACATCTGTCTCAGAAAGCCCCCAACAACATCAACCAAACCTACAAAGGACACAATGTTTTGACCTTATCATCCATCTTGATTTCAAACCTAACCATCTAAATGTTACCCACTCTAATATTTCCTTTGGTATAGCATTAAGAAACCTAGCCAACAAACAATCTGCCATCCTTAACCAAACTACTTCTGATAATATTGCTTCATTATCAGAAGAACAAACTCTCTTTGTGCAACCTTTAAGTGTAGCTTTACCAATGTTTCTTCAGAAGCTACACTCAACCCACAACCTGTTTTTAAACCCCTTTCTGAACCTGACTACATGATCACATTAAAAGATTCTGATGATGAAGATGAGCATGCTGTGCTAGAAAACTCATCATTTACTTTCATCCTAGAGTCAGTTCATGAACCTACTTTTGAACCATCTATTAGTCCAAACCAACCTGCTGCTACTATGATTCTTAACACAAATGTACCCTCATCCTCAAGCACTGTCACTCCTACACCTACAAATGTCTCACCTCCACCTACCATACTCTTAGATTCCATTGTATTAAAGGAAGTATGTGAGAACATATTTGTGGATCTGAACATGCTGGTGGAGACCAGAAGCAATATAATTCATAAGGAAAACTATGAAGATCAATGGATTGCTCTTAGGGAAAGAGTGGACTATATCATGTGTGGATTTCAGAAATTATCTCTGGAAGCCCGCAAAAAGTCTCTAAGAAGCTGGCTGAATGTTGTTGTTTCTAGTATAAAGGAAGTAGAAGTTAACCAGAATCAGGAAAAGAGCAAGTTGTATCCCTCAGATACTCATGTTTACTTGGATTCTTCAAGTATCATATCTTCAAGTGTTCATTTTGAGAACCCTGACTTCAGATGGTTAACCAAGCTCAAACTTCAAACTGATGCTCCTATTCTTGAGAAGCTGAAGCAAGATTCTGAACAAGAGCTCTTTGATCAGAAGATGATGTATGCAAACCTTCAGAGGAGATTGAATGCTCAGCTAGAAGAAGCCAAAATCAAAGAAGAAGCTCATGTGAATGGTTACAATAATCTCAAGGAAGCTATGGAAAGCAGTCTGAAAAGATGACCAATTTGATGGGTGAAATGATGGAAATGATGAAGAACCAAGCCAAACAATAGATTACACACATTTTATCTTGTTGTTTTTAGCCATTTCTATTATATCATATATGATGCTTCTGATTATATCATATACAACTGTCTCTCTGATATATCTCTAGAGTTTTCTCATGATTTTTTTTTACTTCTCTTATTTGTCTTTATTTTAAATTTTTTGTTGATGACAAAAGGGGGAGTAGATATAGTATTTAAAGGCTCTGAGCCCCACTAATTTGATTCTGAATTAAAATTGAATTAGGAGAACCTGCTTCTCATCTCGTAGTCTATTAATTTCATGTGAGATTATTCTGAGTGTCATTACGTTTTAAATGAATTTAATTAACTTGTATAGAACTTAGGGGGAGCTTACAAACCTCACCTTAAAGGGCTATTAGACTTAGGGGGAGCTTACAAACCTCAGACCCTAAAAGTTAACTTGTTAATTAGATTTACAACAATTGAACATTTTAAATACAATGTTTGTCATCATCAAAAAGGGGGAGATTGTTGGAACAAAATATGTTTAACATTACCCTTTGACTTTTGATGATAACAAGGTATTAAAAATTGTCAATTTGATATGCTAATATTTGTTCAAGTGTGCAAGACCATATACAAAGATTTAAGTGTCTCTAACAAAAGCATAGGTTCTGAAAGAACAAATGAGAGCAATGGAATCTACAAAAAGGAAGCTTGTGTTACAAGGAAGCATCTGAAGACAAGAGGTACTGAAGATCATCAGAAGCTGACGTAATCAGAAGCATTCTCATCAGAAGCTGTTCACCAGAAGCTGACGTCATCATATGAAGCTAACAATATGGAAGTTTCAGAATTAGTTAAGCTGTCATTTTTTATGTCTATCATTGTAGAAAGAGTAGAAGTCTGGAGCAACGGATAACTCAGAAGAATTTGAAAGCATTAGATGCTTATTCTTTGAAGAACATTGGAAAACGACAATAGTACAATTGTATAACCACCTTCTCCACTACTCTGTTTTATGTCTACAATAATACAAGTATAACAACTATGACTACGCTGGTGATTCTCCAAACAAATAAAGGGTTTGAAATTGGTCCTTCATAGGACTATAACCAAATCAAGCAACAAATCATTGGTGATTATCAAGCTTCAACAACGACCCTTTTTGATGTGCTGACAATTAACAACGTCTTTTTCACACCTCTATATAAAGGAGTGAAGACTTGAAGATTATGAGAGACTCATACAATTTTACTAGAGCCAAACCTCTGCAAAAATTGTTTCTCATCAAAGTTCACTTAGAATTTCATAACAACTTTCATATCTTAGATATTCTAGAGTCTTAAGAGTCTTATCTGTTTTGTATTTGTGAACACCGCTTATTGTATATCAAGTGTTCAACCTCAAACATTTTTCTGTGTAATTCTGTTTGAATAGAAGTCTCTTGCAGTTGTGCTTGAGCATAAGAAGTCTTTTTACTTATCCGCTGCATTTAGACTCTGAACATTACTTCAGAAGCTGAACTCTACCAGGTTCTGATCAAGTAATTTCAGTTATAGGAGAAGAAAAAGAAAACACAATTCAACCTCCTCTTGTTGTGTTTTTCTCACCTTCAAATGATTCATTTGGCTTCTCTATAAATACATATCCACCTTTTATCTAAGGCATTTTAGTTTGAGGAACCCATATCTGTTTGGGGAAGATACCGTTGTTACGTCAGATGTGGTCTATAGGAAAGATTTTAGTAATGTGTGGTGTTTTATATTGTAGTATTGTTTTTAAGACATATTGTTTATTTTGTTTACTACACTATGCCATTAAAATATTATGTTATGTTACAGTACCAAGGACGATCCCATGAAAATATTATGTTATGGTACAGTACCAACGTTTATGCTTCTTAATATTTTGACATTCAACTAAACTATTTTGTTACCTATTACCGTCAAATATTACCTTCGATATGACCCGTGCATTAGAACGATTTGTTGGTTTAGTATATATAAATGTTAGATAGTCTCCAATCAACCCTAATTAACCTTAATCACGCTCTTTTTTGCTGCAAATTTTTATGAAAAAAAAAGGTTTGCAAGGAATTGAACAAGGTACCAAATGCCATAACTTCATATATTTTTCCACTAGGCCATAACCATTTTGTTGAAATATTGTTGCTTCTAAAATAGATATGTAAGACCTTTTTTTTTAAGCCACAACACCTTGGCGGTTCCTTTTCCAATAGCAGTTACTTTTTTATTATCGGCAGTTCCTTTTTTTGTTTTTCCAATTACAACATAGCAGTTAATTTTCTTATTTTTTTTCCTTTCATCACCGCATAACAACTTCTTTTGATTACAATGTTCTCTGTGATTTATCTTTTTAATTGTGTTGATATCCACCTTTCATTACTTCTCTAAATGATACTTATATATGAAACTGTACAAAACTCGTGCATCGCACGTATTAGAGTCTAGTTGAGCTACATGTTCTACAACCTTGTCTGGTCCGTGTGTGTCTGGAGCTAACCCTTATTGGCGATTCCTTTTTTTCTCTCAGTTACTACATAGCAGTTCCTTTTCTTATTTTTTTCCTTTCGTCACCACATAACAACTTCTTTTGATTACAATATTCTCTATGATTTATCATTTTAACTGTATTGATATCCACCTTTGATTACTTCCGCTGAATGATACTTATATATGAAACTGTACAAAACATGTGCATCGCACGAGTTAGAGTCTAGTTGAGGAGCTAACCCAACCTTGCTCTCTTTTGTATCTTTGGTTCCTCACAATTATATATTTGCTAAAATATAATTGGATGAACATAAGTGTAAATAATTTTTATATTAACGTTATGAATATTAATTAAACTATAGATTTTTTTTTTGTCAAATAACCTAATGGCTATAGAACTCACTTTTTAAAGTGAATAAGTGGGGTGTTTAGGGTTCGAATCCCGACCCGTGCTTATACCAATGCATTGTCCATACCAACTAAGTTATGCTCACAGAGACATTAAATTATATATTTATTCTTTCAATTGAATCAAGTTGTCCTTTAAAAAATATTGAATTAAAATAATAATTTATAAACTTTAAAAAATTTAGCTAAATTTATCCATTTTTATTAACTTTACATATTTAAATATCATTTTATAACTAATTTTTAATGTTAAATATTTTTTACCCATGTCACTTGGGCAAGTTTTGATTTAACCTCCTGTGAAAATAAAAGTTTGAGATTTCTCTTTGCAATTTGAATATTTTTGTTTATTTCATTCCTTCGTGAAGGCGCGGTGTGAAAAATGGATTACGTGGAAAAATGAATTATGTGGCATGTTGATTGTGTAAATTATATTGTAGCCCGCCAAAAGAAAGCAGTTAAGATTTTCCCCAGGCCAACTGCTGGACCTCTGTGGCCAGTTGTTCACAGTCAAACCGCCAAGTACAACATGAAACTTGGTGCTTGGAAAGGATTTTCTCTTGAAGAGTTGAAGGTAGAATAGCTTGCTGAACTCTTAGTTGTGTCTTATGTTCTGCGTAGATGTTACAATTCATGGGTTTGTAGATTTCTGTTAGTTATCCTGCTATAGATTCACTCTTCAATAATCGCTTTTACGCTAAAAATTAAATTGGAATATTGTATGACAATAATTCTATCTAATATAATTATTGTCGTGGAAGAACATAAAATCTATGTTTTCTTATCTTTTACTTTGCTACGCACTTTAATGATGTTTTCTGGGAATATTTTCACTTGCAACCTGTTTGATATTCAACTGTGCTTGAAGGGTCTGCAAGCTAATGTGCAGAGGCTGAAAACATACAAGGCCAAGTTGGTTGTTTTCCCAAGGCGCGCATGCAAGACCAAGGTAATATAAGAACTTCAATTACGTGTTTGAGGAATGCTAGCAACACACATTCTAAAACAACACACTCTCTTTGATTAATTGAAATTCACATGGGTCCCACCAAATCATGTGGGTCCCATATAAATTTTGTGGATCCCATGTGAATTCTAACCAATCAAAGAGAGTGTGTTGAAAAGTGTATATTAGAATGTGTGTTGCTTACATTTCTCCTTGAGGAACTTGCAAATGCCACACAAGTCCAAGGATCATACTTGCCGATTGTGAGGGAGAAGCCAACTGTTGAAATTGTTAAAGTTACATATGAAATGAAGGCATTCAAAACTTATTACAAGCTTTGCCTTGAATGCACCAACAAGCATCATTTGAGTGCTAGGCTCAAGAGGGCTGCTGAGGCAGAAAAGGAAGACAAGAAGTGATGACCTTGAGAAGTCTGAGTTTTATGACAATTTTGTTCCAAATTAGTTTTCTTATGAACATGCCAAGTCTTTAAATCATGGATCCCTTTGCTTTACTATTATTCTGTGTACTGTAACTTTGTTGGTTTTACAAAAGAGTAACCAAGATGTTTTTTTATGATGGGGAAACAAAAGAGCAACTAAGTTGTTTGGAATATTCTCAATAATGTTTGTTTGTATTACTGTAACCTTCACACCCCCCTCTAATTTAACTTTCATCACCTTTATATTTCTAAGTAATTAATTTTGGCTTTTGCTAATTGATCTCTTGCAATTTATGACCTAATAAACTATTGTCTCACATCAGAATATTATCACTAGATTCAGTCCAAAATGGATTTGAAATGGGGTGGGTCTTTAGCAAATATTATAGATTTATGAGATTAAACTTGGTTTGGTTTTGAATAAAACTATATTTGATCACACTAACAAATAGGACAAGGAGAACTTTGGTTCAGACACTAATTTTTCAATGTTACATGTAGTCTTATTACTGACAGGTAGACAATTCACTCAACAAAATCAATATTTGGAAAAGCACAATTAAAAAACTTGAGAGACATATTATATTTTAGGGGATAAAATGAAAATTTTATGATTTTATTTCTCAAACCAAAAATGTTTAAATAAACTTCACAGTTTATGATATCATTTTCAAAAAAGAATGACCTGTAAATTTAGGCCTGTGATTTACAATTTTTGAGAGAACTCTGGCTTTAAGGCATTAAAGAGAAATTGAGGACCACATGACAATGATAATACGGTCGATGATCACGTCGACATATTATTTCTTGCTGCACTCTACACAGATGATTAATCGACGAAATTGGTGACATTTGTAACTATGAAAGGTGTTGTATCAATAAGGATATAAAAACCGCCATGATTTGATATCATTCAGTTTTTTTGTTGGATGAAGTCTTAATTAAGCGTTGCATCATGGGATCATTTAGTGGACATGTTAGGAAGATTGTTATCAATAGTGTGAGAGTCGTTTCAAAAATACATTTTTTTTTACTTAAAAATATACAATTGATTTTGCTTGAGTGGGAGGATGTTAGAATTTCTTCTAATATTTTGTGGGCTGCAATCAGTTGTTGGTTTATTAATAGTTTACCCTACAAGTTAAAAAAAAAAATATTTTTATTGTAGAAATATAGAAAAGTGTAATGTGTACGGTAGCTCTCTTTTTATTGAGTGTCCGTGGCGGTCAGTCGCACATGGTAATTTGTTTGGATAAACAATCCATTTATAACATACTCCCTCCGGTCACTATTATAACCAAAAGTTCACTTTTTAGATTCATTAAATAAATGATGTATGTGGTCTATATATAGACCGCATACATCATTTATTGAATGAACCTAAGAAGTCAACTTTTGCTTATAATAGTGACCAGAGGGAGTACACATAAACCAGCTTTTTCAACTATAAAATAAATTTGTTATTAGATGTGTCTTTGAACTCGTGTTAATTGTTTAAAATTTAGAATTCAGAAGGAGTAAATCCTATGATCGATCCATATACTCGTATTGGAATGAGCTCCCAAACTGCTTTGTATGGGAGATTGGTGGTTCGACTCCACCTGGATCCAACTTATGTCAATCATATTTAAGCATAGAAATCAAGTTGTGGCTGCATGTATGAAAGGCCTTGATAAGTGTTAGAGGTGTACAATAATTTTTTTTTGTTTTTGAAAACTCGGTATCCGATCTAAGGACCGACTAATCCGAGATGAGCAATTCCACCGCCCACTTGTGTAACGCCCATTTCGATTATTTAAATTATTTTATAGAGTATAGAGAATATTTATATGATTTTATATGATTTAAGTGAGTTATATGATTTATGTGATATGTTATGATTTTATTAAGTGGCTTATTTTACTATTTAATAGAATAAGATTTGAAAATAAAATAAATATTAAGTTGTGAGGCTGTTTTTGAGTTAGATAGAATCATGAGGGAATAAGTGAAATAAGATAAAATAGATAGAAGAGTTATAAAAGGGAAAACCTAGGTTTAGAAACAGACAATATGTACAATTCAGTTTTTGGGAGAAAAAGGGAGAAAACCAGAAGTGAAGAACCAAGAGGCTGCTGCTCCAATTTTCTTAAGGTAAGGGTGAGCCTAGCATTACAATTTCATTAAAACATGTAATTCATGATTATAGTTAATAGATTATAGGATTAATTCATGTAATTAAGAATTTGGGTTTAGGTCAAAAGTGATGAATTGATGATTAGATGATGAAAAACAGTACCATTGTTGTAGAAAACTGTTTACAGACCACAGGGTAACCCTTATACATCATTATAGTCGAATTTGGGGAGGAACATGATGAAAATTGAGATTTTTGGTGAAAATTGTCGTAACCCCGTGACTGTTTTGTCATCGCTCGCTGTGGCGAGCGACCAGCTCGCCACGACGAGTATTCTTCATTAGCTCGCGAGGCGAGAAACCCACTTGCCACAGCGATTAACCTTTAGCTGACTCGCGAGGCGACCAATCCCACTCGCCATAGCGAGTGACCCTTGTTGGCTCGCAAGGCGAGCAGTCCAACTCGCCATTGTGAGTGCCCCTTGTTGGCTCGCAAGGCAAGCAGCCCAACTCGCCATAACGAGCAGTTCTGTATCAGACTGCCTTCTTAGAATTATGCAACTCTTGTCGCACGAATTGTTATGAGATGACCCCTGGGTTAGAATTAAGCATTACTGCAATATTAAAGATGACCTGTAAAGCTGTTTATTAATGTTTGATTTTGTTAGTAGAGACATATATATTGTGTATGCTTTCTTTTGAACTATAAGAGATGAATTATGTGATCGTCTATGATATTTTTATATCTTGAGATACTCGATGTACTGCCATGCTGCTATTTGTTATTGGTTAAAAGTTGCACGTGTCATTCTAAGATTTATGTGTTGTGATCCAAATTATTGGAGTTATTTATGTGGTCTAAGTTATAAGATGTGGAGTTCATGCATAATCATTCAGAGACGAGGGCTCATGCCCTAGGAGCTTTTGCTCAACAGAGACGAGAGCTCATGCTCTAGGAGTATTTTTATGCTCAAACAGCGACAAGGGCTTATGCCCTAGGAGTATATTTATGCTCAAATAGCGACGAGGGCTTATGCCCTAGATTGGTACCACATGCATGAATAAGATGTCTAAGTTGCATAAGTCGAGTTGAAGTTGTATTGTCGAGTCAAACTGTTAAGTTGAACTATGATGCTGAATTATGATGATGATTATGTTGTTGATTAAGATGTTACAATATATGATTATTGTTGTGAATGTACTTGATGTTTACATTGTTAAATATAATTACTGAATTATATGTTTAATACCATTGTTTTGTGAATCTCACCCCTTATGCTTGGAAATGTTGCTCTTCATATGAGTAACTTGCAGGTATTAAAGATTAGGTGATGTCGTTGAGAATTTCTCTCGTTGTGTTTTAGGAGCTCTGATACGTAACGGGATGAGATTTTTGTTATTACTTTTCTATTCTTTACGTATTGTTTATGATTTGACATGAATAAGTTTCGGTTTTGAATTACATTGAGATGTTTTGATGAGGCCTGCGTGCCAAAAACTATTTTGTTTTGAAATTTAATCCGCTGCGAAGTTTTGAATAATTATGACGATTATTTTATGAAGGATAAATTGTTATTTATTCTGTTTATGATTTTAAAGAAAGAAATGTGACATTCCGTTAAATGAATACTCTGATTTATTTATGAAATTTTTATGTTGGGAAAACGGGGTGTTACAACTTGCGGAGGCCCCGTTCTAAGCCAGAGCAAAGCTCTGTATGGACTTACCTACCGAAATTGGCACCAGACGGAATTGAACCTGAGACCTTGAGAGGAGCACACTCCAAGATCCCTAACCAACCCCAAATGAGTTTAGAGATGTACAATTAAAGAGAGTTTAAAAGTTAGCAGGTTACTTTCACTCAGTAAGGCAAATATTGTGAAATAATTTATAATTGATATTTTTTTTATTAGATCATTTAGAAATGATACTGATGTGATGTCAAGCTTAATTAGATAAATACTTAGCATACGTATCATGCATGCAAGTGATGAGTTAGTTGGTAAGAAATCTTTTTTAAGCAGTGAAAGTTATGAACAATTCTGCATGTTCCCTTTTTCTCTCTATTGAGTTAGTATTTTTCATCCCTTCTCTATTGAGTCACTATGATTGATTGTTTAGTTGATTTGTATGCTGATTTGGTTTTTCAATATTGCCTCTTGTCACTAATATGTGAGTTTTTTTGTACTTTTCAGTGCAAGGGATCATGATTTCATGTTGTAGAGATCGTTAACACTTAAGAGATACTATGTGTGGTGTCTATGATTAATTTAGTCCTTTCCGCACAATTTTGTTGTGTGTTTACAATTGTGATTTCCTTTGGAAATGAAACATTTCAATGATTACAAACATAACACTCCATTTTCCCTATTTCTATTAAAGCAATAAATCACGCGAATAATCCAATATTCAAGAAATAGATGCTACGTCTTCAACAAATTTCCAACAACATGCATATATAAAATTCTCAACAGCCGCAGCGGATATAAATCATACATCACCAAAGTATACATGTCATAGAATCAATCTACATCAACATATAAAATCTCCAAATCTCAACGCGTGGGCAAATCTCAATAACAAAATAAATCCAAAATAACATAAACGATAACATCCTAGATCAGAGTCTATCTAAGACGCTACGGATAAAAAACAGAGGTAGCTCCCGCTATCCTCGAGCATTCACCAAGCAAGCTATCAAACTAATCCTTCACGCCGTCTACCCGTCCATACAGATAGGTAGGCGGTCCACCACATACCATTGGGGATTAGCTTTACACCAATCATAATCAATATAAACAAATATAAGCATTCAAGGATTCATGCATAAAACATATACATACCCATCTCTCCTAGAATACTAACATCACATGAATATTGTCCCCCATTTCATTCACATCATGCTCTCACATTTTTATCATAACATAGCAAGCATATTCAATCTTTAATCAAGTCATCGACATAAGCTCATCATTTATCAACATCAATCAATGAAATGATTACTCACCTTATTTCATTTAGCCTAAACAACTCAACAAATACAATTCATCATTTCAAGTATAAGCAAAAAAGTCATCGTCACCAAAAGATCATAAAATCACATTCATATAAATCACACTTCATTATTTTCACTGAAATAAACATCATCAATTAAAATCATCAAATACACAAGTATCATCATTAACAACAAACATCATCAAGTACCCATCATCACATATTCACCAAATATCACTAAGTGTACAGTTCAACAAATTACACATATGCAAGTCACTAATCAAATCAAACACCAAGCATATCAAACATCAAGTATATCAAACACCAATTATCACAACCATTGGACTCATGTCATGATATGTTATGCACCTAGACGCGACTTCTATATGCACACAGTACCATCACTACGACAACTGTCGCACATCACGATGCACAAGGCACCATCACAAAACACGGATATAAAATTCATCACTTCACGATGCACAAAGCACCATCACAAAACTTATGTATGCATGAATATATGACTCAACACAAATGCAAATATTCACACAACTTGTCACCATAAACATCACCATTGGATATATATAAATATCATACATCACCTTCATGTTGCAAATATGCATTCACCATCAATATCACCATCATTTGGATGTAATAATTCAACAACATAATTCATCACCAAAACAAATATCTTTCATACATGCAAGCACCACAATTATCATCATCAAATTGCATATAAGAATTCAACAACATAATTCAATACATGTGTGCTCTTGATTTTCGGGTATCAAAATCATTGATCGGATTTGAACCTTTAATCATTGAACTCTCAACTTTTATTCGCGGGAAGGGAAAAAGTGAGTAAAAACCCTTATAAGACCTTGGATCAGGGGTTTGGTTTCGATTGGGGAAGGTGTTAGGCACCCGAACCGACTATGGTATCCCATAGGAACCTTCTATCTATTCTTAATCTTGCGCAAAATTAATTTTACTTATTCAAAAATTATTTAAGAGTTAAAGTGAAAGAAAGGAGGAAGATGAAGCATGTTTTTGGTTATTTTTATTGATTTGGAAGGGCCAAAACCCTTTGCCTACTTACCCAAATAAATCGGGATCAAAATCAAGTAGTTCGGCTAAAGAACTTCTTTTGATGAGTTGAATCAATTTTAACATTTTTTAAAAAAAAGATTTTAAGAAGAGATGAGAGGCCTCAAGGCATGAGAAGAAAATACGATGAAGTTGATTAATTTTAATTGCAAGAAATCCATGTCTAATGTGGATATTAAATTGATTAACATTTGATTAAGGAAAATAAAAGAAAAAAACACTTGGATTACAAACCAAGGTTTACTTTAAAGAAAATTGAATTTGATTTTTTTTGACTTTTTTGATGAAAATATTTTTCTAAACTAACGGTGAATTCGCGTAATGACGGATAAACAAATAAGCGTAAAGCAATAAATAAAATGGAGTGTCGGTGCGCGTGTCAGTGCGTGTGCCGGTTACATATTACATACCCTAAATACATTCTATGGTCTCAAAAGAAAAAAAAAATGCGTAAAAAATAAATTACATCATTTCCCTAATTACAAACTAAACCAAATAGCAATAATAAAATAAATGACAAAAGAAATTAAATATGCATGCAAAAATTACAACAAACTCTATTATATCTACTACAAAAATTAATGACAATAAAATAAATGACAAGGAAAAAAAAATGCATGAGATGGTGAATAATAATAATGCAATCATAAAAAACACATAATAAAAGAACACTAAACAAATAAAATGAAAAAAGTAGAAATAATTTTAAAAATAAAGAAGAAGAAAAAAGATTTTAAGAGGAAATGGGGTATTAATAGGAAAAAAGTAGAGAAAAGAAAAATGATAACAATAATAAAAAAAAGGCTGGATGAATCTGGACCATTTGATGAACAACAAGGTCCAGATTCAATCACAGTGTCAATTTGCCATGACCAAAAGATTAAAATCAGAAAGTGAGCAAGGCAAAGGAACACAGCAGACCACAGAAAAAAGCATGCACCAGATTAGAACACAAATCAAATTCTAGCCGTCAGATCTTGGAATTGTCTAAATCTGACGGCTTTGATCATAAGGGAACACAATAACATTGCAAGCTTGCAGACACATGATTGAATGAATTAGAAGTAGTATCAAAGCAAATCTTAAGCCAAAAAAACATATCTAACAAAAAAAAAAACTCTTCTCCCTTAACTTTAGAGAGAGAAGCTCTAGCTTCTCTCTAAAACCAAGCTGGCCGGAGCTGAAAAGGGTGGGGCGGAGGAGGAGCTCCGGCGCGGTGGTCGGCCGGAAAATGGTGGTTAAATGATTGGTGGTTAAATGATTTTTGGTTCAATAGTTGCTGGAAAATGGTTAATGTTTTTGGTGTTCAAGTGATATTCATGATGTTCATGAGTATTTTGATGGTTTTGATCTAGAATTTTGGAGAGAGAAAGTGGTTTAGTGTTTTTTGGTTATTTGATGCTTTTCTGACTGATTGTGACTTGATTCTAACACTAGGGACCTATCTGACGCGTGAACAGTACTTTTATAGTACAAAGTCTCTGATACATTAAAATGACGAAAATACCCCTGCTGTAACTTGGAGAAAAAGTTGGACCAGGACCAATGACAAATTGACAAGTGGACTGAGTGACTTAAAAAAAATAATAAAACAGATAAAGAACTAAATAACAACAACTAAATAAAATAAAAAAAAGAAATAATTAAATAAATAAATAAATGAAAAACGAAAATTAATAATAAAAAGAAAAAAAAAATGTCCCGTCGGAACCAAAAAAATGAGGTATTTTAAAATACCTCTCTGCCGAAATTTTGTCTGAGACGACATAAATACGCGGCTTTTGCTACACTAATAAAATAATAAATCAACGACGTGAATAAAATGAGTTTTACGAACGTAGACTTTACGATAAATAAAATACGCATAAAATGCGGATAAAAATCAAGAAATTACTACGCGAGTGACATTAAAATATAAACGACGTAAAAAAGAGAAATGCGATCACAATACGAATAAAACAGATATTACGGGAATTAGAGCGCGATTGAAAAGCTAAAAAACGAACAACATACGAAAATAAAAAAAATAAATAGGTCAAAATTTGGGGTATGACAGATGCCCCTATTTAAGTTTCTCCGTCACGAGGATTTAAAAAGACGAATTTTTTTGAATCGACGGGTCGGAGAGACTTAAATATTAAGTACACCAATTTTTGACCAACTCAGAAATCAAGAAAGCTCTATGGATGTAATGATATGAGTTGTCTGTTATGCAAGTACGAATGCAAGGACGACGAAAATACTAACTCGAGAACCAAATAATAAATGTCACTGGGGAGGAAAGGATGTCTGCTACCGTTACTGCGATAAAGACGAACAAAACGAAATGAAATACAGTCCATTACCTTTACTGGGGTAACGACGAACATACGAAGGGTAAAACTGTCTATTACCTTTACTGGGGTAAAGACGAACATACGAAGGGTAAAACTGTCTATTACCTTTACTGAGGTAAAGACAAACATACGAAGGGTAAAACTGTCTATTACCTTTACTGGGGTAAAGACGAACATACAAAATGAAATACCGTCTATTACCTTTACTGAGGTAAAGAAAAACATACGAAGGATAAAACTGTCTATTACCTTTACTGGGATACGAAATTAAATACCGTCTATTACCTTTACTGAGGTAAAGACAAACATACGAAGGATAAAACTGTCTATTACCTTTACTAGGGTAAAGACGAACATACGAAATGAAACACTGGTGACGCGTTACTATTACTGAGGCAACCTCTGCTAAACAAACAAGTACAGGGTACAAAATAAATACTCTTGTTACGAATGTAGCTTAAACAATGTACTGGGGAAAATTGAAAGGTAGGAAATGAACTGCAAGGTGGGACCTGCCACTTAAAGTAAACTTGATTGGTGAGAAAACCGAAATGAACACGTTGGTGATGACATACTTTACTGGATACACATGGAGTAAGACACACGGGTAAAACACATATGAATGATATCAGTATGCATGATATGTATGCATGAATGAATGAACATGTATGAAAATATGCTGGTGAGACTGATGAGACAAGATTGGGCAGGTCGTAAGGGCAGTAACCCGGTATTACAGTGCCAACATTTAGCATTCTTCACTGGGGATAATATCACTGGAGATGAATCAAATCACAATCGGGGTACCACCCATTAACCAAACCAATGCTGGGTAAGGAACACATAACACAAAAACCTGGCTGAGGTCGCCATTTCTGAACTGAACCAAAGTACCTCCTCAAATTCGTGCTCCACATAGTCATTGCTTTTTTGTATTCTTTCTTTTTTTCTTTTTTGAAATCCCTAACTTTTGCCTGGATCGCCCTTTCGGGTTTTCAATCCACCGGGAATATATTCTTTTTTTGTATGTCCCTAATTTTTGCCTGGACCGCCCTTTCGGGTTTTCGATCCACCGGGATGCTCATTTTTGGCTTAAGCCGCCCTTTCGGGTTTTCGACTTAGCGAGCTTTTCTTTTCTTTTTCTCTTTTTTTTTTGCTTCTTTTTTTTGCAAGACTATGATCCTCTCTGTTGAAACTACCTGTGTTTGAACGGGTGTTGACACATACTTCCATGATACATGAATCTACAGATAATATGTTTGTCGTTTTTTTGTTTTTTCAAAAGAAAACATAAAAAGTATTTAAAAGAATTTTCAAAGTTTTTACTTCAAGTATTGACGTTAAAAATGGAAGAAGAAAATTTGCATATAGAATAAACAAGAATTCCAAAAAGATGCACCAGCTCAAATTAATGTAATAGGGTGGTAACCGACCAAAGGCATGGCTCCACGGATTACAAAAGTTGGAAAATGGTAATTACATGGGAATGTACATTGAACACAATAACCACTACATTCCCTAACAACTTTGAACCACTGTTTAGATGCTTTAGTATCGGAGGACTTCTGACAGCTAAGGTGCCCCCAAATGGGTGATGCTTGATCTGATGCAGTTACTTTATCATAATCCTTAACTTTTGCATAGGCCGCCCTTTCGGGTTTTCGACCTATCAGGATAAACTTCTTTTTTCAATTCTTTTTTCTCTTTTTTTTGTGTCTCTAATTTTTGCCTAAGCCGCCCTTTCGGGTTTTCGACTTACCGAGACGCTCTTTTTTGGTTTAGGCCGCCCTTTCGGGTTTTCGACCTACCGAGCGGTTCTTTCATATATCCTTAGACAAAGTATTTCTTGACTGCATCAGGATTCACAGGACGAGGTAAATCTTCTCCATCCATAGTTGTAAGGATTAAAGCACCACCAGAGAAAGCTCTCTTGACTACATAAGGACCTTCATAATTAGGAGTCCAATTGCCCCTAGGGTCTGGTTGAAAAGATTTGATACACTTAATCACAAGGTCTCCTTCTTTGAATTCACGAGGATGAACCTTTTTGTCAAACGCCTGTTTCATCCTTGACTGATATAGTTGTCCGTGACACAAAGCAGTCACGCGTTTCTCTTCAATCAAATTCAATTGATCAAACCTATTCTGGCACCATTCAGCTTTAGTTAATTCAGCTTCCATCAAGACTCTCAGTGATGGGATTTCCACCTCCACAGGGAGCACTGCTTCCATACCATATACCAAAGAGAACGGGGTTGCCCCTGTTGAAGTACGCACTGAGGTACGATATTCATGTAAAGCATAGGGTAACATTTCATGCCAATCCTTATAGGTAACCACCATCTTTTGCACGATCTTCTTGATATTCTTATTTGCAGCCTCAACCGCACCATTCATCTGAGGTCTGTATGGAGAAGAGTTATGATGTTCAATCTTGAAGTCGTCGCACAATTCTTTCATCATGTTGTTGTTCAAATTTGTACCATTATCCGTGATGATCTTGTTAGGAATACCGTAACGGCAGATGATGTTATTCTTGATGAACCGAACCACTACTTGCTTGGTCACATTGGCGAAAGATGCCACTTCAACCCACTTGGTAAAGTAATCAATAGCCACTAGTATGAAACGATGTCCATTAGAAGCTTTTGGTTCAATCCGACCAATCATATCAATGCCCCACATGGAGAAAGGCCACGGAGAAGAGATAACGTTGAGCATAGATGGTGGTACATGGATTTTATCTGCATAAATCTGACATTTGTGGCATTTCTTGGCATGATTATAACAATCAGCTTGCATCGTTATCCAGTAATAACCTGCCCTCAATGCTTTCTTAGCCATTGCATATCCACTGGAATGAGTGCCAAATGGACCTTCATGTATCTCGTGCATCAATAAATCTGCTTCACGTTCATCCACACACCTGAGCAACACTGCATCAAAGTTTCTTTTGTACAATACATCTTCATTCAGGAAGAAACTACCAGACAGTCTTCTTAAGGTATTCTTATCTTTGCGAGATGCTCCAAGCGGATACTCTTGAGTTTGAAGGAAAACCTTGATATCATGAAACCATGGCTTACCATCAGCAAGTACTTCAACTGCAAACACATAAGCGGGCCTTTCGAGGAACAGGACACTGATTAATGGCACATCATTGTGACGATTTACTTTGATCATTGAAGACAAGGTGGCCAAAGCATCTGCCATCTGATTTTCATCACGGGGAATGTGACGCAACTCCACTTTGTTAAAGAAAGTTAACAAACGTCTTGCATAATCTCTGTAAGGGATCAAACCAGCATGGTGAGTTTCCCACTTTCCTTTGATCTGATTGATCACCAAAGCTGAATCTCCACATATATCAATATTTTTAATCCTCAGATTGATTGCTTCTTCAATGCCCATGATGCAAGCTTCATATTCTGCAATATTGTTTGTACAGTCAAATCGTAGCCTTGCAGTAAAAGGGATGTGAGTACCCTCAGGTGTGATAAGGATTGCCCCTACTCCATTACCATAAGCATTAACGACCCCGTCAAATATTAAACCCCATTTAGATTCAGGATCTGGACCTTCGCCAAACAACGGTTCATCACAATCTTTCATCTTTAAATACATGACCTCTTCATCAGGGAAATCAAACTTAACAGGTTGGTAATCTTCAACTGGCTGATGAGCCAAGTGATCTGCAAGGATACTCCCTTTGATTGCCTTCTGAGTGCGGTATTCAATATCAAACTCGGCCAATAACATCTGCCAACGAGCAATTCTCCCTGATATCGAAGACTTCTCCAGGAGATACTTGATTAGATCCATTTTGGATATCAACCAAGTGGTATGATTGATCATATAGTGCCGAAGACGTTTGGTAGCCCAGGCTAAAGCACAACAAGTCTTCTCGAGTGCCGAGTATCGGGATTCACAATCTGTGAACTTCTTGCTTAAGTAGTAAATTGCATGTTCTTTTCTACCAGTTTCATCTTGTTGTCCGAGTACACAACCCATGGAATCTTCTAACACAGTCAAGTACATGATCAACGGTTTTCCTTCAACTGGAGGGATAAGAATTGGAGGTTCTAACAAATACTCCTTGATGCTATCGAAAGCTTTCTGGCAATCTTCCGTCCAAACAATCCCTTGATCTTTTCGGAGTAGCTTGAATATCGGCCCACAAGTAGCAGTCATATTAGAAATAAATCTGGAGATATAATTCAGTCTTCCGAGAAAACCTCTGACTTGTGTCTCTGTTTTTGGAACAGGCATATCCCGGATGGCTCTGACTTTGTCGGGATCTACTTCAATGCCCTTCTGACTAACAATGAAACCCAAAAGTTTCCCTGATCTGACACCGAAAGTACATTTATAAGGATTCAAACGAAGCTTGTACTTTCTCAACCGTTGGAACATCTTCAACAGATACTCAACATGTTCTTCTTCAGTACCAGACTTGACAATCATATCATCCACGTAAACTTCTATCTCTTTGTGCATCATATCATGGAATATCTTGGTCATAACCCTCTGATAAGTGGCACCAGCATTTATCAAACCAAATGGCATTACTACATAGCAGAAAGCACCCCACGGCGTGATGAAAGACGTTTTTTCTCTATCTTCAGGAGCCATCTTGATCTGATTGTAACCGGAGAAACCGTCCATGAAGGAGAAAACTTTGCATTGAGCAGTACTATCAACCAATACATCAATATGAGGTAAAGGGAAATCATCCTTTAGACTAGCCTTGTTCAAGTCTCGGTAATCAACACACATTCGGACCTTACCATCTTTCTTTGGAACAGGCACAATATTGGCCAACCATTGAGGATACTCGGATGTAACTAGAAAGCCTGCATCAATCTGCTTTCGCACCTCTTCTTTGATTTTGAGGGCCATATCAGGATGAGATCTTCTTAGCTTCTGTTTGACCGGAAGATACTCAGGTTTCAAAGGCAAGCGATGTTCTACCACCTCAGGGTCTAATCCTGGCATGTCTTTGTATGACCAAGCAAATATATCAGCGTACTCTCTGAGAAGTTCAATTACCTTTTCTTTAACGGTAATTTCCAACGACGCTCCAATCTTGATCTCTTTTCTATCCTCCTCAGTACCCAGATTGACTAACTCTAACTCTTCCTCGTGAGGCTAAATGATCTTTCTCTCTTGCTCTAACATCCATCTGATCTCATCAGGAATCTCATCATCCTCCTTTACCATACCCTCGTAAACAGGGGATTCAAAGTTGGGCAGAAGCATATGATCAGTGTGTTCAACGGGCTTATGTATGTTCAGCCTGCACATGATTTATGATTGATTTTAGTAAATGAGTAAATGCAGACTTTTGAATTTGATTGATTTATTTTTTTAAAAGAAAAAAAGAATGAGTTTTTTTTTTTGGGATTTTTCTATTACCATTTTTCCAGAAAAAGCAGTAAATAAAAATAAAAACAATAACAGCCGTGATAGAAACGACGTTTTTTCATTAATAACGACAATACTTGAAGATGAAACCCAAAAGCCCTACATGATTACATTTTCGTCTGGGGCAGGACGAAAAGAGTTTTCTTTAAAAAACGAAAAAAGTAGACAAACATATTACTTAGACAAATGCATCACAGAAGGAATATCAACAGCGATCCAATTACAGCAGGCTCCTCCGGGTGTCACAAAGACAGGTGCAACCTCTTCCGACTGATCTTCAATAATAGCATTGGTTTCTGGCGGAGCATGAATAAACCCAGCACTATGAAAGATGCCCTCAGCTGGCTTGAAAATTGCACTCGACTTACTGGTAGAGAAACCGAGACCTTCTTTCCGCTTATTCTCAGGCAGCTGCACCAACTGACCCCAGCCTTCTGCTTTACCACCTTGTACAACCTTTCGGGCGTCCTTCAGGGAGGCCATACAAGTTTCACTCTTCTTAGCAGCTCCTTCTTCCGCAGAGAACCCCTGAAATGAAGTTCCTTCCACATCATCAGCACCAATATAAGAAAAAGCAGACAAATGACTAACCAACAAAGCTGATTCACCAATTACCGTTATCAACTTTCCACAACTTACAAATTTTAGCTTCTGATGAAGAGTGGAGGTCACAGCTCCAGCCTCATGGATCCACGGTCTTCCAAGTAAACAACTGTATGAAGCTTGAATGTCCATGACTTGGAATGTGACCTTGAAAATATGAGGGCCCACTGTAATAGGCAAGTCTATATCTCCAATTACAGACTTCCTAGATCCATCAAATGCCTTTACCATCACTGCACTCGGCCTCAACTGAGCGCCCCGGTATGCCAGCTTATCCAAGGTAGTCTTTGCCATCACATTGAGGGTGGAACCAGTATCTATCAACACATTCGACAGTGAGTCTGACTTGCAAAGGACAGAGATGTGCAAGGCCAGGTTATGGTTTCTTCCCTCCGCCGGGAGGTCCTCATCACTAAAACCCAGGTTATTACATGCAGTTACATTCCCATCTATGCTCCCAAATTGCCCCAGAGTAACATCGGGATCCACATACGCTTGGGCCAAAATCTTCATCAAAGTGTCTCTATGAGCTCCAGAATTCATTAGTAAAGACATTATGGAAATTTTGGACGGGGTTTGTAACAGCTGATCGATTATCTTGTACTCACTCTTTTTGATCAGTTTCAAGATCTCATCACTATCTTCCTGAATGATCCCCTCAGGTTGACTGGCACCTTTACCCTTATCAAGATTTTGCACTCGCACATTCAGAGCATTATTCTCATTGCGCACAACGGTGGGGAGAATACGCCCGCTTCTCATTACTTTGCCCAAACCTGCTATATTTACGACAGCTTCTGCAGAGTGCAAAGGTATCTCTCTACCATTCTCCACGATAGTTGCCTCATACCTGTAGGGTATGGCCTTCTGAGAAGTGTAGGCAATAGGTTCTGGTAAGCGGATCACTAGGGGAGTGACATCTGGCTTCACATTATCACGGGTTACCTCCGGATTCTGATTCTTGAACACAGGGGTAATGACACAAACATTCCTGGCTTCCCTCTTAATAATCAACTCTCTTCTGTCAATCAGTCCTTGTATATCCTCCTGGACTTGCCCACACCCTCGAAAATCCACAGAACACACTTTACAAGCGTCGTGATCGTGGTTAAACATGTTTGCTTCGCACATCCTAGCGTGGATCAGGACCAAAGGAGTTCTGACATCCTGAGCCCTGAGAATTAGACCCAAATCCTGATCCTCTTGAATCATATTAACAGCCGGTCCATGAGGTGGCAAAGGATTGTTCTGAGTGTTGGGATTTGTGTCCTCGAAGGACAACTCTTTGCTTTGAATTAACCTTTGAACCTCTTCCTTGAGCGGGTAACAGTGTTCAATGTCATGCCCAGGTGCCCCTTGGTGATAGACACAGGTAAGGTAAGCACGATGTCATGGAGGTAATGGATTCTGTAGGCGAGGAGGCTGCCTGATCTGCACAAGATTTCTTGCTAGTAAAGAGGGTAGCAAGTCTGCATACAACATGGGTATGGGAGAAACTTCTTTCCTGGGAAGGCGATTTTGTTGTTGTGGGGCTCGATTGCGAGGTTGTTGTTGCTGAGGTGGTGGTGGGTAGTATGGTTGTTGGTAAAAAGGTTGCGGATATGGTTGTTGGTATAGTGGTGGATAAAATGATGGAGGCCTTTGGGGCGTTTGTGGGTGGTAATTTTGGTTTTGTGGAGCTGGAAAAGGTGGTGGAATATTGGCAATGAAAGGGTAATTTGGATATATTGGTTGGGATCCACCCTGGGCTATCATACTGACTTCCTGAGTACTCTTCTTTGGATAACCATTTCCAAACTTCTTGGATCCATTAGACGACCCACCTGACGAAGCACCCGACGAGCCACCTGACACACTACCCTCTTTGGCCAAAATTCCCTTACGGACCAGATCTTCAATGCGAACCCCAGCGTCAACCATCTCAGTAAACTTCTGCGACGCACAGCCAATCATCTTCTCAGAGTAGTAAGGACTCAAAGTTTCAAAGAATAAATCAGCCATTTCTCTTTCTTCCAGAGCTGGGCGAATTTGGGCCGATTTCTGAATAAAACGGATAGCATACTCCTTGAAAGACTCTTTGTCCTTTTGAGTCGTCGCTTGCAGTTCCCTTCGAGTGGGCCCCAGGTGTATATTATACCGGTATTGCTGTATGAAAGCACTGGCCAGTTCTTCGAAGGTGGTGATACCCTTCAGATTCATGTACCATATTTGTGCAGGACCAGTCAAACTGTCTTGGAAACAATGAATGAGCAATGGTTCATTATCTCTGTAAGCTGTCATCTTCCTCACATACATGACCAGATGGCTTTGTGGGCAAGTATTCCCCTCATATTTTACGAAATCCGGTGTTTTGAACTTGGGAGGCATTACCACATTTGGGACCAAACAGAGATCATGCACACTCTGACCATAGATGTCCTTACCACGAAGGGTCTTCAGTTCTTTCTGCACTACGTCATACTTCTCTTCCAGATTTACCATTCTGTCTTCTCCTGCTACACTACCAGAGTGATAGATTGGTCCTTCCTCTTGCTGGGCAGTATACACAATGGGTGCCGTATGATTCATAACAGCTTGAGGAAATGATTCTCCAGGATGGAAAAATGGTGTTGCCTGTTGTCCATAAGGAATTGGCATTTTTGGGCCGGCAAAGCGAACACCTTCATTAGCTGTGAGAGGCATGTCCCAAGGGTACTCTCTGGACATGTAGTTTTGAGGATGATAAGTAAATCCAAGAGGACGAAGACCTTCATTGTACATGTTTGATGCATCTCCAAAAGAAAATCCAGCCGGGGTGGGCTGTGTAGTACCAGCAGACGTAGCATAAATCACAACAGTAGGGATCGATTGTGTAGAACCAGTAGGGGCAGACGAAACAACCACAGGAGAATTAGGTGTAGCAGAGACAACAACAGGAATCGGCTGAACTAGAATAGCATCAAGAACCGGTTGGACTGGAATAACATCAAGAACCGGTTGAGCAGCTGCCGTTTGTGCCTGAGTGGCCATTATAGCTTCCATCATAACCGTCAACCTTTCCATCCCTTCTCTGAGCGTAATAACCTGTTCCTTGAGATCATTGTTCTCTTGTTCAATCAAATCCATCTTCTTCTTAACAAATGCCCGAGTGTTGTGGATGCGAGAAGGCTTGTACTGAATATGCCGGGCCACTTTCCTTGACTGAGGCAGAAAGGAGAGAATTATGAGACTCGGTTTTGACATTTTTATGAATGCAGTATGATGCATGATATGCTAAATGCAAAAACAATGCAATAAAATTTTAATTCATCGAAGAACCTATAAGGACAATTTTTGTAAACATAACAATTTTAAACATTCATTACAAAATAAAAACAAATACAAGATAATTCCCTTTTTAACAAACTGAGCCAAGGGATAGACTCCAAAGTACATAACAGAAAACTAGGAAAATACATAAAAGGAAACAAAAGTGAAGATCTCAAGCTCTTGTGGTAGACTAATCTTCCAAAACTGAATGCGGGCCAGCAAAGAAATCCATGCGTTTCTTCTTACTCCTGGGAACCTGTTCCAGTATAGCATCCTTCACCTTGATACGCTCTTTCAGCTCAGCAATCTCCTGATCTTTCTTGTGATTTTTCCAATTCTCTTCTTCTAATAAGTTCATTAGGGTGTCATTCTCACGCTTAGCTACTTGATACTTTCCTTCCCACTCAGCCTTTTTGCGCTCTGACTTAGCCAAACATGTCTGATACTCTTCCGCAGTTTGAGGAGGTAAAGGCAAGATTGATGTTGGTACTGTTGAAGACAAGAACCTCGGTAGTACATAAGGCAAACCAAAAGTCTTAACTCTGTTAATAACCCACTGTGTATAGGACTCATGTGCAAAATTTTGCTTCTTTCCCAACTGGATTTCGTCGAACCTGCGAACAGAATACCAAGCTTGCACAAACCGTTTTCTCATATTTGCATGATCCTGATGGTTAAGGTAGAATTCATTGGATAAAGAGAGGTTATTAGGCTTCTTCTCCATAGGGTATCCGAACTAACGCATGGCAAGAGCAGGGTTGTAAGTAATTCCTCCACATGTACCGATGAGGGGTACATTCTCAAATTCTCCGCAACTTCTGATAATCCCTTTGGTGTCAACAGCTGTATGGGACCAAACAAACGATGGTCCCTTTGGAGAAGACGGACTCGGGTAGGTGCGAGACAAACCACTTGTATAACAAAGGTGCATAACAAACGATGGTCCCTTTTTCCTTGATGTTTCTATAGTGAATGGAATGGTATGTATCTGCAAGCAAAGTGGGAACTGGGTTTTTGGTGAGGAAAATTTTGATTGCATTAATGTCGATGAAGTCATCCATATTGGGAAACAGCAAGATACCATATATGAGCAAGGCAAGGATGGATTCGAAAGCGTCAGTTTTCTTGGCTTTGTCAAAGGCAGAGGCTTTTTGGTAAAGGAATTTGGCAGTTAAGCCTTGGAAGCCATTTTTGATGGTGTAGTTAGGGTGAACCAAATCGGAAGACTTAAGATGGAGAGCGGTTGCAATGGTCGCGGGTTTAGGAGCGGGTTCGAGCCCATTGAAAGGTACTTGGTCGAGCACTGGTAAGCCAACCCAATGCGAATATTCATCAAGGGTGGGTACAAGCTGGTAATCTGGAAAGGTAAAACAATGAAAAGCTGGGTCGTAGAATTGGACCAAAGTCTCCAGAATTCCCTTTTCAACATCCACTTTAAGAAGATTAAGCAGCCACCCATGACGACTTCGGAACCCAACTGGATTAGCCACACGAGATCCCAACTCCCTCAATTTGGTCAGATCCGGAATTTTGAAATTGTACTGCTTAAGACTCCTCTTTGTATACTTCATCTATAATGTTTACAAAAAAAATGTTTGTCTAAGTCCTTCGATGAAAGATGAAAGATGTTTATGAATGAATGCATGTATGCATGATTATGCTAAAGAAACAGAGAAAACATGGTAAGGTTAAGTCCACAAAGTTGGAGCTGAGGGTGAAACACGCCATTTGGTAAGGACTACGGTTTCAAATGTACCTGTATCACGGGTTCTACCAAAGTTCTCAAATTCCAACCCCCTTTTGAATATTATCGGTGTAAAGGACTGTTCCTAGTCCAATAATATTCGCAAGATAGTCTAGTTTGAGTGTAGCATCGCGTATCGACTAAGTCAAGACTGTTCTTGGTTAGCCACCGCGCTACGTCCTAAAAGGCCAAGATGGGTTAAGGGTGATCTAAAGGTTATCGACGTTTGGCGGACTTCGAAAATAATAGTGCCGATCACGATTGCTCATGGCGACGTTATATTACTTCCGAGAGGCCTACGTCGAGTGGAGTTATATTACATGCACACATAACACGGGACCGCTCCCGGCATGGCACTGTAATTGTACTTCGTCCTATCTTATATTTCACTCAAGCCCGGGTGTAGGACTTATCTCGCCACTCACGTAAGAAAATAAACAATTAGGCACGTATTTACAAAGGTATAAGCAAATAAAGCGCAAAAGTAAAGAAAGATAAAATAGGTTTAACCCTCTAAAAGGTACCCAGTGAAGTCGCCATTTCTATGCTCGTGATTTTCGGGTATCAAAATCATTGATCGGATTTGAACCTTTAATCATTGAACTCTCAACTTTTATTCGCGGGAAGGGAAAAAGTGAGTAAAAACCCTTATAAGACCTTGGATCCGGGGGTTGGTTTCGATTGGGGAAGGTGTTAGGCACCCGAACCGACTATGGTATCCCATAGGAACCTTCTATCTATTCTTAATCTTGCGCAAAATTAATTTTACTTATTCAAAAATTATTTAAGAGTTAAAGTGAAAGAAAGGAGGAAGATGAAGCATGTTTTTGGTTATTTTTATTGATTTGGAAGGGCCAAAACCCTTTGCCTACTTACCCAAATAAATCGGGATCAAAATCAAGTAGTTCGGCTAAAGAACTTCTTTTGATGAGTTGAATCAATTTTAACATTTTTTGAAAAAAAGATTTTAAGAAGAGATGAGAGGCCTCAAGGCATGAGAAGAAAATACGATGAAGTTGATTAATTTTAATTGCAAGAAATCCATGTCTAATGTGGATATTAAATTGATTAACATTTGATTAAGGAAAATAAAAGAAAAAAACACTTGGATTACAAACCAAGGTTTACTTTAAAGAAAATTGAATTTGATTTTTTTTGACTTTTTTGATGAAAATATTTTTCTAAACTAACGGTGAATTCGCGTAATGACGGAAAAACAAATAAGCGTAAAGCAATAAATAAAATGGAGTGTCGGTGCGCGTGTCAGTGCGTGTGCCGGTTACATATTACATACCCTAAATACATTCTATGGTCTCAAAAGAAAAAAAAAATGCGTAAAAAATAAATTACATCATTTCCCTAATTACAAACTAAACCAAATAGCAATAATAAAATAAATGACAAAAGAAATTAAATATGCATGCAAAAATTACAACAAACTCTATTATATCTACTACAAAAATTAATGACAATAAAATAAATGACAAGGAAAAAAAATATGCATGAGATGGTGAATAATAATAATGCAATCATAAAAAACACATAATAAAAGAACACTAAACAAATAAAATGAACAAAGTAGAAATAATTTAAAAAATAAAGAAGAAGAAAAAAGATTTTAAGAGGAAATGGGGTATTAATAGGAAAATAGTAGAGAAAAGAAAAATGATAACAATAATAAAAAAAAGGCTGGATGAATCTGGACCATTTGATGAACAACAAGGTCCAGATTCAATCACAGTGTCAATTTGCCATGACCACAAGATTAAAATTAGAAAGTGAGCAAGGCAAAGGAACACAGCAGACCACAGAAAAAAGCATGCACCAGATTAGAACACAAATCAAATTTTAGCCGTCAGATCTTGGAATTGTCTAAATCTGACGGCTTTGATCATAAGGGAACACAATAACATTGCAAGCTTGCAGACACATGATTGAATGAATTAGAAGTAGTATAAAAGCAAATCTTAAGCCAAAAAAACATATCTAACAAAAAAAAACTCTTCTCCCTTAACTTTAGAGAGAGAAGCTCTAGCTTCTCTCTAAAACCAAGCTGGCCGGAGCTGAAAAGGGTGGGGCGGAGGAGGAGCTCCGGCGCGGTGGTCGGCCGGAGAGCCGCCGCGCCGGAGCGGTCAACTATATTTTTTTAAAATTTTTTTTACATCACCCTCTTCCTCTCCTTCTCCTCTTCATGGATCCAGCTTTAGTTTTTTCAAAGAAACACTATAGAAGCCTAGATCTACAAAAGAGCTTAACAAAAAAACACACAAAAAAAACATGAAAACTACCTTCCTTTCTTCTTCTTCTTGGTTTGCGTTCGGTTTGCCTTTCCTGTTGTTTGGTTTCGGCCTTTCCTTCCTCTCCCTTATTTTGGTTCGGCCTTTGCTACTTCCTCTCCGGTTCGGTTTGGCCGAAAATGAAAGTGGTTATTGTTGAGTGTTGAGGCCGAAATTTGGCTTGTGGTTGTTGTTTGAATGTTGAGGCCGAAATTTGGCTTGTGGTTGTTGTTTGAATGATTTCGGTTTGGCCGAATCTGTGTATTTGTGTATGGATGATTGGTGGTTAAATGATTTTTGGTTCAATAGTTGCTGGAAAATGGTTAATGTTCTTGGTGTTCATGTGATATTCATGATGTTCATGAGTATTTTGATGGTTTTGATCTAGAATTTTGGAGAGAGAAAGTGGTTTAGTGTTTTTTGGTTATTTGATGCTTTTCTGACTGATTGTGACTTGATTCTAACACTAGGGACCTATCTGACGCGTGAACAGTACTTTTATAGTACAAAGTCTCTGATACATTAAAATGACGAAAATACTCCTGCTGTAACTTGGAGAAAAAGTTGGACCAGGACCAATGACAAATTGACAAGTGGACTGAGTGACTTAAAAGAAATAATAAAACAGATAAAGAACTAAATAACAACAACTAAATAAAATAAAATAAAGAAATAATTAAATAAATAAATAAATGAAAAACGAAAATTAATAATAAAATGAAAAAAAAATGTCCCGTCGGAACCAAAAAATGAGGTATTTTAAAATACCTCTCTGCCCAAATTTTGTCTGAGACGACATAAATATGCGGCTTTTGCTACACTAATAAAATAATAAATCAACGACGTGAATAAAATGAGTTTTACGAACGTAGACTTTACGATAAATAAAATACACATAAAATGCTGATAAAAATCAAGAAATTAATACGCGAGTGACATTAAAATATAAACGACGTAAAAAAGAGAAATGCGATCACAATACGAATAAAACAGATATTACGGGAATTAGAGCGCGAACGAAAAGTTAAAAAACGAACAACATACGAAAATAAAAAAAAAAAATTAGTCAAAATTTGGGGTATGACAACATGCAATCACTATATCCAAATATTAATATTAAGCATGTATAAATTCACCATTAACAATCGACATTTAACATATTCACATCAATATCGACAACATCACCACAAATCACCAACGTCATATAATTTCACATGATCAAAGTAAAGAGAAAAGTATATCACCCTATGATAAACATCATGTTCAACACCTATTAATTATCCACACATACTCATAATCATATCAAACTATTCACAAACGATTTGCAATGTATTTGGCCTAAAAGATCATTTTCGACAAAGTTCATCTATCGTTTTACAACTTTAAAACAATTGAGACAAATGAATCAAAACCAAGTAAACCAACAATAATGTCTCAACTATGTATACCCTTAGATCACATATGAGTGCAGTTGAGTATACATGTGTGTTTCACCGGCCAAATACGATGAAATCATGAAAATCACAAAGTGCGTCTCTCTTTATCATTTTGCAAAACCAATTGATTATCAAAAGAAAACTAAGTTTGATTCTACAAGACATAGGTTAAACAAACCAAAAGTTTCGGGTTGATTTAGAAGTGGTTATGCTGAATTTTCGTTAAATTCTTCCAAGACCTACTTGGAGTGTTTCTATAATAACTCAAAATCTACAAAACATTTTCCAGTCAAACCAAAGCCATTGGAAAGCTAACTCAATTATCTAAATTTTTTATTTTTACACTAAAAACTAATTCAAAACAGAAACGTATGAAAAAGATTCAAGAACGCGGAACATGGAATGCTGTCAGAGGGCATTTCGCTTAAGCGAAGGATATCTTGCTTAAGCGAGATATTTCCAGTGGATGTTCGCTTACAGCTCGCCTAAGCGAACAGTTATCAGTTCTGCAGAAGTTTTCACGGGTTTAAACCATTTTTCACCCCAAAACCCAAATTTTGATCCCACAATATCCAAAATCATTTCCAAAGGTTGTTTATAAGTTCATGTATACAAATAGGCTTTCAAAAACACATCAAACTTGAAATCGAAAACTATTTCAACACAATATATCAATTCAACCCATTTTTACAAAACCTTCAACAACAACTTAATTTGCACCACAATTCCATAATTATGAACATTCATGGCATAAATCATCAACAACAACATCTCATAACAACAACAACAATTAACCATGATCTCATCAACAATTCAACAACAACAAATCACAATTCACCAATTTAAGCACAATTCACAATATACCCATTTATACATATCATGAACATGCAATTTCTTCAACAACAATTCAATTATCATCAAATTCATATACTCAAACATATCATTATAACAAGAGCACGAATTTCAACAATTAAGTTCACAATAATCACTTATCTCATTTAAGCACTTTTGAATATAATTAGAGAAAAGATTACAACTAAGAGGTTATGATAGAAAACTTGTTGGAGTAAGTCCTAATAGCCAATCTATATTTATTGAGTTTGGCTTTGTATCATGATATTGACATAAATATATATTGTGAATATAAAATAATAATAACAAGTCATTTCTTTGTTGATTTTGTTTTGTTTCAAAATAACAAAGTCCTTAGAATAGTTAGTCCGTTTAATGGAACATTAAGTATAACTTAATTGTGAGACACCATTAAACATAAGGACACTATTCTAAAAGTATCTGTAGTCAAGCTTTATTGTGAAGTGGGATATCATTAAAGCATAGAGACTATTATGTGGATAGACTGATGATCACATCTCACAGATCATGGATAAAGAGTTATTAAGTCTTCACATAGATATAAATCTTAGGAGTAATATTTATATTGGATTGACCCACCATGAGAATACTACATAGTAAAAGTTATGAAAAGTGTCATAAGATATTCTCATAGTGATAGTGGTGTATTCCACCCTTTGACCTGAAACCACTATGTACCCTAGATGTTGGAGTTGAGTGCTTTGTCACCATTCAAACGTTGTCTGTAACAAGATAACTATAAAGTTGGTTGATGGGTACTCCACGAATCATGCTAAGGGACATGAGTGACCTAGATGGAATTTGCCCCTCCTACATAACAGGAGAAATGTCTAAGGGCCCAATATTGAACTGGACAAGGGTGACATGCTATGCCTTGTGTTCAATATATACATGAGGGCAAAAGGGTAATTATACACATGAACATTATCACAAAAAGGTTTCGTTAGATCACATGACACTCTCGTCACTTGGGTAGCAGTGATGTGTTGCTAGATACCGCTCACTGTTTATAATATTATAGATGTGATTTAATATTATTGCCAACGTTACGAGAACCTATAGGGTCACACACAAAGGACAGATAAATGAGAGAAATAAATAAGTAAGACTTATTTATAAAATAATAAGTGAGACTTATTTATAAAATAATAAGTAAGACTTATTAGTAATTAAATAATTTAATATGACTTCATTATTTAATTTACAAAAGGAATAGAAAAACGCGGTGCACCATAAGGTACGGTGTACTTAAGTGTTGTCTTGCTGGCCACACAAATGATTCTATAAATAGAACCCTTGTGCTGAAACATTACTAACTTTTTGTGAGTGCTTAAACTAATTCACAAAAGTTGTGAAACCCTAGCCGCCGCTCTCTAAACCTTGTTCTCTCTGAATCTCCGTTGGAATTGGCTAGCACCGGTCATCGGAGAAGTTCTGTTCGTGTGGACTAAGTAGAGGCATCGCTACTTTGCTTTGCTCGTGATCAGAAACAATTCTACTACAAAGGTTCTTCTCTTCAAGAGGTAAACACATGAATCCTTAAATTGTTTAAGTGTGTGTTTGATTTGTGATTAATGATTTAATCAAGATCCGTTTCAGTGGGATTTCTTCCGCAAAGAGGATTAAAATTTTGAAAAACCCCTCTTAAAATCCCTTCAGTGGTATCAGAGCTTCGGTTGTGATTAAATCGTTGAATCTGATTCAAACTAATTATGTATACTTATTTCGTATCAAATTATTTATGTTATAAATTCTTGATTGAAATAACTACTCTTATTTTATATTCAGTAATCGTTACTGATATATGTTTGTCGAAGTTATATGCAGTTTTATTCAATTGAAATTAGTTTGCATTACATATTTACCAAGAAGTATATTTCAATATTTGAAAGTATAATTAAAGAGATTCTACGAAGTGTTTCTAATATATATATATATATATATATATATATATATATATATATATATATATATATATATATGATATATATTTGATTCGAATATATGTTTGACATATAGAAACTTCAATTACTCTTATTGTATATATGAAAATCCGGTGATAATAATGACAATATTAAGTGTTAATATCTTTATTATTTTAAATAAGAATTAATTAAAATTGATTGATCAATATTATATATGTAATATATGATTCTAATACAACATCATTATATGTGATATATTGATGATGTCATTCGTTCAATAGGTTTTATGAAATTGATTTTGAATTTGTAGACAATTCGTGAGATTGAGCTTCGATATCCGAATATCTGATTCTGGTGAAGCATCAAAGATCCGGTTGCCCATACTGAACAAATAATTGTTAAAACTATTGATATTTGATTGTCGTATTAGGGTAACTATACAATAGTTGTATTATTATGGTTGATCAATTGTTTCAAGATGATTGTTGTGACTTTGAACAATTCGTGAGATTGAGCTTCGATATCCCGAATCTATCTGGTGAAGCATCAAAGATCCGGTTGTTCATGTTAAACAAGAAATTCTTGAAATTATTTATTTTAATTAATTTATTCAAATTGGTGAAAGGTAGTAAATTTAAAAGATCATATTTTGAAAGAGTTTCAATATCACATAACTTTTGAATTTGGTAATAAAATATTTGCTTAATTTTAGCACCATAATTTATTTTGGAAACAAATTGGTCGCCAAAATAATGCATATTTAATTATAATAATTATTGAGTGTCAATATTACTATAATTAAGTAAATAAAAATTCTACCTTTTGGATTGTTTTTCAAAAGTTGTTGCAAAGCTAATAAACGATCCTAATTTATAAAGGATCATGATTTTGAAAAAGTTTCAATATTAGATATGATCTTTTAGATTTGGTCCTAAAATTTGCATATTTTAATTTTATTTATGATCCGATTGATTTTGAAAATATTTTCAAAATGAATATATACATATATATGAATCAATTTTATATGACATATATTTCGGTCAAAAATATTATTTCTAAATTTGATTGATTATAAAATTGTTTAAAATAATAAATAGTTATTATTATTTATTTTAAGGTATATGGTTATGACCTTAGTTTATTTTGGTGTTTGTTTATTTTATTTAAAAACGGCCTCTGTGTCGTGAATTATTTTATTTTAAATACGGCTTGCGTGTCGTGGTTTACTTTATTTATTTTATTTAAGTGTTAAATAATGTAAATGCTCAATTCGAAGAGAAGACAACACCAAAAGATGATTTCGACGGAGAAATTTTTGAAGCTTGCTCGTGGGTCAAAGAATTGTAATAAAATAGTTTATTTGATTCTTACACGATAGGAGGTCATAACCATACTACTTATTTTATGTATGTGATGCATGAAAAGTATGTTTAGTTAGTGCATGTATGAGATGTATGCTTAACATGTTTTAGATGTATGTTAGCATGTATGTTTTAAATGTTTCATATACTTGCTTTCTATGAGCATGAACATGAATGTCATGCATCTTTAAAGACGCGTGTATGAGATACACATGTCAATGAGATTAAATTAAATAAAAATCCTTCAAATAGAATATGAAGTAAATTGTTTTCAAAAGTATAACACACTTCAAGACTAATATCGAAATGTGTAGGTTTCGCCTTTGTGAAGTGCACTTTCTATACTAGTAAGTTGTGGTGCAGTAATTCTATTTACTGACTGTTATTTTTGGATCTAAATTATTTTAATAAGATTAAAATATATATATTTACTTCAAAAGAATATTAAGTTAATTGCTTTCCAAAGGATGACACCCTTCAAGACTAATATCGAAATGTGTAGGTTTTGCCTCCGTGAAGTGCACTTTCGTTATTCTTTGGGTCCAACCTAACTAAATTATTTTAATGTGATTAAAATAAATTTAGAAGTAATGTTTGGGAACATCCATATGATAGATTAGAGTAAAGAGTTATTCATCTAAATGATTTGAAAGTTGTATGAGATACAATTGGAAGGAGTTCCTACCTAAATAGCTAAGTTTTGGGTGATCAGCCCCCGCTGACTCAAAACGAAGTGAAATATGGATTTCAACCCACTAGAAAATCTTCCAATGTGATTTTCCGAATCAAATGTTGAAGGTCATTTGTTTTGAATAAAATAGTGGGAACATATTTAATTAAAGACCTAATTAAATATGTTTTTTCAATCATGATACATTTATTTTATTTATTTTCTATATTTAGAATTTCTTTAGCATATGCATTTTATTATACTGTTAAATGTTCTTATGAAGAACAAAATCTTAAAGAAAGAGTTTCTGAATTGGTACAAAATTAAGAATTGTTCTTAAGAATGAGAAAAACTGTTAAAGAGTTAAAATAGAAGTACGACTTCTTATTTGCTTATATAGTTATAGAAAGTTAAATTTCTACTTCTGTATTATAAGTATATGATACTTGATGATTAATCTCATATTTGTTGAAATATAGAGAGTTTTAAAGAAGCGGGACATTAACTATAAGTGAAGTCCACTTACGTCTAGAATGAAACAAATTGTTTCAATGACATAGGAATTAATGTTTGGACTTAAATTTAATTTGATATGGAACCAAATAAACGTTATTAAATTCCATATAAAATAGAAGCATTAAATCATAAATCTTGTATTGACAAGAAAATGATTGTGTAGTTGGATAATAGACAAACATTGTCCTATTATGCAAATTATGTTTCCTATATAAGTATGCTAATCAAGTAATGGATTTGAATTTCATGATCTTGATAAGCTGGTCTATAACATATGAGAAAATGATCAAATAAGATTAGAACCTTTTGTATATCATTAGCATCACTGTTTGGTACAAACAAGTGTGGTTCACATTTCCAAAATCCATGAATATGGACTATTGGACTCATTTGATTTTATATCATTTGAAGGATGTGATCTCACCTATCAGAATAGATTAGTATACCGGTCACCAACAAAGGTGAAAGGACACGTAGTCTATTTGAGTTTATATACATATGAGATGTATCTGGAGAACTAAACATATTTGCTAGATATTTTGTTTCTATTACTTCATCTAACATTACTAAATCATTTAATAGATAAGCAAAGTGTATTTGACACGATTCGAGAAAACATTGAAATTGTTCAAAGATTTTAACAATGAACTAAAAGGAATAAGTTTGAAAAGTATAAAGACCATACAAGTAAGTCGTGATGGTAAATGCTTGATTAATGAGTATAATGATTATTTATATCGCTTCATGTTTGACATGAATCGATCTAAAATAGTTTGATTATAACTCAAGACTCTTGAAATTAAGTAAATTACAGGTTTTCTTCACCCATAACAAGTTCTAATTGAGTAATCATAAAGACAACATATTAGATATGGAGGTAAGAGTACCTAGTTTTGACTTTATGATAATCTGAGGTTATATGGTTTATTAGATAAACTAAAACTTCAAAATTAAATGAATGTACACTTGTGGAGGTGCCCTTAGGAAACTAGAGGATACTATTTCTACAACTTCTTCCTTGACAAAAGTTGTTTGTCGCTAGAACTGGAGTATTCATTTTCAACGAGTATGGCTCTGCAAGAGCCAGTGGGAGTGATGTAGAACTTAAATTAAGTCAAGTGCCACAAAATACATGTCTCTCTAATAATGGAACACGAATTGATTCAACAAAGGGTTGTTGTTAAATCATCAGTTCAAGTAGCACAAGATCTATATGAGTCTGATATGTCATATCACTAGGATGAGGAACATGATTTTGTCATTACTCGACAAGGTGATATGATGTTCATGCAAGATGAGCCACGACTTACTAGAAGGTCGTAAATGGCCTGAACTTTGAGAAGTTGCTATATGCCATGGGATCTTATAAAGTAGCCATGTACACAAACCATATATGGATATTGGTTATATCATCCAAATGAGTATGACTCATAAGATGAATGTGAGTTTTCTTGTAGAAAACTGACATGGATGGTATTATGGATACTTTTAAGATATGATTGATTGTAGAAGGTTTCATGCAACTCATGATGCAAATCATGATGAAATTATTACATCATCGTAATTCTTAAATCTAACGATCCTAATTGTCATTGTTATATAATACGAATTCTAGGAGATGGATAATGACGTTGCATTCTTTAATTAGATTGACCTTATATATGTATTTGACATATATGCAGGGTTTTGTTAATCCAAAGGATGCTAGAAAGGTATATATATTACAAAATTCATGTATGAATTGGAACAAGCTTCATGAAGTTGAATTATTTGTTTTATTAATGAAGTTTTATGAAAACCTTGATTAATAAAAAAATCTTGTGCACACAAGGAGATTAATGGGAGCATTGATATTAGTTTCGTGGAGTATGTGGATGACATACTAGTTACCAAAACAATTTATCTACACATGTAAGACATGGTTAGAAAAAATTATTTTCAATATGTACCAAAATTGATTATAAAGTTCGACACTAGAATACATTCAAGAATATCCTTGGATGTCTTAAAGGACTATGGATTGTTTCTTGAACACGGATGAGAGAAACATTGTAAATAAGTTACAATGATGTTGACTTTCATATCGGTGTACAGTATATCCAAATCGTAATTTGGAATAAATGTTATTCTAGGATATCAACTATGAAATTTGTAAAAGTACAAGCTACAGATAGTTGTTGTTTCTATTACAGATGTCAAATATATATGATTTAGATTGTTTAGATCATAACTGAGTGAAAACATATGTTTCTTGCGTTGCGGATTCCATTGATCTCATCTGAGGTAAAATTGGTTTAATCTTGCGAGCAATGAAAACTTGATCTCACCAATGATCCAAATGTATACTTTGACAATTCAATTTCTTTTGATAGAAGATCAAAAGTGGAAATTGAAAGTAGTGTAACCTACCAACATAGGAAAGGGTTCATTATCTACTAGAATAGTATCATACCGAGAGTTTGCTTGATGCTAACACTTGACACAATAAATATTGAGTTAATATTTGATTGGCTTTTAGTGCTAGTGGGAGATTGTTGGAGTAAGCCCTAATAGCCAATTTATATTTATTGAGTTTGGCTTTGTATCATGATATTGATATAAATATATATTGTGAATATATAATAATAATAATAAGGCATTTCTTTGTTGATTTTGTTTTGTTTCAAAATAACAAAGTCCTTAGAATAGTTAGTCTGTTTAATGGAACATTAAGTATAACTTAATTGTGAGACACCATTAAACATAAGGACACTATTCTAAAAGTATCCGTAGTCAAGCTTTATTGTGAAGTGGGATATCATTAAAGCATAGAGACTATTATGTGGATAGACTGATGATCACATCTCACAGATCATGGATAAAGAGTTATTAAGTTTTCACATAGATATAAATCTTAGGAGTAATATTTATATTGGATTGACCCACCATGAGAATACTACATAGTACAAGTTATGAAAAGTGTCATAAGATATTCTCATAGTGATAGTGGTGTATTCCACCCTTTGACCTGAAACTACTATGTACCCTAGATGTTGGAGTCGAGTGCTTTGTCACCATTCAAACGTTGTCTGTAACAAGATAACTATAAAGTTGGTTGATGGGTACTCCACGAATCATGCTAAGGGACATGAGTGACCTAGATGGAATTTGCCCCTCCTACATAACAGGAGAAATGTCTAAGGGCCCAATATTGAACTGGACAAGGGTGACATGCTATGCCTTGTGTTCAATAAAGACATGAGGGCAAAAGGGTAATTATACACATGAACATTATCACAGAAAGGTTTCGTCAGATCACATGACACTCTCGTCACTTGGGTAGCAGTGATGTGTTGCTAGATACCGCTCACTGTTTATAATATTATAGATGTGATTTAATATTATTGCCAACGTTACGAGAACCTATAGGGTCACACACAAAGGACAGATAAATGAGAGAAATAAATAAGTAAGACTTATTTATAAAATAATAAGTGAGACTTATTTATAAAATAATAAGTAAGACTTATTAGTAATTAAATAATTTAATATGACTTCATTATTTAATTTACAAAAGGAATAGAGAAACGCGGTGCACCGTAAGGTACAGTGTACTTAAGTGTTGTCTTGCTGGCCACACAAGTGATTCTATAAATAGAACCCTTGTGCTGAAGCATTACTAACTTTTTGTGAGTGCTTAAACTAATTCACAAAAGTTGTGAAACCCTAGCCGCCGCTCTCTAAACCTTATTCTCTTTGAATCTCCGTTGGAATTGGCTAGCACCGGTCATCGGAGAAGTTCTGTTCGTGTGGACTAAGTAGAGGCATCGCTACTTTGCTTTGCTCTACAAAGGTTCTTCTCTTCAAGAGGTAAACACATGAATCCTTAAATTGTTTAAGTATGTGTTTGATTTGTGATTAATGATTTAATCAAGATCCGTTTCAATGGGATTTCTTCCGCAAAGAGGATTAAAATTTTGAAAAACCCCTCTTAAAATCCCTTCAAAACTATCCCCCTTACCTCAAAGAAACTCAACCCTAGCTTTGACCTCAATTAATCTCCTTGAAGCTCTAATCCCCTCTTGATCTACAAACTTTTCTTTTCTACCCTTTTCTTCTCTCCTCTAGCACTTTCTCTCTCTACCTCTTTCTAAAATTTTGTGAATGAATGATGTTACCTTAATTTTCTCATGACATGGGTTCATAAGGTCTTACCACTTAATGGGCCTAACTCACAAAGTTTCTAATCACACGCGGTAGAAAGATAACGGATAATTAACGGCTTCTAACTAATTACTACAACCCACTTAGTAACTTAGTAAAAATAATGGTTCCCACTTGAAACACTAAAAATAACTCTCACCGTGAAATTACTAATTTACCCTTGCTCACATAAAAACTAAAATACCCTTAAATCCAAAATGACCAAAATACCCTTTTGACATCAAATTCCAATAATTCCAACCAAAATACAAACAAAGACAATTAATCACATACAAGCACATATAAACACGTATAAATATCAATTAAAATAAATCTAACGAAATCGGGCTGTTACAAAAACAAAGAGGATCCTACTGCATGAGGAACTATTTGCTTCGGACCTTGACGATGGTTGAGTGATAGATAAAGAATATCATCGAGTCATTAGACTAAGTGTTACTTGAGTTGTGGTTATTAAAAGATTTGTAATTGTAATACCATAGTTGATAAATAAAGAATATCTAGGATTGTATTAAGGAGCTCTTGAATTTGGGGTGGAACGCCTCTATAAAGTTTAGAAGGATAAGTGATATCAGAAATATCTTATCAAGAGATCTACCATATGCTCTTTTTCTGACTCTATGGAACCATAACTGTAGTTTATGGTTTGTAAGTCTTTAAGATTTGAAATTGAAGGTTAATAGATAGCTATTTTAAATTGGAAAATGCTAACCGGTGACTATATGGAACCATAATTGAAGTGTAAGGTTTACAAGTCTTTAGAGGAAGCACTACTAGAAAAAGCAAAATTAGAAAGGGAAATTAGTGACGGAAAAAATAAAATTCTTCACAAATTCTTTGGTCGCAAAATTTAGTGACGGAATTAGAGAGGGATTTCACGTTTTCCCTCTCTAAAATTCCCTCACTAATTTTTGCTTTTTTAGTAGTGTAAGGTATAGATAAATATTAAAAATTCATTTGCTTAAACTTTGGAAAACAATGTATAAGAAATTTAAGATTGACTATGCTTACCCTTGCTTTAGGTTTGTTTGGTATATATGCTATTTAGATTTTATATCATTTTGTATACCAAACTTGTAAGATAGCTTTAACACTGAAAGTATGAAGAGTTATTCTTGATTATTCTGATGGTAATTATAAGAATATATTCTATGCTTAAATGTGTGATTAGTCCCTGCACTTTCACCCAATTTTGACATAGGTCCTTGCACTTTTTTTTTTGTTTGGCTTTAGTCCCTGCACTTTATAAAAAATTTGGTATTGGTCCCTCCGTTAACTTTCCGTTAAAAAAACAAAACTAACGGAGTGCCACATAGTCCGATCATTTTGCGACACGTGGCACACTAAAAAACAAAAATTCAGAATTAAAATAAATAAAATAAAATAATTGATTTATAATTAGCATTCTCCTTATTCAAAATTGCGATTCAAGTTTCATTCTTGTTTCCGTTTTCGTTACTGCGATTTCGATCTTGGCCTTGATACCGCCTTTGTTTTTTGTTTTGATCTGCCATTTCATCACCAATTTGTTGTTTAATGGTTCAATTTCTATTTTTTCTGTAACTTTTTTGTTTATGCTATTTCAACTTTAATTTGTTTCTATTGTTAAATGATTTAATTTTTGTTTTGTTTCAATTTATGAAGAATTTTCATGCCAACTATATGTTGAATATGATGAAATTGGAGTTGGTGTTGATGGATTATGAATTAAAAGAGAAGAAGGTGAAATTAGAGTTGAGTGTTGATTGAGATGGGTGAAGAAGAAGAACATATATGGTGTTAACCATTGAAGGTAGTGGTGATATCTCGCTAATACCTCTTTGTAGAGGATTTTGTTTTTTTAATTAATTATGAATAAGGAGAATGCTAATTATAAATCAATTATTTAATTTAATTTATTTTAATTCTGAATTTTTGTCTTTTTAGTGTGCCACGTGTCGTAAAATGATTGGACCACGTGGCATTCCGTTAGTTTTTTTTTTAACGGAAAGTTAACGGAGGGACCAATACCAAGTTTTTTATAGAGTGTAGGGACTAAGGCCAAACAAAAAAAAAGTGTAGGGACCAATGCCAAAATTGAGTGAAAGTGTAAGGACTAATCACACATTTAAGCCTATATTCAATGTCCTGAATCAGTTTTGGTGGGCAAAATGGTGGTTTGTCTATAACCCTTAAATCCATTATGGTGTCCTCAATATATTTGGGAAGAAATTGCCTTCTGATAATACCCCAAATTGTTTACTTTAGAATATTATCTTACCATCCTGAATGATAAAGGGGTAGGGAAAATAATCCAGGGGAGCATATCCGATAGTTTTTAATGCATTGTACATGATAAAATAAGCCTAAGTAACAAGAAAGCTAATATTCACATAGTACTACTTATTGGACACATTATATTCTGAATCATATACCCAAACATCTTGTATAGAAGTGTTAAAAATAGAAACTTAGAGAGAAGTTGGTAAAACATAAACAAAGCACAAAATAGTGGCTACAACAAGAACAAAAACCAAAAACCAAAAACAAAGAATATCAACACCTAAGCATCTACATGGTTGGATACTCAAATATAGAAATCAAATGAAAAGTTTTGAACTTTTTAACCCATGACTATGTTAGAAACTTAATCATGTCAATAATCGAACCTATGTTACAATTCTGTCAACTGAAAACCAAATGAAAAGCCTTGAATTTCTTATTTAATCCATGACCATATCAAAAACTTAATCATGTCAACAATTAAACCTTTGTTCGGATTAACTTATTTGACGCGAGAAAAAACTAGCTTAGTTTGATTGGTATATATAAAATGTAATGATTGAAGTTTGAACTATGAACACCCTTTTTATTTACCTATAAAAGGTGAATTTTTAGCCACTAAACAATTTAATAATAAAAATAATAATAATCCCTCCTGATAGTTAGATGGTAAAAATGAATTACTAGACAATTTGATAAATGAAAAAAACAATAATCCCTCCTCTTAGTTAGATGGTAATAATGATCATTATTTTATTTACTAGAGAAACATTGTTTATATACAACAGCTGTATAATTATTAAAGTATTGATTCTCATCCGGTTCTATTTATAAGAAACAATTGATTTTTTAGATTTATGGAATAATTATGTATTCGATCTATATTCTAGAGAGAAATGCTAATGACAAACTCTCTAACACATTCCATTTAACACACTCTCTCTAATTGGACCACTTCATCATCATTTTAAAATAGTGGAATTAGTAACTTGCTCTACCGGTTCATAAAACACGATGCTTTCTTTATTTTTTATTTAATATTTAATAAAATAAAATAAAAAGAGCTATTGTACAAAAAAAAATTAAGTCATTGTTTTCAAGAAACAAGAGTGTGTTCAAGGGAGTGTGTTTGTCCATAACATTTCTCTATTCTAGATTGGATACATCAGTGATTCAATAAATTTAAAAAGAGTCAATTGTTTATGATAAATATGATCGAAGAGAGTATTTTGTTTCCGTCCCAAGTGGGATGGGTAAAAGTTGCTATCTTTTTCTCTAATGTTATGTGGCCAATCATTTATGGTAATGTTTTTAGATAATACTCCCTCCGTCTCACAATAATAGTCTTTTTATCATTCTTTCTTTCTTTTTCTCAAAATAATTGTCACTTTAGAATATCAATGCAGTATTTATTAATTTTTTCCATTATTATACCCTTATTTATTGAATTTCATCCAACTTAACCACTCTACTAACTACAATTAATAAGGGTATTTTAGTAAATGATATTAATTTTACCATTGAAATCAACACAATCAATCATTTCCTTAATAACCGTGCACAAACCTTAAACGACTATTTTTAAGAGACGGAGGGAGTAGTTATTTAGGTGTTTGAATTTGTAACAAGTATTTACAATAGTCTTTTAATATAATGAAATTCTAAAATAATATCTGATTTTGCACTTCCTTAGTCAAAATATATATTGCAACTTGTGTAATGAATTTTGTTAACGCAATAAATGATTTTATGTATTGGAAATTGTGTAATCAAATATTTATAAAATATCTAAATGATTATCATGATTGAAAGTTTTATTATTATTTTTTAAATACATATGCAAAGTAAACTCTAAATTAAATACCAAAAATATTATATATGAAAAATATATTTTTTATGACAAAACATTTATGCTTAGAGGATAATGCTTCAATCTAAGACAAAAAAATAATATCAAAACTAAAGATAAAAAATTTCTAAAGGTACAAACTAAGTTCGAACTCTTGACTTTCATATTAAAAACCTCTCGGTTTATTATTAGACCAAACCCTTGAGGTTATAATGGAAATATACAATTATTTTTTAGATTCATTGAATAACACTAATGTATATAGTCTATGTTGTATGTGAGATAAACATATACATTTTTTTTTGAAGGAGTTAGATAGACAGATACATGATTATTAAATGAATTATCTTTTATGGGGTAAAATATAAAAATGGTCATGTTTACTAGTTAAAGAAATGAAAATGTAAGTTTTGCATTAAAAACAATATTGTCTATCCTTTTAAGTATTTGATAACACAAGTTGCAAGAAAATATGAAATGACTTGAAAATAATCTTGGTAGGATTTAGGATTTGGACTCAGAAATATGGAATTCACATCATTTTATGTATTCGATACATTCTATTCAACTTGTGTATTGGCATTGTACCCCTTCTATAAAGGCGATAAGTTGAACATATAGTCTATTGATTGACCCAAGCTTTGTTACCATTGAACCAAGTGATATATTGCGTCGATATAATTTCGTCATATCAATATAACTAGAAAATTGTTTTTATGACATCTATTATTTTCTAATAACATATGGAAAATACCTAATTGCTCCAGCGGTAGTTAACTACCGTTGACACATCCGGCAGCAGTTAACTACCACTGCGTGTGATACATATTCAAATCAGAAACAACCTTCTGGTCACTCTCTCATTACATTATCTCTCTAAAAATCAAAATTATCACACACTCTCTGATAGAACTTTCCACCCACCGAGACAAAAGAGGGTTACTTTCAAGCCATCATGGAGTAAAGACTATGTCACTAAGTAATTTCACTAGTTTCTGGACTATGAGTTGTATAAAGGGACTTAAGGCCCAGACCCAATTGTATTAGGTCTAAAGGTCTTGACCTAGCTATATATAGAGGTGTTAGTGCCTCATGCAAGGATATGAAATAATTGTTCTCTTTATCTTTCTTTTTTCTTTGTTTTATTTTCTTTTCCTTTTGGCATAATTTAGAATCTGATATCAATCATACGTAAATCTCATCATTGGTGCTTTCATTGCTGTTTTCAATGCCTCCTAAACCCACCAACCCATCTACCAAAGACCTTGAAGATGCTATTTAGGCCACCCAACAATGGTTGGAAGAATCCCTTCAAGCTACCCACCTGCATTTCAATGAGCAGATCGACATACTTAACACCAAGTTCGATAACCAGCAGCAACTACTAGACACCAGGGACGATAATTTCCAACGACTTCTCAACAGCCACCATGAAGCTCTCACGACCATGCTCACATCAGCGCTGTAAGCTCGACCCCCACCTTCAGATCTGCCACTGTTACTTACTACAGGTAACGAATCTACCACCATAACTCTCCTTTCGGGTTCACCTAGTGTTACCGCCACAAATCAACCACTCCTTTCCTCAACACCATGGTCCGTACAACCACACACACCATTCACCAACGTTACTCTACCATCTTTCACAAACCCCATGTTCACTGCGCCTACAACTCCTATTCCGGTTTCCCTTCCAACTCCACTCTATAATACACCACAACCCTAACCTAACCTTGGCAACACCGCTTACACTCCTCACCCTACTGCCCTCTTTCAAACCCAATACACAAATACAATCCCCTTTGGTACTTTTCCAGCCCAACAACTATCATACACACCTCAACCCACCGCTTATGCCTCACCAAGTCCCCAACCAAGTTTTCCACCTCAAATTCACACCCCCAAAATCAAGCTAGCCCCCTTTGACGGCACAAAACCATTGGAATGGTTGTTCCAAGCGAGACAATTTTTCACCTTTTACAACATCACCAACGAAAACCGTTTGTCCCTAGCTTCCTTTTATATGAAGGGAGATGCCCTTAGTTGGTTCAAGTGGATGCACCAAAACCACCAGCTATTTGATTGGACATCTTTCTCCAAAGCCCTTGAACTTCGTTTTGGCCCATCTTCCTACGAGAACCACCAAACCCAACTTTTCAAACTCCGACAATATGGCTTCGTTTTCGATTATCAAACACAATTTGAGAAACTTGGAAATCGGGTCATTGGTCTCCCACCCGAAGCACTACTCAGTTGCTTTATTTCTGGCCTCATCCTTGAAATCCGTCATGAGCTAGCCGTTCAAAAACCGTACACCATCACACAAGCTATTGGTCTTGCGAAACTTATTGAAGCTAAGCTTAAAGATTCTAAACCGCGGCCCAACCGAAATTTCCCCCCTCCACCTACCACTGCCACACCACCTCTAGCCCTAATACCAGGCCCAAAAATTTCCCCAACTACCACTCCAACAACCATTCGACCACCAACTATAAACACCACGGTTCATTCTTCCAAGCTCTGAATACGACGCCTTTCACCCACCCAAATGCAAGAACGAAGGGCCCAAGGCCTATGCTACAATTGTGATGAGAAGTATGTTATAGGTCACCGTTGTGCTACGGGTCGTTATTTACTACTCATACTGGATTCCGAAATGGATGATGAGTTAGTAGACACTACAACCGAACCTGAACAATAACTGAACCCACACCGGACACACATACTTCTCATCTATCCCCTCAAGCATTAACTGGACACACATCCACCAAACCCCTCAAATTCAAAGGTTCCCTTTATGGTCTACAAGTGTCCGTGTTAATCGACACCGGTAGTACCCATAACATCCTCTAACCCCGAATTGCATCCCACTTACATACCCCTCATACACCAATTACATCCTTCTCTGTGATGGTTGGTAAAGACTCCCACATACAATGTGAGGGTCTTTGCACCAACGTGCCCATTACCCTTCAACACACACATTTTCATATCCCCTTTTATTTACTACCGATTGAAGGAGCTGATGTTGTTTTATGTTTAGAATGGCTAAAAACGCTTGGACCTATTGTAGCTGAATTTTCAATCCCCTCCACATCCTTTGCCCACGACGGCGCCACCATCACCCTTCAAGGCGACCCGATCTCCCAACCGGCCCAATCCACTTTCCACCAGATATGCCATCTCCTCCACACCGACTCCATCACATTTATGCACATTCTCACCTGTTCTAAGAACTTCAGTCAGCCCCCAATTGACACCATCCCCAAACCTACCATACCTCTAGCAATACAAACCATACTTGATAAATACACTACAATTTTCCAAACACCACATGGCATACCCCACAATCGTATACGTGACCACCACATCCCTCTCAACCCAAACACTTCTCCAATTAATGTAAAACCCTACCGCTACCCTCACTCCCAAAAAGAAGCCATGACAGCCATCATCCATGACATGCTAAAGGATGGTATCATAACACCAAGTAACAACCCTTACCCTTCTCCGGTTCTATTGGTTCGCAAGAAAGACGGTACATGGCGCTTTTGTATGGACTATCGTGCCCTCAAGGCTGTTACCGTGAGAGACTGTTTCCCTATACCTACCATTGACAAATTGTTGGATGAATTGGGTTCAACAACTGTTTTCACTAAGATGGATTTACGGTCTGGTTACCATCAGATTCGAGTTATGCCAGAAGATACACACAAAACTGCTTTTTGGACCTTTGATGGTCATTATGAATTCTTAGTGATGCCCTTTGGTCTTTCTAACGCACCCTCTACTTTTCAACCTGCCATGAATGATTTATTTCTCCCCCACTTACGTAAACTTGTGCTAGTTACTTTTGATGATATTCTGATTTTTAGTAATTCTTTTGCTGACCATTTAAATCACTTATAGATAGTTTTGGAATTGCTTTTTCAAAATCAATTCTTTGCAAAATTGTCAAAGTGCTTTTTTGTAGTGTCACAAGTGGATTATCTCGGACACGTCATCTCAGCCAAGGGTGTGCACCCTAACCCGGAAAAAATCACTGCCATTCTGGGCTATATCTTCCGCAGTTCCAAACCTCTTGCAAGATCTGCACAAGTTTTAAAGTCACAATGAACATGGTCAGAAGTTAGTGAAGGATATGCTAGCACTGGACAACCATAATATACATTACACCTTTAAGGAGGGGTTACTTTTCTTTAAGGATCATATCTATATCCCTGATTTACCAGACTGGAGGAATGCCATTATCTCGGAATTTCACAACTCCCCATCAACAGGTTACTCCGGAGCCAAACCAACTTACTCAAGGTTGGCATCTTCTTTCCTTTGGCTAGAAGCGCATAAAGACACCAAGGAATGGGTGAAGCAGTGCTCCACCTGCCAACAAAACAAGTACCTGTCCACAAAGAAACAAGGTCTGTTATAACCATCAAAAATACCTCATCAAGTCTGAGAGAACTTATCCATGGACTTTGTCACCCACTTACCCAACTTTCATGGACATACAGCAGTCTGGGTAATCTGTGACCGGTTATTAAAGTTCGTTCACTTCATCGCACTGCCCGCACGGTTTTGAGCAAAAGATCTGGCCCACCGTTTTTCAACAGAGATCTGCAGGATTCATGGCATTCCCAAATCAATTATTTCAGACTAAGATCCAATATTTCTGAGTAATTTTTGGAGAGAACTATTTCGGGTTCAAGGCACTACACTGAAGTTTAGTTCAACATATCACCCAAAAACCGACGGGTAGACTGAAGTTGTGAACAGGAGCTTGGAAACTTACCTCAGATGCTTCGCAAGTGATCACTCACGTCAATGGTTTAAATTTTTACATCTAGCAGAGTACTGGTTCAACTTTTCCTTCCACACAGCTATAGGCATGACTCCTTTTGAGGCGTTATATGGCCGTCCACCTCCGTCCATTCGTGATTACGTCAAAGGACAAGCATCTATAGTGGATCTGGCTAACACACTCAACCACCGACAACAAATCCTGAGTTTTCTCAAAGAAAATTTAAAGAAGAGTAAAGAGCTCATGGAACAATAGGCAAATCAAAAACGAAGACACTGTACCTTTCAAACGGGTGATCTGGTCTAGCTGAAACTGCAACCTTACAGGCAGCACACAGTACACCATATAACTTCTCAAAAATGGCAAAACGGTACTACGACCCCTTCCCAATCCTTCGCAAGATAGGCTCCATTGCATATGAGCTCCAACTTCCACCTTCCTCACGCATACATCCCGTGATTCGCGTCTCACAACTTAGGGTTTATCATGGTCAGGCCCCATCAGTCCACTTTTTCCCTATTCCTCCAGATCTGGAACCAGCAGAGAGAATAGATGAACCGGCTGAGAAGAGCAAATCAAAAAGGTGGACTCACAACAACACAAGACAAGGACGCTGGAGAAGGGAATATGAGTGATAGAACTTCAAGTACACCAAACATTCTAAATCTACCTCTAGATCTGCTTCCTGAGATTGAGAGTACCAATAATACCCACTTAATACCTTGGACTGCTTCTCAACCATTCGATCCTTTTCCTCTATCCCAAGTCGCGTTGCAACCATTGGATGTCCCTGCTCCAGCTGTTACAGAATCTTCGAAAAACATGTCTTCAGCTTCACATGTGACTTTACCACAAGACCAATCTGGACCGCTAATTTCACCTACCACACCCACCAATGACTCTGATTTGATTACCAAGCCACACCATACACCTTCCCTCACCCGATCTCTCCACCCAAACCTTGAGGTCAAGGTTTCTCGCGAAGCGGAAGGTAGTGATAGAACTTTGCACCCACTGAGACAAAAAAGGGTTACTTTCAAGCCAGCATGGAGTAAAGACTATGTCACTAAGTAATCTCACTAGTTTCTGGACTATGAGTTGTATAAAGGGACTTAAGGCCTAGGCCCAATTTTATTAGGTCTAAAGGTCTTGACCTAGCTATATATAGAGGTGTTAGTGCCTCCTGCAAGGATATGAAATAATTGTTGTCTTTATCTTTTATTTTCTTTTCCTTTTGGCATAATTTAGAATTTGATATCAATCATATGTAAATCCCATCACTCTCTTTCTAAAAAAACTATACCAAATCATCCAAATTTTTTGCCACTAAATCACAAGTAAGTAATCACTTAGGCTATTATCATAAATTTTAGTTGGTATATATGTTAATAATTTTAGTTGTAGTTTAATTTTTAAATTTTGATTTATTTATTTTAATAGAGTTATGTTGTAGATCTGAAATTCTATTAACAAATATTATGAATACTTGTTATAAAGGAGTTGTTATAATGGAGTTATATTGCTTAAGTTTATATTTTTTCGAGTTTTATAATTTTTTTAGGGTTCATTTGGGATTTTTAGGGTTTGTGTATAATTTGCACTCCAAGTATTTCATAAAATGTTTGAATGAGTTTTTCATTGATTGTTTAATTTTTTTTATGGTGTAGATCTAAAACAATAACCGATCAGTTCGATGTTAGCGTACGCTTCAACGGTGAAAATCCTCAGATGTTCAAGGTTCGGTACATCAATGTCACGTTAAAAAGTCTCAAGGTTGAAAAAAATGTTGATAAAATATTAAATGATAAAAACAAGGTTGTATGTAAGCTGGTGCATTCTCAGAACGAACGCAACGGTAATTAACTACCGTTGACCACAACGGTAGTTAACTGCTGTCGGATAAGCCAATGGTAGTTAACTACCGCTGGTGGTAATTTTGTATTTTCCATGTGTTATTGAGAAGTTATTGATGTCAAAAATGCAATTTTCATATAACTACTACAAAATTCTAAACATATTTTAGAAATTTCCCTCACAATGTGTCCTTATTCGACTAAACGTTCTCTATGTGTAATTTTTATTATGAAAGAAAAACAAAGAAAAGTTAGAGAGAAATGATCTACGAAGTTGTTTGACCTTTTTCTTTTGGACCTTTCCTTTATGGAGGTAGAATCAACATACTATCTAATGGGTAGGACTTTGGTGACATTAGGTTGCCAATGTCATGTGACATTGGTCAACCACAATGTCACAAGTGTGCAAAAGGACAAAAGAAAAATTGACTTTGACTTTGATGCAATCAAATTCTTAAACCAAGGTACCTTTCATATCTTTTGTCCACATATCTATGTCCTGCCTTGTGGTCGTGGCAGGCTGGCAACAATATCAGCTGTGTTTTATCTTTTGTTGTTGGTAAAATATGTGTTCTTTCTTCTAAACAAAGCATGATATATATGTATAAAACTATATAAGCAAACGTAGTTGTAATCTGATTTGTTTCAGCAAAATTAATTTCTACACTTGAACTAATACTATATATATATATATATATATATATATATATATATATATATATATATTGCTTTTAAAAAGATAAGAATAAATTTCTATCTTTTATTAACAGCAAAATTTATTAAAAGTTAAGTATGTTCAAGACGGGCAGAGTCAGGTAAGACCGAAACAACATAGCAAAAGACGTTGTATAAGAACGGAATATCCACAAAAAAAAACAAAAATCTACAAAATCGGATAAACCAACTCCAAAATCAACTAAACACCAAAACCAAAGGCAAACTTCCACACAACAGCAGAAACAAATCATGTGCCAACCACTAAAACACTATCGCTAGCAACCACCAAAAACAATTTCAAACACCTATAATTTGTTGCATGCACCAAAATCCCTCCAAAATAACCACCAAACCAACTAAAAAAACTCATATAACAACACCTCTTCTTCTCTTCCCACAACTCCAAAATACCAACATGCCAGACAAAAGCACCTAAAGAGAGCCGCCTAGATGATGAAATTTTTAGTTATAATTGACTTGGCAAGATAAAAAAACTTCTTCATTGTTATTGAACTATTTTAAAAATGAATTTAAGAAGTAATGTAATAGTCATATAGCTTAGCTATGATGAAATATAACTACTTCGAGTTAAAAAAAAGTTATTTCATTTCATTTCTGATTGTACCTGATCAGAAGGTGGTTGTCGGTGCTAGATTGAATGTGGTGGTTCACGGTGGTTGTTTATACTTCTAATGAGCGTTGGACCGAATGGGGGGTGTGTACATGCATACACTCTGACGCTCAAGTCAGAAGAGTTCAAAATGGGGGGGGGGGGGGGGGGGGGGGGGGTTGAAGGTGTGGGAAAATCTACCTTGGAGGTTGCGAGGAGCCTCTTATTTATGGTGGTGGGTGAATGCAGAGCCGTTGTAAGGCACATGTCTGGCCGGCGGTTACAAAATCAGTAGAAGTCTAACCTTCGGTGAGATATTCGCGGGAACGTGGGCAAAGAGACGTTACTGTCCGTTTGAACATGTCTCAGTTGTTCCGTGCACCCCCCTCGCGGAGAAGGGGTATGTTGCGAGTAATTTTTCAAATGCAGCATTTGGGCTTGATTTGTTATTGGGCCTAAGTGATTAAGCCCAGGTCTTTGACCAGTCCAGAACAGTAGCCCCCCAAGTCGTTGCTCTAGTTTGAGAGTGATGACTTAAGCTGAATCGAGGGAGCTGACCGTGGAAGTCATGAATGTGTTCAGAGATGTACACATAGTGGAACTGGAAAGTTCTCACGGGGAAGTGTTTATTTGAAATTTGTTGTGAACGACTTTCTTGCTCAATGTAGGCGAGCGTAATATGCGAGGACACATGCTCGTTGACCCTCCTTACTTGTTCGCCATACTATGTTAAGTTTATCCTGTTTAGAAAGTTACACCCGACCTATCTGAGCTCGTCCGAGTCAGTCAAAAGCGAAAAAAATTCCCTCGTCGGAGAGTTGGTCGTTTTGTCATTCAGTAATTAATGCCCAAGTCTCGAAGATGAGACTGGGGGGACATGAATTTTGATTTCTTATTGCCACGTGTAAAGGCTATTAGGGTACTTGAGTATCTAGCACCTTGAGGGCGTCTTGATTTGTGTTTCCGAGACGTTATCAGAACTGTTGATCTAATCCTGACGTTTGGGAACCAAAGGGATTTGATCAAAACCGTTGGATGCATTGGTTGAGATGATATGGAGCATTGTCATGTTTAGTTAATGAGGAATCGTGTGTGAAGGAATGAACCAGATCGTAGTCGCTTAGTTTCTGAAAGATTGCAAAGGAAGTATAAATATGCCTCAAACGTATGTTTGGAACACTTTGTATTTTTCCATTTTAGCAACCTGGGATTTTCAGAATTCCCTTTGAGATTTTAAATGCATTTTGGTCCTCCACTTCAACAACAACTTCTAGTCATCTTTGCTTCTAACACAGGTTCGTTACTTCCCTTTCTTTTTCTTCTGTTGTCGTTTGATGATGTGTAAAATCCGCAAGCGCACGGTTTTACCGAAGTAGTAAAAAGAGTATCGTTCCGAGAGGGAGTTATGAATTCAATTAACTCTTAAAAAATGATTAGATTGAAAGTTTAAAAGTTAAAAAGTGGTATTTTTGTTTTGAAAGAAAATAGCAATAATAAAAGGCGCCTTGGGATTATTGGTTCATCATGGTGACAAACCCTTCACAAATCAAACCCTAAATCTAGACTTTATGTTGGACTTATTTTCTAAAGACAAGTTTCTCATAAGCCTATTACATCTCCTCTCGGTCTCAGTGAGTGTGTTTCTCTAGCAACCACGCCTATTATCATGGGTGATTGCTATTGAAATCCTTGAATGATCGAAACTTTATATGTCTCAAGGTTTGCTAGACTATTCTCATGTTTCGCAATCCTTGTCAAAATTCACTTGTTCCAATATTAAAACTTCATCTCTCAATCCATCGCTTAATATTTGTGATGAATCAATAACAACCATTAAACTTCATCTCTCGATCCGTCGCTTAATATTTGTTATTGATTATAAGAACGGTGAATTTAGATTAGAAAAATAGGTTTACATAAAGTAAAGGTTAGAGGTTTGGTTTGATTAGGATTTACTCATTAGACTCATCCAAGAATCCCAAACAAAAAGAGTCTACTCACACATGTTCATTGTAGACATAGAGAAGAAGAAGAAGAAGAACATAAAATAAAATGAAAGTGAACTTTTATTCAAGGAAACATTTGTCACTTATTATTTACAAGAACAAAAGATGATTATACAAAGTCTTTGGTGGCTGCTCTATTTATAGTCTAATAATGACTTAAGCCCTAAGAAATAAATCACTAAAGTGTTTCACAAGAAACTATGGGCTCTTGGTCAGAAGTAAACTAAAATAGGCAGCTTGTTGAAGAAGCAAAAGCAGCAAAAGGGTATTATGGGGCGCAAGTTGTATATATTTTGGTGAAGGATTTTTAAACTTCTTTCTCAATATATTTTTGTGTGAGATCTTCATATTTTCAGCACAAATTAGCTCCAAAGATATTTTTGTATAAGATCTTTATATTTTCAGCACAAATTAGCTCCAAATTTCCGTTCTTTTGCTCCAAGACTCAATCTTTTGAATATTCGTTCCTGAAATATAAAAACTTGCAATTGAAGTAAAATAGTTCTAAAAAGGAAATAAAATGAAATAGAAATAAATAAAATCTAAATAAAATGAACTCAAATATTATATAAAAAAACACTAATTATTGACTCATCATTTGACTTGTGATTACTTGTAGTTTTTGTGCGTAAAAACCGTAATCTTGCATGCTAGTAGTTTTTACTCCATTGCAGTGGTTTCCATCGTTGTTTGGTGGTTACCCCTGCGTTTGAGAATGTTAGGATTTTGAATCCGTTTAGAGTTTTCTGGAGGGAGAAACCACTAGTGACTTGTCGTATCCTTTCTAGGGTTTTGACTTGTCGCCGTTAAGTGGTAGTTTGTCATGACCTCTCATTTTTCCTGTATTAGGTTTTAGGGTTTCTTGTTGTTGAGATGAACCTGATGTGCAAAGTAACGGTGGGTTTGATCACTTTGGATTCACCCTTTCTATGCTTCCCTTTCAGGTTCAATCTATGGCCGGTAACCCTAATAGGAATGAGGCCGTTTTGCATGACGTCTCTTAGGTTGGAGAAGATATTTTGGATGCAATATTCGTTTTTTCTTCTAATGGTGCGGCAGAAATTCCGCATCTTTCTGTGGGAAGGAGAGAAGACTAGGAAGTCAATCTTCCAAGCACCTCGGACCGAATATGTTCCAAATACGCCGCTAACCACATTACCATGTACGAGACAGTTTTTAGAGAGATGGGCTTCAGGCTTCCATTCTCGTTGTTGTTCGTCACTTTGCTTCAGTGGTTGGAGTTGTTCCCCTCGCAACTGCATCCGCATTCTTATCCCTTTGTTAAAGCCTTTGACCTAGTATGCCGCCATCTACGAGTCTCGCCTTCCAAAGACCTATTTTTTAGTATCTTTTCTATTCGGATGGAGATGGATAGAAAAGGCGGGAAAAGGTGGATAACCCTTTGCCAGAGCAAGAGGTTGTTTGCCGATTTTGAGGGGAGGTATACCGATTTCAAAGAGAGGTTCTTCTTGGTGAGACCGCAAACTGAAGTTGCACTGGGTAACGTGTTGAAAACGATAGAGAGACCCCATGTCAAGGGAGGTGTGGCGTGTACTCGCATCCCTCATTTCAACTTTTTCTGGTATCCGGACCATTTTGACTATAAGCCCAAACTTTATAAGTGTAAGTATTCCCAGCTGTCGAGTCAAGATAAACTAGGGCATGATAAGATTCATCGTTTTGTAGAGTCTTTTCGCCCTGTTGGAGTGACTGATGAGGACGGCAACCGTAAGTTGGATTTGCTGGGAAATCCGGTTACTGTTCCCCGTGTGATTGACACTTGAAGTTTGGTGCTTTCTCTTAGCCCGACGGAATTACTTGGTAGCACACTTTGTTTATTTGTTTTTCTTTCTATGCTTTGTTATCTTTTCTTTCTGTTGGCAAGTTGTTTTTCTTTTTGCAGGAAAGATGTCGAACATGCATCCGAAAATGCGCTCGCTTCTTCTTAAGGTAAATAAGAAAGTCAATAGCCAGAGCAGTAGTGACCGTAATCAGGAGTCCTGTCGGAAGCAAACATCTGAAGCTTGGTTCCCCATGAGGGTGACGGATGAGCCTACCGAAGAGGAGGAAATTTCCCTGAAGAGAAGGAGGTTGGCTCCTTCTGATAAGGGTAAGCAAGTCCAGACCACCACAATTAGTAAACCTACCGGTGAGGGTGAGCCGATCGAGCTTCCTAACGTCTGGTCGAAGCCCGACAGATTTGGTCCCTAGTTGATGCTTTTTTTTGGGTGACTGGGAGCTAAAAGTGATCAACGATATGGGGGTTGCTGTAGGAGCCAAGCGATGACTGAGGGAATCATCAGTGCGATGAAAGCTCTGGAAATTGATGTTGTCCTGAACATTTCTTCGACTGAAGGGATGGTTCGTGCTGATGCAGTCGCGAAGGAGAGAGACGAGGCGGTGGCTAAGAAGGAGAAGCTTGATAAGGAGCTTGCCTATGTGAAAGCCAAGCTTGCCACCGTCGAGAAGAGGTCAGTCGAGGATCGCATGATTCTAGTTCAGGTGAAGGAATCCCGGAGAAAGCTGGCTGCGGAGAAGCTTCAGCTTGAGGCTATGCTTCGCGATGCTACTGGTCGTAGCCCCAATGAGCCCGAATATCTCCATGTCTTGGGTCATTACGAACTTGTAGACAAGATTGTAGAACTGGAGAAGGGTCTGGTAGGCTCGGCCCGTCAAAGCTTTGAGAATGACAGTGATCAAATGAAGATTGTGAATTCAAGGTTTGATATGAGCACTGAAGTAGTGCATTTCCTGAATTTCGTTCGAGGAGGGGTGATCATGGGTTCTCGTGATGATGATGACGTCCCGACCCATACCGCAATGTAGTTTTTTGTTATTTTTTCTGATCAATGTAATCGGCCTTCGTGCCATAGACTATGTGCGCCCTTTAGGGTTTTAGCACAAGATATTAATGTAATATTTCGGCTTTATGGCGTTTTTGTCTTTATTTGCTCATTTCTTTATCGTTTCTTGGATATGTTTGTTTTATTTCCAAGTGTGATATGCAAATCGAGTGCTTGTTGCGTGAGGATTTTTCACATTAGAATTTGCTTAAAATCCTAAGTGTTTTTGGAGCGACGTTTTATCCTTGTATAAGAATAATGATGTACGTGCCCGCACTTTTCTTAACTTAGATTCATGCTTTGTAAGATTTTGTAATAAACCCAAGCAATGAATCTAAAGTAGGTTTGATATGGCGGTAGTGAGGGTGTCCCCCCCGGCAGTCGTTGCTTTGTTGCCTGGCAAAAGAGAGGATTGGGGTGGTTGCCGTTGAACATGACCGTCTGGTTTGAGTCCTTTAACTTGTAGTTTGTGACTTTAAAGGTGTGCCCTTCCTCCTCGAAGTGTTGATTTTGTTAGAAAAAATTAAGTGTCTAACATTTATGCACTTTAAAGGTGTGCCCTTCCTATAAATTGTAGTTTCTAACATTTATGTCGGGTACTTTGCATTAGAATTTTGTCCCATCCAAGAGTTTTTCATCTGAATGAGTGTCTGAAGTTGTGTTCCGAACGAAGAACGAGGATGGAAGAATAATAATAATTTTAAGTCTAAAGCCCCGAGGCGTGGATCACACATCGCTAGCTGGGGTCTTGCCTGAACAATGTCGAGCAGTGATATCGCAGTTGTGAGCGAGCATACTGCGGAGCTTTAATGAATCTGTATGTTTAGATTGTTGGAACAAAGGGTGTTTAACAATACCACTTTTAATTTTGATGATAACAAGGTATTAAAAACTGTCAATTGGATATGCTAATATTTGTTTAAGTGTGCAGGATCTTAGTCAAGATTTTAATCTTAGAAAGTATTCTGTAAGAACAAATGAAGAGCAAAATCCTAAAGAAGCTTGTTGCAAGTGATTCTGAAGACTTGGAGAGCCTGAAGAATCATCAGTAGCTGCCTCGAGAGGTTCTGAAGACTCGGAGAGTCTGAAGAAGCTGTTTCGAAGAAATGCTAAACAAGAGGTTCCGAAGACTCAGAGAATCTGAAGAACAAAGAGAGTCTGAAGGAGCTGAAGAGAGTCTGAAGCTCAACAGAGTCTAGAGTTCTACAAAGAGTCTGAGGATTGCAATTCAAGAATTTGTTTGAATGAATCTCTGAAGGCATTTCGACTGCAAAAGAAACATTTATATGGAGTAACGACTACTTTCAAGTCAACTTAAGCATGGGATGCTTTGCGACAAAGAATGCAGGAAAAGGATAGAGTACTATGTACGATCCCAGTTTCCACTACTTGTACTACTGGCAGCTGTGTCTACTCGTATTATCGCTTCAAATGGAATGGAATTCAAAATCTGTATTGAAGGACGATTACCATATCAAGCAACATATCAACAATATTTGATCAAGCTTCTAGATGACTCTGTGATGTGCTGGATTGTCTCAACGTCTGTCTACAACCTCTATATAAAGGAATGAAGACTTGGAGAATAGACTATTGACTCTGAATGAACTATTGAGCTATTACGCTATTTTGTTATTCTCCCTGAGTCAAGAAAACACATCAAAAACTGAGGAAATTCTTACAAACTTGTTTATCTTAGAATTTCTAAGTTTTACAAAAAACATAGTCTTATTGCTTTGTAGTTGGAACACCACTGATTGTATATCAAGTGTTCAAACTCTTATTCAATTTTCTGTAAATTGTGTCAGAAGTCTCTTGCTTGTGTGCTTGAGCAATAGAAGTCTCTTAGGTGTGTCTTTTAGCATTTGAAGTCTCTTGCCTGCGTGCTTGAGCATTTGGAAGTCTCTTGCTGTGTGCTTGAGCAACTTGTAATTGATTATTACATTTTAGTGAACTCTCCTTGGAAATGCAAGTTGGACAAGACTACTTCCAGTTTGTGGAAGGAACCAGTATAATTGCTTGTGTTCTCTCTTTCCCTTATCTCTTTACTTTTTTCCGCTGCAACAAACTCTGATCTTCCATCAAAACCTGAACTTTTTTAGATTCTGATCCTCGAAAACAGAATCAATCTTTTAAGAGACGCGAAAGTTAACACAGTTCAACCCCCCCTTCTTGTGTTTTTTCACCTTCAGTTGGTATCAGAGCTCTGACTCTGTTGTCATAACACTTAACCGTGTGACAGAAAAGATCCAGAGAAAAATATGTCTTCAGGTGAACCTACAACTTCTGGTGCTAGTGCTGGTGCTGCTATACCTTATGACTATGGATCCAGTAATAGTAACAAGAAAGCTGATTCTGGAAAAATTCCTAAATTCAACGGTGATCCTGAGGAATTTTCATGATGGAAAACCAACTTCTACAGTTATGTCATGAGTCTTGATGAAGAACTTTGGGATATACTAGAAGATGGTGTTGGTGACTTAGAACTTGATAATGAAGGAGCTGCTCTTGACAGAAAGAAACACACTGCTGCTCAGAAGAAAAGTTACAAGAAACATCACATAATCAGAGAGCACTTGTCACAGCCATTCCCAAATCTGAATACATGAAGATAAGTGACAAGTCTACTGCAAAAGCTATGTTTGCCTCTCTCTGTGCTAACTATGAAGGTAGCAAGAAAGTAAGAGAAGCAAAAGACCTTTTGTTAGTTCATCAGTATGAACTGTTCAAAATGAAAGAGAATGAAAGTATTGAGCAAATGTACTCAAGATTTCAGACTCTAGTATCTGGACTTCAGATACTGAAGAAAAGCTACATAGCCTCTGATCATGTGAGCAAGATTCTGAGAAGTCTACCCTCAAGATGGAGACCTAAGGTAACTTCCATTGAGGAAGCTAAGGATCTAAACACCCTAAGTGTTGAAGATCTTGTCAGTTCCCTCAATGTTCATGAGTTAAGTCTCAATGAACATGACTGTGTTAGAAAGTCAAAAACCATTGCTCTAAAGTCAAAAGGAAGATCCTCAAAATCTCTCAAAGTTGAAGAGTCTGAGAGTGAATCTTCTTCTGAAGGCTCTGAGGAAGATCCTGATGTTGCTAGAGAAATGGCTATGCTTTCCAACAGACTGGAGTACCTGGCCAGGAAGAACAAGAAGTTATTGAGGAAAGGCAGTGGTAAAGGATTCAAGAAGGAAGAACAGAAAGTTTGCTTCAACTTCAAGAAGCCTGGGCATTTCGTTGCTGATTGTCCAGATTTGCAAAAAGAGAAATCCAAGTCAAAGAAGCCAACCTTCAAGTCCAACAAGTTCAAGAAGTAGATCAAAAAGAGTCTAATGGCTACTTGGGAAGATCTAGACAACGAGTCAGGGTATGATAAAGATGATGCTGAAGATGAAGCTAATGTAGCTGTGGGTTTGGTAGCAACAACTAAACCAGAAAAGGAATCACCCAATGCAGAATCTGATACAAACTTTGAAAGTGAAACTGAGGTATATTCTAAATTCACTAGATCTTAACTGATTGATTCTCTCAAGGAGCTTCTTGGTCATTATGAAACCAAATCTACAGAGTTGAGGAAAGTTAAACAACAACACAATAAGTTGTTGAAACAACTTGACTTAACTATGTTGGAGATGGATGTTTTAAAGAAAGAAAATGAAAACTTAATGACTAAGAAGTGTACCTGTAAACACTTGAGTGAGCAGGATGCTGCACTACAAGAGTTTATTGCTACAAGAATTCATAGAACCAAAGTGGCATCCATGATTTATAGAGGTAATGGTCTTGGATTCATAGGAGGTCACTCAAAAGAAGTGATCCTGAAACCTAGTTCTGATAGCACCAAAGAAGCATTTGAAAAACATTTTGTGTTAGAGTCTGAAGAAGTCAACACAGTAACTTACTCAGAACCTAAAACTTCAAGCTCTAAGGCAATAACTCAGTCAAAGCCAAAGAACCTAAAGCCAAAGGTACTAAACAACTTTGGATTATAGGCTCCAAATGTTCAGATTCTGTAGAAACCAGAGTTTGGTAAACAAATTATGAAGAAACCAGAGTCTGAAAATAAAAACCAAAGACTCAAAGAAGAGAATCTGTGCGTGGTAAGTTGGACTCTAGACTAAAAGGTTCTGAACCTAAAGTCAGGAAGAAAACAATACCTCAGACTTCCAGATACACAACACAAAAGAGATTTAATGGTTCAAGGACTAACCCCAAAGGACCCATAAAGATATGGGTACCTAAATTTGAAATTGTTGATGTTGCAGGTATGTCTAAAAGGACAAGAAAAGCAGAAGTCCTGGTATCTAGACAGTGGCTGCTCGCGACACATGACGGGAGAAAAGTCTATGTTCCTAACCCTGACCATGAAAGAGGGAGGAACTGCTGGATTTGGAGGAAACCAGACTGGCAAAATTATTGGTACTGGAACCATTGGTAACTCCTTAATCTCAGTCAGTAATGTGTGGTTTGTAGATGGACTTAGACATAATCTACTAAGCATAAGTCAATTGTGTGACAGTGGTTATGAAGTTTTGTTTAATAAGAACAACTGCACAATGTCAACAAAGATGATCAATCCGTTATATTCAAGGGAAAGAGAAGAAACAATGTTTACAAAATAAAATTTTCTGAACTAGCTGATCAGAAGGTAGTTTGTCTTCTATCAATGAGTGATAAGAAATGGCTGAGGCACAGAAGGTTGGGACATGCTAACTGGAGGTTAATCTTTAAGCTCAGCAAGTTACAACTGTTCAGAGGCTTACCAGACATTGATTATCATTTAGACGCTCTTTGTGGAGCGTGCCAGAGAGGAAAAATAGTTAAATCTTCTTTTAAACCAAAAGAAATTGTTTCTACCTCCAGACCCTTGGAACTACTTCATATTGACTTATTTGGACCAGTCAGTATTGCATCCTTATATGGAAGTAAATATGGATTAGTCATTGTTGATGATTACAGTAGATGGAGTTGGGTTTAGTTTCTGAAATCTAAAGATGATTCATATACTGTCCTTAGTAAATTCTGCATCCAAGTAAATTCTGCATCCTAACATAAGTTACTTTCATCAGTTTGGATGTACATGTTATATTCTAAACATTAAAGTCTATCTAATGAAATTTGATGCCAAAGCTCGGAAGGGAATCTTTTTAGGTTACTTTGAAAGGTCTAAGGCATACAAACTGTATAATTTAGAAACACAATGTGTTGAAGAATCTATGCACGTCAAATTTGATGACAAGGTGCCTGGAAGTGAAACTCCAGAGTAGGATGAAAGTTTTACAGGTTCTCAAGAGTCTGATGATAACTTAGAACCTGATCAGACCCCAGAGTCTGATGATACTCCAGAAGCTGTAGCATCCCCTGAAGTTCCTGATGAAGTAACTTCTGAAGAAGCTCAAGATGGTTCTCAACAAGCAAATCAATCCAAACATGCGTTCAAATACAAGTCTTCACATCCTGAGGATCTAATTATTGGCAACAAGGAAAGTCCCAGAAGAGAAAGATCACATTTCAGACAAGAAGAGTCTGCCTTGGGTTTGTTATCAATAATTGAACCTGCCTCAATTGAAGATGCACCTGAAGATGAAGAGTGGATTCTAGCTATGCAAGATGAACTTAACCAATTCAGAAGGAATCATGTATGGGATTTAGTAGCTAAGCCTGAGCATAAGAACATTATTGGAACTAAATTGGTGTTCAGAAACAAGCTTAGTGAGCAAGAAGAAGTAATCAGAAACAAGGCCTGACTTGTTGCTCAAGGCTACGGTCAACAAAAAGACATTGATTATACTGAAACATTTGCTCCTGTTGCAAGATTGGAAGCAATCAGGTTACTTCTTTCCTACGCAGTAAATCACAACATAATTTTGTACCAAATGGATGTTAAGAGTGCCTTTCTTAATGGTGTCATTACTGAAGAAGTGTATGTCAAACAACCTCCTGGTTTTGAGGATTTAAAACATCCTGACCATGTTTATAAACTAAAGAAATCACTATATGGCTTGAAACAAGCTCCCAGAGCTAGGTATGAAAGACTAAGTAATTTCTTAATTAAAAATGATTTTGAAAGAGGTCAAGTTGATACTACACTATTCAGGAAGACTCTTAAGAAAGATATTGTTATAATACAGCTGCTATATGTTTGTCCAAGAATCCAATTCTATATTAAAGAGCCAAGCACATTGAAATTAAACATCATTTTATCAGAGACTATGTGCAAAAAGGAATTTTAGATATACAATTCATTGATACTGATCATCAATGGGCTAATATATTTACTAAGCCTTTAACTGTTGAAAGATTTGATTTTATAAAGAAAAATTTGACATGTGTTTTGTCTCTGTGTAATGCTTGCTCCTGAAGATAGAATTCAGATTCTGAAAGTTATTCAGACTCTACTTAAGTATCAGACTCTCTTTTGGAGACTCTGAGAAAAACAACCTCTGAAGACACTCAGACTCTGTTAAGGAGACTCAGACTCTGAAGCTGCATGTATTAGTGGTAAGGTGGCAGTTGTGACTAATGGCACCTGCCCCACTACGGTAACAGTTACTTTTGTGGTTCTCAGGCGTGGTCTGTCTGTATTGGGTAATAACTCAAAGGGCAATGATAGTATTCATTTAACATTTATCCTCGCGCCTTCCCTTTGCTTTATGACTGCTTGCGTGTTTGTCTTTAATGCTTATGTCTGTTTGTCCCCTGTGTATTGCAAACGTTTGATAAAAAATACACTAAGTCACAAACACACACTACTCTCACTCTCACTACTCACCCTTTCAGTCTTTTATACCTTCTTCTTTCTCTCGTTCTCTGATTTTTTTTTGAAATCTTAAAAACCCTAGAAAACTTTTCAATGGCAACTTCATCTAATGCTTCGGTCCTGAAGATAAATCCTGGTCAGTCGTACGTCATCAAGCCAAGAACCATGAACATCATTAAAGATACCCTGGATGTTCAAGTTGAATCTCCAGTGGATTTTGGATCTTTACACAAACATGGTATTGACGTTCATACAAACATCCTTTGTCAAGGTATAAACGAGTTTTTCGGTATGTTGAATGGACCAACATACGAGGAGCTGGTAAGAGACTTATGGGTTAGAGCAGAAGTTTATGATAAAGAAGCTGCTGCATTTGAAGAAGTACAGGCTATTAACAACAATCCTTCTTTGGTGGGAAAGATGAGAAAGGAAATGGGTTTGAAACCATACACATGTATGAACATAAGGTCTGCAGTGATGGGAATTCCAATCACCATCACAGAGGAAATAATCTCAAGAGCCTGCAGAGTTGCCAATGAAAGCAAATTTCAATGGAACGTCAGCAAGAAGTCTGACTGGGCTGAAATCTGCAACTCCTTCCTGTTCAAAGATAGACCTTCTACAAAACTTGTGGATATGCACAAAGATCACAGGGTGCTTCTGAAGATGATTACATATTGTCTACTTCAGAAGGGTGGAGGATCTGACACCTTGTCCATGGATCACAAGGTGGTTCTCTATTTTCTGGCTATTATGGAGAAGATTAATTTTCCTAAGTATGTGATGTGTAACAACCTGATTTTTGCGATTATTTTATTTTAATTATTTTTATGTGTGTTTATTTATGTCTGTGTGCATTTATTTGAGTTTTCGTATTCGAAGGGTATTTTGGTAATTTTATACTTAAGGGTATTTTAGTCTTTTACGAGGAAGGGTAATTTGGTAACTTGTGGTAGTAGTTATTTTCTTTTAGCATTTCTAGTTAGAACCGTTATTATTTGTAAGTTACTAAGTTGTCGATATAATTTAATTAGAGTTGAGGTTTCTAGTTAATTACCGTTAGTGAGATAAAGTTAGCGGTTAGTGTAATTAGAATTGAGCCCAATTAGTTTGTGTGGTTAAGGCCCATTAAGGGTGTTGGAACAAGGGTGTTCAGCAATACCAAATTTTGAGTTTTGATGATAACAAGGTATTAAAAATTGTCAATTGGATATGCTAATATTTGTTTAAGTATGCAGGATCTTAATCAAGATTTTAATCTTAGAAAGTATTCTGTTTGAACATTTTGAGAGCAAGACCAAGAGAAGCTTGTTTCTTGCGATTCTGAAGATCTGGAAAGTCTGAAGAATCATCAGAAGCTGTGTCAAGAAATCCTGAAGACTAAAAGAATCTGAAGTTCATATAAGTCTGAAGATGATCAGAATCTTAAAATTCACGAGAGTCTGAAGACTATCAAAACCTGAAGACCAAGAGAGTCTGAAGATTATCAGAAGCTGAAGTGCTACAGTGAGTCTGAAGCCTACAATCTGAAGATCTACTTAGAAGGATTTCTAAAGGCATTTCGATGCATAAGAAACACTCACTTGGAGTAACGGCTAGCTTCAAAGTCAACTTGGGCGTGGGATGCTCAACGAAAAAGAATGCAGAATAGGACAAAGTACGTGTGTACGAACTCTGTTTCCACTACTCCAATACCTCGTACAGTTTGACAACTGTGTCTACCGGTATTAAGCTTCAAAAGGAATGGAATTCAAAATATGCATTTGAAGGACTATTACCATATCAAGCAACAGATCAACAGCTATTGATCAAGCTTCCATAATTCTCTTGATGTGCTGGATTGTCTCAACGTCTCTTTCCAATGCCTATATAAAGGATAGAAGACTTGAAGAATATGTTGGGCTCTACAACTGAAAAACTACGCTGTCAAGCTATTGTATTCTAACTTAGTCAAACCAGAAACATATCAACAACTTAGATTATTCTTACAAACTGTGTATTCTAGAATCTCTAAGTTTATCAGAAAAGCAGAGTTTGTCTTTGTTTAAGTTATTGGAACACATTTGATTGATTATCAAGTGTCTCCAACTCTATTCAATTTTCTATAAATTGTGTCAGAAGTCTCTTGCTTGTGTGCTTGAGCAAAGAAGTATGTTAGTTGTGTCTTTGAGCATTGGAAGACTCTTGCCTGCGTGCTTGAGCAATTGGAAGTCTCTTACTGTGTGTTTGAGCAACTTGTAATTGAAATTACATTTTAGTGAAACTCTCCTTGGAAGTGCAAGGGGGACAGGACTACTTCCGGTTTGTGGGAGGAACCTGTATAATTGCTTATGTTCTCTCTTTCTCTCTATCTCTTGTTATTTTCCGCTGCAACAGAATCTGGTCTTCCTTCAGACTCTGAATCCATTCAGACTCTGATTTTGTAGAAACAGATTCTTACTCTTCAAGAGTTTCGAAAAAGAAAACACAATTCAACCCCCCCCCCCCTTCTTGTGTCTTTCTCACCTTCAGTTGGTATCAGAGCTCCGTCTCTGTTGTCATAGCACTTAACCGTGTAACAGAAAAGATCCAGAGAAAAACATGTCTTCTAGTGAACCTTCTACTTCTGGTGCTAATTTTGGTGCTGCTATACCATACAACTATGGATCCAATAACAGCAGTAAGAAAGCTGATTATGGAAAAATTCCAAAGTTCAATGGTGATCCTGAAGAATTTTCTTGGTGGAAAACCAACTTCTATAGCTATGTCATGGGTCTTGATGAAGAACTCTGGGATATACTTGAAGATGGTGTTGGTGACTTACAACTTGATGACGAAGGTGCTGCCATTGACCGTAAACTTCACACTGCTGCTTAGAAGAAGATCTACAAGAAACATCATATCATCAGAGGAGCTCTTGTCACTGCTATTCCTGAATCTAAATACATGAAGATGAGTGACAAATCTACTGCTAAATCCATGTTTGCTTCTCTTTGTGCAAATTATGAAGGGAGCAAGAAGGTCAGGGAAGATAAAGCTCTTCTATTGGTTCATCAGTATGAATTATTCAAGATGAAAGAGGATGAAAGCATTGAGCAGATGTACTCAAGATTTCAAACTCTAGTATATGGACTTCAGTTACTAAAGAAGAGTTACATAGCTTCTGACCATGTTAGCAAGATTCTAAGGAGCTTACCCTCTAGGTGGAGACCTAAGGTTACTGCAATTGAGAAAGCTAAGAATTAAAACACTTTGAGTGTTGAAGATCTTGTCAGCTCTCTCAAAGTTCATGAGTTAAGTATCAATGAACATGAATCTGCAAGAAAGTCTAAAACCATTGCTTTAAAGTCAAAGGGAAGATCCTCAAAAGCTCTCAAGGTTGAAGAGTCTGAAAATGAATCTTCTGCTTCTGAAAGCCTTGAGGAAGATCCTGATGTTGGTAAAGAAATGGCTATGCTTTCAAGCAGAATGCAATACCTTGCTAAAAAGAACAAGAAGTTTCTGAGTAAGAGCAGTGGTAAGGGTTTCAAGAAGGAAGAACAAAAAGGTTGCTTTAACTGCAAGAAGCCTGGGCACTTTATTGCTGATTGTCCAGAGTTGCAGAAAGAGAAATCCAAATCAAAAAGGCCAACCTTTAAGTCAAGGAAGTTTAAGAAGCAAATCAAGAAAAGTCTGATGGCTACCTGGGAAGATCTTCATAATGAGTTAGGGTCTGAAGATGATGATGTTGATGGTGAAGCTAATGTAGCTGTTGGATTAATGGCTACAATTGAATTAGTAAAAGAGGCATCTGAGGCAGAATCACATGCAGACTCTGAAAGTGAGACTGAGGTATTTTCCGAACTCACAAGATCTGAATTAGTAGATTCTATCAAAGAACTTCTTGGTCACTATGAAGCTAAATCCACTGAGTTGAAGAAAGTCAAACATCAGCTTGATAAGCTATCAAAAAGGCATAATTCAACTGTGTTGGAGTTAGAAAGTTTAAAAGAAGAAAATGATTCCTTATTGATCAAGAAGTGTAGTTGTAAATACTTGAGTGAGCAAGATTATGCTCTACAAGAATTTATTGCTACTGGAATTGATAGATCTAGGGTAGCATCTATGATCTATAGCACATATCAGAACAAAGGACATGGTCTTGGATTCATTGGAGGTAGCTCAAATGAAGTGATTCTGAAACCTGGTCCTGATGGCGCCAGAGAAGCATTGAAAAATCACTTTGTAAGTGAGTCTGATGAAGTCAACACAGTGACTCATTCAGAACCTATAGCTTCAAGTTCTAAAGTTTTGACTAAGTCAATATCTCATAACGCAAAGTCAAAGGTTCTGAAAAACTTTTAACCTAAGGCTTCAATGATTCAGATTCTAAAAATTTCAGAGTCTGATAAACAGACTCTGAAGAAGCCAGAGTCTGAAAAACAAAAGCCTAAGTTTTAAAGAAGAGAAACTGTGAAAGGTAAGTCAGATCATAAATTGACCGGTTCTAAACCCAAAGTGTGGAGGAAAACAATGCCAATGACTTCAAGACACACAATACAAAAGGAATTCAATGGTTCAAGGACTAACCCAAGAGGACCCATGAGAATATGGGTACCTAAGTCTGAAATTGTTGATGCTGCAGGTATGTCTAAAAGGACAAGAAAAGCAGAAGGCCTAGTACCTGGACAGTGGCTGCTCGCGACACCTGACAGGAGAAAATTCTATGTTCCTAATCCTTACCATGAAAGAAGGAGGAACTGTGGGATTTGGAGGAAACCAGACTAGCAAAATCATTGGTACTGGAACCATTGGTACTGGAAACCAGACTAGCAAAATCATTCAGTAGCATCCCCTGAAGTTCCTCATGAAGAAGTTTCTAAAGAAGCTCAAGATGGTTCTCAGCAAGCTAGTCAATCCAAACATTCTTTCAAATACAAGTCTTCACATCCTGAGGATCAAATCATTGGCAATAAAGATAGTCCCAGAAGAACTAGATCATATTTCAGACAAGAAGAGTCTGCCTTGGGATTATTATCTGTTATTGAACCAACCACTGTTGAAGAAGCACTTGGAGATGAAGGATGGATTCTGGCAATGCAAGATGAACTTAATCAATTCAAACGGAATGAAGTGTGGGATCTAGTAGCTAAGCCTAAACACAAGAACATTATTGAAACTAAACGGGTGTTTAGAAATAAGCTTAGTGAACACGGAGAAGTAATCAGAAACAAAGCCAGACTTGTTGCACAAGGCTACAGTCAACAAGAAGGCATTGATTACACTGAAACATTTGCTCCAGTTGCAAGATTGGAAGCAATCAGGTTACTTCTTTCCTATGCAGTCAATCACAACATAATCTTGTATCAAATGGATGTTAAGAGTGTTTTCTTAATGGTGTCATTTCTGAAGAAGTTTATGTCAAACAACCTCCTGGCTTTGAATACTTAAAACATCCAGAGCATGTTTATAAATTGAAGAAATCACTATATGGCTTGAAACAGCCTCCCAGAGCTTGGTAAGAAAGACTAAGTAATTTCTTAATTCAAAATGATTTTGAAAGAGGACAAGTTGACACTACACTATTCAGAAAAACTCTGAAGAAGGACATTCTTATAGTTCAAATCTATGTTAATGATATCATTTTTGGTTCAACTAATGGTTCACTTTGCAAAAAGTTTTCTAAGGTAATGCAGGATGAATTCGAAATGAGCATGATGGGAGAATTGAAGTTCTTTCTAGGAATTCAAATCAACCAATGAAAAGATGGAGTCTATGTTCATCAGTCCAAATACACTAAAGAGCTCCTGAAGAAGTTCAATCTTGAGGACTGCAAAGAAATGAACACTCCAATGCATCCAACCTGCACTCTGAGCAAAGAAGATCAAGGAACCAAAGTTGATCAGAAGCTGTATAGAGGTATGATAGGTTCTTTGTTATACCTAACTGCATTCAGACCAGATATTTCATTCAGCGGATGTCTGTGTGCAAGGTTTCAATCAGATCCTAGAGAGTCTAATTTAACAACTGTTAAAAGAATCTTTAGATATCTGAAATGAACTACTAATCTTGGACTTCTGTATAAGAAATCTTCTGATTATAAGCTAGTTGGATTCTGTGATGCTGACTATGCTGGAGACAGGATTGAAAGAAAATCAACCAGTGGCAATTGTCAATTTTTGGGAGAGAATCTTATATCCTGGGCTAGCAAGAGGCCAGCAACTATTGCTTTGTCTACAGAAGAAGCATAATACATCTCAGCTGCTAGTTGATGTACACAGCTACTCTGGATGAAACATCAGCTTGAGGATTATCAAATAACTGAAAACTGTATCCCAATTTATTGTGATAATACAGCTGCTACATGTTTATCTAAGAATCCAATTCTGCATTCAAGAGCAAAGCACATTGAGATTAAACATCATTTTATGAGGGACTATGTTCAAAAAGGAATTCTAGATATTCAATTCATTGATACTGATCATCAATGGGCTGATATATTTACTAAACCTTTGACTGTTGAAAGATTTGATTTTATAAAGAAAAATTTGAACATGTGTGCTTCTGAAAACATAATTCAGACTCTGAAAGATACTCAGAAGCTAATTGAGAATCAGACTCTCTCTTGGAGACTCTGATGAACATAAGCTTCTGAAGACACTCAGACTCTGTTAAGGAAACTTAGACTCTTAAGAAGCTCGTATTAGTGGAAGGATGACTGTTGAGTTCAGTAACATCTGCCCCACTACGGTGACAATTACTTTTTAAGTTCTCAGACGTGGCCTGTCTGTATTGGGTAAGAACTCAAAGGGCAATGATTTTATTACGTTAGATAAGTAACCCTCGCGTCTTCCCAACACTTTTACGGCTGCATGCTCACCAATCTTTATTGCTTTTGTTTGTTTGTCCCCTTCTCTTTTTCAAAACGGTTTTCCATTTTCATTATAAATAGCAATCACACACAACCCACTTCACTTTTCACACTTTAATTTTTGTTCTTTAAATCAAACCTAGAACCTTACAAATGGCAAGTGAACTCGTTCAATCTGGTGTGATCATCAAAACTGGAAAATCCTATGTGATTAAACCTAGAACAATGAATATCATCAAAGAGACTCTGGAAGTTCAAGTTGAATCTCCAGTTGATTTCGGATCCTTAATAAGGCATGGTATCGAAGTCTCTTCTCATTTCTTATCACAAGGAATGATGAGTTACTTTGGTATGTTGAATGGACCAACATATCAAGAGTTGGTTAGAGACCTCTGGGTGAGGGCAGAAGTTTTTGACAAAGACGACGCAACCCTAGAAGAAACTGCTGCAATCATGAACAACCCCTCCTTGGTTGGCAAGAACAGAAAGCAAATGGGTCTGAGACCGTACAAAGGTCTAGAGATAAGATCTGCCGTGATGGGGATTCCAATCCTTATCAATGAAGAAATAGTTGCCAGGGCATGCAGGGTAACAAATGAAGGAAAATTTCAGTGGAATGTAGATAAGAAGAGTGAATGGATGGGCATCTGCAACAAACTCTTATTTGAAGGAAGACCCTCAAATAAGTTGGCAGACATGCATCCTGAACATAGGATGCTTCTGAAGATCATTCTGGATAACATGCTTCAGAAAGGTGGAGGAACAGACACTCTGTCTGTGGATCATAAAGTGCTTCTGTACTTTTTCATTGAAAAGAAGGAAATCAACTTTCCAAGATACGTGATGCACCACATGTGCTGGGCCATCAGGGAAGGCCCAATCAAATCCAGAAGACAAGTTCCTTTTGGAAGATTGATTTCTGAGATTCTGTATCAAGGAGGCCTCTTGAAGGTCTTGACAAAATCTGGTGTTGTATCAGACGCTCAGCTTGGAACAGTAACAGGGAGAATCATCAATGGCAAGACTCTTCAATACATGAAGATTGTCAGGAAGTTCAACCCTTCTAATCTAGACATGAAGGAATCTTCTGTACAATCAGATCTGATGATGGACTTCCCCCTATTTCCAAAGAAGACAATCCTGAAGTCCTTGCAAGATTTGTAGTAGATTACTAAAATGATACTGGTAGAATAATCAACTATTCTGCCATTCCTGAGACTGCTGGAGGAGGACCTCTTAAGGTCAAAGGCAAAAGGACCAAGGAAGTCAATCTAGAGGAAGAGGAAGAGAAGCAAGAACCTCCTAAGAAGAAGAAAAAGTCCAAATCAACAGCTCTTCTAGGAGTGACTATTGGTGCCTCTGAAACCATAGCTCCTATGCCTCTGTCTGTCTCTCCTGCATCCAAGGAAATTAAGGAAAGGATAAAGAAATCCATAGATGAGAAGAAAACAAAGGACGAGAGGAAGGCAAAGGATGAGAAGAAAGCGAAGAAAGGTAAAGCTGACAGAGATCACAAGAAGCTGGTTGAAGAAATTGCTGAATTTCTTGATGCTGATTCTGATGAAGAAGAAAGTCAGGTCAAGAGAAAGAAGATAGAAGTTGTTCCTGTGGCTAAGGATGTAGCACGGAAGATAGGTACTTTTGTATCTATGATTGAAGATGATCATGCTGCTGGCAAGGCAATGACAGCAGAAGTTGTGACAGAAGGACTTAGAGATGAGATTGTGAAGGAAGCTGCTAAGTTGCTTGCAGAAGCTTTGAAACAGAAAGGTCATGTTTCCCCTGCAGAAGCTGATCAATCAGAAGCTACTCTGTCTGATGCTTCTGAATAACAAGCTTCTCCAGAAGCCGGCATTGGCACATCAGGTAACATTTCATTTGACTCACCTTTCTCTTCTACGAATCAAAAGTCACATGAAGGTGAGAAAAACACAAGAAGGGGGGTTGAATTGTGTTTACTTTTTCGAAACTCTTGAAGAGTAAGAATCTGTTTCTACAAAATCAGAGTCTGAATGGATTCAGAGTCTGATGGGAGACCAGATTCTGTTGCAGCAGAAAATAACAAGAGATAGAGAGAAAGAGAGAACACAAGCAATTATACAGGTTCCTCCCACAAACCGGAAGTAGTCCTGTCCCCCTTGCACTTCCAAGGAGAGTTTCACTAAAATGTAATTTCAATTACAAGTTGCTCAAACACACAGTAAGAGACTTCCAATTGCTCAAGCACGCAGGCAAGAGTCTTCCAATGCTCAAAGACACAACTAAGAGACTTCTTTGCTCAAGAACACAAGCAAGAGACTTCTGACACAATTTATAGAAAATTGAATAGAGTTGGAGACACTTGATAAACAATCAAATGTGAAGGTCAGAAAAACACAAGAAGGGGGGTTGAATTGTGTTAGCTTTTCGCAGCTCTTGAAGAGTGAGAATCTAATTCCTTAAAATCAGAATCTGAAGGAGATCAGAGTCTGATAGGAGATGAGGTTCTAATGCAGCGGAAATAATCAAGAGATAAAGAGAAGAGAGAACACAAGCAAATATACAGGTTCCTTCCACAAATCGGAAGTAGTCCTATCCCCCTTGTACTTCCAAGGAGAGTTCACTAAAATGTAATATCTATTACAAGTTGCTCAAACACACAGTAAGAGACTTCCAATGCTCAAGCACGCAGGCAAGAGACTTCCAATGCTCAAAGACACAACTAAGAGACTTCCAATGCTCAACGACGCAGCCAAGAAACTTCTTTGCTCAAGCACACAAGCAAGAGACTTCTGACACAATTTACAGAAAATTGAATAGAGTTGAAACACTTGACAAACAATCAAACGTATTTCTATTACAACAAAGACAGACTCTGTTTCAAACAAAGACAGACTCTATTTTTCTGTTTAACTTAGAAATTCTAGAATACTCAGTTTGTAAGAATGATATAAGTTGTTGATGTGTTTTTGTTAAGACTCAAGTGAATACGAAAGCAATGCAGCGTAGTTTTTCTAGTTGTAGAGTCCAACAATTCTTCAAGTCTTCTATCCTTTATATAGGCGAAGGAAAGAGACGTTGAGTCATCCAGCACACCAGGATGATTTCTGAAGCTTGATCAATAGCTGTTGATCTGTTGCTTGATATGGTAATAGTCCTTCAATTGCATAATTTAAATTTCATTCCCTTTGAAGATTAATACCGGTAGACACAGTTGCCAAACTGTACGAGGTAGTGGAGTAGTGGAAACAGAGTTCCTACAACGTACTCTGTACTGGCCTGCATTCTTTGTCGTTGTGCTTCCCACGCTCAAGTTGACTTTGAAGCCAGCCGTTACTCCAAATGAGAGTTTCTTTTGCATCGTAATGCTTGTAGAAATCCTTATTAGCAGATCTTCAGATTTCAGGCTTCAGACTCACTGTAGCACTTAGCTTCTGATGATCTTCAAACTCTCTTGGTTTTGAGATTCTGATAGTCTTCAGACTCTGATACAGTCTTCAGATTCTGATACAGTCTTCAGACACTCTTCGATACAGTCTTCAGACTCTCTTCGATACACAATCACAAGCAACAAGCTTCTCTGGATCTTTGCTCTTTAACATTGTTCAAACAGAATACTTTCTAAGATATAAATCTTGATTGATATCCTGCATACTTAAACAAATATTAGCAATATCCAATTGACAACTTTTAATACCTTGTTATCATCAAAACTCAAAACGTGGTATTGCTGAACACCTTTGTTCCAACAATCTCCCCCTTTTTGATGATGACAAACATCAATATTTAAAAGGTCAATTGTTGTTAATCTAATTAACAAGTTGACTTAAGGGGTCTGAGGTTTGTAAGCTCAGAGTCTGAGGTTTGTAAGCTTTGACTCCCCCTGAGTCTGATAGTTCTTAAGTTGAGGTTTGTAAGCTCCCCCTAAGTTCTATCCAAGTTAATTAAATTCATTTTCATAAGCAGTTGAATTCATTCTCAGAATGATAAAAGAATTAGAGAACAGATTTTAAGAACAAGAACAGGGGCTCAGAGTCTAACTAAGCACCTTTCGCAAATTTCCCTTTAACTTTTACATAGAGCTTGCAATATGTAGATAAAAAGAAATCACAAATCTCATACTTTTCCCTTCTCCCCCTTTTGTCATCAACAAAAAGGTTTAGAAACAAGTTCCTCCCCCTTTTTAAATGACTTTAGGTAAGGATAAAAACACATTTTAAGGAAAATGAGATTCAGAGGGAAAAACATAGAAGATTCAAAGCACAAGATATATTAGATGCAAATAAGATCAAATAATAACTTGTATAAATTTGAAAGTAAAAATAGTTGAGAAGACAGCAGACAAAAGTTACAAACAAAACATAAAGAATTTTAAACTAAGGTTGGTTTTGTTTGGCAAGATGATCCATCAATTTCTGGAGATCCTCATGCTGCTTCTTGACCATTTCTTCCAAAGCCTCAGTTCTTCTTAAGTGAGCTTCCCTTTCAAGTCTGGCTTCTTCTTGAACTCTGTATAGTCTTCTTTTCAAGGAGACAAAGACCATTGATTCTCTTGGATTATATTGATCTTCATCAAAGAATGGTTTATCTCTAATCCGCAGAATAGGAGCTTTCTCCTTGGTTATAGCTTTCTCAGATCTCTTGACTTCTTCCACATGCTTGGCAGTAATAAATGCTTGTTCCCTGGCAGCAGCCTTCTGAATTTTGGTGACAAACTCCAAAAATTCAGTCTTCAATGTAGAGAACTTGTCCTCGTAGCTTACATTGAGGATGGGCACAAACCTTTGCTCAATAATGTCTTTGAGCTTAGAGTTTGATGAAGCATATAACTCATCTATCCTATTTGAATCAAATAGGTCGTGAGGTTCAGAAGTTGAGGGTTGAGAGGCTCTTAAAGCTAGAAAAGTTTCAAAATTTGGTACAACTGTTATCGGATCACAAAGAGGTTTAGGAACTGTTCTAGACACAGGTTCTGTTCTGCATTCTGTTACAGGTTCTGATAGGATATCAGAAGCTTGTTCCAGAATTTCAGAAACTGGTTCTACAACAGGTTCTGAGGGTTCAACAGAAGCTAAGGTAAGAATTTCTGAAGGTTTAGGTACAGGGTCTGGTTTGGAAACAAATTCTATAGCTTTTGTTGATTTGGATTTTGCAGGGGTTTTTGGTAGTTCTCCTCCTAGATGTTTCTCAAGAGAATCTAGGGTGTCTGGAGAGTCTACACATATAGTCTCAGGTTGGGGGGATGGCTGTTTAGATTGAATGGTTACTTCAGGCTTTTCAGAGGATTGAATTGCCTGAAGTGGTTTGAGAAATGATGGTTGAGCAGGATGGTCAGCAGATAGGTTCATAGACACTGTGATTGTGTCCTGAATGACTCTGTCCATAGTTGAATCAACATATTCAACTATTTTAGGGTCCAATGGGTTATGGGATGATAGGGGTTTGATTGGTGAGGGGGATGAATTTCTAAGGGAGGGAAGAATTTGGCTCAAGGGTTTGTTATCTGATTCTGAATCAGATTCTGACTCTTGATTCATAGAGGAAGATGAGTTATATGCTACATTACCAGAGGTGCCTATACCAGCTTCTGGAGAAACATGATGATCAGACACAATAGCTTCTGATAACTCAGCTTCTGCAGTAGCTACCGGATTCTTTTGTTTTAGAGCAGAAGCAAGCAACTTAGCAGCTTCTTTGACAGTTTCCTCTTTTAGTTCTTCAGCAACCACTTCTGCTGCCATTGCCTTGCCAGCAACATGTTCATCCTCAATCATAGATACAGAAGTACCTATCTTCTGTGCTACATCCTTAGCCACAGGAACCACATCCACCTTTCTCTTCTTGATCTGACTTTCTTCACCATCAGAGTCAGTATCAAGGAATTCAGCAATTTCCTCAGCTAAATTGACATAATCTCTGTCACCCTTGCCTTTCTTCACTTTCTTCTCATCTTTCTTTGCCTTTTTCTCGTCTTTCTTAGCCTTCTTCTCATCCTTGGTTTCTTTTATCCTATCCTTGATTTCCTTGGATGCAGAAGATACTAATGAAGGCATAGGAGTTATGGTCTTAGGGGCACCAATAGTCACTCCTGGAAGAGCAGTAAATTTGATCTTCTTCTTGAGAGGCTCCTGCTTCTCTTCCTCTTCCTTGAGAACCACTTCCTTAGTCCTTTTCCCTTTGACCTTTAGAGGTCCTCCTCCAGCAGTCTCAGGAATGGCAGAATAGTTGATTATTCTACCAGTATCTTTGAAGTAATCCACCACAAATCTTGCAAGAACTTCAGGATTATCTTCTTTGGATATAGGAGGGAAGTCCATCATCAAGTCTGATTGCACATAAGATTCCCTCATATCTTGCTTAGAAGGATTGAATCTTCTGACAATCTTCATGTACTGAAGAGTTTTACCGTTGATGATTCTCCCAGTCACAATTCCAAGATGAATATCTGATACCACATCAGATTCTGATAAGACCTTCAAGAGGCCTCCTTGATACAGAATCTCAGAGATTAGCCTTCCAAAAGGAACTTGCCTTCTGGTTTCTGATTGGCTTTTCTTGATTGCCCAACACATGTGGTGCATCACATACCTTGGAAAGTTGATCTTTATTTTGTTAATCAGAAAATAAAGAAGAACTTTGTGATCAACAGACAGAGTGTCTGTTCCTCCTCCTTTCTGAAGCATACTGTCCAGTATGATCTTCAGAAGCACCCTATGCTCAGGATGCATATCAACCAGTTTATTTGAGGGTCTCCCTTCAAATAGAATTTTGTTGCAGATAACGGTCCAGTCACTCTTCTTCTGGACATTCCATTGAAATTTACATGCATTCTCCACTTGACAAGCCCTGGCAATCACCTCTTCAGTGATAAGGACTGAAATCCCCATTACAGCTGATCTTATTTCAAGACCCTTGTATGGTTTTAGACCCATTTCTTCTCTGTTTTTGCCAGCCAGCTTGGGGTTGTTCATAACTGCAGCTGTTTCTTCAATCGTAGCTTCATCCTTGTCGTAAACTTCTGACCTAACCCAAAAGTCTCTTACCAGCTCCTGATATGTTGGTCCATTCAACATACCAAAATAGTTCATCATTCCTTGTGCTAAGAAATGAGAAGAGACGTCAACTCCGTTACGATTAAGAGAACCAAAATCTACTGGAGATTCAACTTGAATTTCAAAAGTTTCTTTGATAATATTTATCGTTCTAGGTTTGATCACATAAGATTTTCCAGATTTGACTAGGACACCAGATTGGATGAGATCACTTGCCATTGAGAGGTTTCTAGGTTTTTGATTTGAGAACAAAAAGTTTTACTAAAGATTGAAAACAAGAAATTTGTTCAGAGACAAAATCAAAGAGTGAAAAGAGAAGTGAGTTGTGTGTGATATGTATTTATAGAAGAAAAGTTTGATAACTGTTTGGAAAGAGTAGGGGACAAACAAACACAAACAATAAATACATATAGCATGCAGCCGTAAAAGTATTGGGACAATGCAAAGGTAACTTGTTTAACGTAATGAAATCATTGCCCTTTGAGTTCTTACCCAATACAGACAGGCCACGTCTGAGAAACTATAAAGTAACTGTCACCGTAGTGGGGCAGGTGTTACTAAACTCAACAGTCATGCTTCCACTAATACGAGCTTCTGAGAGTCTAAAGATTCCTTACCAGAGTCTGAAGGTTTATCAGAAGCTTATATTTACCAGAGTCTCCAAAAGAGAGTCTGATTACCAAATAGCTTCTGAATATTTTTCAGAGTCTGAATTCTGTTTTCAGAGGCGCACATTACCCAGAGACATAACACATGTTCAAATTTTTCTTTATAAAATCAAATCTTTCAACAGATAAAAGTTTAGTAAATAGATCAGCCCATTGATGATCAGTATCAATGAATTGAATATCTAAAATTCCTTTTTGAACATAGTCTCTTATAAAATGATGTTTAATCTCAATGTGCTTTGCTCTTGAATGCAGAATTGGATTCTTAGATAAACATATAGCTGTCGTATTATCACAATAAATTGGGATACAGTTTTCAGTTATTTGATAATCCTCAAGCTGATGTTTTATCCAGAGTAGCTGTGTACAACAACTAGCAGCTGAGATGTATTCTGCTTCTGCTGTAGACAAAGCAATGGTTGCTTGCCTCTTGCTAGCCCAAGATATCAGATTCTCTCCCAAGAATTGACAATTGCCACTGGTAGATTTTCTTTCATTTCTGTCTCCAGCATAGTCAGCATCACAGAATCCAACTAGCTTGTAGTCAGAGGATTTCTTGTAAAGAAGTCCAAGATTGGTAGTTCCTTTCAGATATCTAAAGATTCTCTTAACAGCTGTTAAGTGAGACTCTCTGGGATCTGATTGAAACCTTGCACACAGACATAGACTGAATAAAATATCTGGTCTGGATGCAGTTAGGTATAACAAAGAACCAATCATACCTCTATACAGCTTCTGATCAACTTTGGTTCCTTGATCTTCTTTGCTCAGAGTGCAGGTTGGATGCATTGGAGTATTCATTTCTTTTCAATCCTCAAGATTGAACTTCTTCAGAAGCTCTTTCGTGTATTTGGACTGATGAACATAAACTCCATCTTTGCATTGGTTGATTTGAATTCCAAGAAAGAACTTCAATTCTCCCATCATGCTCATTTCAAACTCATCCTGCATTACTTTGGAAAACTCTTTGCAAAGTGAACTATTTGTAGAACCAAAAATGATATCATCAACATAAATCTGAACTATAAGAATGTCTTTCTTCAGAGTCTTTCCGAATAATGTAGTGTCAACTTGCCCTCGTTCAAAGTTATTTTGAATTAAGAAATTACTTAGTCTTTCATACCAAGCTTTGGGAGCTTGTTTCAAGTCATAGAGTGATTTCTTTAATTTATAAACATGCTATGGATGTTTTAAATCTTCAAAGCCAGGAGGTTGTTTGACATACACTTCTTCAGAAATGACACCATTAAGAAATGCACTCTTAACGTCCATTTGATACAGGGTTATGTTGTGATTAACTGCATAGGAAAGAAGTAACCTGATTGCTTCCAATCTTGCAACTGGAGCAAAAGTTTCTGTGTAATCAATGCCTTCTTGTTGACTGTAGCCTTGCGCAACAAGTCAGGCCTTGTTTCTGATTACTTCTCCTTGTTCACTAAGCTTATTTCTGAACACCCACTTGGTTCCAGTGATGTTCTTGTGATCAGGCTTAGCTACTAGATCCCATACTTCATTCCTTTTGAATTGATTCAGTTCTTCTTGCATTGCCAGAATCCATCCTTCATCTCTAAGTGTTTCTTCAATAGAGGTTGGTTCAATAACAGATAGTAATCCCAGAGCAGACTCTTCTTGTCTGAAATGCGATCTTGTTCTTCTGGGACTTTCTTTATTGCCAATAATTTGATCCTCTGGATGCGAAGACTTGTATTTGAAAGATTGTTTGGATTGACTAGCTTGCAGAGAACCATCTTGAGCTTCTTCAGAAACTTCTTCATTAGGAACTTCAGAGCATGCTTCAGCTTCTGAAGTATCTTCAGATTCTGGAATCTGATCAGATTCTGAGTTGTCATCAGAATCTTGAGATCCTGCACAACTTTCATCTTGCTCTGGAGTTTCACTTCCAGGTACTTTGTCATCGTATCTGACATGCATAGATTCTTCAACACATTGTGTTTCTGAATTATACAGTCTGTATGCCTTAGAGCGTTCAGAGTAACCTAAAAAGATTCCCTTTTGAGCTTTGGCATCAAATTTCTTTAGATAGACTTTATTGTTCAGGACATAACAAGTACATCTGAACTGATGAAAATAAGATATGTTAGGTTTCCTTCCTTTAAAGAGTTCATAAGCTGTTTTGTTCAACAGAGGTCTAATATAGATTCTGTTCTGAACATAACAAGCTGTGTTTACAGCTTCTGCCCAAAAATGCTTAGCCAGATTGTTCTCATGGATCATGGTTCTAGCCATTTCTTGTAAGGTTCTGTTCTTTCTCTCTACAACTCCATTTTGTTGTGGAGTTCTAGGTGCAGAGAATTCATGAATAATTCCATGTTTTTCACAGAATATCTCAAACGGCTCATTTTCAAGTTGCAACTTGCTAAGCTTAGAGATTAATCTCCAGTTAGCATGTCTCAACCGTCTATGCCACAGCCACTTCTTATCACCCATTGACAAAAGGCACACTACCTTCTGATCAGTCAGTTCAGAGAATTTTATCTTGTAGACATTGTTTCTTCTTTTTCCCTTGAAGACTATGGACTGATCATCCTTGTTAACCACAGTGCAGTTGTTCTTATTAAACAATACATCATAACCACTGTCGCATAATTGACTTATGCTTAGTAGGTTATGTCTAAGTCCATCAACGAACCACACATTACTGATTGAGATAAGAGAGTTACCAATGGTTCCAGTACCAATGATTTTGCCAGTCTGGTTTCTTCCAAATCCCACAGTTCCTCCCTCTTTCATGGTTAGGGTTAGGAACATAGACTTTTCTCCCGTCATATGACGTGAGCAATCACTATCCAGGTACCAAGCCTTCTGCTTTTCTAGTCCTTTTAGACTTACCTGCAGCATTAATAATTTCAGACTTAGGTACCCATATTCTCATGGGTCCTCTTGGGTTAGTCTTTGAACCATTGAACTCCTTTCGTAAGTTGCGTCTTGAAGTCATTGGTAGTGTTTTCTCCCATACCTTGGGTTTGGAACCGTTTGGTTTAGGTTTCAACTTGCCTTTCACAGTTTCTCTTCTTTGAAACTTAGGCTTTTGTTTTTCAGACTCTGGCTTTTTCAGAGTCTGTTTATCAGACTTTGAATGTTTTAGAGTCTGAATCATTGAAGCTTTAGGTTCAAAGTTTCAGAACTTTTAACTTTACATTCTGAGATTTTGACTTAGTCAGAACCTTAAAACTTTTTTTGTAGGTTCTGAGTGAGTCACTGTGTTGACTTCATCAGACTCACTTACAAAGTGATTTTTCAACGCTTCTCTGGCTCCATCAGGACCAGGTTTCAGAGTCACTTCATTTGAGCTTCCTCCAATGAATCCAAGACCCTGTCCTCTGTTCTGATACGTGCTATAGATCATGGAAGCAACTCTTGATCTGTCAATTCTAGTAGCAATAAATTCTTGCAAAGCAACATCTTGCTCACTCAAGTATTTACAGCTACACTTCTTGATCAATAAAGTGTCATTTTCTTCTTTTAAACTCTCTAACTCCAACAGAGTTGAATTATGTCTTTTTGACAGCTTATCAAGCTGTTGTTTGACTTTCTTCAACTCAGTGGTTTTAGCTTTAAAATGACCAAGAAGTTCTTAGACAGAATCAACTAATTCAGATCTTGTGAGTTCAGAATATACCTCTGTTTCACTTTCAGAGTCTGCATCTGATCCTGCCTTAGGTGTTTCTTTAACAGATTCGGTTGTAGCCATTAGTCCAACAGCTACATTGGCTTCACCATCGGCATCATCATCCTCAGACCCTGACTCATTATCAAGATCTTCCCAGGTGGCAATCAGACTTTTCTTGATCTGCTTCTTAAACTTGCTTGACTTGAAGGTTGGCCTTTTTGACTTTGATTTCTCCTTCTGCAGCTCTGGACAGTCAGCAATAAAATGTCCAGTTTTCTTGCAGTTGAAGCAACCTTTCTGTTCCTCCTTTTTGAAACCCTTCCCACTGCTTTTGCTTAGAAATCTCTTGTTCTTCTTAGCAAGGTACTGCATTCTGCTTGAAAGCATAGCCATTTCTTTTGCAAATCAGGATCTTCCTCTGAGCTTTCAGAAGCTGAAGATTCATTTTCAGACTCTTCAACCTTGAGAGCCTTTGAGGACCTTCCTTTTGATTTTAAAGCAATGGTTTTGGTCTTTCTTGCAGACTCATGTTCATTGAGACTTAACTCATGAACCTTGAGAGAGCTTACAAGATCTTCAACACTTAAAGTGTTTAAATCTTTAGCCTCCTCAATTGCAGTGACCTTTGGTCTCCATCTAGAGGGTAAGCTCCTTAAAATCTTGCTAACATGATCAGAAGCTATATAACTCTTCTTTAGTATCTGAAGACCAGATACTAGAGTTTGAAATCTTGAGTACATCTGCTTAATATTTTCATCCTCTTTCATCTTGAATAGTTCATACTGATGAACTAATAGAAGAGCTTTAGCTTCCCTGACCTTTTTGCTTCCTTCATAGTTAGCACAAAGAGAAGCAAACATGGCTCTCGCAGTAGATTTGTCACTCATCTTCATGTATTTCGTTTTAGGAATAACAGTGACTAGAGCCCCTCTGATGATATGATGTTTCTTGTAGATTTTCTTTTGAGCAGCTGTGTGAAGTTTACGGTCAATGGCAGCACCGTCGTCATCAAGTCGTAGATCACCAACACCATCTTCAAGTATGTCCCAGAGTTCTTCATCAAGACCCATGACATAACTGTAGAAGTTGGTTTTCCACCAAGAAAATTCTTCAGGATCACCATTGAACTTAGGAATTTTTCCATAATCAGCCTTTTTACTGCTGTTATTGGATCCATAGTGATATGGTATAGCCGCACCAGAAGAAGCACCAGAAGAAGACGGTTCACTGGAAGACATGTTTTTCTCTGGATCTTTTCTGTCAAACGGTTAAGTGCTATGACAACAGAGCCGGAGCTCTGATACCAACTGAAGGTGAGAAAAACACAAGAAGGGGGGGTTGAATTGTGATAGCTTTTCGCAGCTCTTGAAGAGTGAGAATCTAATTCCTTAAAATCAGAGTCTGAAGGAGATCAGAGTCTGATAGGAGATTAGGTTCTGATGCAGCGGAAATAATCAAGAGATAGAGAGAAGAGAGAACACAAGCAATTATACAGGTTCCTTCCACAAACCGGAAGTAGTCCTGTCCCCCTTGTATTTCCAAGGAGAGTTCACTAAAAACTAATATCTATTACAAGTTGCTCAAACACACATTAAGAGACTTCCAATGCTCAAGCACGCAGGCAAGAGACTTCCAATGCTCAAAGACACAACTAAGAGACTTCCAATGCTCAAGGACGCAACCAAGAGACTACTTTGCTCAAACACACAAGCAAGAGACTTCTGACACAATTTACAGAAAATTGAATAGAGTTGAAACACTTGACAAATAATCAAACGTGTTTCTATTACAACAAAGACAGACTCTGTTTCAAACAAAGACAAACTCTGTTTTTCTGTTTAACTTAGAAATTCTAGAATACTCAGTTTGTAAAAATGATCTAAGTTGTTGATGTGTTTTTGTTAAGACTCAGTTGAATACGAAAGCAATGCAGCGTAGTTTTTCTAGTTGTAGAGTCCAACAATTCTTCAAGTCTTCTATCCTTTATATAGGCGAAGGAAAGAGACGTTGAGTCATCCAGCACATCAGGATGATTTCTGAAGCTTGATCAATAGCTGTTGATCTGTTGCTTGATATGGTAATAGTCCTTCAATTGCATAATTTAAATTTAATTCCCTTTGAAGATTAATACCGGTAGACACAGTTGCCAAACTGTACGAGGTAGTGGAGTAGTGGAAACAGAGTTCGTACAACGTACTCTGTACTGGCCTGCATTCTTTGTCGTTGTGCTTCCCATGCTCAAGTTGACTTTGAAGCTAGCCGTTACTCCAAATGAGAGTTTCTTTTGCATCGTAATGCTTGTAGAAATCCTTATTAGCAGATCTTCAGATTTCAGGCTTCAGACTCACTGTAGCACTTAGCTTCTGATGATCTTCAGACTCTCTTGGTTTTGAGATTCTGATAGTCTTCAGACTCTGATACAGTCTTCAGATTCTGATACAATCTTCAGACTCTCTTCGATATACAGTCTTCAGACTCTCTTCGATACAGAATCACAAGCAACAAGCTTCTCTGGATCTTTGCTCTTTAACATTGTTCAAACAGAATACTTTCTAAGATATAAATCTCTATTGATATCCTGCATACTTAAACAAATATTAGCAATATCCAATTGACAACTTTTAATACCTTGTTATCATAAAAACTCAAAACGTGGTATTGCTGAACACTTTTGTTCCAACAAAATGTGTTCCAATAACTTAAACAAAGACAATCTCTGCTTTTCTGATAAACTTATAGATTCTAGAATACACAGTTTGTAAGAATAATCTAAGTTGTTGATGTGTTTCTAGTTTGACTCAGTGAGAATACAATAGCTTAATAGCGTAGTTTTTCAGTTGTAGAGTCCAACATATTCTTCAAGTCTTCTATTCTTTATATAGGCATTGGAAAGAGACGTTGAGACAATCCAATACATCAAGAGAATTCTAGAAGCTTGATAAATAGTTGTTGATTTGTTGCTTGATATGGTAATAGTCCTTCAAATGCATATTTTGAATTCCATTCCTTTTGAAGCTTAATACCGGTAGACACAGTTGCCAAACTGTACGAGGTAGTGGAGTAGTGGAAACAGAGTTCTTACACACGTACTTTGTACTATTCTGCATTCTTTGTCGTTGAGCATCCCACGCTCAAGTTGACTTTGAAGCTAGCTGTTACTCCAATTGAGTGTTTCTTATGCATCGTAATGCCTTTAGAAATCCTTCTAAGCAGTTTTACAGATTGTAGGCTTCAGACTCACTGTAGCACTTCAGCTTCTGATGATCTTCAGACTCTATTGGTCTTCAGGTTCTGATAGTCTTCAGACTCTTTTGAACTTTTAGGTTCTAATCATCTTCAGACTTATATGAACTTCGGATTCTTTTATTCTTCAAGACTTCTTGACACAGCTTCTGATGATTCTTCAGACTCTCCAGATCTTCAGAATCACAAGCAACAAGCTTCTCTTGGTCTTGCTCTCAAAATGTTCAAACAGAATACTTTCTAGGATTATAATCTTGATTAATATTCTGCATACTTAAACAAATATTAGCATATCCAATTGACAAGTTTTAATACCTTGTTATCATCAAAACTCAAAACGTGGTATTGCTGAACACCCTTGTTCCAACAATCTCCCCCTTTTTGATGATGACAAACATCAGTATTTAAAAGGTCAATTGTTGTTAATCTAATTAACAGGTTGACTTAAAGGTTCTGAGGTTTGTAAGCTCTGACTCCCCCTGAGTTTGATAGTCCTTAAGTTGAGGTTTGTAAGCTCCCCCTAAGTTCTATCCAAGTTAATTAAATTCATGTTTAGCATAAGTAGCTGAATCAAATCTCAGAATAATAAACGAATATGAGAGAAGATTTTTTTTAAATTAAATTGAAGAATTTAATTTAATGGAGCTCAGAATCTAACGAAGTACCTTTCGCAAACTTCCCTTTAACTTTACATACTCACTGGTCTTTCTTCCCCTTTTGTCATCAACAAAAAGGTTTCAAAACAAGTTTCTCCCCCTTTAGCTTTATGACTTCAAGTGAGGAAAAAAAAAATTAAAAAAAATGAGAAAAGAAAATTCAGAGCATAAACAAATTAGAGTCTGAAACAGGACAGATTCTAAGTAGAATTCGGTAGTTAGACTTCAGATGCACTAAGATAAATAAAGCAAGATATATCAGAAGCACATATAGTTGAAGTAAAACATTGAATAATCATGAAGTCAAAGTTCAGAAGATAATAGAAATCAGCAAATAAGAGTACAAGCAAAGCAAAACAGATTAAACATTAGGTGTGCAACTAAGGTTGGTTTTGTTTGGCAATGTGATCCATCAATTTCTGGAGATCCTCTTGTTGTTTCTTGACAATTTCTTCGAGAGCTTCTGTTCTTTTGAGATGAGCTTCTCTTTCAAGTGTAGCTTCTTCTTGAACTTTGTGAAGGTTCTTCTCCAGCGAATCATAAACCACTGTTTCCCTTGGATTGTATTGATCAGCATCAAAGAATGGTTTATATTCCAACTACAGAATAGGAGCCTTCTTTTTAGCCTTTGTTGTCTCAGCTTTCTTAATTTCTTCTAAATGTTTGGCAAGAACAACAACTTGTTCTTTTACAGCAGCCTTCTAAATTTTGGTGACAAAATCCACAAATTCATTCTTCAGAGTAGAAAATTTATCCTCATAGCTTACATTGAGGATTGGCACAAATCTTTGCTCAATAATATCCTTGAGCTTTGAGTTGGACACTCCATAAAACTCATCTATTCTCAACGAATCAAAGAGGTTGTGAGGAATAAGAGTTTGATTTGGCTCAGATGAAGTTGAAGGTTCAGAAGTTACAATAGCTTGTGAGGTTTCAAGGCCAATTACCACAATTTGGTTTAGGGGTTCAGTAACTGTTTCAGACACAGGCTCTGCTATGCATTATGTTACAGGTTCTGGGTCAGGTGTGACATTAGAAACTTGTTCCAGAGTCTCAGGAATGGCAGAATAGTTGATTATTCTACCAGTTTCATTGTAGTAGTCTACTACAAATCTTGCAAGGACTTCAGGTTTGTCTTCTTTGGAAATAGGGGGAAAGTCCATCATCAGATTTGTTTGTACAGAAGATTCCTTCATATCTAGATTAGAAGGGTTTAACACCAGATTGAAGAGTCCATCATCAGATCTGACAATCTTCATGTATTGAAGAGTCTTTCCATTGATGAATCTCTCTGTTACTGTTCCAAGCTGAGCGTCTGATACAACACCAGATTCTGTCAAGACCTTCAAGAGGCCTCCTTGATACATAATCTCAGAAATCAATCTTCCAAAAGGAACTTGTCTCCTGGATTTGATTTGGCCTTCCTTGATGGCCCAGCACATGTGATTCATCACATATCTTGGAAAATTGATTTTCTTCTTTTTAATCAAAAAGTACAGAAGCACTTTATGATCTAGAGACAAAGTGTCTGTTCCTCCACCTTTCTGAAGCATACTGTCCAGAATGATCTTCAGAAGCATCCTATGTTTAGGATGCATGTCTACCAACTTATTTGAGGGTCTTCCTTCAAATAAGAGTTTGTTGCAGATGCCCATCCATTCACTCTTCTTGTCCACATTCCATTGAAATTTTCCTTTATTTGTTACCCTGCATGCCCAGGAAACTATTTCTTCATTGATAAGGATTGGAATCCCCATCACAGCAGACCTTATCTCTAGACCTTTGTACGGTCTTAGACCCATTTGCTTTCTATTTTTGCCAACCAAGGAGGGGCTGTTCATGATTTCAGCATTTTCTTCTATGGTTGCGTCGTCCTTGTCAAAAACTTCTGCCCTTACCCAGAGGTCTCTCGCCAACTCTTGATATGTTGGTCCATTCAACATACCAAAGTAACTCATCATTCCTTGTGATAAGAAATGAGAAGAGACGTCGATACCATGCCTTATCAGGGATCCGAAATCAACTCGAGATTCAACTTGAACTTCCAGAGTCTCTTTGATGATATTCATAGTTCTGGGTTTAATCACATAGGATTTTCCAGTTTTGATGATCACACCAGATTGAACGAGATCACTTGCCATTTGTAAGGTTCTAGGTTTGATTTAGAGAACAAAAAAATTTCAGAGACTGAAAACGAATAAGATGTTCAGAGAAAAAATGGAAGTGTAAAAACTGAAGTGGGTTGTGTGTGATTGCTATTTATAGTGAAAAATGGAAAACCGTTTGGAAAAGAGAAGGGGACAAACAAACATAAGCAATAAAGATTGGTGAGCATGCAGCCGTAAAAGTGTTGGGAAGACGCGAGGGTAACTTGTTAAACGTAATAAAATCATTGCCCTTTGAGTTCTTACCCAATACAGACAGGCCACGTCTGAGAACTAAAAAAGTAACTGTCACCGTAGTGGGGCAGGTGTTACTGAACTCAACAGTCATCCTTCATTTAATACGAGCTTCTTGAGAGTCTAAGTTTCCTTAACAGAGTCTGAGTGTCTTCAGAAGCTTATGTTCATCAGAGTCTCCAAAAGAGAGTCTGATTCTTTATTAGCTTCTGAGTATCTTTCAGAGTCTGAATTCTGTTTTCAGAAGCGCACATTAACCAGAGACATAACACATGTTCAAATTTTTCTCTATAAAATCAAATCTTTCAACAGTCAAAGGTTTAGTAAATATATCAGCCCATTGATGATCAGTATCAATGAATTGAATATCTAGAATTCCTTTTTGAAAATAGTCTCTTATAAAATGATGTTTAATCTCAATGTGCTTTGCTCTTGAATGCAAAATTGGATTCTTAGATACACATATATCAGCTGTATTATCACAATAAATTGGGATACAATTTTGAGTTATTTGATAATCCTCAAGCTGATGTTTCATCCAGAGTAGCTGTGTACAACAACTAGCAGCTGAGATGTATTTTGCTTCTGCTGTAGACAAAGCAATAGTTTCTTGCCTCCAGATTCTCTCCCAAAAATTGACAATTGCCACTGGTTGATTTTCTTTCAATCCTGTCTCCAGCATAGTCAGCGTCACAGAATCCAACTAGCTTATAATCAGAAGATTTCTTATACAAAAGTCCAAGATTAATAGTTCCTTTCAGATATCTAAAGATTCTTTTAACATCTGTTAAATGAGACTCTCTAGGATCTGATGGAAACCTGGCACACAGACATACGCTGAATAAAATATCTGGTCTGGATGCAGTTAGGTATAACAAAGAACCTATTATACCTCTATACAGCTTCTGATCAACTTTGGTTCCTTGATCTTCTTTGCTCAGAGTGTAGGTTGGATGCATTGGAGTGTTCATCTCTTTGCAGTCCTCAAGATTGAACTTCTTCAGGAGCTCTTTAGTGTATTTGGACTGATGAACATAGACTCCATCTTTCCATTGGTTGATTTGAAATCCTAGAAAGAACTTCAATTCTCCCATCATGCTCATTTCGAATTTATCCTGCATTACCTTAGAAAACTTTTTGCAAAGTGAACCATTAGTTGAACCAAAAATGATATCATCAACATAGATTTGAACTATAAGAATGTCCTTCTTCAGATTTTTTCTTAATATTGTAGTGTCAACTTGTCCTCTTTCAAAATCATTTTGAATTAGGAAATTACTTAGTCTTTCATACAAAGCTCTGGGAGCCTGTTTCAAGCCATATAGTGATTTCTTCAATTTATAAACATGCTCTGGATGTTTTAAATCTTCAAAGCCAGGAGGTTGTTTGACATAGACTTCTTCAGAAATGACACCATTAAGAAAAGAACTCTTAACATCCATTTGATACAAGATTATGTTGTGATTGACTGCATAGGAAAGAAGTAACCTGATTGCTTCCAATCTTGCAACTGGAGCAAATGTTTCAGTGTAATCAATGCCTTCTTGTTGACTGTAGCCTTGTGCAACAAGTCTGGCTTTGTTTCTGATTACTTCTCCTTGTTCACTAAGCTTATTTCTAAACACCCATTTAGTTCCAACAATGTTCTTGTGTTCAGGCTTAGCTACTAGATCCCACACTTCATTTCGTTTGAATTGATTAAGTTCATCTTGCATTGCCAGAATCCATCCTTCATCTCCAAGTGCTTCTTCAATAGTGGTTGGTTCAATAACAGATAATAATCCAAAGGCAGACTCTTCTTGTCTGAAATATGATCTTGTTCTTTTGGGACTATCTTTATTGCCAATTATTTGATCCTCAGTATGTGAAGACTTGTATTTGAACGAATAACTGGATTGACTAACTTGCTGAGAACCATCTTGAGCTTTTTCAGAAACTTCTTCATTAGGAACTTTAGGGGATGCTCCAACTTCTAAAGTATCTTCAGATTCTGGAATCTGATCAGATTCTGAGTTGATATCAGAATCTTGAGATCCTGCACAGCTTTCATCTTGCTGTGGAGTTTCACTTCCAGGCAGTTTGTCATCAAATTTGACATGCATAGATTCTTCAACACATTGTGTTTCTGAATTATACAGTCTTTATGCCTTAGATCGTTCAGAGTAACCTAAAAAGATTCCCTTATGAGCTTTGGCATCAAATTTCTTTAGATAGAATTTATTGTTCAGGATATAACATGTACATCCAAACTGATGAAAATAAGATATGTTAGGTTTCCTTCCTTTAAAGAGTTCATATGCTGTTTTGTTCAACAGAGGTCTGATATAGATCCTGTTCTGAACATAACATGCTGTATTTACTGCTTCTGCCCAAAAATGTTTAGCCAGACTGTTCTCATGGATCATGGTTCTAGCCATTTCTTGTAAGGTTCTGTTCTTTCTCTCTACAACTCCATTTTGTTGTGGAGTTCTAGGTGCAGAGAATTCATGAATAATTTCATGTTTTTCACAGAAAAGCTCAAAAGGCTCATTTTCAAATTCTCCTCCATGATCACTTCTGACTTTCAAAATTTTCAATTCTTTTTCAGATTGAACTTGGATGCAGAATTTGCTAAACACAGAATATGAGTCATCTTTAGTTTTCAGAAACTTAACCCAACTCCATCTGGTGTAATCATCAACAATGACTAGTCCATACTTACTTCCATATTAGGATGTAGTGCTAACTAGTCCAAATAAGTCAATGTGAATTAACTCCAAGGGTCTGGAGGTAGAAACAATTTCTTTAGGTTTAAAAGAACTCTTAACAATTTTCCCTTTTTGACATGCTCCACAAAGAGCATCTGAATGATAGTTAATGTTTGGTAAGCCTTTGACTAGTTGCAACTTGCTAAGCTTAGAGATTAACCTCCAGTTTGCATGTCCCAACCGTCTATGCCACAGCCATTTCTTATCACCCATTGACAAAAGGCAAACTACCTTCTGATCAGTCAGTTCAGAGAACTTTATTTTGTAGACATTGTTTCTTCTCTTTCCCTTGAAGACTATGGATTGATCATCCTTGTTAACTACAATGCAGTTGTTCTTATTAAACAAAAAATCATAACCACTGTCACACAATTGACTTATGCTCAGTATGAAGGTGAGAAAAACACAAGAAGGGGGGGTTGAATTGTGTTAGCTTTTCGCAGCTCTTGAAGAGTGAGAATCTAATTCCTTAGTATCAGAATCTGAAAGAGATCAGAGTCTGATGGGAGATTAGGTTCTGATGCAGCGGAAATAATCAAGAGAAAGAGAGAAGAGAGAACACAAGCAATTATACAGGTTCCTTCCACAAACCGGAAGTAGTCCTGTCCCCCTTGCACTTCCAACGAGAGTTCCACTAAAATGTAATATCTATTACAAGTTGCTCAAACACACAGTAAGAGACTTCCAATGCTCAAGCACGCAGGCAATAGACTTCCAATGCTCAAGCACGCAGGCAAGAGACTTCCAATCCTCAAAGACACAACTAAGAGACTTCTTTGCTCAAGGACGAAGCCAAGAGTCTTCTTTGCTCAAGCACACAAGCAAGAGACTTCTGACACAATTTACAGAAAATTGAATAGAGTTGAAACACTTGAGAAACAATCAAACGTGTTTCAATTACAACAAAGACAGACTCTGTTTCAAACAAAGTCAGACTCTGTTTTTCTGCTTAACTTACAAATTCTAGAATACTCAGTTTGTAAGAATAATCTAAGTTGTTGATGTGTTTTTGTTAAGACTCAGTTGAATACGATAACAATGTAGTGTAGTTTTTCAGTTGTAGAGTCCAACATATTCTTCAAGTCTTCTATCCTTTATATAGGCGTTGGAAAGAGACGTTGAGACAATCCAGCACATCAAGAGAGTTATGGAAGCTTGATCAATAGTTGTTGATCTGTTGCTTGATATGGTAATAGTCCTTCAAATGCATATTTTGAATTCCATTCCTTTTGAAGCTTAATATCGGTAGACACAGTTGCCAAACTATACGAGGTAGTTGAATAATGTAAACAGAGTTCGTACACATATACTCTGTACTATTCTGCATTCTTTGTCGTTGAGCATCTCACGCTCAAGTTGACTTTGAAGCTAGCCGTTATTCCAATTGAGTGTTTCTTATGCATCGTAATGCCTTTAGAAATCCTTCTAAGCAGATTTACAGATTGTAGGCTTCAGACTCACTGTAGCACTTCAGCTTTTGATGATCTTCAGACTCTCTTGGTCTTCAGGTTCTGATAGTCTTCAAACTCTCGTGAATTTTTAGATTCTGATCATCTTCAGACTTATATGAACTTCAGATTCTTTTAGTCTTCAGGAATTCTTGACACAGTTTCTGATGATTCTTCAGACTCTTCAGATCTTCAGAATCACAAGCAATAAGCTTCTCTTGGTCTTGCTCTCAATTTGTTCAAACATAATACTTTCTAAGATGAAAATCTTGATTAATATCCTGCATACTTAAACAAATATTAGCACATCCAATTGACAATTTTTAATACCTTGTTATCATCAAAACTCAAAACGTGGTATTGCTGAACACCCTTGTTCCAACATCATCACCTTCATCTGAAACTAAATCAGATAACATACCCCTGATGAAAGTCCTTCCATCCCTTCGAAATAAAACCCCCTCTCCAATCAAACCAATCTCTTCATTTGATCCTCTTGACCTAAGAATAGGTGAATACGTTGATTCAACTATTGACAGGGTTATTCAAGACACCATCACAGTGTCTCTAAACTTACCCTTTGACCATCCTGCTCAACCATCATTTCTTAAACCACTTCAGGCAATTCAGCCTTCTGAAGAACCTGAAGAACCCATTCAATCTGCTCAACCATCTCCTTAACATGAAACAATCTTTGTAGACTCTCCAGACACCCTAGATTCTCTTGAAAGACACCTAGGAGGAGAACTACCAAAGACCCCTGTAAAATCCAAAACAACCAACACTGCAGAATCTATTTCAAAACCAGACTTTGTACCTCAACCTGAACCAGAAATTCAAACCTGAAGGACTATTACCATATCAAGCAACAGATCAACAGCCATTGATCAAGCTTCCAGAATTCTCTTGATGTGCTGGATTGTCTCAACGTCTCTTTCCAACGCCTATATAAAGGATAGAAGACTTGAAGAATATGTTGGACTCTACAACTGAAAAACTATGTTGTCAAGCTATTGTATTCTAACTGAGTCAAACCAGAAACACATCAACAACTTAGATTATTCTTACAAACTGTGTATTCTAGAATCTCTAAGTTTATCAGAAAAACAGAGTCTGTCTTTGTTTAAGTTATTGGAACACATTTAATTGTTTATCAAGTGTCTCCAACTCTATTCAATTTTTTGTAAATTGTGTCAGAAGTCTCTTGCTTGCGTGCTTGAGCAAAGAAGTTTCTTAGTTGTGTCTTTGAGCATTGGAAGACTCTTGCCTGCGTGCTTGAGCAATTGGAAGTCTCTTACTGTGTGTTTGAGCAACTTGTAATTGATATTACATTTTAGTGAAACTCTCCTTGGAAGTGCAAGGGGGACAGGACTACTTCCGGTTTGTGGAAGGAACCTGTATAATTGCTTGTGTTCTCTCTTTCTCTCTATCTCTTGTTATTTTCCGCTGCAACAGAATCTGGTCTTCCATCAGACTCTGAATCCATTCAAACTCTGATCTTGGAGAAACAGATTCTTACTCTTCAAGAGTTTCGAAAATGAAAACACAAATCAACCCACCCCCCTTCTTGTGTTTTTCTCACCTTCAAATGGTTGTGAGCATTTGACCCATGACTTAGAGTAAATAGGGTTAGAAACTTTGTGATAACACAACACAAGAGAATAGAGGTAAGAGGCTAGAGAGAAGAACAAGAGAAGAGGGTTGGAGGCTAAAAGGGGATTGATCCTAGGAGCTAAAGTGAAGCTTTGGTTAGGAATTCTTGGTGTTAGAGGTAAGAGGGATAGTTTTCACACATAATTCTTCAACTTTTCATTTCTACCAATTTTCATGATTTGATTCTATAAATTCGTGCTTAGATGTTGATGATATGTTGTGAGCATGAATTACATGATAAATGTGTAGTTGTTGTTGAATTAACATGTCAAAATGTATGAATATGAATATTTTGAGTTTAGGTGAAAAATTGATGAGAAATGAAGCTGTGATGATGAATTATGTATGGATTCATGTTTAATTGATATCATGAATGATTTGTGAGCTAGTGGTAGTTGATTTGTTGAACTGGAATCACTGTTTGTGAATTGAAGATGAAATTTGTGATTGTTGTTGGTGTTTTGAAAAAATTATGAAATTTGATGAAATGAGTTAGATTGTTGTTTATGATGCATGTTTTGAGTTCCTTTAGGTGTTTTATAATGATTATGACCTATAAGCACTTTCTGGAACACGCTTTTGGGATTTGGGGTTTAAAATTAGGTTTTGAGTGAAGAAGGGTTAAGAACCCGTGAGCATTTGGTCTGCCCAGATGATTGTTCGCTCAAGCGAACCCCTGTTCTCTCCAGAGAACATTCATATAAACTACCCAGATCTTTGGAATGCTAGCTCGCTTGAGCGAGCTCCAAGCAAGCGAGGCATTGCTCTCGGCGAGCTGGTCGCTTAAGCGAACCAGACTTCGCTTAAGCGAACCATGCCATGTTCAACCCCATTTGATTTTTTGATTTGTGTACCTTGGGATCTAACCAAGCATTCCATAATGCTCCTTTCAACTCATATGAACACTGTTTACATACTTAATCTCACTGGAACTTCCCCATGATCGAATTGAATTGAATTTTGTGAAATCGAACTTGATTTTGAATAATGTTCAAGAACATGAATTTTTCCGAAATGGATCTTTTTCAAAGAAACAAAGTGGGATTAGGCTTGTACCTTGTTTATATACATTCTAAAAATGATCAACTGGTTCCATTGGTTTATGTCTTATTTTGTCTTGAAAACTTGGAATTTTTGGAAAAGTGACAAAGTGAGACGAACTTCATGATCTTTGTGAATTCATCGTGATTTGCCAATGAAAGGCTCATGTAACCTCTACTGCACACAATTGTGACTTAAGAGTATACATGGCTTAGGCAATTAACCTTGTTTGGTTGGTTTCGATTCATTACTTCAATTATTTTCAAAGTTGTGAATTGTGAGTAGAACTTTGTGAAACTTAGCTTAAAGACCAATTGTTGGCAAACCTTTTGTGACTGATTTTATATGATTAAACGAAGACTTTTGAATGAATGATATATGTTGTTTGAACATTCAAATTCTGGTGAATACATATATGTTGATTGTATGTCGGTGTGTGCATACTTGTTGAATAATGGTGATGATTGCATAATTGTATATGCATTGTTTTGGTGATGATTGCATAATGTCATATGCATGTTGATTGATGAGGTGGCCGTTGTATGAACATATTCATTGAGTCGAGTCATACGTTCATGCATTCATTGTTTGGTGACAGACTTATGTCCAACGTAATGCGGGCGTGAAACCTTACATACGATGTTTTTGTTGCATCGAAGGTGACGACCTTGAGGAGACTTGGTACCACATGCATCTAGATGAGTCTAGAACATTGCATAAATTTGTTTGGTGAATTGCATTGAGTCGTGATATGTGGTTAATGCATTTGGTTCATGTGAACTTGAATTGATGGATTGGAATGATATCAGAATATTGTATGATTGTATGTATGAGGATGTTTATACTGTGTAGTATTCATTATACATGATATTCTTGATTATTTTGTTTTGAGGATTATGTTGATGTAATGCTAACCCTCAGTGGCTTACCACCTACCTTTCCGTGCGGACGGGTAGATGGAGTGCATGATTAGTAGCTTGTTTGCTTGATGTTGCCGAGGAGCTGGAGTACTCTATTTCTTTTTGCGCGCGTCTAGATTAGGGCTCTGATCTAGGATAGCGCTTATATGTTGAATTTTGTTTATCATATGTTGAATTTTGTTTATCATTATGTTGATCCGAGGAGTTATGAAATGATTGATTTATATATGATGTTTGAGGATGAGATTATGTATTTATTATCATGAGATTGGAGATATGTTTATATGCTTGTTATGTTCCGCTGCTATATTTGTGAACCATGATAAATTAATATTGTGAATTTTGAAGTTTGTTGTTGACGTAACATCTATTTCTAGAATATATTCGTACGTTCGTGCATTTTACTATTTAATAGGAATAGGGTGTTACATGATGTACCACATGTGCTGGGCCATCAAGGAAAGCCAAATAAAACAACGAAGACAAGTTCCTTATGGAAGATTGCTTTCTGAGATCCTGTATCAAAGTGGTCTTCTACAGATCCTGAGTGACATTGGGGTAGTGTCTGATAAACAACTTGGGACTGTTACAGGAAGAATCATCAACGGCAAGACTCTCAAGTACATGAAAATAGTGAAGAAGTATGAGCCTCATGAGGAGGACATGAAGGAATCCTTGGTCCAACCAGACTTGATGATGGACTTCCCCCCTATATCCAAAGAGGACAATGTTGGAACAAAGGTGTTCAGCAATACCACGTTTTGAGTTTTGATGATAACAAGGTATTAAAAAGTTGTCAATTGGATATTGCTAATATTTGTTTAAGTATGCAGGATATCAATTAAGATTTGATCTTAGAAAGCATTCTGTTTGAACAATGTTAAAAGAGCAATAAATCCATAGAAGCCTGTTGCTTGTGATTCTGTATCGAAGAGAGTCTGAAGACTGTATCGAAGAGAGTCTGAAGACTGTGCTGAAGAGAGTCTGAAGACTGTATCGAAGAGAGTCTGAAGACTGTGCTGAAGAGATTCTGAAGACTGTATCAGAGTCTGAAGACCATCAGAATCTGAAAACCAAGAGAGTCTGAAGATTATCAGAAGCTTAGTGCTACAGTGAGTCTGAAGCCTCAAATTTGATAATCTCCTAACAAGTGATCTCTACTGCATTGCTATGCACAAAGAAACTCTAATGGAGTAACGGCTAGCTTCTAAGTCAACTTTGAGCGTGGGAAGCACAAAGACAAAGATTGCAGGCCAGTACAGAGTACGTTGTACGAACTCTGTTTCCACTACTCCACTACCACGTACAGTTTGGCAACTGTGTCTACCGGTATTAATCCTCAAAGGGAATGAAATTCAAATGATGCTATTGAAGGGCTATTACCAAATCAAGCAACAGATCAACAGTCATTGATCAAGCTTCAGAAATCATTCTAATGTGCTGGAGGACTCAATGTCTCTTTCCTACGCCTATATAAAGGATAGAAGACTTGAAGAATTGCGTGACTCTATATCTTAGAAAAAAACTGCATTGCGCTGCTTTCGTATTCAACTGAGTCTTAACATAAGCACATCATAAACTTAGATTTTTACAAACTGAGTATCCTAGAATCTCTAAGTTTCACAGAAAAACAGAGTCTGTCTTTTGTGTAAAACAGAGTCTGTCTTTGTTGTAATTGAAACACATTTTGATTGTTGTCAAGTGTTTCAACTCTATTCAATTTTCTGTAATTGTGTAAAAGTCTCTTGCTTTTGTGCTTGAGCAAAGGAAGTCTCTTGGCTGTGTCCTTGAGCATAGGAAGTCTCTTAGTTGTGTCTTTGAGCAAGGAAGTCTCTCGCCTGTGTGCTTGAGCAAGGAAGTCTCATACTGTGTGTTTGAGCAACTTGTAATTTGATATTACATTTTAGTGAACTCTCCTTGGAAGTACAAGGGGGACAGGACTACTTCCGGTTTGTGGAAGGAACCTGTGTAATTGCTTGTGTTCTTTGTTCTCTCTTTATCTCTTGATTTTTCCGCTACAATCAGAACCTAATTTCCTATCAGACTCTGATCTCATTCAGACTCTTGAGTTTAAAGGAATTAGATTCTCACTCTTCAAGAGTTGCGAAAAGAAAACACAATTCAACCCCCCCCCCCCCTTCTTGTGTTTTTCTCACCTTCAGTTGGTATCAGAGCTCCGGCTCTGTTGTCTTAGCACTTAACCGTGTAACAGAAAAGATCCAGAGAAAAACATGTCTTCCAGTGAACCGTCTTCTTCTGGTGCCACTTATGGTGCTGCTATACCATATGAATATGGATCCAATAACAGCAGTAGAAAGGCTGATTATGGAAAAATTCCCAAGTTCAATGGTGATCCTGAAGAATTTTCTTGGTGGAAAACCAACTTCTATAGTTATGTCATGGGTCTTGATGAAGAACTCTGGGACATACTTGAAGATGGTGTTGGTGACTTACAACTTGATGACGAAGGTGCTGCCATTGACCGTAAACTTCACACTGCTGCTCAAAAGAAAATCTATAAGAAACACCATATCATCAGAGGGGCTCTTGTCACTGCTATTCCTAAAACGGAATACATGAAGATGAGTGACAAATCTACTGCTAGAGCCATGTTTGCTTCTCTCTGTGCTAACTACGAAGGAAGCAAAAAGGTTAGGGAAGCTAAAGCTCTTCTATTAGTTCATCAATATGAACTATTTAAGATGAAAGAGGATGAAAGTATTGAGCAGATGTACTCAAGATTTCAAACTCTAGTATCTGGTCTTCAGATATTGAAGAAGAGTTACATAGCTTCTGATCATGTTAGCAAGATTTTAAGGAGCTTACCCTCTAGATGGAGACCAAAGGTCACTGCAATTGAGGAGGCTAAAGATTTAAACACTTTAAGTGTTGAAGATCTTGTAAGCTCACTCAAGGTTCATGAGTTAAGTCTCAATGAACATGATTCTGCCAGAAAATCCAAAACCATTGCTTTAAAATCAAAAGGAAGGTCTTCAAAGGCTCTCAAGGTTGAAGAATCTGAAAATGAGTCTTCAGCTTCTGAAAGCTCAGAAGAGGATCCTGATTTAGCAAAAGAAATGGCTATGCTTTCAAGCAGAATGCAGTACCTTGCTAAGAAGAACAAGAGATTTCTGAGCAAGAGCAGTGGGAAAGGGTTAAAAAAGGAGGATCAGAAAGGTTGCTTCAACTGCAAGAAAACTGGACATTTTATTGCTGAGTGTCCAGAACTGCAGAAGGAGAAATCTAAGTCAAAAAGGCCAACCTTCAAGTCAAGCAAGTTTAAGAAGCAGATCAAGAAAAGTCTGATGGCCACCTGGGAAGATCTTGATAATGAGTCAGGATCTGAAGATGATGATGCTGATGGTGAAGCCAATGTAGCTGTTGGACTAATGGCTACAACCGAATCTGTTAAAGAGACACCTGAGGCAGAATCAGATACAGACTCTGAAAATGAAACAGAGGTATACTCTGATCTCACAAGATCTGAACTTATAGAATCTGTCAATGAGCTTCTTGGTCATTTTAAAACTAAGACCACTGAGTTGAAGAAAGTCAAACAACAGCTTGATAAGCTGTCAAAAAGACATAATTCAACTCTGTTGGAATTAGAAGATTTAAAAGAAGAAAATATTTTTTTATTGAACAAGAAGTGTAGCTGTAAATACTTAAGTGAGCAAGATGTTGCTCTGCAAGAATTTATTGCTACTGGAATTGACAGATCAAGGGTTGCATCCATGATCTATAGCACGTATCAGAACAGAGGACAGGGTCTTGGATTCATTGGAGGAAACTCAAATGAAATGACTTTGAAATCTGGTCCTGATGGAGCCAGAGAGGCGTTGAAAAATCTTTTTGTAAAAGAGTCTGATGAAGTCAACACAGAGACTCATTCAGAACCTACAACTTCTACTTCTAAGATTCTCACTAAGTCAAAACTTCAGAATGTTAAGTTAAAGGATCTGAAAAACTTTGAACCCAAAGCTTTAAAGTCTCAGACTCTGAAACATTCAAAGTCTGATAAACAGACTCTGAAAAATCCAGAGTCTGAAAAACCAAAGTCTAAGTTTCAAAGGAGAGAAACTGTGAAAGGCAAGTTGAAACCTAAACCAAACGGTTCCAACCCTAAGGTTTGGGAGAAAACATTGCCAAGGATTTCAAGACATAACTTGCGAAAAGAGTTCAATGGTTCTAAGACTAACCAAAAAGGACCCATAAGAATATGGGTACCTAAGTCTGATATTATTGATGCTGCAGGTATGTCTAAAAGGACTAAGAAAGCACAAGGCTTGGTACCTAGACAGTGGGTGCTCGCGTCACATGACGGGAGAAAGGTCTATGTTCCTAACCCTAACCATGAAAGAGGGAGGAACTGTGGGATTTGGAGGAAACCAGACTGGCAAAATCATTGGTTCTGGAACCATTGGTAATTCTCTGATCTCAATCAGTAATGTGTGGTTAGTTGATGGACTTAAACATAACTTACTAAGCATAAGTCAATTATGTGACAGTGGTTATGATGTATTGTTTAATAAGAACAACTGCACAGTGGTTAACAAGGATGATCAGTCCATAGTCTTCAAGGGAAAACGGAGAAACAATGTATATAAGATAAAATTCTCAGAACTGACTGATCAGAAGGTAATGTGCCTTCTGTCAATGGGTGATAAGAAATGGATGTGGCATAGACGTTTGGGACATGCTAACTGGAGATTAATCTCTAAAATTAGCAAGTTACAACTTGTCAAAGGCCTACCAAACATTGACTATCACTCAGATGCTCTTTGCGGAGCATGTCAGAAAGGGAAAATTGTCAAGAGTCCCTTCAAGCCGAAAGAAATTGTTTCAACTTCCAGACCCTTGGAGTTACTTCATATTGACTTATTTGGACCAGTTAACACTGCATCCTTATATGGAAGTAAATATGGAGTAGTTATTGTTGATGACTACAGCAGATGGTGTTGGGTTAAATTTCTGAAAACTAAAGATGATTCATATTCTGTGTTTAGTAAATTCTGCATCCAAATTCAATCAGAGAAGGAAATGAAAATCTTGAAAGTCAGAAGTGATCATGGAGGAGAATTTGAGAATG